>JAKIJQ010000040.1:0-1200000 GCA_023373905.1 Rhizoglyphus robini | reverse complement strand
TTTGAAGAAACATAAGAATTTATAAAATTATTTAATTTGCAAACCTTTTGAACAAAATGTTGACTGAAAAGATAACACTATCTTGTTAATCAATTATCTTAATGACAATACACAATTGTTCGACTTTCACAACTTTGTCGTTAAGTTATTTGATAATAATACAATTTGTTGGACATTGAAGTTTGATAAAAATCAACTAAAAATCTTTTCATCTAGCCAAACTCTAATTGGACTATAATGAAAATTGAATTCAAAAAAATATAAAAACACAAAATTAAAAAAAAAGATTAAACTAAACTAAAAATTTATTGAAGTAGACCTTTTTAATTCTGCCTTGAGGTTGTGACTAATTTCATTTTTGTGTTTTGGAAAAAAGGAGAATAAGATTTATGAATACTGACATTGGTAGACGAGACATGAAGCTATAACAAAAATATTTTTTTTACAGTTTAATATCAAAACCATCATTTCAGAAAGACTTTCTCAAAACGAACTATTGCAAACAATCAAACGATCAGCAATGAAATCCAATTCGATTGTAACAGTTTTCATTAATTCCTGAACATGACAAAGAAAAAAAAATTATAATAAGAAAACAATTATATAATTTATAATTAAATATCTAAGTATTGTAACTCATAGAAATTATTTTAAAAAAATTAACCATTATTGTGAATTCAAAAAATATGTAAAATATGAATTTATTATCGATTTCTCTAAACTTTGGGGGGAAAATAATGATTTCCGTCTATCATTAATAAGAAAGAACAAATACAAGGGGGAAAAAGCCATTAACGTATTTGAATTATTAACGAAAGTTTTAATACGAATAAATTATATTTTACCATTTAAAGCCAACAAAAGTTATCGTAATAAAAAATTTCAAAATTAAAGTCTTTCTCCTGTCCAACTATTTACCAGCATCAAATCTACTATGACCGTGATCGTTTCCGTCGAACCTATCAATACCTAAACAGTCAATCTCATTTTGCCTGTTTCAGTATCATAGACTTTATCTATCGAGTGATGAAATATACAAAAGTTGGACAATCCACTGGTGCAGTACTATCCAGTGCACATTTAGAATTACCTAATGCATTTGACATTTCTCAGATATTTTTCCAATTAATTAATTTGTGAAAAACTATTTAAGAATTTGAAGAATAGAATTTTTGTATTGTTATTAAAAAAAAGTTGTATTCAAAAAAATATATTTTACCTTTTAAAACTGAACATCATTATTGACATAATTAAAAAATTCAAATTAAAAAATTTCTGTTTTCAAAATAGATTTTTAAAAATAAAACTTTTTTGAAAATATTAAATCATTTAAGTATTGAAATACAAACCGAATTTAGAAAATAACATAAACCACAATCTTTTGCATAAACCACTTGAAAGTGTTAGTGTAAATTTTTAAAGTATATTCTTTTTGAGATTGAAATATTAATTTCAACGGATCATTAATAAATCAATGGAATAATACAAGAAGACAACCAAATCATATTAGAAAGATCTCATTAAAAATCACTTTAACACATTAAAGAAATAATCCACAAATTATGATTCGAATAAGAAATCGGAATCCACTCTTATCATGATTAATGTTCAATTATCGTCCATAAGTCTACCTTGCCTTGATCACGTGATTGAAACTATTTTTACAAGAATTCATTTAAGATAATTAATATTTAAATTTAAATTTTAAAAAATAATAAAGTTAAACCTTTATAATAAACCGGAAGAATAGGTTATTCAAAATCTCATTTATTATCATTATTATTAATTTATTCATGCATTGAAAAAACAAAAATTAGTTTACAAAATAATTTTCAACAATAACGACCTTAAACATGTATGAGTGAACCTTGAGTTAATATGGAATTTTTAAATCGATTTCTATAAAAGTTAGAATTAAATTAATCATTTCCGTCTGTCATTAATAACAAAGATCAAATACAAGTGAAAAACAAAGCCATTAAGATATTTGAATTATTAAAAAAATGTTTTAATATGAATAAATTTTTACCTTTCAAAAACCACTTAAATTCGATTTATACAAAAATGACAAAATATCTAAAAGTCAAAGACTTTATCCTGTGCAACTTTTACACTCTTTACTATTACCAGAAAATCATTGACCAGCACCGAATCTACTATGACCGTGATCGTTTCCGTCGAACCTATCAATACCTCAACAGTCAGGCTCACTTTCACCTGTTTCAGTATCGCAAACTTCATCCATCGAGTGATGAAATACAAAAGTTGGACTATCCAGTTCACATTTCGAATCATCCGCTGCACTTGAGATTTCTCCGATTTTTTTTCTATTTTTCTTTCTGCGTTGTTTCTGCATTTCATTTGTGGGCTCAGTGGCGGACACACGAGAGAAACGAATTCTGATTGGAACTGAACATTTCACCGAGAAAGATTATTTCTACATTGAGACTACTTTCACTTTCTGGTCAGCAATTTCGTATTTGTATCTTCAGTTTGCCTTCACAACTTCACCGTTGAGTTACAAATTTTTGGTTTTGTTCAGTATGTCTGAAAATCATCGAAATAATCTTCATCGGACTATCAGATCTAGAATTTCGAAAATTCAAACAATTTCGAACGTTTGTTTTTGTTTGTTACAACGGAATTATGATCGTATTTCCAACATTTGGACCACTTTGCATAATTTTCCTACACATTCAAGCGGATTTATATCGAACTAATTTGATTTTAAGTTTGATTTGGACTTTTATAATCAACTTTTGGATTTACCTTGCTTGTAGCGTAATTTTTGGAAATCTGCTCGCATTTCTGCTAGTTGGAAAGTACATTCACATAAAACAGAAATCAATTTGCGCGTCTCTTCAAGTTTGTTTGCTGAAAATCAGATTTAATCGAATTTCTCGCTACGGTTCGAGCATTTGGTCTCGTTTTATGGAGATGAATGTGAAATTTTCTCATTTACAAGATGAACTTGCAGATTACAATCGATTCTGGAGCTATTACTTGAGTTTTGTGTTCATCTTTTTTGTAGCACTCATTTCGTTCATCATTTACATTGCACTCTTCTCTGGTATTGCTTTGTATGTCAAGATTATCTATGCTCAAAGCTTTTGTACTCACATTTTCCTACTATCTTCTATCATCTATTACTGTGGTGCAATTGTGAAACGAAATTACAGATTGTCTGCTCAATTTTGTAATGCAATGGCTCAAATTGTACGATCTCAGAATTCTTTATCCTTTGGTCAGTTGATCAAGATGTCCAACATTTGTGCAAGTGTAAGTCAGGTGACAAGTTCGGGTTTCGTTCTGCTCAATGGATATTTGATCACTTATGACACGTTTCGACTGTTGGTGATTAATATTGTCATTTATTTTATTTTGATTATTAAGAAATAAATGTATTAGAAATTTATCATGAACATAAACCATTATAGTAAATACCCGTATAACAATTAAAGTAAAACTTCGTACAAGTCCCGCAAAACTAACGTTTTGCCTCTGGGACTTGTACGAAGCCGCTGGCAGCAAGCTGCCAGCGGGCCCCCCACTGCCCCAAACCCAATAAAAATAGAAACGAAAAAA
Source organism: Rhizoglyphus robini (assembly GCA_023373905.1). NCBI lineage: Eukaryota > Metazoa > Arthropoda > Arachnida > Sarcoptiformes > Acaridae > Rhizoglyphus > Rhizoglyphus robini. Next base: position 1,196,415 of record JAKIJQ010000040.1, on the reverse strand, counting down.
ATGAAATAGGATAAGACTTGACCTAGCGTATTACCTACCCACCAAACAACCAAACCTAACCTAATCTAACCTACCCCTAACCACGTCCAACACCCACCAGACCACCTAACCTAACCTAACCTAAACCTACCCCTAACAACGCCAACCACACAACAAACCACCTAACCTAACCTAAACCTAAACCTAACCACACCCAACACCCACCAAACCACTTAACCTAACCTAAACCTACTCCTAACGACGCCAACCACTCACCAAACCACCTAACCTAACCTAAACCTAAACCTAACCACACCCAACACCCACCAAACCACCTAACCTAACCCAAAACACATCCTAACACGACACCTAACCTAACCCAAAACCCATCCTAACACGGTACCTAACATAACCTCAAAACCCATTCTAACACGGCACCTAACCTAACCTCAAAACCCATCCTAACACGGCACCTAACCTAACCTCAATTCAACCTAGTTCAATGTTGTGATCTGTCCAGCTCAGACGAGTGACTCAAATCAAACCACACTTTACCTGAATTTATCCACTTCCACCAAAACCTGACATTTATTTTTGTTTATTTTAAAGGTATGCCTACCCCTTCTACTATTTGTACAACATAAACAGTTGGGTGTATTCAGTCACCTCACACATTCTGCTCAGTTCAATGTTGTGATCTGTCCAGCTCAGACGAGTGACTCAAATCAAACCACACTTTACCTGAATTTATCCACTTCCACCAAAACCTGACATTTATTTTTGTTTATTTTAAAGGTATGCCTACCCCTTCTACTATTTGTACAACATAAACAGTTGGGTGTATTCAGTCACCTCACACATTCTGCTCAGTTCAATGTTGTGATCTGTCCAGCTCAGACGAGTGACTCAAATCAAACCACACTTTACCTGAATTTATCCACTTCCACCAAAACCTGACATTTATTTTTGTTTATTTTAAAGGTATGCCTACCCCTTCTACTATTTGTACAACATAAACAGTTGGGTGTATTCAGTCACCTCACACATTCTGCTCAGTTCAATGTTGTGATCTGTCCAGCTCAGACGAGTGACTCAAATCAAACCACACTTTACCTGAATTTATCCACTTCCACCAAAACCTGACATTTATTTTTGTTTATTTTAAAGGTATGCCTACCCCTTCTACTATTTGTACAACATAAACAGTTGGGTGTATTCAGTCACCTCACACAGTCTGCTCAGTTGAATGTTGTGATCTGTCCAGCTCAGACTAGTGACTCAAATCAAACCACACTTTACCCGAATTTATCCACTTCCACCAAAACCTGACATTTATTTTTGTTTATTTTAAAGGTATGCCTACCCCTTCTACTATTTGTACAACATAAACAGTTGGGTGTATTCAGTCACCTTACACAGTCTGCTCAGTTGAATGTTTTGATTAGTCAAGCTCAGACTAGTGATTCAAATCAAACCACATTTCACCCGAATTTATCCTCGAACACCAAAACCTGACATTTATTTTTGTTTATTTTAAAGGTATGCCTACCCCTTCTACTATTTGTACAACATAAACAGTCGGGTGTATTCAGTCGCCTTACACAGTCTGCTCAGTTGAATGTTTTGATTAGTCAAGCTCAGACTAGTGATTCAAATCAAACCACATTTCACCCGAATTTATCCTCGAACACCAAAACCTGACATTTATTTTTGTTTATTTTAAAGGTATGCCTACCCCTTCTACTATTTGTACAACATAAACAGTCGGGTGTATTCAGTCGCCTTACACAGTCTGCTCAGTTGAATGTTTTGATTAGTCAAGCTCAGACTAGTGATTCAAATCAAACCACATTTCACCCGAATTTATCCTCGAACACCAAAACCTGACATTTATTTTTGTTTATTTTAAAGGTATGCCTACCCCTTCTACTATTTGTACAACATAAACAGTCGGGTGTATTCAGTCGCCTTACACAGTCTGCTCAGTTGAATGTTTTGATTAGTCAAGCTCAGACTAGTGATTCAAATCAAACCACATTTCACCCGAATTTATCCTCGAACACCAAAACCTGACATTTATTTTTGTTTATTTTAAAGGTATGCCTACCCCTTCTACTATTTGTACAACATAAACAGTCGGGTGTATTCAGTCGCCTTACACAGTCTGCTCAGTTGAATGTTTTGATTAGTCAAGCTCAGACTAGTGATTCAAATCAAACCACATTTCACCCGAATTTATCCTCGAACACCAAAACCACCAAGCAAGCCTCGCTCGGGTCAGTCGCACCGCGGAACCCGCGCTGCAACCGCCACGCCCCTAAACCGGAAGTCACCCTTTGTCCGGTTTCACCACTACCGGATACGCCCTCCCCACAAAATGGAGTTAAACCACACCGGAATGACCTTGAGATCCCGTAAGAAAAACAATCCCACTGAAGAGGAAACGGGATCATCTACGGATGGAATTGATGACCAATTGGATTTAACATCTTCAAGTTCATTTGTTATCCAGCCAAGGAATACGGAGGCTCCAGAACCATCGAATTCACCACTCACGATGTCATCGAGCCAACCCAATCTTCCTTCACTTGAGCCCGAGGAGCTTCCTGACAATTTTGGATCACTCAGTCAAAGAACTACTAAAAAGCGTAATCGATTTGACAACGAAACTCCTGAACAAAGGATAGCACGCATGTCAACACCTGGCAGCGTAGAGTACTACAAGAGAAAGGCAAAGTTGAACACTGAAAAATTAGAAAATCTTAGGGAAAAGACACGAAGGTGTGTTAGAAATCTTTACAATAGAACACACTCATTGAAAAGTTCCAGAACAACCTCGCCGAAAGACAAACCACCAAAGATAACTACAACTACCATAGAATTGTCCTCGCAAACCTCAAATGCTTCAATTCAACAAGTATCTGACACCCCAAGCGTCAGCACAGTCTCAACAGATACGGTCGAATCATCGTAATCGACCCAATCATCACTACTGGAACCGACTACTCCACTGAACTCAACAGAAACCTCTCAACTGCCCATCTACTCACCTCAAGATCTAACTACTCCGGATGATGATGTGCAACTCCTTTTGAGAAAATCAAAATCCAGCTACTCGAAATTCCTCCTCGATTCCGGAAAACGTTATCAACGCATAAATAAACAATATGTTGAAGATGCGAAACAAATGGTGGAAGGGATCATTGCAAACTTTGAGGCAGCAGCTACCTTTATGTCCTCACCTTCATATTTCTCCAAAATGATAAACGAACTGAAGGAGGATTTCAACTCACTGAAAGAAGAAGTTAGAACCACAGTTGTCAACAGACCATCTACCCCATCAAATGACATTGAAACCAAACTGGACGAAATCAACAACAACGTTCAACTGACCCACAACGCAATCAGTTATGCTGAAAAGGCAAGAAAACCACCGAAATCATCACAAATCGACACCACCAAAATGCAACACAAGATCTTCGTCAACTCCTTGGATTTCAAAGAAATTCACTCGAGAAAAGTCTACTCAACACTGACAACAATGGGAGTGTCAATGAAAGATGTCACGGGTTTAGAAGATACAAAAAGAGGCTGCATTCTCTACACCGAAACTATTGAGAAAGCAACTCATCTTGCACAGGAAATTTCCAGCATTAAATCTCTCGCCGGGAAAATATCTGCTAAATTTCACAAACCGAGACGTCCAACTGTTCTTGTTCGGAATGTGCGAAGATATGACATCTCAAATGACCCTACTGAACGTCGCCGAATTGTGAACTTGATCAAGGATCACACTGAATTCTTGAAAGATGCTGCAGATTTTGAAATGGACTACGTGAGGGAATTTGGTCGCGGCAACGAGTTCAGTACCAATGTCATCTTGGCGGTTTCACCTCGAGTATTTCAACTTATGGCTTATCATGGATTTAGAATTCAAACTAGTACTCATCTCAAGAACATCGTCGAAAGAAAAGCAATTGTGACTCAATGCCAGAAGTGCTTCCGTTTTGGCCACAAGTCGACCGTGTGCACCGGACACAAGAAGTGTATTCAGTGCGGTGAAAGGCACGATACAAACCACCAAACACCTTGCCGAAAAACTCAACAATGTGCAAACTGTACCACACCACTTCCCCATCGACCCAACAGCATTGACTGTCCAATCTACCACAAACACATCGAAATTGCAGAAGCCAATACTGATTACGGAACAAGGGATATGGTTTGGCTACCTCCACCTCCAGAACCATCGCACGACTACTCCCGGAGAATGAACTCACCACGAAATTCAACTCAAAATTGCAGTCAGCAAAATTCTCAATCTTTCATAAATGTTCAAGAAATTCCACTTCCTCAATCCCCACAACCAACTTCAACATCAACACAAACCCAACCATCTCAACACGCATCAACACCACCTCACCACGACCACTCACGATCATCTAACAACTCGCCTTCAACTCTCAACTCTCAGTGTTTCTTCAACTCAAACTATCCCAATGTAAACGAAGCAACGACTGAGGAAGCTATTAAAGATTTTGTTAGCAGAATCAGAAATAACCGAAACGAACTACCTCAAATCGAAAATGAACTTTTATTAGCCTCAAATCTCACCCAAAGCAAGCCTGGCACTAGCCATGGCAGCATCTAAACCACCAAAATCCACCTTCACCCAACCCTCTATTACCGAAATGGCGACAACAACTAGCCCAAACACAACCCAAAACAAAAAAGAAAGTTCTATCAAAATTTGCTCGGCCAATCTGCACAATTGTGCCAATGCCAACATTCTCATGTGTAAATACATCATAGATAATTCAATCGACTTTTGTCTTCTTCAAGAACCGTATGTCTCTCCAAACGGGAAAATGGGCCAATTCTCAAGTTCAAAATTAAAAGTGATACGAAAATTCGACCGTGACGATGGCACCAAGTGTGCAATTGTGCAAGTCAACCAAAAATTGAAAATCGAACACCTCCAAACTTGCAGCGACAACTTTGTGGCAATCAAAATCGAAACATCAAAAGCTCTTATCTACCTTGTAAGCATTTACTCAAGGCCTGATGACCACAAAACTCTACAACACAACCTCGCTGGTGCTAAGAAAATTCTGACTATGGCACAGAAAACCAACTCTCCTGTGATTATTGCTGGTGACTTCAATGCAAGAAGCAAATCGTGGTGGGAACCTAAAGAAAATCGACACGGCAAAATCTTAGTCGACTGGATGGGTCAGAACGAAGTGACATTCAAGAACACCAGAACAACCACCTTTAGAGGCCCTAATGGCGAAAGTCTGGTGGACCTTACATTGGTGAACTCTGTTGCTCATCCTGGAATTCGCAATTGGACAGTGGATGACACAGGCATCAATTCGGACCATCTAATTCAGAGATTTGATTTTGTCGTCGGTCCAAACCACATCTTTCAAGGAGTCTACCACAATTCCACTTGGTCTTGGGCCGAAACTCCCTCTCTTGCGAACTGGGACAAATATGCAGATGCCATCGACAACATGGTCCTTCAAGAACTCTTGGATCATAAACCAACAACAAACATTGAAACTATGAAAGTGGTGGCGAGAAAATTGACGGAGGAGTTGACACAAGCAGCCGAAAAGTCATTGCACAAAGGAAAAGGACCCTATGAGAAGCCCAAATTTAGGAACGGAGTTTTCATGCCTTGGTGGGATGATGAACTGGACGATCAGTTACGGTTTGTTCGATTTCTTGAAAGAAGCTATAGGAATTGTTTGCGAAACATAGTTCCTGGTATAGTGGAATTCAGGAAAAAACTGTTTGACTGGACAAGAAATGAACTAAATGAAATGATCTCGTCTAAACGTTTCTCAAGCCTTATGGACTTTCTTACCGAGTCTGGTGTCACGACCCCTTACGGCAATACCTATCGACTTATCAAAGGTTCTCTCAACAAAATATGCTCTTTTGCCTATTTGGATTCGTTTCCCAACAACGAGAAGCAACCAGCACTCCAACGTATGCTCAACCATCATTTTCCAGACGACACCACTGAAGACGACACCCCCGAAGCCACCGAAACGCGTGAATATGTCAAAAAGCTCTTCAACACCACCAACAAGTTCAAGAATAACGACCCAATCCGTCCAGCCTCATCGGCGGAACTTGAGTTCATTGTCAAATCGATTGGAAACCGCAAAGCTCCTGGCCTTGACCACATTTCAGGAAATATGCTCAAGAATTCTGGACCAACAGCAACCCAAGTGATACTCAAGCTAATCAACGGAGGATTCAATCTGAAATACTTTCCAGAGGAATGGAAAATTGGAGACGCAATCTTCATTCCAAAAGGAAACGGAAAAAACCCAACCCAACTGACATCATATCGACCAATCTCATTACTTCCAATCACCGGGAAAATCTTTGAACGAGTCATCAAGAATCGAATCGAAGAGTTTGCGCATCATGAAAATCTCCTCGGAGAAAATCAGTTCGGATTCACTAGAAATCGTTCAACAGTTGATGCTCTACGCTTGATTCATGAAGCAGTTGTGAACAGACGAAAAGGAGAACGTGCAATTTTAATCAGCTTGGACATCCGCTCTGCATTCGACAACGCATGGTGGCCTCCAATTCTGAAAATCATGAATGAATTGAAGTATCCTGAAGATCTAATCCGTTTGGTCAAGAGTTACTTCGAGAATCGTTCGGTGTCTGCATCCTATGGAAAATACCGAGCCAGCAAGAACATTACCAAAGGTTGTCCACAAGGATCCGTTCTTTCTCCAACACTATGGAAAATCCTGCTGTCAGATCTTCTCAGAAAACTCAAAGTCCCAAATGGAGTGGTGATGTCATTTGCCGACGATGTTTCGCTTCTCTGCCTTCACAAGGATGCGAATCAACTGCAAAGGATCGCACAGGAGGCAATCAACTTCATTCAGAATTGGTGCAGAAACAACAAACTAACTCTAAGCCACGAAAAGACTAAGGTCATGCCTTTGTTCCGTCTGAAACTCACTAGAAATCTTACAATCGACAGTGCCCAGGGTGAAATGGAGATCACAAGTGTGAATGAAGTCAAGATCCTCGGAGTGGTTTTCCAAAAAGTCCTGGACTTTCGGGAAACATATCAGTGCAACAGTTGCTAAAGTCAACTGTTTGAAAGTTCGCCTCTTCATTTACTGTCGCAACATCTACGGAATTGATACCACCAAAAGAATCCAGATTTTTCAAGGCACCATTAGAGCAATGTTGAGCAATGGCTGCCCAATCTGGTTCAATGAGAAAATGCTTAAAGGAACGACTCTTGCTCGTCTGTGCTCTACACAACACCAATGCATTCGAAACGCGGTAAAAGGTTACTGGACAATTCCTGCAATTGTGTGTGAATGCCTTTCGAAAACACCATATCTCGGATTTCATCTATTGGAAACGAAGAACGTATATGAACTTATGCGTAAACAACCACGAAAAGAATCAACTCTCGACGTGAACGGCCTTAGCGGTGCAAGACCAGAACAGAAAAACATTGTCTACAGAATTCCTTATGAAAGAATCACCATTCCTCCTCCAACCAGACGAGCTTGCCCTGACGAAGACTCAGACTTCTCTGACGACGAAAACTTTGAAGAAGACGATCCTCATGAGACGGAAGAAGATCTCCAATCGGAAGAACCGTACAAAATCACCACAATCGAAGAAAACATCGTCACTGAGGAATATGAACCATCTGAACGTCCTGACTCCCAAGAAACACCAACAACAAACCGGGTGAATCACCATCAGCCACAAACACCTGATGAAGAAACAACGCACCCCATCTCAACAGATGAGCATATTCTATCCATTGCTGAAATTCAATTTCCTGAAACCCACGACAAACTGCAAATCTACGTTTCTGGATTTCACAACGGAAAGAACTCAGGAGCTGCCTATCTCATCAGAAACCACCAGGAAAACAATTCTATTTGCCCGAATACGTTCCAAGATACCAATGCGAGCAATATGCAATCATTAGTGCATTGAAGTATATCTCACAAAACCAGAATATACAATTCATCGACATCAGCAAGATCAGCCTCATCACCACCCAGCGGACTGTGCTCAGCAATCTCACCAAAATTTGCACATTGAACAGTCTTGAAAATACAATCGCCAAGTTCCTAAACCGACTTGGCCTCCCAGTGTCAATCACCACCCCAAGCAGAATCAACGCACTTATGATCAAAACTGAAAAGGCGGCAAAGGAGATCTCAACCAAAACCCATCTCGAGCCAGTCTACACCAGGTACCCGAAGAACATCGCGAAGAAAGTCGCAAAGTCAGTCACCAATCAACTCATGAACGAACGATTTAGGAAACTTGCTAATCCGACCCTCAGAGGGTTCTTCAAAGACTGGATTACCATCCCGAAGTTCATTAAGACAGATTACTTTCTAACACAAGTCTTCAGTGGACACGGGCCATTCGGCCAGTACTTGAATCGTTTCGAAGTGAAGGATGAAACGGGCAGTGTATACAGACCGTACTGTTGGTGTGATGGAACGACAATCCAAACGGTGGAACATGTCCTACTCAAGTGCCCTCTTTTCAAGGACATGCATGGAAGTGGATATGCAGGTCATGGTGGAGAATTTCGATTGGGAAACATCGGAAAACTGACCAACTGGATCTTTTCGGAAGGACAGTTCAACGAGAGATTTGTTCCTCAAATGAAGATCATTCTCGACCGACTGAGAGCTTTTCGACTCAATCCGCCTCAACCCGTCTATCAAGCCCAACAACCCAGAACAGAAGACAGCCCAGCCATTGAAGAAGTCGAAATCAACACATTGTAATTACTTTCTAGTCTATTTGTCTGTACTATATTTATTATTTATTGTTAATTATTGAACTATTTATCAAATCTAAAACAAAAAAAAACAAAAAAAAAAATACTCATTTCACCTAAAACATCAACACACCAAAACGTACCAACCATTTTGTAAGCATGCAAATGCATTTTGTAACTTATTTTTGTCAAAGGATATGTTTACTTAATTTCTAACGACCAATAAAGGATTAAACAACCTAAAAAAAAAAAAAAACCTAACCCAAAAACCCATCCTAACACGGCACCTAACCTAACCCAAAACCCATCCTAACACGGCACCTAACCTAACCCAAAACCCATCCCTAACACGGCACCTAACCTAACCCAAACCCATCCTAACACGGCACCTAACCTAACCCAAAACCCATCCTAACACGGCACCTAACCTAACCCAAAACCCATCCTAACACGGCACCTAACCTAACCACAAAACCCATTCTAACACGGCACCTAACCTAACCTCAAAACCCATCCTAACACGGCACCTAACCTAACCTAAACCTACTCCTAACCTCCCTAAACACCCACCAAACCACCTAAATATTCCCATCTAAACCGCAAAAGGAAAATTTCAATTGTTGTTCAAATTTTTCCATAGTGTTATTGTTGCATTTTCACATTGACATTGTTGAACGCAACAAACAGCGTGACGGACAGACATCCGCACACGAGAATTTTAATAGAAGTGGGATTAAGTTGTTTTCATTTCAATTCACAAGAATGCAACATAATGCGACAACAATGCAGTGGGTTTGACTTCAATTCCACGAACTATGGATCCAAATCACTTCATTCAGCGCTTCATATCTTTGATATAATTTGCTCTCTCAACCTCAAACCGCTCACAACCCCCTACCCCATCATGTTTCGATTTCTTCGAAAATGTTTTCTTAACGCCTGTTGTATGGGAGCCCCAAATGAGTCTGAGATTGAAGAAGGATCTGAAGATCAATTTGAGAGCTGCGTAACTTCGATCCATAAGGCATCGAACGATAAAGCTTCCAAGGTTCTCGATTTGCAAGTCAAATTATCGAAGAAGACTTCGGAGAAATCTGTTCCCGTTCAGAAGAGAACAAACACGATTCAGCAACTTGAACCACCAATTCAAGTTATAACCCCCATTCCAGACGTCCCAACACCGCAATTCGAATTCAAGATGTTTAGAAAGGTGATAAAGAAAAAGTTTCAAATCGCCGACGCAGTATTCCTGGCTGAAGGTGGTTTTGGTGCAGTTTTTGTGTGCAATCCTCTTGATAAAGAAAGTGGAGAAAAGTGCGCACTCAAGGTGATGCAGTCCAAGTACATGGCACCGAAAGAAGCCCGAAAGACTTGGCAGCAAGCAGCTTCAAGAGAAGTTTCAGCTCTCAGCAAGTTACAACACGCGAACATCATGAAATATTATGATTTCATGTTTATGAAATATCCTCCAAATCCAGTTGGAGCATGTTACATTGCAATCAAGACTGAATTGCTCGATTGCACGCTAACTAAAGTTTTCGAAACGCGAAAAGGACTTTCGCTTTCACAAGTTGGGCAACTGTTGAGATCGCTTGGAAGTGCACTTGCGTGGATGGTCAGTCAAGGTTATGCTCATCATGATATTAAGCCTGATAATATCATGTTCAAGAATTTGAATTTGGATGCTCAAGATTTTCAGGCGAATTTCCAAAATGCAATTCCCAAGATCACTGATTTTGGCTTCGCGCGACGATACAAAGGCCCTCGAGATGAAGCAACTGAGGATGAAATCTACGCTGGCTCAACTTTTTACATGTCTCCAGAGAAGTTGGAATTTCTCGTCAAGACCATCCGTGGAATCACCACCGACCCGTACTTTCCATTCAAATCGGACTGCTTCGCACTTGCTGTCTCACTGCTCGAATGTTTGTGTCAACAAGAGGAGTTGAAATCCATTTTCGATGGCACAGATGTTGCAAAGATTAGCATAGTTCAATCATTCAAGAAGTACACCAAATCACAATATTTGGACGCACTCGAAAAGTTGGTTCAACCTAATGTGGAAGATCGTTGGCATGTAGATGATGTTCTGAATTCTTTAAATTAATTTAAACTTTCAATAAATTATTTAGTTTTTTAATATTTCTTTGTGATTCAGTAAGCAAAAATTTTGCATGACGCTATTTACAACATCAATCTGTAAAATCGAAATAGGCTTTAAAAATCAAAATTCAATTTTCTTAAGACTAAATATTATTTTTAGTATATAATAAAATTATACATTTGAATGCAGAATAGCACATTAGTTGCAACTTCGATTACCATTTAATTAACCCAATGATCCAAGTTCAAAATGAAAATATAAGTAAAGTATGATAAGTAAATAATTCTCACTCAACTGAAAAGTTTAAATTTAAACCAAAGTTTTCAAGAAATATATTGTACTAAAATAATTCTAATTGAAATAAAGTTACCATTTTAGAAAAGAAGTCATAAAAGAAATTCTAATTTCCTTAAAGAGAAAAAATACAGTTGTCATATTTTTTAAAAAATCTTGAACATCACCATGAAGATCATCAGATTACTAGTTGATCACAACTTGACATTATCCAAAAATGAGCTGCTAGAAATAAATAGGTAAATTGTGGAAAATCTACTTAAACTTGAGAAAATTATAATTTTAAATATTTAAAAATTACTTTCATGGATTAAAAAAATGATTTTAGAAAGTAGTATTTACAAAAATTAACCATTTTAAACCCAAACCTGAAATTAGAATAATTATGTTGCTTTCGTAGTGTTTTTAAGTTGGTTCGTTAGAGAAAAAAAATTGGTGATCAATATTGTCAGTTATTTTATTATAAATATCTAAATGTATTAGAAATCCATCATAATCGTAATTTTAACAATTAACGTAAAATTAAGTTGTTTTCATTTCAATGCACAAGAATGTAACATAATGTGACAATAATGCAGTGGGCTTGACTTCAATTCCACGAACTATGGATCACTTCATTCAGCGCTTCATATCTTTGATATCATTTGCTCTCTCAATCAAATCCTTCACAACCACCTACACCATCATGTTTCGAATCATTCGAAAATGTTTTCTGAACGCTTGTTGTATGGGAGCCCCAAGTGAGTCTGAACTTGAAGGAGACCCTGAAGATCAATTCGCAAGTTGCGCAACATCGGTTCCAAAAGGATCAAACGATAAAGCTTCCAAGGTTCATGATTTTCGAGTCCAACTACGTTCGAAGAAAATCTTGGAAAAGCCTGTTTCCGTTCAGAAGGAAACAAACACGATTCAGCAACTTGAACCACCAATTCAAGTTCAAACGCCCGTTCCAAAAGTCCCAACACCGAAATTTGAATTCAAGATGTTCAAAAGGGTTATCAGGAAAAGGTTTCAAATCGCAGACGCTGCTTTCCTGTCTCAAGGAGGATATGGTGCAGTTTATGCGTGCAATCCGCTTGATGAGGAAAATGGTGAAAAGTGTGCCCTCAAAGTGATGCAGTCCAAGTTTATGGCACCGAAAGAAGCACGCAAGACTTGGCAGCAAAGAGTTTCACGAGAAGTCTCAGCCCTCAGCAAGATGGATCATGAGAACATCATGAAATACTACGATTTCATGTTTTTGAAATATCCTCCAAATCCAGTTGGAGCATGTTACATTACAATCAAAACTGAGCTACTCGATTGCACGCTGTCTGAAGTTATCAAAGCGCGAAAAGGACTTTCGCATTCACAAGTTGGCCAACTGTTGCGAACACTTGGAAGAGCACTTGTGTGGATGGTCAGTCAAGGCTTTGCGCATCATGATATCAAGCCAGACAATATCATGTTCAAGAATTTAAATCTAAATGCTCAAAATTTTGATGCGAAATTTGAAGAAGCAATTCCAAAGTTTACTGATTTTACTGCCCTCGTGATGAAGCAATCGAGGACAAATTCTCTGCTGGCTCACCGATTTACATGTCTCCAGAGAAGTATGCATTCTTCCGCAAGTTCACCTCCGAACCGTACTTTCCATTCAAATCGGACGACTTTGCATTTGGTGTCACACTACTCCAATGTTTGTGTCAACAAATGGAGTTGGCACCCATTTTCGCAAATCTAAAAGTTAACAAGATTTTGTTGGTCCGTTTATTGAAGACATATTTCACTTCGGAATATTTGGACGCAATCGGAAAGCTTCTTAAAGTTAAAGTGGAAGATCGTTCGAGTGTTGGCGATGTTTTAGATTCTTTAGATTAGTTTAAATTTTCAATAAATTATTTATTTCTTGTATTCTTATGTTAAATTATTCGAAATTATATATATCCAAATTAAAAGTTTTGATAAGATCCAGAATTCGTAAAATCAAAACATTTTATTTAACAAGAATCAAATGGATCTCAAAACCTTGAAGTTTTATAAACGATATTTTTAGTAAATGACAGAATGTCGTGTTTGCGAAAGAAATCTTGATAACATTCGTAAAACGGATAAAAAAATAGTGATTATGTAGTATTTAGAATTTTTGTAAAAAATTTAGTGTGAACAAAACCAACTGCGAGTTCAAATATCCACAAATCATGCCAAACTTATGAATATAAAATTACGAATCCCTTAAATCTAAAAATAAGAACAAACCTATACTATCAGTAATCAATCATGAACAGTGTTTCTTAGTTTGTTATTTTTGTAAGTTACCGTTAGGAACAATCATCAGTTATAAAGAAAACAGATAGCTCATCTATTTTTGATATATTGAAGCACAATAGATTTCAAATAAGGTAACACAAAAGGAAATCAAATGAATTCATTTAAAATTCAAATAACTTTTACGACTGGACTAACGATTGTTTTTATAAATGATTTGATGACTAGTTTTATACAGGAAAAATTGGAAACCTACAAAACAACATGATTTTTTGTCCCCTAACCAAATTTAGATAATTTAATTGAATTTAGCATTAAAAAAATATAAAAAGAGAAAGAGTTATTCGCATTATTAATCTTATTATTATCTTATTATTTAATTATCTATTTATTTATCTTATTATTATCTTATTATATAATATTTAAAATAATAAACTTAGTATGTTTAATTTTGTTTTTTTAATTAAACCTTTTAACTTGGGCTACCCAAAAAATTTACTTCATTTTCAGGATAATTTTTGATAAATTCAATTGAATAGCACTTAATAATTCAAGTTTTAGTTTTTAACCATTTATATAGCAGGTGGAAAAAGAATCCTTCAAAAATTAAAAATCTCTTTAAAAATGCATTTCCAACTTTAAGTAAAAAAAAGTTGAAGACAGAACATAAATAAGTGCAAAGAATCAATCCAAAACTTGTTAAAAAAATAAAATGTATTGCCAACTAAAATGAGATCACTTGGAGGGAAAATGTTTACAACTTTAGGGTTGAGTCCATCAGTTGAGAAGACAAGTTAAATAAAAAAGTGTTTTTTGTTTAAGTAATAAGAGTTTATATCATGATGTCAAGGTTGAAGTCTAAACAAAATTAAAATGAAGACCAAAACAGATGACTCACCAAACAGCGACCTTGCAACCATCGACAACTCGTAGTAAATAAAATAGCATTTACAAAAATACAACATTGAGAAATACAAATAATTTTATAATTTATAGAAAACAATAATAAGCAAAATAAACTTAAAAAATTTATTATTCAAGAAATTTTAAATTTTGAAAATATATTAAAATATTTAACGAAAACAAAAATAATTATAAAAAATATTTCATTACCAAATTGTGGTTGACAATAAATTGAACTGCTGAATTGAATTACTTCAGGAATGGCCAATGCTCGGATCGGTGAGAAGTTTGATGCAATTTCCAGAGTCAATCTTTTGCTCATCCACAAATTTAGTGACAAACTTGACAAATTGGTCGGGACTTTTCGTGATCAAATTAAAAGTATTCTTCGAGAGAGGATTTTCAATACACGAAAATGAATCTTTCACCAGTTTGCATCTTTTCTTCTTGCAGTATTCCTGCTTTAGTGCAGCACGTTCCATCAAGGGGACAAATCACTTGGTTGATGAAGTCAAATTTAGTGCAAAACTTGAAAAACTTGACAATCAATCCAGTGGTAGTAGATTTACGATTGGCGCTTGGTTCGATCGATTTGACATCACCACTTTTCATAACTTGCTTCAAAGGTGACAGCACGGGTGGGTCGGTTTGCTGGAGAAAGTACACAATCAGCCAAACAAATTCGTGGACATAAAATGGATTTCCAGAAACGAGCTTATGAATACGTAACCAGTAGAGGAGAATAAGAGCCATCTTGCGGAAACGTTGGTCGTATTGGGAAAGCATCAAAAGAGTATTGCCGGTATAATCCGTTCGGAAACTTGAATAAAGATTTACCATAAAATTAGAAGTTTTGCTCGAGGGAATTGTAGAACTCAGTTCGAAACTAAATGAAGATTTGCCCATTTTGGAGAACTCAAACTTGAAGCGAAAGGCGATTGACTTCTTGATCACCTGCAAAGCCATTCCAAAAGTGTATCGATCCAACATTTCCGAAATGCTTCCAAATTTTACAACAAAATTAAAGTTATACATGAAAATATTGAAACCACCATGAAAGGCATCGGTTTGTTCCAAGGAAAGATTCAATGCGGCAAGTTGCTTGTCAGAGTTGAACATTCCAATGATGAAGTCAACACATTTCTTCGATTTATCAGTGTGATAGATTTCCTTGATGAGATGATTAATTTGATCTTTGATTTCGCCAATGCCACAAATCTTCTTGTGAAGAGGACTAAAATCCTAATTAGAAAACTTTGTTTTAAATAAAGCTAAACTTACTTCTTTGTAACCGGTGCATAAGAAACCAAATTGGAATCCAAAACCTGAGGTCCCTGTTTTGGACCACTTTCAACCACCTTCAAGTAAACGTCACGAAGTTGAGAACGCAAATTTAGAATATTTTCGGGAAATTTTTCCAAATAACGATAAATGAGAACAGAATAATTGCGAAGATAAGGCGTTGGGAAGAGCTGGCACTCGATCAGAAATTGCCAGAATCGTTCTCCATAAGCAGCATAATCATCGAACTTGTCTTCAACCAACTCATGATAGTTGGGACTTTTCTGTAAACGTGATTGAAGATAACAAAAGTAATCGAGAATATTCTTGTAGTGATGCTGCAAGTGATCACGATTGTAGGATTCAAGAATTTTGTTGATTGGTTCGGATGAGAAGAAGAAATCTTGTGAAAATTGAAATTCGTCAAGTTGAGTTGATGAATGATGATTTGCAAATGGATTAGACTTGGGTTGCAACTTCAAGTTGGAAACATCTTGTGGATAGTCCAATCCTTCTGCAATTTTCGGTTTCAACTTGTACGGATTCATTAAATCATGATTCGTGTAAGCAAGTTTGGATTCATCAGAATTTGGATCGATGAAACAGTCAGGATTGGTAAGCACAAGTAAATAATTCTTCCAGTCAATGCTGAAATCATCCATCAACTTGCCGAAATTATTCTTCCATGAATCCAGAATCTTGATTGTAAATTTAGTCTTGACTGAATTGGTGAATGGATTACAAATGCAGAGATAACGAGAACTTTTGTAAGATGACGAACCATCCAAAAGATTGAGCATAAACGAACCAAAATCAAAATGATAGAACCATTCGATAAAGTCAACCACCAATTCACCAATTGATTGGTGATTTGAACTGGACGGAATTGAGTTTAGATCAGTTTGGGGTTGGCTCAACATAAGTGCGTTCAGAGTTGGAAGAACTGTTGATGGTTTGATTTGTTGAAGAAACCAGACAATGAGCCAAATGAAGGACTCATTTTCAGAGACATCACCAAACAGCAGATTCGACTCGGTAAAGTAGTACTTGAACAAGAGAATCATTTGACCAAATCGAGAATCGTATCCAAGGTAAAAGTTGATCAAATTGTTGAATGATGAAGACTCGGAACTAATCGAGAAGATTAATTTTCGATTTGGTAGATTCTCGCCATCATCAATTTCAAACTCAACAAATCGAACAGAATTGGTCACTTCACCAGTCAATCCAACTTTCTTCATCACTCGCATAATACAACTCAATACCAGCGATAGAGTTGATCTATCGAGAATATTCTTCGAACCAAAAAATCCAAACGACAATTTAAAATGTAAAATACGGTAGTCAATGTTAACGTTAGCAAGGTTTCCAACTTGAGGAAATTCAGGTTTCATTTCGATAGGAAAAATTGATTCGATAGCTTTGCGTAGGAATTCTGTAAATTCCATTCGAGAAGATGGCACACCAACAGATTGAACGAAATGATCGATTCGTTCTTGATTGCTTGAAAGTTGGGAAAGAGAAGTGAAAAGTTCACTAAAAATAAATTAAAAAATATTTTAGAATACAAATCAAAATTTAGATTAAATGAAAAAATACTCACCAGTTATCAATCGGTTTCAAAACCATATCAATGATCGACTTGAGTTCAGCAGATTTGATTGTAATTTGAGGATCGACAGCAAATTGTAGACGAGATTTAACAATCTTATCACGAAACACCAAAATCTCCTGAGGATGAAGCTTCAAGTAACGGTAGATCAACTTTGAGATTCCAAACAGTACTTCACGAGGAAATATTTCACATTCTACCAGAAAATACCAAAATCGAGCGCTAAACGAAGCATAATCATAATAAAGATCATAGTCCCATCCCTCCGTATCCTCATCAAACACATTGAGATAGGTCACATCGGACAGCTGTAATCGAGTGTGAATGTTCCGAAAGTACGAGACTAATTCGTTTTTGAAGTATTCGCGTTTGGAAAAATCAAACATTTTCTTGTAATCTTCAATCGTCAAGTTGGATTCGAGAAAACTGTTCACAACATCTCGAGTGACATTTTCGGGATTACACGCAAAATCACCATCTGAATTTTCTTCAACCAACTCGAGAGTTTTCAAATTGAAGTCCAAGTAACCGAGCTTCTGTGCATCAACTTCAGACAGTTGGTACGGATTTTGGATTTCGGGATCCAACTCTGTTGGCATCGTGGAGAGATGATGGAGGAGTTGAGGTAAGACACAAAAAACTAACAAAGCAGAAGGAGAAGTTTTCTCAAACGAGAACAAAGAGACAATAAAGTTGAGAAGTAGAAAAGAGAGGCCAAAACAAAACGAGGAGAGAAAATTAAGCAAACGCTCTCAAGCAAAGCCAAACACAAAGTGATCAGCCACTCGTCGATGTTTCTCATCTTATAGTCAAATGATAAGCAGAAAAGCTCACCGAACAGTTCAAATCTATGAATCAACATCAAACAACGTACAATCAATCAGTCACACCGTACTCATCGCGAAAAGTTATTGATAACTCTTATCGCTAAATTACAATGTTTTCAAAACAAACATTACCGATCAAATTTCTCTGTATTCTCAGAATTTGTTCAAATTGTCGTAACAAATTGCTTTCCAAGAATTTTCGATTGTACAAAAAGTGCTTAGTGACATATATTATATTTATACATTTAAATATTAAATTTCAAATATAATTTTTTCTTAAAATTCCTGTGAATTTTTCAGAATTGCTAATTATGTTCCGCAAAACTTTATTTTACAAATTGGTTTTTAATTACCATTTGCTAATTTGTTCTTTCGTTGATTTTACTTCGAAATATTTCTTGATTTATTCCCGATTTACAAAAAATGGACCGATTTTACTGCAAAATTGTATCCTTCAATCCAACATTAATCAATTTAACTGCATTGGTCAAGAAATTTGTCATTAATCTCTTGACTCACGACATCTCTTTCTGTTCAAATTATTACAAAAATGTTAATTCAATCAAAAACGATCCAAAGCTTAACCGAACAAAATTATTAATAATTTTTCAAGTCATCTTAATCTTCCTAAGATTTTCAATCAATCTCTTTCTCTTTTTTGGCCAATCGAAAATATCAAGACACGCAAATATTGGCTTGTTCAACACAATCTATTTTGATCAACTAGCTCCAGAATTTAATCTCTGTATAGCTGGCTTAAAATTTTTCCCAATGTATCTAATTTACTTGATGTTTTTCAGTGTCAATTGTGAGAAAAATCAAGCAATGTTGTTGATACATCAAATTGTGGTAGAATTGAAGGGAGATTTCTTTCAAATATCAAATTTCGATCAAAACTATCCATGGAAAAATGTTTACAATAAAATTTATTCGAAATTCTTATGTCGAAAATTGAAACTCAAACTCGACTGGTTAAGAAATGTCTCTCAATTTCCGTTGTACATTGTTTGTAAGTAGATTTTAGTTCTGTGACATAGATTTTGGTTTTAGTTTTTGAGAATTTAACAATTTTTTCCTTATAGATTTACTATTCATCAAATATCAAGTAACAATCATCACGGAATTAGTAACCTCATCAAACTTCTCGATTCTGACGTTCTTGATTAGCCAAATCAACGGTCTAATATTTCTCTTTGGAAGTGATTTATTCTTTCAATACATAATATTTTTCTCAAATTACGAATTTGTATTCATCAAAATTATTCTGATTAAATTAAAGTTAATATCAAACTATTTATCCGGATGCAATCAGAATTGGAATTCTCATTTGTTGGAGGATTTTATGGTTCAAAACAATAAATTTCTCAAGCCTGTTCGTGATGCTGGAACTATGTTTGGCAAATTCTTACTCGCGAGCATCTCAACCAACTATCCGATCAATGCATTCTTTGTCATGATTCTTCTTTTGAATGGAAATGTGATGAAAATTGAATTGCAATTAGCTATTTTTGCATTAGTTTGCTTTCAATACATTGCAGTAACAATGAATCAATTTGCAACTGCACTGTTGAGTGTGGCATTGCATAAACCTTGTCGCAAAGTCATGTCCCTGACAATAAGGGCCAGAAAATATATTCCAATACAAACCAATCTCAAATATGATTGTTATGTTGAACAATTTTTGGCATCCAAGAGATATGGAATTACTTACGGAAGATTTGGACTTGTTACCGCATCATCGTTTGGAAAGATATAATTGGTTTTTATCAATTTTTTAATTAATGTTTTTTTTAATTTACAGAATATTTTTATTTATGTGAAATTGTTGATTTTTGCTTATAAAATTATTAATAAAATTATAAAAAATTAATAAATTTGGTTAAACTTTTCTTTATACTCAAACTCCTGTTGTCTACTCTCGATTTGTGTATCTGTTAAAAATAGGCAAAATATTTTTGTAGTGTGCATGGAAAAGCGATGAGCGAATTCGGAAGAACTTTTGACTTCATAAGGTTCTGTCACTAATGTTACTTCGACCGAATTCAAGCCAACACGTCGTAAGAGATTGTCATTTTAATTCCTCAATCTCGTCTTCGGTCTTCCAACAAGCCGTAAACAATCTGG
The DNA here is from genome assembly GCA_023373905.1 of Rhizoglyphus robini. NCBI lineage: Eukaryota > Metazoa > Arthropoda > Arachnida > Sarcoptiformes > Acaridae > Rhizoglyphus > Rhizoglyphus robini. The sequence continues at coordinate 1,176,232 of JAKIJQ010000040.1, read as the reverse complement.
GAACGTTTTGAAGATTAAAACTTGTTGCTTTCATATTTGTATTTAACTGTGAAGTTGAAGGAATAGCTTGAACATAGTCGTTCTGCGAAAAGGTGTTAATTTGTTTAAAAGTATTCGATTCTTGCTTTGTGATTCGTGCAATGTCTGAACTGATTTTCGCAGCAGCATTGTTTAATTCGTTTGATAGAAAAATAAACTTGATTTAATTGCAATTTCTTTAGCACATGAAAGAGAATCATTATAATTTAGTAAATAACCTTTAAATTAAAGTCAACATATATTTCAAAACCTTACGCGTATATAGTAAAAATAAGTTTTATTAGCTTTTACATTTAAACCAAATAATAATTAAAAAAACATTTATACTAATAATTAAACAGAAATTAATAAACATAAATATTTAGTGGAAAACATTGTTAATATTTAAAAAAAAATATTAAACAAGCGATATTCTACATCAATCGACACTGGTCCTCTTTGTTTTCGTTGTTAACATCTTCCTTGGACTCGGTTTGATTGTCAATCGATGGCTCAATGTTTAATTGATCTTCTTCGTCAACCACTTTCGTTAGTTGAAACTTCATTGAGGTCATTCACAGTGGAACTTTATTCCTTTTCATTTTGGTTGAGTTCAGTGAGTTCGTAATTCATACTTAAATCTGCAAATGAATCTAAAATAATTTCAATCGACAAGTTAGGTTTGGGATAACCATCGGTTGATTCAGAATTGTTACCATTGCTCAGTTAGGATATTTCAGGATTTGTAGTATGCATCACATCAGTTGTTGAAGGCTATTTTAATTTAAATATAACACTCTTCAATAATTTTAATCGAGCTTAGTTTTATCAACTATGAGTCAAAAATTATCTTTTCTTATTAACAGCTTTTATCAGCATTTAGTCGAACTTGACGTGACTAAGTGGCAGGTCAACTCATACAATGCAAGTCGTTCTCTGCCTTGCAGTGTTGCTTGTTGTATGTTGTGTGTGTGACAGTCTTGTTCTAGTCTGTGTCTGTGTCTGTGTTTGTCTTCACTTCAAAAGTGTTCTACCTCGTGTGACTTTGAATCTCTCTGTTTCAAAATGTCATTTTCACGCAATCCGCGTAACCAGAAGAATGTCAACGATCATCAGCCTCGATACTTGACGAAGCGCCCTCAATGTCCTTACATTCTTACTCATCGCGAAGCACAACAACTTGGTTATCCGAGTACTGTTGGCAGACTGAACATTCCCAAAGTAGTGCTACCTCCGTTGGTTGACCAAACTGACATTGAATCTTTCCGTGTTGAGATGCAAAGCAAATTTCGCGATGACCTATTTCGCTATCGAAACATATCCGAAAAGTTTGCGATATTTTTGCAAAACAGTACAGTCGTCAACAGGTGGATTTCTTCAACTATTTGGTCATTGAGTATTTTGAAATTTTGCATACCAAATTGCAACAACCTGATATCAAGTATTGGCAAGTTGTGGATGACTCGAATGGTGCTTATGAGAATTATGTCTTCTACAATACCCGATTCTGGGATTGGTGTGTCGAGTCTCAGCTCTTCAACGATCAAATCTTGCGCAACTATTCCATTTTGCTGTATCGTCTATTGAATCTTTATCCTCCTGAACTAGTGAAACTTCACGAAAATCTGCGAGAACGCTACATGATGTTCTCCATAATGCTACCAGGTGGCGCTAAAAGCGAATTGGATTTTAAGATTGTTACATGTGAACCAGTAGATGATCCATGGTGAGTAATTTATTCGATGTTGATTGGTAATTGATTATTGTTTTTTTAATTTTAAGGAAAATTCACAATTCCATCAAGAACGATGGTTCGTGCAAAATGGGCCACTCAAAAATGCCCCATTACGAGACTATTTTTCCGACTTTTACTGGTTTTCTTAATTTTTTTCAAAAAGAATTGAATCGCTGTTTTGCCATATGTAGAGATGAATCGGATCTTATTTATCATTTTCAAATTAATCAAACACGCACACACTTTGGAAGCTGCATCTCAGAAACTTTGTTTGATTGTCCAATTTCGATTATGATTGAGAATGAATTTGCACAAGTTGAGTGGTCAACGGTGGTTTTGGCACTTTCAGCAGTACGAGAACATTTTGCAGAGCGCTATGGAATTTTGTTTGATTATGGAACCAATGAAATAACTCTCCGTTTCGATGCATCATTTCATGAAGTTGAAAATAAAAATTTGAAATTACTTACATTTCGAATCAGACTACACTTTTCAAATTCAAACCGACTGTTGGATTTTGTCTCATCAAGCAAGCATTTTGGGCCGATAATTTCTCATCTATTTTACTGGGCAAAGCAAAATTCACTTTTGGACGGAACATTGTTTGCAACTAATTTTGAATTTGGATTACTGATTGTGTTTTTCCTCGAACAACTTTCCGACACACATCACAAGGCTCCATTTCCGACTATCAAGAAATTGATCGAAGAATATGTTCTCTACAATGTGTCCAAAAAACGCTCATTTGATCTATTCGAATTTTGCAATGATCTAAATTATCTGGCTAAATTGGATTCAACTTATTGTGATAATGAGGATTGCATTAGAAATTGCATTGTTTTTGATTTCTTTGAATTTTATCACAATTTTGATTTCTCCAAGTACGTAATTTGTCCGTATGATGGTCAAGCCCGTGAGAAGAAGACCTACGAACTGAATAACAATTGCAAACTGAACTCGATGATCTGCATTGAAGGTCCACATCCGAGTTTGAAGCCTCAACCAAACGAAAAGTGCACAGAAGAGAGAATGCAACAATTCAAACAATTGATTGACCAAAGGTATTTGCTACTGAAAGATTGCAACCAACCGGAGATGTTCTACATTGAAACTTTGACCAATCCTGAGTATTTCCTGAATCCAGTAAAAGAATCGCTTAATTTGAATTTTGAAATTGGAGTTTCCGATCTGATGAGTGACAAGACCGAATCGACCGATGATAAGCCGATCGAATCCATTTCCAATTCATTTGATGATTTAAATGTGAATGAAGAAATAGTTGGACTCAACCAAAATGAAGAGAAGATCAGTTCCACCGTGAATAACAATAATGGGATTTCAACAAACCAAAGTGAAACAGAAGAAGATCAATCGATCATCGAACCACTGATTGAAGATCAAACCGAGGACAGGGAAGAAGACGACACCAATGACGAAGAGGACATGTGTCGATTGATGTAGAATGTCGCTAGTTTGATTAGTATTTGTATGAATTGTTTTCATATATACGAGTATTTATGTTTGTTGAGCTCTGTTTAATTTTTTTTATGTCAAAATGTTTTTTGCCAAATTTGAAATCTTATATTTTAGTTTATTGTTTTGTTTTGAAAGCTAATAAAACGTTCTGTTATTTTATTTTTTGCATAATTAGAGGAGCGAACTGACGAACGAACACCCGAGCGGAGCGAGGGTGTGAGAGAGATAGTGAGTGACGATTCTACCCCAAAAATTTGGGAGAATGGTATTTCTTGTCCAGACGACTCATCGAAAACGACTGCATGGATCGGTCTGAAAATTTAACACAATGTTCTGGTGGTGGTGTAGATGTGCTGTATAGTTTTGAGGCCATATTGGTCAAAGGTCAAAGGTACAGCGGAATTACGAATTTTGTATAGAAATGTGTAGGGACCGAGTGTCAACAGTGGCTGTGTGACACAGACAAGCACACACGCCGAGCAGTGCGCCCGCTGTGCGCAAAGAGGATGCACAGTGAGAAACACACCCACACAGGAGTGATGTGATTCGCATTTTGAGCGATTGTGTCTACCTTGGACCAAATTGCATACTGTTGACTGTATCTTTTCGTAACATTTAGCATGTTGCAAGTCTATGTGATATATTAAATCGAGTCAAAACAATTCGAGTTTTCTTTCCCCGCCATCTAATACACTTTCAAGCAAAGTACATCTTCTAATCTGCCCAATCTTTGTCACAGCACTGTTTTTTGGGCATAACTCAAAGTAATCTGAAACATAATAAACAAGAAATTACTTTTTAAAGTATGTTTACGGGGAAAATGTTTTGACCAAGTAATTTGAGTAGTGTCACAGCAAAATTGTCAAATAGGGGAAAATTTTATTTACATCTGTACTTTATGGAGAATATAAATTAAATTATGTAGCATAAAACTTGTGAAAAGAATAGATTTTGCTGGTTGTGATTATGGAGATGTTACCTACAAGTTGTACAACCTGTGATTGAATGATCTTTGTGATTGTTGAGAATCATTGGCGAATGACCCTCTGCGGTTTCCTCTCCTGCAACTCACAATGCAGCTACCCCCTCACACTCGGCTATCTTAGGCTACTCCCCATATCTCACACACACTCTCACTATTAAATAATTACTCTCCTCTTCTTCTTTGTCTTTAGTTGACACTATGACTCCGTAGAGAACACACGTTCCACTCGATTCGTGCACTCATTTGTATTATGTTCTTAACTGTATAACCAGTGCTTTTATACCTAATAATCAATAAACTAAACGTACGAAAATTCTCTCTCACTTCAAGAGAGTAAAGACAGTTCTTCAGTTTAAAAGAAGCTTTTAGAATAATTTTCATTGTTAAAAATATGTGCACCTAAAGTATCGCACACTTGAAGCAAGTGCTAAAATAATAATAATAATAGATAATCTCACAAAACATTTTCTATCTCTTATACCGTTCGCTCCGAATTTACGCCAACGGCGTTATTTATCTTTTAAAAATAAGAAAGCAATAGGGTTTCATAACGCAGGCTGGTTCAAAAACTAGTTTAAAACTTAGATTTAGATTTATGTCTAAAGTCCAAAGTAATGCATGTTGATGTTTGTGGCTTGTTTTAATCTAAACTAATAAATATCATCGTAAATCTCCATCCTCTGGTAGAGTCTGACAATAGTATTTTGCTATAATCATAATCAATGCCCTTTTATAACACTTTTGACAGTTTGCCTTTTCTTCGTAGCTTAAATGTTGGAAGTCAATTTAACCAACCTTTGCTCCAACTTGAAAATAATTGTCAAATTCAGCATCGTCAAAATCGTCTCCTTTGTCATCAGAATAGCAGTAAGTAAAATTCAAATTTTAATCCACCTCTTGATTTAGAAATTGTTTTCAATAAATATTATTTTGGTTATTTATTGTTTCACAAAAGTAGTTATGAATAGCATTAAGCAATATACACAAGTTTGTAATTAAGTTTTCGTAAAGGTTTAAAAGAGTTTTTAACCCCTTTCACGATTCTCAAATTTGTCTTGGTCTTCAATTGTTGGCGTTTATTTTTGTTTCCATTATTGGACAATTTTCATTTTAGATTCAATGTCTTGCAACAATCACCATTTTTGATTTACCGATCAATGGCAGCAACAATAATTTGAGTCAAATTGTTTGAATTGCAACAATCACAATGAAACCATTTCAAATATCCAGATCCTTAAGGGCATTCGAGTGTCGCACATCTTACACAGCGGATTTCATTGCTACTATCAAATTCTATCGCTCAAGATGTCCTGGTTTGCTTCAGAAATTCTGTCAAAGCTCTTTCCCAAGTCAGAAGCAGGCAATGAAGCCGATAGTTTGCTTCTCAAATCAAGACAATCTGGTTTGATTATGAGAAGCGTCTAGAACGACAATTTGGAAAAAGGGGCAATGTCGCCCCGCTTAAGTTTGAAGATCACATGAAAGACATCAAAGACAAACTTGGTGTAACTGTTGATCCAGAAAATGATCCTTTAGGAAGTGGGTCATTTGGCAAGGTGTACAAGAGTAAAGACTTTTTGCGTCGTGAGTTTGCACTCAAGATCATGAGTCCAAGATTCGATCATTATGGTTATCTTTGTAACTTCTTCAGCAAGATGACCCAGCAAGAGATCTACCATACGGCCAACCTCAAACACGATCACATAATCCGAATATTCGACCATCTCACTCTTGATCATCCCTACCATGCGATTCTCAAGTTGGAGCTTCTGGGAGAGTCTCTCTTCAAACTGGGCAAGCATCCACTCATCATGAGGAATATCAAGAAGATTGTAATTGAGATTGGATCGGCGATCAACTACATGCACAGTCAAGCCACTGCCCACCATGATATTAAATTGGAGAATATCATGGTTACCAGCAAGATCGACTCGACGAACCCTCAGTACATCAACGAAGCCATTGGCAAGCTCAAGCTCAAGCTCTCTGACTTTGGATGTGCTCGCAAATATTTCACTGTGCCACCAGTCGAAAGCAAGTTCCGCAGTGGAACTCCAACATATCGTTCGCCAGAAAAATGCGATGCACCAAGTTACGATCCCTTCAATTCGGACTACTATGCGTTCGGCTGCACTCTGTTCATCGCATTTGTCGGCTGGAACAAATTCGAATCAGAAGGAAAACTGGCCCTATGGAACGAAGAACTCTGGGACGAGGAAGATCGACTAATACTGTCGAAATTTGCTGAAAAATTGTTCGAGAAAATTGAGGGCTACAAGGACGAAAAGGAAGCGATCATTGGCTTGCTCGAGTATGATCCGAATCGCAGGTGGACAATCGATCAAGTGGTCGATGTTTTCAAGTGATCTTCTATTTTTAATTGTTTTGCTTTTGCTTTTAAATTTTGTATAATTATTAAATAAACTTGTATAATTTGTATTGAAAATCAAAATATTTGTAATATTCCCGTACTTTAAAAAATGTAACTTTTCACACGGAACTTCACCGATATAACAAAAATTGCTTTCCACTATTATCAGAAAATCTTGAAGCTAATTAGGATAAAATGTATTGTAATTTCAAATAATATTTACATAAGTTGTTCTAGTATCAAAGGTAATTGAGTCAAATTTTTTGATTAATACGAGTTTCAATTTCAATTTTGATAAGATAAAAAGAGAGGGAAATGGGATTCAATAATAAAATATAATTTCACCTTTTAATTTGACAACGTCCACTAGTGAAGAGAAAAACATTAAAAAAATTAAATCATTACTTCAAGTTGTCCTGTTTCTTTTTAATTTGTTCAGTTGCTTTTTTTGGTTCGCGAGACAACATGTGAATGTCTCAAGATTGGCATGCTGTGCAGCCTAAACAAAAAGTGCTGCAGTGCATTTTTCTATGAAGGCGCCTGAAGTTGAGTATTGAAAGTTTACTGACAAGTTGTGAGTTTCACATTTAAAAAATAACAAATTGTTCATTTTATAAATATCAAATTAATTTAAAATGTAAAAATTAATTATATAAAAACCATTTATGAAAAAAAAATTTGTTACTAAATAATTTTAAATTCAAAAAATTAATAATGATGCAAAACTTTAATTGAATGAGAATATAGAAACCAATATAGATGATGATATATGATAACTATTTTATAAAATAAAAACCATTAAAAATGGAACTAAATTTAACCATAAAATATCTCAAAAATAAATTTTCAAGTAATGATGCCCATTTTATCAAACCTGAAACCCAATTCAAATTATCTTGCAACAATCATGAATTGGCATAGTCAACTAATGGTCAACAATAATTTGAGTCTATTAGTTTGAATCCCAACAATCACACTGAATCCATTTCAAAAATGGACAACCCTAAGGGCATTCGAGTGTTGCACATCTTACACAACGGATTTAATTGCTTTTAGCAAATTTTATCGCTCGCTCAAGATGTCATCGTTTGTCAACAAGTTGTTGCGTAAGGTCTTCTTACCCGAGGCTAGACAAGAACCCGATGGTTCATTTCTGAAACCCATCGAAAAGAAATAGTTCGATCTAAGGAAAGAACTTAGGCTGAGATATGGAGCGGAAGGTAATGTCGCCAGGCTCAAACTCGAAGAGCATCACGAAGTTATTAAAGATCTTCTTGGTGTTACAGTTGGAAAGAAGCTTGGAAAGGGATCGTTTGGTTGGGTTTACAAAAGTAAAGATTCCTTGCATAGACGATTTGCTTTGAAAGTTCTGAGTCCGAAATACGACGCAGATGATTATTTGAAAAATTTCTTCATCAAGCAGTCCAAGCAAGAGATCTACCACACAGCCAATCTCAAGCATCCTCACATTGTCAAAATGTTTGATTACACATTTCTTGACAGACCCTATCACGTCGTGCTTAAGTTGGAACTTTTGGGACCGACATTGGACAAACTGGCACAGCAACATCCAATCAACAAGAAAAATGTCACCAAGATTTTCAAGGAAATTGGATCCGCCATTGTGTACATGCACAGCCAAGGCACCGCTCATCATGATATTAAGCTTGAAAATATCATGGTTACGGGCGCAATTGACAAGCAAGGCGAGGATCAAATCAATTTGGCTCTAGCAAGACTCAAATTGAAACTCGCTGACTTTGGACTGGCTATCAAGTATCCTACCATTCCACCGGTTGAAGACAAATTCCGAAATGGAACTCCCTTGTTCTGCTCACCGGAGAAATTTGACGCCTCAAGCTACGACCCATTCAAGTCAGACGACTATGCATTCGGTTGTACGCTGCTCATCTCCTTCACTGGTTGGCCCAAGTTTGACGAAACGTTAAAGAAGGCCCAAAACAATGACCAGGCAGAGCATTTCTGTGATAAAGAAGCAGGAATAATCATGGAAAAAGTGGCCGACAAGTTGCTGAACATCGAGTCAACTGACGAGGTGGAGAAGCGATCGATTCTCGAGTTGGTTAGATACGATCCTAACAAGAGACTGACCATCGAAGAAGCGGCTGTTGACTGGAAGTGATTTATGGAAATAATTGAATTTCTGTGTTTTATAATCTATTTTATTTTATTTTCATAATATTTTTTACATGATATTTTTATCTTGTTGGTCTAATCTAAATAAATCAACTTTGTTTTTAATTTGTTTTTGAAACCGTTTTAATCCACAAATTAGTATATATTAAGTTTTAAAGTTTTAAGTTTCCAAAAACGATAAACATTTAATTTCAAAAAATAACAGTATGTTGAAACTGGTAGAGTAATAATATAAATTAAAAGTAGAATCATAATTTTATACAATATTAAAAAATAAAATTGAAATAATTAGAAAAAGGCAAAGAAACAATTAAAATTCAAACGAATGCACATTTTCAAGTCCTGTGCAATATTGTTTACTTGTAATTGCCATGTTGACTTCGGAATTGTTTGCGTACTTCCGTAACTTTAACAAAATGTAATTACAGTAATGGGAAACTTTTTAATTATAATGAATTCTCGTGCGTCATAACTTTTACCAAAATTAGTGAAAAATAGTAATTGCTAAATTTAAAATATTCATTTTCTAAAAAAAACTTCTTATAAAATTATTCAAGTTTTGGATAATTTAAAGTCTTTTTTATACCTTTAAAGATGAAGAAACTGACAACATTTCTTCGCAAGTTGAAGACACACATAATAAAGTTGTTACTAAAATGTCGAATCATCAGCGACTTTTCCGTATACGAGCAATACTTTGAGACATTGCAACAAATTCACACTGGCGATGTTCAAGCTCGATTCAAACTGCTTCGTATCAAGCTGTATAGAATAGTTGTACTATGCAGTGCCTTAAACATTTTCATGTTCTACTTCTACCAGGACCAGTGGTCCCGTGTGGAGAATATGTTCCACTGCAACACTGTGTACATTGATGGTCTCACGGCTGACATGAACATCTTTTTCGGTGGCATGACCTTGCTGGGCTACTACTTCTTTGGCACAATGTACTATCAGAGTTATGGCATCGCTTCAAGGTGGTTACATCAGATTTTGATTGAACAAAGATCGGACGGTTGTTTGCTTTGGCCCTACTCAAAGGCTCAGATGAAGTTGAAGAAGACTAAACGTAAGACGATTGCCCAACAAATCAAGATTATGGCTATTTCGTGTAGAAATCAAAATCAGATTCAATACTTTTGTAATGGTAAGTCTTCACCGGACATTTTCAAATCTCAATATTCCAATTATTTGTCTAGCTTTACAGGCACTGTTCTGTGAATACGAGATGTTCAACGAATTCTACTACAACCAGCACTATCTCACTTTCTCAGGCTGTTTGTCCTATCTTACATTTCACTTCATTGTAGCATTCAGACTTACAGCGCTTAATTTGACTGTTCGCGCTCAGATTTTATGTTCATCTTTAGGCTTCATATCATTGCGGTTGGGCGAAATTCGACAAGGACAGGTGATTCAGTTTATCAATCAAGTCAAACCGAGAAAATTTAATCTCAAACGATTAGAATCATTCTTAGCAATGAATCAACGTTCTTTGGCTTTCTTACAGGATAATAACCGTATTTACGGCAAAGAACTATTTGCGTTTCTTCTTATTGGAATACCTACGAACGCAATGATAGTTATGATGGTCTCACTCTATCCAATGGAATTTCTCGTGAAACTTATTGCGTATGAACTCATTCTGATTCAGGTTGTGTTCATATTTGCAATTCATCTTTGGGCCGCTTGGATTAGTGTCAAATTTCACAGACCCGCCAAACAGTTGCTCAAAGTGTACAATCAATCGGGCAGTATTGCACATCATTTGCCATCGAAACTCAAACTCGCCTACTGCATCGAACATTTGTACACTAAAGACACGTTTGGTGTCACGTATGGAAAGTATGGAAAAATTACTTTTTCCTCATTTGCAAAGGTATTGTTACCGGTCAAGTTAAATCTTTTTAATAACAATTGAATTTCAGCATTTATTATTTTATTTGAAGTTTCTGATATTTGCATATAAATTTGTTAATGGAATTATTGTTATGTGAAAAATCTGAAATAAATGGTTTAAAATAATTAAATATAAATCGCTAATGTTTTATCGTGATTTTCTTTGTAAAATAAAAAATATTAACCTGATACAGAAATAAAAGTTCACCTTTTACGAATCTAGCAAAGTCTCAGACAGTATATTTGTTAACAGATAAAACAGAAAAAGATGAATTGTTGGTGTTTTGGATTTGTCTTGCTTAAATAAACTTGTATTATTTGTAAGCTGTAATAAACTTTGATTTTAAAAATGTATGAAACTAATTTAAATTATTTGCTTAAAAATAATGTATGAACCCATTTAAGCTGGTCCCTATCCAAGAAACTAGACAATATATTCTAAGAATACCAATTCAAATGTCGTACTAAATGGAAAAATAATCTTAATTTAAATTTGAAGTAGAAATGAAATTAGAATTTTAAACTGTATTCTAAAATAAATTAAAACAATAAGAAAAACACTAACAAATAATTAAAATTCCAACAAACATACATTTTCTAAACATTTTTTTATTTTTATTACCTTTCTGAGAAAAGTTCAAGTTCTTCGAGTAGTTCAAGCTCGATTCAAACTACTTCGTGTTAAGTCGTACAGAATAATTCTACTATGTAGTGGCATGAATATTTTCATGCTTTACTTCTACCAGGACCAGTGGACATGGGCGGAGAATATGTTTCACTGCAACATTGTGTACATTGATGGTCTTCCTGCGTACGGAAACATCTTTCTCAGTGGCTTCACCCTGCTGGAATATTACTTCTTTTGACATAATGTACTATCAAAATTATGGGATGGCTTCAAAATGGTTACATCAGATTTTAATTGAACAAAGATCGAACGATTGTTTACTAGTATATGTTTACTGAGTGCTCCAACCGTTAATGAATCGATACAATCGATTATGTTTGTGGATGAATTGACAAACGCGAAACAATTGTCATTTGTCACTAATCGTAACTTTCATAGGTTGATCTAATTTCAATAAACGATACAGTAGACCAAGTGGGCAGCACATTGACTTTTGAAAATGACTGCAATGTACAGTAGACTCTTCCAGCAGATTTCTCCAATGTTTATCAAGTTTAACCAGATTAGTAGAAAATAGAAATAATTTTTTAGAGTTAAGAAAAACATTGTCAAAAGAATTGATAGGCGTTGATAGTTCTTAGAACTAAAATAAAACTTAAAGTTACCTGAAAATTAAGTAACAAAGAATATACTTCCTATTACTGATACTGATATACTGATTACGAAAAAATGTCTGGAATTGACATTGAGAAATTGTTAAGATAAAAAATGTAATTGAAGTAATAAATTTGTTTTGAAACTTTAAGTTAAAGCTAAGTCAACAATAAATAGAAGGCCCCGTACTACTTAAGATGGTTTAAACCACTAAATGATTGTAAAATCATCGAAAAATCTATTTACAAAATGCAAAATTCTATATAAATAAAATTAATATGACCTTTAATATAACAAGAAAGGTGATTTCTAAACAAAAAAGAAAGTAAATAACCAAAGAGGTTGATAAATTTAAATTCAGAAACTTAATTTAGTTACTTTCATTTAAGTCAAATCAAATCAAATAAAACAAAATTGAATTCAACCTTTTACTACTATTTCTAATTTTAGCAAATATTGGATTCATATACATTTGATGAACAAAAAACCAACAGCTAACAGCGCCCGAAAAAATATAATTTTTAACCTGAAACACAAATTTGTATAAAAATGACCAAAATCTCATTGATGGAATCTCCTACATCAACCGAACAACGATTCCGATTGTTACTACCGTATTTTTCCCAAATGTAGCCCGCGGGCTATACACGATTTTACTTTTTTTCATGGCATTCAGCGGGCTATATTCGGGTGCGGCCTAATCACAGAAATAACATCCCGAATTCTCACTGATCCTTACAAATCTATCTTTCTATTCAATTAACTCAGAAGAAAACAACTTTATTAAAAAATAGAGCGGTGCTGCTCACCTGCGATGGGTTGCCATGAGACACAGCATACTAATCAATCCATTAGGACAATTGCACACAAAATACAAACAAATGGGTTACAAAATAAAGATTATGCAAAAATATAATAGATTTAAAACTATGAGAACATTATGGTATAAACAAGTAGTGTTTGATCACATATAAAAGTCTATTCTTGTGAGTAAATGTGACTACGCAAAATTTGAATTGAGTCTGCCAAGACCATTTCTGCAAGATCAGGCAAACGTTTCTTGTCGAGCTTGAATCGGTTGAAGAACTCAACCATTTCCTTGCTCACGGCACCTCTGGCTCCAAACCAGAGTCCAATGACTTCATATTCACGTACTCCGAAGTGTTGATAACGGAGCTTCAAAGACGGCACACAGCTTTCATAGATTTTCTTCTTCTCCGCATCAGCCAGTGCACCAACGTCCTCGTTGGTCTCGAATTGAATGGTAGGGTCAATGATGTAGGCTTTGTTGGTGTTCTTCTCGAAGGCAACTATGTCAGCATATCGTCTCGATAAATCACCATCAATACAGAACACCTCATCCACACAGGTGAATCCTTTCTCGGTCAACATGTCGGCGATTTCGTGCTTGAGGGCGTGATGCCGTGCGGTTCGTCTCTTGCTGTTCCATTCACAACTTCCCAGTACATGGGGTAGGGTTTCTTTCACTTTGTCGCATCTGCGACAAAGGCTATTTTGTGAGCTGTAACTGCGAGAGCCAATGACGGCCTTCAGGTTGGCGTAGCCGACGTTGAGCTTGATTGCTTCCGTCCATTCTGAGTCTGAAAGACTCTTCTTGTTAACCATAAATTGGTTAGCTTTTGGGAAGACTTCAAAGTGCTTGACACCTATTCCGTGGCTGTCCTTCTTCTTCCATTCATCAGACTCCCTTAACCGTAGATTAATTCGCATAATCCGAGATGTTTCGCCTTCAACATTGAGCTCAGCTTTGCATTTCTCCATCTCGGCCTTGCAATCGTACACTTTTTGGAAAAGAGCATCATCGACGGTGGACAAACGTTTTGAGATGGAGTAGTGTTGTAGGTGCACTTCCCATTCAGACTTCACAAGACCAAGGCCGCGGAATTTTCTTGGGGCGTAGAACATGTGCGTTGTTGCGTTCCTGGTCAAGCCAATGATTCCGACGACAGTTCCCCTGATGGTTGTGTCTAGATCTTGCAAGAACTTTTTGGGAACTTTGGTCAACGGTGCAGTCTGAAGAGGATAGCACATCATTGGGAGGATGTACTGATTGATGATGTTGAGCTTCTGGTCCTTGTTGAGTAGCGCTGAGTTCTTCAGTTTGGTGAGTTTCTTTGTCATTTCGGAGAGAATCTGCACACTGTCGAAGATAAGTTCACTGTTGAAGTTGCAACCGAGATGCTTGATGGTTGTTCCTTCGTCGATGCACTTGATTTGTGTTCCATCGGTAAGTGTCAGCTGGCCCGGGACGAGTTTACCTTTCTTTATGTGAATAGCGGCACTCTTGAGAGGATTAACTCGAAGACCGATCATATCAAAGTGGCTTCTAGCTGCTTCGACAATCCTCGATGCGCCATTCACCGAACTGGAGAAGATTGCATTGTCGTCTGCAAAACCAGCCATGACAAGTGAGTCATGTTCACTGTCCAATTTGAAGCCATGTGCATTCGCAAAGTCGGACTCGCAGACATCCTGGTAGACAAATGTGGAGGCGATGTTGTAGAGCAATGGTGAGAGAGGACCCCCTTGCGGAACTGATTTCGCAATTTTGATTGGGTTCGACCGGTGCTTCATAGTTTGGATACGGACCGTGTTGCTGCCCAGTAAAGACATGACAAGCCGCTGAAGGTTTGGTGAGACCCCGATAGATGAGAGAGTTTTCTTGAGGTGATCATGACCAATCTGATCAAATGCCTTTGATAGATCAAGGAATACAACAACGGCATTAGATTTTTCTAGCTTGGCCTTGCAGAGAGCCTTCTCGATGAAGTAGGTGTTCATGTGACAACCAGGTTTGTCAGTGAATCCGCGTTGATTATCATTGATGTCCACCTGTTCACGCAATTTCTTCTCGAGAACCTTTTCGATGATTCTCCGGATGACCGAATAGATGGTGAGAGGCCGCCAATTGCCAATTTGATTCAAATCACCCTCCTTGGGCAATAGGCTCATTCTCCCTTCACTGAGACCAGATGGAACGGTGCCAGTAGCAAGCATGATCTCAATGATCTTTAAGATAATGTCACCTGCTCTCAGTTTTCGAAGAGTGTGGACCAAAACTTTGTCTGGACCTGGTGATGTGTCGAGACTGATGGCGTGGAGTGCTCGATTCACTTCCTCAATTGTGACGGTGATGTTTTCGCGTACGTTGTTGGGTTGAGGATAGTTTCCGTCTTCGTCTTCAATGTCTTGGCGAGTACAGTGGTTGGGTGTCTCGAACACGTTCTTGAAGTGCTGCTCGAGTTTCTCAATTGGAATTGGACACGATTTGTCCGTGTTGGGTTCGCCATCTGCCATCACCAAGCGTACCGCTTTGCTCCTTTGGGTTTTGTAGAGGCGTTGACATTTCCTCCTTTTGGCATCACCACGACGACGTTGCCTAGCCTTTGTAGAGGCACGCTGAGGGTTTGAAGAGCGGGCGTACTGGGCGTCCATCACTTGCTTTGCTCCTTGCTTCCTCAAGCGATAGAAGTGTTGTTCAGGACTAATTTCGCCAATAATTCTGTCGCTGGCTTTGTCAAAGAATTTCTGCATGTCAGTGGTGATTTGATCAAAAGCATGATAGTCGAATTCATTGTTGTGCAGCTCGATGATGATTCGATCATACATTTGCCTGAATTTGTTGGCTTCTGCTTCCAGATCCTTTTTCGGGTCGGTAACGGCAATGGTTGTTGTTGGGGGATTGGAAGTAATAGTACACGTTCTTTGAGCACGTTGAGCATAATTTTCAGCTCGACGAGCGTTCGCAAGGTCGATGTGTGAGCCAAAATGTTTAGCAAGGCCTCTGTTTGTGGCAAAACTTGCTTTGCACTCATAACAAACAAAACATTCAGGTGGAGGAGGTTGTTGTTCAGCAGCGCTGTTTTGTGATGTCGATATAGTGGTGAGTGATGGTGAATGTTGAGTAGGTGGAGAAGGGGGGTTTTCCTGTGCCGCTTCTGGTTGAGAGGGTTCATCAGATATTTCTGACTGTGAGGTAGATGGCGCATCAGATGGGGCATCAGCAGGAATTGCTTGCGATCCGAACGTTTCTCTCTGCCAGTTGTGATAGTCTTCAGGGTGCGCTTTACCCATGTGAATATTTCGACCGATGTTGTTTTTGAAATCGGCTCGTTCGCAGAAGAGGCATTTATTGTTGCCGGCGCTGTCGTCATCCATGATTATGCCGTGGTGTTGTTTCAGGGGCGAACCACAGTCACAATCACAATGCTAGTAAATAAGACACAGTTTAACACGTTCACAAGTACATGAGTAACATTCAACACAAAGTGGAGGGTTTTGAGGATGTGCGATGAGTTGATGGTGAGACGATCACGGTGTCGAGTTGATTTGGCGTCGATGTGGCGTTGGTGTAGATGTGTGTCGGTCTTATCAGCATCGAAGAGAGATGATGCACGCACTCTCGTGGACTTAGCAAATTATTTTCTTCTTAAAGTCGGTACTTGATAGGAGGTATAAAAGCAGATGTGGCAGTTAGGGTGGTGGGTGGGCAATGGGAGACTTCGTGCGAGCAAGAAAAACTATGTCAAACACAGGCTGATGCACAGTAGGGAGATGGGGCAGATCACAAGTGATGATGATGATGACAGGGTCCCAGGGTGGGAGTGCCTGGTGTCTGGTTCACGGATGGAATCCAAGACAAGGGGTCTAGTGTTGTTCACTGGCTGAAGGCTGTATGCAAAATGCAAATCATTGGCTCACTGTTACTGTCAATATAGCACTACACTACAGCAGAGGGGTATGGAAGCTACCCTACTGGGTGTGAATAGTTAATAGCCACCAATGTAAACAGATTCAAAAGGCCAAAACACAAATATGGTTCGAGTAGTGTCAAATGATCGAGATAGATAGACTGGGTGCATTAGTAGTTGACATAGCACATACCTGATGATAAAGAAAACATATGTGAATTAGTAAAAGGTCAAAACAAACAAACAAATCAAAATGCAATTTCTCATAATATGTGATTGCCACAACTGATGACAGTCTGCTCGCATGAAAAACATGTCAAACACAGGCTGATGCACAGTAGGGAGATGGGGCAGATCACAAGTGATGATGATGATGACAGGGTCCCAGGGTGGGAGTGCCTGGTGTCTGGTTCACGGATGGAATCCAAGACAAGGGGTCTAGTGTTGTTCACTGGCTGAAGGCTGTATGCAAAATGCAAATCATTGGCTCACTGTTACTGTCAATATAGCACTACACTACAGCAGAGGGGTATGGAAGCTACCCTACTGGGTGTGAATAGTTAATAGCCACCAATGTAAACAGATTCAAAAGGCCAAAACACAAATATGGTTCGAGTAGTGTCAAATGATCGAGACAGATAGACTGGATGTAGAAATACTTGAGAAAACAAATACCTGAGTATAAAGAAAACATATGTGAATTAGTAAAAGGTCAAAACAAACAAACAAAATAGTAGTAGTGATAATAATGATGTGACTGCCACAACTGATGACAGTCTGCTCGCATGAAAAACATGTCAAACACAGGCTGGTGCACAGTAGGGAGATGGGGCAGATCACAAGTGATGATGATGATGACAGGGTCCCAGGGTGGGAGTGCCTGGTGTCCGGTTCACGAATGGAATCCAGGACAAGGTGTCTAGTGATGTTGACTGGCTGAAGGCTGTATGTAAAATGCAAATCATTGGCTCACTGTTACTGTCAATATAGCACTACACTACAGCAGAGGGGTATGATAGCTACCCTACTGGGTGTGAATAGTGAATAGCCACCAAAGTAAACAGATTCAAAAGGCCAAAACACAAATATGGTTCGAGTAGTGTCAAATGATCGAGACAGATAGACTGGGTGCATTCGTAATAGACAATAGCACATACCTGATGATAAAGAAAACATATGTGAATTAGTAAAAGGTCAAAACAAACAAACAAAATAGTAGTAGTGATAATAATGATGTGACTGCCACAACTGATGACAGTCTGCTCGCATGAAAATCATGTCAAACACAGACTGGCGCACAGTAGGGAGATGGGGCAGATCACAAGTGATGAGGATGATGACAGGGTCCCAGGGTGGGAGTGCCTGGTGTCTGGTTCACGGATGGAATCCAAGACAATGGGTCTAGTGATGTTCACTGGCTGAAGGCTGTATGCAAAATGCAAATCATTGGCTCACTGTTACTGTCAATATAGCACTACACTACAGCAGAGGGGTATGATAGCTACCCTACTGGGTGTGAATAGTGAATAGCCACCAAAGTAAACAGATTCAAAAGGCCAAAACACAAATATGGTTCGAGTAGTGTCAAATGATCGAGACAGATAGACTGGGTGCATTCGTAATAGACAATAGCACATACCTGATGATAAAGAAAACATATGTGAATTAGTAAAAGGTCAAAACAAACAAACAAAATAGTAGTAGTGATAATAATGATGTGATTGCCACAACTGATGACAGTCTGCTCGCATGAAAATCATGTCAAACACAGACTGGCGCACAGTAGGGAGATGGGGCAGATCACAAGTGATGAGGATGATGACAGGGTCCCAGGGTGGGAGTGCCTGGTGTCTGGTTCACGGATGGAATCCAAGACAATGGGTCTAGTGTTGTTCACTGGCTGAAGGCTGTATGCAAAATGCAAATCATTGGCTCACTGTTACTGTCAATATAGCACTACACTACAGCAGAGGGGTATGATAGCTACCCTACTGGGTGTGAATAGTGAATAGCCACCAAAGTAAACAGATTCAAAAGGCCAAAACACAAATATGGTTCGAGTAGTGTCAAATGATCGAGACAGATAGACTGGGTGCATTCGTAATAGACAATAGCACATACCTGATGATAAAGAAAACATATGTGAATTAGTAAAAGGTCAAAACAAACAAACAAATCAAAATGCAATTTCTCATAATATGTGATTGCCACAACTGATGACAGTCTGCTCGCATGAAAATCATGTCAAACACAGACTGGCGCACAGTAGGGAGATGGGGCAGATCACAAGTGATGAGGATGATGACAGGGTCCCAGGGTGGGAGTGCCTGGTGTCTGGTTCACGGATGGAATCCAAGACAATGGGTCTAGTGATGTTCACTGGCTGAAGGCTGTATGCAAAATGCAAATCATTGGCTCACTGTTACTGTCAATATAGCACTACACTACAGCAGAGGGGTATGATAGCTACCCTACTGGGTGTGAATAGTTAATAGCCACCAAAGTAAACAGATTCAAAAGGCCAAAACACAAATATGGTTCGAGTAGTGTCAAATGATCGAGACAGATAGACTGGGTGCATTCGTAATAGACAATAGCACATACCTGATGATAAAGAAAACATATGTGAATTAGTAAAAGGTCAAAACAAACAAACAAATCAAAATGCAATTTCTCATAATATGTGATTGCCAAACTGTTGACAGTCTGCTCGCATGAAAATCATGTCAAACACAGGCTGATGCACAGTAGGGAGATGGGGCAGATCACGAGTGATGATGATGATGACAGGGTCCCAGGGTGGGAGTGCCTGGTGTCTGGTTCACGGATGGAATCCAAGACAAGGGGTCTAGTGTTGTTCACTGGCTGAAGGCTGTATGCAAAATGCAAATCATTGGCTCACTGTTACTGTCAATATAGCACTACACTACAGCAGAGGGGTATGGAAGCTACCCTACTGGGTGTGAATAGTTAATAGCCACCAATGTAAACAGATTCAAAAGGCCAAAACACAAATATGGTTCGAGTAGTGTCAAATGATCGAGATAGATAGACTGGGTGTATTAGTAGTTGACATAGCACATACCTGAGTATAAAGAAAACATATGTGAATTAGTAAAAGGTCAAAACAAACAAACAAATCAAAATGCAATTTCTCATAATATGTGATTGCCAAACTGTTGACAGTCTGCTCGCATGAAAATCATGTCAAAACACAGGCTGATGCACAGTAGGGAGATGGGGCAGATCACGAGTGATGATGATGATGACAGGGTCCCAGGGTGGGAGTGCCTGGTGTCTGGTTCACGGATGGAATCCAAGACAAGGGGTCTAGTGTTGTTCACTGGCTGAAGGCTGTATGCAAAATACAAATCATTGGCTCACTGTTACTGTCAATATAGCACTACACTACAGCAGAGGGGTATGGAAGCTACCCTACTGGGTGTGAATAGTGAATAGCCACCAAGGTAAACAGATTCAAAAGGCCAAAACACAAATATGGTTCGAGTAGTGTCAAATGATCGAGATAGATAGACTGGGTGCATTAGTAGTTGACATAGCACATACCTGATGATAAAGAAAACATATGTGAATTAGTAAAAGGTCAAAACAAACAAACAAAATAGTAGTAGTGATAATAATGATGTGATTGCCACAACTGATGACAGTCTGCTCGCATGAAAAACATGTCAAAACACAGGCTGATGCACAGTAGGGAGATAGGCAGATCACAAGTGATGATGATGATGACAGGGTCCCAGGGTGGGAGTGCCTGGTGTCTGGTTCACGGATGGAATCCAAGACAAGGGGTCTAGTGTTGTTCACTGGCTGAAGGCTGTATGCAAAATACAAATCATTGGCTCACTGTTACTGTCAATATAGCACTACACTACAGCAGAGGGGTATGGCAGCTACCCTACTGGGTGTGAATAGTGAATAGCCACCAAGGTAAACAGATTCAAAAGGCCAAAACACAAATATGGTTCGAGTAGTGTCAAATGATCGAGATAGATAGACTGGGTGCATTAGTAGTTGACATAGCACATACCTGATGATAAAGAAAACATATGTGAATTAGTAAAAGGTCAAAACAAACAAACAAAATAGTAGTAGTGATAATAATGATGTGATTGCCACAACTGATGACAGTCTGCTCGCATGAAAATCATGTCAAACACAGGCTGATGCACAGTAGGGAGATGAGGCAGATCACAAGTGATGATGATGATGACAGGGTCCCAGGGTGGGAGTGCCTGGTGTCTGGTTCACGGATGGAATCCAAGACAAGGGGTCTAGTGTTGTTCACTGGCTGAAGGCTGTATGCAAAATACAAATCATTGGCTCACTGTTACTGTCAATATAGCACTACACTACAGCAGAGGGGTATGGCAGCTACCCTACTGGGTGTGAATAGTGAATAGCCACCAAGGTAAACAGATTCAAAAGGCCAAAACACAAATATGGTTCGAGTAGTGTCAAATGATCGAGATAGATAGACTGGGTGCATTAGTAGTTGACATAGCACATACCTGATGATAAAGAAAACATATGTGAATTAGTAAAAGGTCAAAACAAACAAACAAATCAAAATGCAATTTCTCATAATATGTGATTGCCACAACTGATGACAGTCTGCTCGCATGAAAATCATGTCAAACACAGGCTGATGCACAGTAGGGAGATGAGGCAGATCACAAGTGATGATGATGATGACAGGGTCCCAGGGTGGGAGTGCCTGGTGTCTGGTTCACGGATGGAATCCAAGACAAGGGGTCTAGTGTTGTTCACTGGCTGAAGGCTGTATGCAAAATACAAATCATTGGCTCACTGTTACTGTCAATATAGCACTACACTACAGCAGAGGGGTATGGAAGCTACCCTACTGGGTGTGAATAGTTAATAGCCACCAATGTAAACAGATTCAAAAGGCCAAAACACAAATATGGTTCGAGTAGTGTCAAATGATCGAGATAGATAGACTGGGTGCATTAGTAGTTGACATAGCACATACCTGATGATAAAGAAAACATATGTGAATTAGTAAAAGGTCAAAACAAACAAACAAATCAAAATGCAATTTCTCATAATATGTGATTGCCACAACTGATGACAGTTTGCTCGCATGAAAAACATGTCAAACACAGGCTGATGCACAGTAGGGAGATGGGGCAGATCACAAGTGATGATGATGATGACAGGGTCCCAGGGTGGGAGTGCCTGGTGTCTGGTTCACGGATGGAATCCAAGACAAGGGGGTCTAGTGTTGTTCACTGGCTGAAGGCTGTATGCAAAATGCAAATCATTGGCTCACTGTTACTGTCAATATAGCACTACACTACAGCAGAGGGGTATGGAAGCTACCCTACTGGGTGTGAATAGTTAATAGCCACCAATGTAAACAGATTCAAAAGGCCAAAACACAAATATGGTTCGAGTAGTGTCAAATGATCGAGATAGATAGACTGGGTGCATTAGTAGTTGACATAGCACATACCTGATGATAAAGAAAACATATGTGAATTAGTAAAAGGTCAAAACAAACAAACAAATCAAAATGCAATTTCTCATAATATGTGATTGCCACAACTGATGACAGTCTGCTCGCATGAAAAACATGTCAAACACAGGCTGATGCACAGTAGGGAGATGGGGCAGATCACAAGTGATGATGATGATGACAGGGTCCCAGGGTGGGAGTGCCTGGTGTCTGGTTCACGGATGGAATCCAAGACAAGGGGTCTAGTGTTGTTCACTGGCTGAAGGCTGTATGCAAAATTTAATTTAACTTAACATTTAGTCATATTTGGACATTTTCGGGTTCATCACATATAGAATAGCGAAAATAACCCAAAGTATAGTCAAAATAAACCATAAAACAAAATCAAGAATAGGTCAATTGGTGAGTATTTCAAAAGTGCGGGCTATACATGGGTGCGGGCAATACACGGGATAATTTACCGAAGCGAATTTTTCTGCGGGCTATACACCGGTGCGGGCTATACTCAGAGGGCGGGCTATATTCGGGAAAATACGGTAATTCCTCTAGTGACCAATCTGTTTCGTGTTGCACTGCTGGTACTGACACATGCACTCGTGACTGACATTAAAAATGGTCGACGTGAAAATATGGACATTCTAGTGCTATGCAAGATGATGTTCATATTGGCACTAAGTTTCTACTGCTCACTCAACAGCTTCATTCAGTCAATGTTGGTTGCAATCGTCTTATTTGTCACCATCGTCATTCACAAGTTCAAGTTGACTGATTTATCACGCAATGAAAATTTGTTTGTTCTCTTGAATTTGATATTAATTTTTGTGACTTTGGACTACATCCCAATTGAGTTAGATTTGTTGGTAATTTTTCTTGGTGTAATTTTTGGCTTGATGATTTTTGTATTTCATTCTTGTTATAATCTTGTTACTTTGAGAAGTTTTCTTGGAGCACACAGATTCCTCAAACAAAGATGGCTTAATAGAGAAATTCCAATCAGTAAACATGAATCTCTTCATGGCCAAATTGACTTTATTCCTAGTCAAAGCACAATATAAAAAAACCTTACCAATAAGAATGTTTTCAAATAATTGATCTTTGCCATTATCGCATTAATAAAATGAACCTTTTTAAAAAGCATATTATGGACTGATTATCAACTAAAATAGTTAAATAATTAACCAAATAAATTATATTATAAGTATATATTTGTTTTGGTTTTGATATATGCTACAAATCAATATATATTGTAAAAATTAATAACACAAACGATTACGTTAAAATTGTCCATTGTTTCAAATAAAAGTTTTTTTTTGAATAAAATTTCTCAATGATTGAAGAAGTGTACCAAAAGTTAGTGATACAAGTGAAAATATATTTTTTACAAACAAAATGAATTAATCTTCCTTAAACAAATCATTTATTCCATCTGAACAAAGAATCGATATTTGCAATTTATTTTTTAGTATTAGTTTACCTTTTCAGATCCAAGATCGTAGTCTTCTCTAAAAATATTAAATCCAAATTTAAAAAGATAATAAGAACTTCAGTCAACCAAAAACGTTAATTAGAACCAGAATTCAACTATGTCAAATTTCTCATGATTTAAAAACAATATTTTTCACTTTATTACAACCAAAATTGTTTCAATATAATAATTACGATTTGAGTAAAAGAGTTTAAGCAATATTATTTTACCTGTTAAACGCTTGACAGTAGTGACAAAATATATTTTGCCTTTTTTGTCCAATCAAGAAATGCTGAATAGTATAGTAAACATTTTAAAACAAATGCATTAGTATCGTATAGTATAGTAATAAAATGAAAAATTAATCGGAATATTATCAA
This sequence comes from Rhizoglyphus robini, assembly GCA_023373905.1. Taxonomy (NCBI): domain Eukaryota; kingdom Metazoa; phylum Arthropoda; class Arachnida; order Sarcoptiformes; family Acaridae; genus Rhizoglyphus; species Rhizoglyphus robini. The sequence goes on along the minus strand of JAKIJQ010000040.1, from coordinate 1,152,255 downwards.
CCTAGTTAAAGCAACCTATATTTCAAACCTCGAAACGTTCTAACAATTTTAATGTGCATTTACATTTACATTCACCATTACTGTCATGTTAAGAAAACGCTTCGAGTGAATGATTTAGATAAAACATGAATAAGTAAATCGAAAATAGACGATTCAACTGAAGATTATTTCTATTAAGACATGAGTCTAATTAAACCTCACGACTAATGCCTTTTTTATTAATAAAACTTGCATATCATCAGACAAACAACTCCTGAAGTAACAATGAAACCTAACCCAAGGCATATTTTCAAGTGTTTTCAAATTGGTTCGCGGTACACATGTAAATAAAAAATCTCAATGTTAATGAACAAGTTAATTTTGGTTTTAATTTTTGATTAAAGTTTGGTACTTTTAAAATTCAGTAAAAAAGAGACTCTTTACCTTTTAAAATCAAAGTGTGAAGTTTCAATATATTTTAAAGAAACTTAACCTTATTCAATCGAAATCTTAAACAAAAATTATTGACACTCCAAAATATGTTCATTAAAAAACGAATTTAAATAAATGAATTTTATGTGAAATAGTTACCTGTTAATTGATCAGTATGATTAACAAAATAACATTCAATCTCCAATATATTGCGAATTTTTCGATATTGCGAATCATTAACTAAAACAACATATGTAAAACTGAGTAATCAACAGTAATAATAGCCTAGCAATCCAGATTATAAAAATAACTTTCCGATATAATCGGATAATAGAAAAAGTAACCGGATGAATGTGTTAATTAGAGGTACGATTACGAGTCAATTGTAAAAAACATTAACATAAATTTGAATTTAAATATTTTACCGTTTAAGAAGCAGCTAAAGCGTACAAAAAGTTTAAATTGTTTCAATAAAATTGAATTTTATTATAACTGAATTTAATTTAAATTGTATGAAAATTTATTTATTAGAATAAAAGAAAAAATGTTGATTAGTTTTTTAAACCTTTAAATAATTCTACTCTGAAGACAAAATACCAAAATACTCAATAACTAAATTCTCTAACGGATAATAATAAAAAATCAATAAAACTTTATCTTAAACAACCGAATAAACTAATATCCTTTGGCTGAGAAGCAATCACTTACAAATGGAGACACAACAGATTTTACAGTACCATCCAGTGCCGATTTCAAGAAATGTTCTTATCAATCCAATCTTCGTTTAGAAAATGTGCAACATAATACAAAACTTGACATTCAAAGTCAGATTTATATTGTCAAGAAATTTAGAAACTTATTATTTTAACTTATTTAATATTGATAAAATCGATTTTTAAGTTTTCACGAGAAAAGTCCAGCATACATTAAAACATTTTTTATAAATATAATTTTTTAAAACAATTAACCTTTTAAGAAATTATGTACGAAATCAATGTCCAAAAAATAAAAACTATCAATTTCTGACATTCAGCATCATGTCGATGTGCAGAATAGGCTTTTCACCAATCGGTAAATAATTCATAAATTTGGCTTTGATGTGAATCATGTGTGAAAAAATTGTCTTGGTAATAATTCAGGCTTCTAAATCAACAGGGATATAAAAGAAAGGTTAATATTTAGATCATTCAAGATAAATTACTAACAAGTTTAAATATTTTATTGGGAAAAGAATTTTATTAAGTGAGTAAGATGTATTAGAATATGATTTGATTAAACGAAAATTGGTGATCTTGAAATCATTTTGGTCCGATTTGTGTAGAAACCTTTTATGTGCTGAGATCAGATTTTTAAAATAACTGCTCAAAAATTATATTTCAATTAAAACCCAACAAAATAGCATATCTCAAATAGGAAATAAAACATTGCCGCCATCAATGCATACAAATACAGAACAAATATAAAGTTCATCTCATTAAAAGTCAGTCCTCTCATGCTTCGAATCAAATATCGTTCATGTGAATATTTGTTGTGGTAATATTCACATGTAATATTGCTTTGACAACCCTGGGGTACCTCTCTTGACTGCCATCGAACAATTGATTCGACCTGATGCCAATGCTCGGATCTACGTGAGAGATGTGATCACAATGCTTCAATAGAGATTCTTTAATTATTTCAATAAATTATTTATTTTTGATATATTTTTGTGGCCATTCTTTAAATTCTCTTATAAAAAAAATTCTTTACAAATTTAAGTGGCAATTTGAACGTAAAGCCAAAAAACGTTATGTGTTAAACTCGTAAACTAAAATTGTTTGATAGTTTGATTCGAATGGAATTCATACAAAAGAGAGATTCATGAAAAATGGACTTATCTACTGATTATGGAGAAACAGAGTATATGAATATTATTAAGGAGGGACGGGATGATGCTAACTTCTAGTTATTCGGTTATATGGTTAGAAACTTTTGTAATAATCACCCTAGAAATCATACATTGCGTTACAATAAAGGACTCGAAGATGCAAAGTTTGATTGCAATGAACGTGGAACGGAGCTTTACAGTTCTCCTGAGAAGATGGACGAAAGTTGTTGGTTGTGTAATCCATTCAAGTGTGATGATTTCGCATTGGCTGTCACTCTACTTCAATGTCTCATGCCTCGTATATCAGAAGACAATACCGAACAGGAAAAGCAACTGCTCAACATGTTTTTCTCACTCGTAGAAAGGAAAATCGATGCTCTCGATTTGTATAGACAACAACAAGCGAACAACCCTGAACTGGCCAAATGGATGCCATACTTGGACGCTATCGAAATGCTCATTCAACCTGAAGTTGCCGATCGGATGCATGTCAGTGAAGCTCTCGATTATATTCGACATATAGTTTTGTAATTATTTCAATAAATTATTTATTTGTTAATCAAGTGTGTTTTTAATTTGAATAAGCGTAAGAATTTATAAAATTATTTAATTTGCAAACCTTTAAAACAAAATGTTGACTGAAAAGATAACACTATCTTGTTAATCAATTATCTTAATGACAATACACAATTGTTTCATTTTCGAAACTTTGTCATTAAGTTATTTGATAATAATACAATTTGTTGGACAAGCTTTTAACAAACTTGAAGTTTGATAAAAATCAACTTAAAAATCCTTTCATCTAGCTCGAAACTCTAATCGGAACTATAATAAAAATTGAATTCAAAATCATATAAAAACGTAAAAAATTATAAAACAAAATTGAACTAATTCAAAAATTTATGAAAGTAGACCTTTTTAATTCTGCCTTGAACCGTGGGTTTAATTTCATTTTTGTGTTTTGGAAAAAAGGAGAATAAGATTTATGAATACTGACATTGGTAGAAGAGAAATGATGATATAACAAATATTTTTTCACCGTTTAATATCGAACCTATCTATTCTACGAAATTATTTTTAAACAAAATGATAAACACAAATTTGAATCTGGCTTTAATAAGCAGTGAATAAATGAAATTTGTTTTAATAAAATAATAAATATAATATTCATCTCAATATATATTTTACCTTTTAAAATGTTGATCATACTCAACACTCTCCCTTAAAAATAATCAATTTTTAATTGCGAATTTTATTCGAAAATTACATAAAATTGCGAAACAAAATTTAGAAGAATTTAAATGTGAGATCACCGTTAAATCTCACCTAAACATCAAACTCAACCATCTTAATAAAAAATATTCATAAGTAACTTTAATTCAAGATTAACATGGGATTTGAGAATGTTTTAATTTTTTAACAAAAATCTACTTTAAAAGATATGAAAGTATTTGAGTTATGAGTTTTGTGGAAGAAAATGTTTAAAGATTTCCAGAAACTTTGGAAAATTTTTAGGTCATTTATAACCAAGAATTATTTATTACCTTTCATAATTCCAGCTGTTCTTGATCATGCAATTTAAGAACTTATTTTTTTACAATAATTCATTCAAGATTAATTAGATATAAATTTAAATTTTGAAAAATAAAAGTGTTAAACATTTAAAAATACAGGGAATGTTCGCTTAAAAATTTCTCATTAATTATTTTACTCAAATTGTTTTAGTAAAATAAAAAAAATTAGTCAAAAAATGTTTGAATGAATCTCGAGTTAATGTGGTTAATTTATTTTTTATCGATTTCTCTGTAAGTCAAAATTAAATTAATCATTTCCGTCTGTCATTAATAAGAAAGAACAAATAAAAGTGAAAAACAAAGTCATTAAGGTATTTGAATTATTATCAAAAGTTTTAATAGAAATAAATTATTTCTTACCTTTTAAAATCACCCGCATACTGTTATTCTGTTAATAATAAAAAATGGCAAAATACCTCAAAGTCAAAGACTTTATCCTGTACAACTATTACACTCTTTACTATTACCAGAAAATCATTGACCAGCACCTCATCTACTATGACCGTGATCGTTTCCGTCGAACCTATCAATACCTCAACAGTCAGGCTCACTTTCACCTGTTTCAGTATCGTAAACTTCATCCATCCAGTGATGAAATACAAAAGTTGGACTATCCACTGGTGCAGTATCCACTGGATACTATCCAGTGCAAATTTAGAATCATCTAATGCATTTGACATTTCTCAGATATTTTTCTAATTAATTAATTTGTGAAAAACTATTTAAGAATTCGTTAATAGAATTTCTGTATTGTTATTTAAAAAAAAGTTGCATTCAAAAATATATATTTTACCTTTTAAACTCAACATAATTATTGATTTAATTAAAAAAATTTAAATTAAAAAATTTCTGTTTTAAAAATAAATTTTTAAAAATAAACTTTTTTGAAAATATTAAATCATTTAAGTATTGAAATACAAACCGAATTTAGAAAATAACATAAACCACAATCTTTTGCATAAACCATTTGAAAGTGTTAGTGTAAATTTTTAAAGTATATTCTTTTTGAGATTAAAATATTAATTTCAACGGATCATTAATAAATCAATGGAATAATACAAGAAGACAACCAAACCACATTAGAAAGATCTCATTAAAATGACTTCAACACATTAAAGAAATAATCCACAAATTATGATTCGAATAAGAAATCGGAATCCACTCTTATCATGATTAATGTTCAATTATCGTCCATAAGTCTACCTTGCCTTGATCACGTGATTAAATAAACTATTTTTACAAGAATTCATTTAAGATAATTAAGATTTAAATTTAAATTTTTAAAAAATAATAAAGTTAAACCTTTATAATAAACGGGAAGAATAAGTTATTCAAAATCTCATTTATTATCATTATTATTAATTTATTCATGCATTGAAAAAACAAAAATTAGTTTACAAAATAATTTTCAACAATAACGACCTTAAACATGTATGAGTGAACCTTGAGTTAATATGGAATTTTTAAATCGATTTCTTTAAAAGTCAGAATTAAATTAATCATTTCCGCCTGTCATTAATAACAAAGATCAAATACAAGCGAAAAACAAAGCCATTAAGATATTTGAATTATTTAAAAAAAGTTTTAATAGAAATAAATTATTTGTTACCTTTGAAAAAACACCCAAATTTGATTTATACAAAAATGGCAAAATACCTCAAAATCAAAGACATTCTCCTGTCCAACTATTACTCTCTTTACTATTACCAGAAAATCATTGACCAGCACCGAATCTACTATGACCGTGATCGTTTCCGTCGAACCTATCAATACCTCAACAGTCAGGCTCACTTTCACCTGTTTCAGTATCGCAAACTTCATCCATCGAGTGATGAAATACAAAAGTTGGACTACCCAGTTCACATTTCAAATCATCCGCTGCACTTGAAATTTCTCCGATTCTTTTTTCTATTTTTCTTTCTCCGTTGTTTCTGTATTTCATTTGTAGGTTCAGTGGCAGATTCACGAGAGAAACGAATTCTGATTGGAACTGAACATTTCACAGAGAAGGACTATTTCTACATTGAGACTACTTTTACTTTCTGGTCAGCAATTTCGTATTTGTATCTTCAATTTGCCTTCACAACTTCACCGTTGAGTTACAAATTTTTGGCATTGTTTAGTATGTCTGAAAATCATCGAAATAATGTTCATCCCTCAGCTCTCGGACTATCAGATATAGAATTTCTAAAATTCAAACGATTTCGAAATTTTGTTTTTATTTGTTACAACGGAATTATGATTTTATTTCCAACATTTGGACCGCTTTGCATCATATTTCTGTACATTCAAGCGGATCTGTATCGAACAAATTTGATTACTAGTTTGATTTGGACTTTCATAATCAACTTTTGGATTTACCTTGCTTGTAGCGTAATTTTTGGAAATCTGCTCGCATTTCTGCTAGTTGGAAAGTACATTCACATAAAACAGAAATCAATCTGCGCGTCTCTTCAAGTTTGTTTGCTGAAAATCAGATTTAATCGGATTTCTCGCTATGGTTCTGGCATTTGGTCTCGTTTTATGGAGATGAATATGAAATTTTCTCATTTTCAAGATGAACTTGCAGATTACAATCGATTCTGGAGCTATTACTTGAGTTATGTTTTTATATTTTTTGTAGCTCTCATTTCTTTTATCATTTACATTGCACTCTTCTCTGGTATTGCTTTGTATGTCAAGATTATCTATGCTCAAAGCTTTTGTACTCACATTTTCCTACTATCTTCTATCATCTACTACTGTGGTGCAATTGTGAAGCGAAATTACAGATTGTCTGCGCAATTTTGTAATGCAATGGCTCAAATTGTACGATATCAACAGCAGAATTGTTTATCGACTAGCCAGTTGATCAAGATGTCCAACATTTGTGCAAGTGTAAGTCAGGTGACAAGTTCGGGTTTCGTTCTGCTCAATGGTTATTTGATCACTTATGATACCTTTCGACTGTTGGTGATTAATATTGTCATTTATTTTATTTTGATTATTAAGAAATAAATAAATTTCTGATTCATCCAAAATGTAATTTTAACAATTAAAGTAAAATTTAGTCGTTTTCATTTCAATTCACAAGAATGCAACATAATGCGACAACAATGCAGTGGGTTTGACTTCAATTCCACGAACTATGGATCCAAATCACTTCATTCAGCGCTTCATATCTTTGATATCTTTTGCTCTCTCAATCTTACTTCAAATCTTTCACAACCCACTACCCCATCATGTTTCGATTCATTCGAAAATGTTTTCTTAACGCTTGTTGCATTGGAGACCCAAGTGAGTCTGAGCTTGAAGTAGGCTCTGAAGATCAATTTGAGAGCTGCGCAACATCGTTCCATAAGGCATCGAACGATAAAGCTTCCAAGGTTCTCGATTTGCAAGTCAAATTATCGAAGAAGACTTTGGAGAAATCTGTTCCCGTTCAGAAGGGAACAAACACGATTCAGCAACTTGAACCACCAATTCAAGTTCAAATCCCCGAAGACAACATCCCAACGCCACAATTCGAATTCAAGATGTTCCGAAGGGTTATCAAGAAAAAGTTTCAAATTGCCGACGCTGTATTCTTGGCTGAAGGTGGTTTTGGTGCAGTTTTTGTGTGCAATCCGTTAGATGAGGAAAATGGTGAAAAGTGCGCACTCAAAGTGATGCAGTCAAAGTATATGGCACCGAAAGAAGCCCGAAAGACTTGGCAGCAAGCCGCTTCAAGAGAAGTCTCAGCCCTCAGCAAGTTACAACACGAGAACATCATGAAATATTACGATTTCATGTTTATGAAATATCCTCCGAGTCCTGTTGGAGCATGTTACATTGCAATCAAGACTGAACTACTCGATTGCACGCTTACTGAAGTTTTTGAAAAGCGAAAAGGACTTTCGCTTTCACAAGTTGGGCAACTGTTGAGATCACTTGGAAGTGCACTTGCGTGGATGGTCAGTCAAGGTTATGCCCATCATGATATTAAGCCAGACAATATCATGTTCAAGAATTTGGATTTGGATGCACAAGATTTTGAGGCGGTTTTCCAAAATGCAATTCCGAAGATCACCGATTTTGGCTTCGCGCGAAGGTACAAAGGCCCCCGAGATGATGCAACTGAGGATGAAATCTACGCTGGCACACCTTTTTACATGTCTCCAGAGAAGTTGGCATTTTTCGTTGGCAAGTTGACCAGTGGAATCACTAAGCCGTACTTTCCATTCAAATCCGACTGCTTCGCACTTGCTGTCACACTAATCGAATGTCTGTGTCAACAAGAGGAGTTGAAATCCATTTTCGAAGGTAAAGATGTTGCAAAGATTAGCATAGTCCAATCATTCAAGAAATACACCAAATCGCAATATTTGGACTCACTCGAAAAGTTGGTTCAACCTAATGTGGAAGATCGTTGGCATGTAGATGATGTTCTGAATTCTTTAAATTAATTTAAATTTTCAATAAATTATTTAGTTTTTTAATGTGTCTTTATGATTCAGTATGCAAAAATTTTCCGTGGCAATATTTATAACATCAACATATCTGTAAAATGATTGAAATAACGTTACCATTTTATAAAAATAAATTACAATAGAAATTATAAATTCTCTAAAAAGAAAAAACATTTGTTATATTTAAAAAATCTTGATTATAACTATGAATATCATCAGATTACATAGTGATCACAACTTGACTTTAATTACAATGAGAAGTAAACAGTTAAATTGTTAAAAATTTGCTTAAACTTGAGAAAAACATGATTTTAAATAATTAAAAATTACTTTCTTGAATTAAAAAATGTTTTTGGAACGTAGTATTTACAAAAATTAACCATTTAAAACCCAAATCTTCAATTCATTTAATTATATTGCATTCATAATGTTTCAAGTTGATCACGAACCGTTGGAGAAAGAAAATTAGTGATTAATATTGTCAGTTATTTTATTTGGATTATTAAGAAATAAATGTATTAGAAATCGATCATAATCGTAAATTTAACAATTAAAGTAAAATTAAATTTTAATTCACAAGAATGCAACATAATTCCACAACAATGCAGTAGGTTTGGCTTCAATTCCACGAACTATGGATTCTAATCACTTCATTCAGCTCTTCATATCTTTGATATCTTTTGCTCTCCCGATCTTATCTCAAACCTTTTATAACCCCCTACCACACCATGTTTCGATTCATTCGAAAATGTTTTCTGAACGCTTGTTGTATTGGAGCCCCAAGTGAGTCTGACCTTGAAGTAGGCTCTGAAGATCAATTTGAAAGCTGCGTAACTTCGATCCAAAAGGCGTCGAATGATAAAGCTTCCAAGGTTATTGATTTGCAAGTCAAACTTTCGAAGAAAACCTTGGAAAAATTTGTTCCCGTTCAGAAGGGAACAAACACGATCCAGCAACTTGAACCACCAATTCAAGTTCAACCCTCCGTTCGGAAAATTCCAACACCGAAATTTGAATTCAAGATGTTCAAAAGGGTTATCAGGAAAAGGTTTCAAATCGCGGACGCTGCTTTCCTGGCTCAAGGAGGATATGGTGCAGTTTATGCGTGCAATCCGCTTGATGAGGAAAATGGTGAAAAGTGTGCCCTCAAAGTGATGCAGTCCAAGTATATGGCACCGAAAGATGCACGCAAGACTTGGCAGCAAAGAGTTTCACGAGAAGTCTCAGCCCTCAGCAAGATGGAACATGAGAACATCATGAAATACTACGATTTCATGTTTATGAAATATTCTCCAAATCCGGTTGGAGCTTGTTACATTGCAATCAAAACTGAACTACTTGATTGTACGCTGTCTCAAGTTATCAAAGCGCGAAAAGGACTTTCGCATTCACAAGTTGGCCAACTGTTGCGAACACTTGGAAGAGCACTTGTGTGGATGGTCAGTCAAGGCTATGCACATCATGATATTAAGCCAGACAATATCATGTTCAAGAATTTAGATCTAAATGCTCAAGATTTTGATGCGAAATTTGAAGAAGCAATTCCAAAGTTTACAGATTTTGGCTTCGCGCGTAGATACAAGGGCCCTCGTGATGAAGCAATCGAGGATAAATTCTGTGCTGGCTCACCGATTTACATGTCTCCAGAGAAGTATGCATTCTTCCGCAAGTTGACCACCGAACCGTACTATCCATTCAAATCGGACGACTTTGCATTTGGTGTCACACTACTCCAATGTTTGTGTCAACAAATGGAGTTGGCACCCATTTTCGCCAATCTAAAAGTTAACAAGATTTTGTTGGTTCGTTTATTGAAGACATATTTCACTTCGGAATATTTGGACGCAATCGGAAAGCTTCTTAAAGTTAAAGTGGAAGATCGTTGGAATGTTAGTGATGTTCTGGATTCTTTAAAATAGTTTAAATTTTCAATAAATTATTTATTTATTCTTATGTTAAATTATTCGAAATTATATATATCCAAATTAAAAGTTTTGATAAGATCCAGAATTCGTAAAATCAAAACATTTTAATCTATCTCGATTTAAAAACCCTTGCAAAGTCAGTCGTGTTTGTGAAAATATTTTGATAAATTCATAAAACTTATAAAACAATGAAGATATATTTAGAATTTGTGTCAAATTTACCATTTAGTTTGAACTCAGCAACTGTTCGTGCAATTTAAATAAATAAATATAAAATAGTAAATATCCGCAAATCATGCCAAACTTATGAATATAAAATTACGAATCCCTTAAATCTAAAATAAGAACAAACCTATACTATCAGTAATTGATCATGAACAGTGTTTCTTAGTTTGTTATTTTTGTAAGTTACCGTTAGTGACAATTTTTAGATAAATATAAATCAGCTAGCTCATCTATTTTTGATATATTGAAGCACAATAGATTTCAAATAAGGTAACACAAAAGGAAATCAAATGAATTCATTTAAAATTCAAATAACTTTTACGACAGAACATCAAATAACTAGTGGGCCCCTGCGGGTGCTAAATTTGAAATTTGAACTTATAAAGTGTAATAAGTAAGACCAAGGATTATATCCGTGGTCTATAGTCTGAACGTGAGACCACTTGAACGGCGCCCACACTACCAAACACCTTAACCAAAACCTAATCCTAAACGACACCCACACCTGCCTAACCACCTAAACCTATCCTAACCCTATCCTAAACGACGCCCACACCTGTCTAACCACCTAAACCTATCCTAACCCTATCCTAAACGAGGCCCACACCTTCCTAACCACCTAAACCTATCTTAACCCTATCCTAAACGAGGCCCACACCTTCCTAACCACCTAAACCTATCCTAACCCTATCCTAAACGAGGCCCACACCTTCCTAACCACCTAAACCTATCCTAACCCTATCCTAAACGAGGCCCACACCTTCCTAACCACCTAAACCTATCCTAACCCTATCCTAAACGAGGCCCACACCTTCCTAACCACCTAAACCTATCCTAACCCTATCCTAAACGAGGCCCACACCTTCCTAACCACCTAAACCTATCTTAACCCTATCCTAAACGAGGCCCACACCTTCCTAACCACCTAAACCTATCCTAACCCTATCCTAAACGAGGCCCACACCTTCCTAACCACCTAAACCTATCTTAACCCTATCCTAAACGAGGCCCACACCTTCCTAACCACCTAAACCTATCCTAACCCTATCCTAAACGAGGCCCACACCTTCCTAACCACCTAAACCTATCCTAACCCTATCCTAAACGAGGCCCACACCTTCCTAACCACCTAAACCTATCCTAACCCTATCCTAAACGAGGCCCACACCTTCCTAACCACCTAAACCTATCCTAACCCTATCCTAAACGAGGCCCACACCTTCCTAACCACCTAAACCTATCTTAACCCTATCCTAAACGAGGCCCACACCTTCCTAACCACCTAAACCTATCCTAACCCTATCCTAAACGAGGCCCACACCTTCCTAACCACCTAAACCTATCTTAACCCTATCCTAAACGACGCCCACACCTGTCTAACCACCTAAACCTATCCTAACCCTATCCTAAACGAGGCCCACACCTTCCTAACCACCTAAACCTATCTTAACCCTATCCTAAACGAGGCCCACACCTTCCTAACCACCTAAACCTATCCTAACCCTATCCTAAACGAGGCCCACACCTTCCTAACCACCTAAACCTATCCTAACCCTATCCTAAACGAGGCCCACACCTTCCTAACCACCTAAACCTATCCTAACCCTATCCTAAACGAGGCCCACACCTTCCTAACCACCTAAACCTATCCTAACCCTATCCTAAACGAGGCCCACACCTTCCTAACCACCTAAACCTATCTTAACCCTATCCTAAACGAGGCCCACACCTTCCTAACCACCTAAACCTATCCTAACCCTATCCTAAACGAGGCCCACACCTTCCTAACCACCTAAACCTATCTTAACCCTATCCTAAACGAGGCCCACACCTTCCTAACCACCTAAACCTATCCTAACCCTATCCTAAACGAGGCCCACACCTTCCTAACCACCTAAACCTATCCTAACCCTATCCTAAACGAGGCCCACACCTTCCTAACCACCTAAACCTATCCTAACCCTATCCTAAACGAGGCCCACACCTTCCTAACCACCTAAACCTATCCTAACCCTATCCTAAACGAGGCCCACACCTTCCTAACCACCTAAACCTATCTTAACCCTATCCTAAACGAGGCCCACACCTTCCTAACCACCTAAACCTATCCTAACCCTATCCTAAACGAGGCCCACACCTTCCTAACCACCTAAACCTATCTTAACCCTATCCTAAACGAGGCCCACACCTGCCTAACCACCTAAACCTAACCTAACCCGATCCTAAACGACGCCCACACCTTCCTAACCACCTAAACCTAACCTAACCCAATCCTAAACGACGCCCACACCTGCCTAACCACCTAAACCTAACCTAACCCGATCCTAAACGACGCCCACACCTTCCTAACCACCTAAACCTAACCTAACCCGATCCTAAACGACGCCCACACCTGCCTAACCACCTAAACCTAACCTAACCCGATCCTACACGACGCCCACACCTGCCTAACCACCTAAACCTAACCTAACCCGATCCTACACGACGCCCACACCTGCCTAACCACCTAAACCTAACCTAACCCGATCCTACACGGCACCTAGCCTACCTAACACCTAACCAAAACCAAATTCTACATTTCACCTACATAACACAAACTAATTTTCTCATTGTTGCACTCATTGTTGGGTACACAGGAAAATGGCTTGACCCTCAAACAAAAGAATAGCTTAGGTGAAATTTGAATGGTAGCTATATCTAAAACACAACTTTTTGAGTTTTTGAGCACGTCACGCACAAATTCATGTATTTTTAAGGATCTATGCCAAATTTCATCCAAATCGGTTAAGAAGCCTCGGAGCCTTATCTTGCACAAAAACGGCCAAAAGTCAAGGGATAGTCTTCACTTACGTTCAGACAACTATCGTTTTTATAAATTTGATGAATCGTTTTTTACAAAAATAAACAAATTGGAAACCTACAAAACAACTTGAAATCTTATTATATCCTGATTGAATTCAGATAAGTTAATTGAATTTAGCATTAAAAATATAAAAAGAGATAGAATCATTCGGATAATATTGATTTTACCATTCAAAATTAATATTTACAATTGTAAACTAAATAAGTTTAAGTTTGTTTTTTAATTAAATATTTTAACTTGTGTTACCCAAAAAATGACTTAATTTTCAGGATAATTTTTGATAAATTCAATTGAATAGCACTTAATAATTCAAGTTTTAGTTTTTAACCATTTATATAGTGAATAAAGGAAGAAATTAGTGACCTGAAACTAATAATTTTATAGAAATTAATTTTATGGAAAACAATAATAAGCAAAAGAAACTTTAAAAATTTATTATTCAAAAAATTTTAAATTTTGGAAATATATTAAAATATTTAACAAAAAAAATAATTATAAAAAAATATTTCATTACCAAATTGTGGTTGACTTAAATTGAACTGCTAAATTGACTTACTTCAGAAATGGCTAATGCTTGGATCGGTCAATTTTACGATGCAATTTTTCGAGACAATCTTTTCTTCATTCAAAAGTTTGGTGACAAACTTGACAAATTGTTCAGCGCTTTTTTCGTTCAATTGAAATGTTTTTCTCGACAAAGAATTTTCAATACGTGAAAAAGAATCTTTCACAAGTTTGCAGCCTTTAATCTTGCAAAAATCCTTCTTGGTATAGGAAGCTCCATCGAGGGGACAAATCACTTGATTGGCGAAATCAAATTGAGTACAAAACTTCAAAAATTGTACAACCAACTCAGCAGTTGACTGTTCATTGGTACTCGGTTTGATCAGCTTGACATTACCATACTTCATCAATCGTTCCAAAGGTGGCAGCACTGGTGGGCTGGTTTGCTGGAGAAAGTGAACAATCAGCCAAACAAATTGTTGAGGAAAAAACGGAGTTCCAGAGTTGAACTTTTGAAGTTTGGCCCAGTAACGCAGAATGCAGACTACCTGAGCAAAACGTTGGTCGTACTGGGAAAGCATCAAAAACACATTTCCCGTATAATCAATTCGAGAACTTGAAGTAAGTTTAACGATAAAGTTGGCGGAAGTTTTGCTTGACGGAACAGTGGAACTCAACTTGAAACGGAACGAATGTTTGTCCATTTTGGATTTTGAATCAAATTTGAATCGAACGGAGATAAACTTCTCAATCACCCGCAAAGCCATCACAAAAGTGCTCGGATCCACCAAATCCTCAGAAATTCCTCCAAATTTAAAAGAAAAATGAAAATCATTCATGAAAATATTGAATCCTCCAGCCAGGACACTGGTTTGTTCCAAAGAAAGCTTCAAATCGGCAAAATTCTTGTCGGAATTGATCAATTCAAGAATAAAATCCGAAAATTTCTTTGATTGATCCGCATGATAAACCTGATCAAGGAGATGATCAATTTGGTGATTCGGTTTCTTGAGATCAGCAATCTGTTCGTGAAAAGAACTAAAATCCCAATTAGAAAACTTTGTTTCAAATAAAGCTAAACTTACTTCTTTGTAACCGGTGTATAAGAAACCAAATTGAAATTAGTCTTGACTGAATTGGTGAATGGATTAGAAATGCAGAGATAACACGAACTTTTGTAAGATGACGAACCATCCAAAAGATTGAGCATGAATGAACCAAAATCAAAATGATAGAACCATTCGATAAAGTCAACCACCAACTCACCGATTGATTGGTGATTTGTACTGGGCGGAATTGAGTTTAGATCAGTTTGAGGTTGGCTCAACATAAGTGCGTTCAGAGTTGGAAGAACTGGAGTTGGTTTGGTTTGTTGAAGAAACCAGACAATGAGCCAAATGAATGACTCATTCTCAGAGACATCACCAAACAGCAGATTTGATTCGGCAAAGTAGTACTTGAACAACAGAATCATTTGACCAAATCGAGAATCGTATCCAAGGTAAAAATTGATCAAATTGTTGAATGATAAAGACTCGGAACTAATCGAGAAGATCAACTTTCGATTTGATAGATTGTCTTCATCATCAATTTCAAACTCAACAAATCGAACATAATTGGTCACTTCGCCAGTCAAACCAACTTTCTTCATCACTCGCATAATACAACTCATTACCAACGATAGAGTTGATCTATCAAGAATATTCTTCGAACCAAAAAATCCAAACGAAAATTGAAAATGTAAAACACGGTAATCGATGTTCACGTTAGAATAGTTTCCAACTTGAGTAAATTCAGGTTTCAATTCGACTGGAAAGATTGATTCGATAGCTTTACGTAGGAATTCTGTCAATTCAGATCGAGCATTTGGCCAACCAACGGATTGAATGAAATGATCGATTCGTTCTTGATTGCTTGAAAGTTGGGAAAGGGTAGTGAAAAGCTCACTAAAAATAAATTAAAAAAATATTTTAGAATACAAATCAAAATTTAAATTAAAAAATACTCACCAGTGATCAATCGGTTTCAAAACCATATCAATGATCGACTTGAGTTCAGCAGATTCGATTGTAATTTGAGGATCGATAGCAAATTGTAGACGAGATTTAACAATTTTCTCACGAAACACCAAAATCTCCTTAGGATAAAGCTTTAAGTAATGGTAGATCAACTTTGAGATTCCAAACAGTACTTCACGCGGAAATAGATCACACTCAACAAGAAAGTACCAAAATCGAGTTCCAAACGAAGCATAATCATAATAAAGATCATAGTCCCATCCTTCAGTATCATCATCAAACACATTGAGATAGGTCACATCGTTCAGCTGTAACCGAGTGTGAATGTTGCGAAAGTACGACACCAATTCGTTTTTGAAGTATTCGCGTTTGGAAAAATCAAACATTTTCTTGTAATCCTCAATCGTCAAGTTGGTTTCTAGAAAACTGTTTACAACATCTCGAGTGACATTTTCGGGATTACACGCAAAATCGCCATCTGATTTTTCTTCAACCAACTCGAGAGTTTTCAAATCGAAGTTCACGAAATCGAGCTTCTGTGCATCAACTTGTGTCAGTTCGTACGGATTGGGGACTTCGGGATTCAACTCTGTGGAGATCGTGGAGAGATGATGGAACAGTTTAGGTAAGACAGAAAAAATAATCAAAACAAAGGGAGAAGTTTTTTCAAACGAGAACAAAGAGACAATAAAGTTGAGAAGTTGAAAAGAAAAGCCAAAACAAAACGAGGAGAGAAAAGTAAGCAAACGCTCTCAAGCAAAGCCAAACACAAAGTGAACAGCCACTCGTCGATGTTTCTCATCTTATAGTCAACTGATAAGCAGAAAACCTCAACGAGCAGTTCAAATCTATGAATAAACATCAAACAACGTACAATCAATGAGTCACATTTTACTCATCGAGCAAAGTTTCTAATAAATCTTTCGATTATCACTGATAAGCAATTTATGTTTTAAAAACAAACGTTACTTAGAAAATTTATTCTCATTCTCAGAAGTTGCCGTCCAATGAAACATGTAACAGTTAAAATAAATACAAAAATTTCTTTATTAATAAAGATAGTAATAATTTAAAATTTTAATTTAAAATGAGATTTTGTTGAAAGATTTAAAAATCAAAAATATTAAACGGACCTTTTGAAGAAAACTCCAGACAAAGGATGCAATTTTAATTCAGATTAATGTCAAATTCTCATTCAGTCTTCTTGAGATTCCCTTATTCGAACAGATATAGTTGAGCTCACTATTATTCATCGTTCTTATTCATTTTGTAATTCTTTATGTGCAAAAATATCAAACCAAAAGGATTAATGTGTACAAAAATTGTTACAATTTTATCAAATAAAATGAAATTATTGATAATTATTTGTTGACTGAATTTTGTAACATTTTGTCACTTTTTAAATCACGCATCAACATGAGTTAGTACAAGTTGATTAGTATAATCGAATTATAAATAATGAAAGCTGAATCAATAGGATCGAAACACAAAAATGGATAGCCTTTTTAATTCACAAATGTCAATGGCAAATAATGGTTGTCAATTAGAATTTTTAAAAAATTATTTAATACATAAAAGTTATAGATTGTAACTACGAAATATATCGAAAAAGAACGCACAGAAGTCATTAATAGTCAGTATTTGTATTTAAAAAATGAATTCAATTTATGTAGATATAGAATCTTTCAATGATAATCAAGATGAGAAAGATAATTCTGTCAACGGATAAAAGTTGTTAAGATTTTGACTACCGATTAATGTTTAATTGTTAATTGTTTGATTGACAAAGAACTACTTTGGCTTATATTAACATATCTTAAATCTTTAATACTCTCACAATGTTTTTGTATATTTTACCTTTTAAGGAGCGCGAAGTCTAACACTGAGTCAAAAGACTAAAAGGACTAAAAACTGATATTGATGAACAACAAAGATTATGGATTAAAGCAGTTGCAAATTTTTTTTCAATTAAATAAGTTTAGAACAGATAAGATATAGATGTTAAATTAAGAATTGTAAAATAATTTTAAAGTGAAATTGAAAAGTCATTTTTTTTGCAAAGGTCATTTAACAATAATTTCATAACACAATTAATTTATTATTAATTTAATAAAAGTTCATGATTGTAACTTTAAAATATATTGAAAACCCACCCAGTTTTACAAAAGTATCTTTATAACCAGTGGAAAGCATTACGTAAAAAGCTTAGTATTATCTGTGATATTAACCTTTTAAAAAATTAAAAAATAACGAGAAAAAAATTTGAAGTGTTCTCCCGTTCAGACTAAAGAACATGGATATAATCCTTGGTCTTACTTATTACACTTTGTAATTTCAAATTTAGCACCCACGAGGGCCCACTAGTTATTAATAGCATTAAGCATAATACACATTTATAATTAAGTTTTAATAAAGGTTTCAAGATGTTTTTAACGACTTGCATGATTCTCAAATTTGTCTTCAATTGTTGGCATGTTGGTGTAGTAATTATTTGCCAATTTTCATTTTGGATTCAATGTCTTGCAACAATCACCATTTTGGATTTACCGATTAATGGCAGCAACAATAATTTGAGTCAAATTGTTTGAATTGCAACAATCACAATAAAACCATTTCAAATATCGAGAACCTTAAGGGCATTCGAGTGTTGCATCTTACACAGCGGATTTCATTGCTACTATCAAATTCTATCGCTCAAGATGTCTAGGTTTGCTTCAAAAGTTCTGTCTAAGCACTTTGGCGAGTCAGAAGCAGGCAACGAGACTGAAGATTTCTTTCAGATCAAGACAATCTGGTTTGATTATGAGAAGCGTCTGGAACGACAATTTGGAAAAAGGGGCAATGTCGCCCCGCTTAAGTTTGAAGATCACAAGAAAGACATCAAAGACAAACTTGGTGTAACTGTTGATCCAGAAAATGATCTTTTAGGAAGTGGCTCATTTGGCAAGGTGTACAAGAGTAAAGACTTCTTGCGTCGTGAGTTTGCACTCAAGATCATGAGTCCCAGATTCGATCATTATGGTTATCTTTGTAACTTCTTCAGCAAGATGACCCAACAAGAGATCTACCATACGGCCAACCTCAAACACGATCACATTATCCGAATATTCGATCATGTCACTCTTGGTCATCCCTACCATGCGATTCTCAAGTTGGAGCTTCTGGGACAGTCTCTTGACAAACTGGGCAAACATCCACTCATTATGAAGAATATCAAGAAAATCGTAATTGAGATTGGATCGGCGATCAAATACATGCACAGCCAAGCCACTGCCCACCATGATATTAAATTGGAGAATATCATGGTTACCAGCAAGATCGACTCGACGAACCCTCAGTACATCAACGAAGCTATTGGCAAGCTCAAGCTCAAGCTCTCTGACTTTGGATGTGCGCGAAAATATTTCACTCTGCCACCAGTCGAAAGCAAGTTTCGCAGTGGAACTCCAACATATCGTTCGCCAGAAAAATGCGATGCTCCGAGTTACGATCCCTTCAATTCGGACTACTATGCGTTCGGCTGCACTCTGTTCATCGCATTTGTTGGCTGGAACAAATTTGAATCAGAAGGAAAACTGGCCCTATGGGATAATTCACTCTGGGATGAGGAAGATCGACTAATACTGTCGAAATTTGCTGAAATGCTCTTCAAGAAAATAGAGGGCTACAAGGACGAAAAGGAAGCGATCATGGGCTTGCTCGAGTATGATCCGAATCTCAGGTGGACAATCGATCAAGTGATTGAAGTATTCAAGTGATCTTCTATTTTTTAATTGTCTTGTTTTTATTTTAAATTTTGTATAATTATTAAATAAACTTGTATAATTTTTATTGAAAATCAAAATATTTCTGATTTAATGAAAAAAAACTGATTCTGTCTGATGCTGATGGAGCAAGTTGGGTTATTTAAAAAAAATCCTGGCATCTCAAGGAACATTCGGACTCAGTCTTTGATATTTTTAATCTCACTTTTACTTTAAATAGTTCTACTATCCATACTGTTGTCTACTAGTTACATAGTTGCACAATTGTTACAAAAATCATAAATGATACATAGATTGAAATTGATGAACCATTTAAACAAAATAAAAGTTTTAAAAAAAGTTTTCAGTTCATTTAGTTACCAAAAGGTATTCTAGTTTAACAATTTTGACCTGTAATCTATACAAAAAATGTTTCAAATTAAGTTTTTTTGTGGTACGCTGAACAAGCGAGAAATTGAAAGAATTTTATAAATTGATCTGATAAGTTTAAGATCTCATTTTGATCACATATTAACATTTGTATAAATTTTAATATACGTATATATCAAAAATATATATTTATATATATTTAAAACAGTTTTAACTTTTCGCATGGAATTGCATTTTGATATAACCAAAATTGCTTTTGATTATTATCAAAATATCTTGAAGCTAATTAAGATAAAATGTAATGATAATGTCAAATAATATTTACATAAGTTTTTCTATTAGACCATTTAATGTTAAGCAATCAACATATCAAAGGTAATTGAGTCAAATTTTTTGACTAATTCGAGTATCGAAAAAGATAAAAAGATATAAAATAAAAAATTTGATTGATAGTGATAATAGTTTAGTAATCAGAGAGAAATGGAATTTAATAATATAATATAATTTCACCTTTTAATTTGACAACAAATTTAATGACAAGATATAAACATTAAAATAAAATGAAACCATTACTTCAAGTTGTCCTGTTTCTTCTTTTTTCTGTTGGCTTGCTTCTTGATTAGCGAGACAACATGCGAATGTCTCAAGATTGGCATGAAGTGCTGCCTAAACAAAGAGTGCTGCAGTGCATTTTGTTATAAAGGTGCCTGCAGTTGAGAATTGAGAGTTTATTGAAATTTCACTTTAAAAAATAAACAATTGCGCATTTTATAAATATCAAATTAATTTAAAATGTAAAAATTAATTATATAAAAACCATTTATGAAAAAAAAATTTGTTACTAAATAATTTTAAATTCAAAAAATTAATAATGATGCAAAACTCGAATTTCATGAGTACAGAAAGCAAGATAGATGATGATAAACTATTTGATAAAATAAAAACCATTAAAAATATTACTAAATTAAACCATAAAATACCTTAAAAATGAATTGCCAAGTAATGATGCCCATTGGAGCAACCTGAAACCCAATTCAAATTGTCTTGCAACAATCATGAATTGGCATAGTCAACCAATGGTCAACAATAATTTGAGTCTATTAGTTTGAATCCCAACAATCACACTGAATCCATTTCAAAAATGGACAACCCTAAGGGCATTCGAGTGTTGCACATCTTACACAACGGATTTTATTGCTTTTACCGAATTTAATCGCTCGCTCAAGATGTCATCGTTTGTCAACAAGTTGTTACGTAAGGTCTTCTTACCCGAGGCTAGACAAGAACCCGATGGTTCATTTCTGAAACCCATCGAAAAGAAATGGTTCGATCTAAGGAAAGAACTGAGGCTGAGGTATGGAGCGGAAGGTAATGTCGCCAGGCTCAAACTCGAAGAGCATCACGAAGTTATTAAAGATCTTCTTGGTGTGACAGTTGGAAAGAAGCTTGGAAAGGGATCTTTCGGTTGGGTTTATAAAAGTAAAGATTCCCTACGTAGACGGTTCGCTTTGAAAGTTCTGAGTCCGAAATACGACGCCGATGATTATTTAAAAAATTTCTTCATCAAGCAGTCCAAGCAAGAGATCTACCACACTGCCAATCTCAAGCATCCTCACATTGTCAAAATGTTTGACTACACATTTCTTGACCGGCCATATCACGTTGTGCTCAAGTTGGAACTCTTGGGACCGACATTGGACAAACTGGCGCAGCAACATCCAATCAACAAGAAAAATGTCACCAAGATTTTCAAGGAAATTGGATCCGCCATTGTGTACATGCACAGCCAGGGCACCGCTCATCATGATATTAAGCTTGAAAATATTATGGTTACGGGCGCTATTGACAAGCAAGACGGTGATAAAATCAATTTGGCTCTAGCAAGACTCAAACTGAAACTCGCTGACTTTGGACTCGCGATCAAATATTCTACCAATCCACCGGTTGAAGACAAATTTCGAAATGGAACTCCATTGTTCTGCTCGCCGGAAAAATTTGACTCCGCAAGCTACGACCCATTCAAGTCAGACGACTATGCATTCGGTTGTACACTGCTCATCTCCTTCACTGGTTGGCCAGAGTTTGATGAAACGTTGAAGAAGGCCCAAAACAATGACCAATCAGAGAATTTCTGTGATAAAGAAGGAGAAGTAATCATGGAAAAAGTGGCCGACAAGTTGCTGAACATCGAGTCAACTGACGAGGTGGAGAAGCGATTGATCCTCGAGTTGGTTAGATCCGAACCTAACAAGAGACTGACCATCGAAGAAGCGGCTGTTGACTGGAAGTGATTTATGGAATTAATTCTGTGTTTTATAATCCATTTTACATTATATTTTATATTGTTGATTTTATTAATAAAAATTTAATCTTTTAATTGTTTGAAACCGTTTTAAAGGCTATATGCACTTGTCACTCAAAAATAAAATTTAAAAAACGATAATCAATTAAATTCAAAAATTAAAAGTACGTAGTAGTAGTAGTAGTGGAATTATAATTTTATACAGTATTTAAAAAAATAAAATTAAAATAACATGAAGAATTTCAAGAAACAATTAAAATTTAAACGAATGCAAAATTTAAAGACTTGTGCAATATTGCCTTATTGTTATTACCATTTTTCTTTGGAATTGCTTCGAGATAGATAAAGAATTTAATTTTAAAAAAATTTGAACTGCATTGTAATAACGCCCATTAGACAAAGCCAATGCCTAGAAATTACCTCAAATGTTTCCAACATTTATACTTTTATAACTTACAACTTAGAATCTTAACAACAACTATTACAATAACAATTAGATTACAAATTTAATGAATGCCAAAAATAGCCAAAAATAATTCGTCAAAAAACTTTTGAAACAAATTGGATAAAAATTAAGTGTGAATCCATTCAAGTTTGCTATACGAAACTGGATAATAGATTCCAAAATGCCAAGTATATTGTCGTACTAAAAATGACACATTTTTAAAAAACTAAATTATTATATAAAATATTTTAAAATAAAAATCAAATAATATGTAAAACTCAAAGAAACAATTAAAATTCAAACGAATGTACATTTTCAAGTTTTGTGCAATATTGTTTATTTGTAATTGCCATGTTTCCTTCGGAATTGTTTGCGTACTCTCATAACTTTAACAAAATGTAATTACAATAATGGGAAATTTTTAATTATAATGAATTCTCGTCCGTCATAACTTTGACAGAAATTAGTGAAAAATAGTAATTGCAAAATTTAAAATATTTATTTTCTCTAAAAAAAACTTTTATAAAATTATTCTTTTAAATCTAAGTTAAGTTTTGATAATTTGAAACCTTTATAACTGTGAAGATGAAGATGAAGAAACTAACAACATTTCTTCGCAAGTTGAAAACAAACATAATAAAGTTGTTACTAAAATGTCGAATCATCAGCGACTTTTCCGTATACGAGCAATATTTTGAGACATTGCAACAAATTCACACTGGCGATGTTCAAGCTCGATTCAAACTGCTTCGTATCAAGCTGTACAGAATAGTTGTACTATGCAGTGCCTTGAACATTTTCATGTTCTACTTCTACCAGGATAAGTGGTCCCGTGCAGAAAATATGTTCCACTGCAACATTGTGTACATTGATGGTCTCACGGCAGACATGAACATCTTTTTCGGTGGAATGACCCTGCTGGGCTACTACTTATTTGGTGTAATGTATTATCAGAGTTATGGCATCGCTTCAAGGTGGTTACATCAGATTTTGATTGAACAAAGATAGGACGGTTGTTTGCTTTGGCCCTACTCAAAGGCACAGATGAAGCTTAAGAAGGCGAATCGTAAGACAATCGCTCAACAAATCAAAATTATGGCTATTTCGTGTAGAAATCAAAATCAGATTCAATACTTTTGTAATGGTAAGTCTTGACCGGACATTTTCCAGTTCTATATTTCAATTATTTGTCTAGCTTTACAGGCATTGTTCTGTGAATACGAGGTGTTCAACGAATTCTACTACAACCAGCACTATCTCACTTTCTCAGGCTGTTTGTCCTATCTTACATTTCACTTCATTGTAGCATTCCGACTTACAGCGCTTAATTTGACTGTTCGCGCTCAGATTTTATGTTCATCTTTAGGCTTCATATCATTGCGGTTGGGCGAAATTTGACAAGGACAGGTGATTCAGTATATCAATCAAGTCAAACCGAGAAAATTTAATTTCAAACGATTAGAATCATTTTTAGCAATGAATCAACGTTCTTTGGTTTTCTTACTGGATAATAACCGTATTTACGGCAAAGAACTGTTTGCGTTTCTGTAGCGTAGAGCAACACGCACCTCACCATCGGATCGGTGTACGGTTTAGTCTGTACATCTACTGTCCAATCGATGTACATTCTATGCACTCTACTACTACATCATTTAATGTCTCTCTCACACTCGCTCATGTATTCACTCATCACTTGTATTCCAACTGTCGATATGACAGCACCGAATAAATATCTTTCAATATCAAGTCACTTGTCCCCTTTCTAACTGTCTGACGATCTAGGTCTTCCAAACCTAGCTCTCCTCATGACAATTTGGCGCGGTTTACGTAACGAAACTACGTACCTTAAGCCCCTGCGGTCAACCGTGTGAATTTGTGCATTGTGCCACATTCTTCAAGCCTCGTGCCGATAGTGAAATTCGTGCCTGCTGAAGTAACTCACATGACCCTCGTCACTCTCAGTGCAGTAGAGTACTGGCTTATTTTTCCTCGTGGAACAAGTATCTTACAAGTAATCATCATCCCATCACGTGAAGTGTATGGACGAAGAATTGGACGACGGAACTACTCGTCCCAGCCTTGCAGACAGTGCAATTGACCAAACACTCGACGACAGTGTTATTCCTGAGACACCGCTCTCAACTATTCTTGCGAACAGAACTCGTTCGTCTTCAATTGATCGTACAACTGTGAGCCAGAGTCGTGCTCAACAAATTGCTTCTACTTTTACTGGCAATTCCACTGCAAATCCTAAGAAAATGGATGCAGCATATCAACGTTCAATTATTCAAATCCTTCAAGGAAAGGAACGTTTCACTGGTAGCGTCACCGAAGACGCCGAAAAATTCGCTACTTTCTACGAAAAGTATGCCAAAATCATGATGTGGACTACTCTCCAGTCGATTCAGAATTAATGTCATGCTTAAAAAACTTGTATAATTTGTATTATTTGTAATAAACTTTGATTTTAAAATGTTTGAAAATAATTAAAATTATTTGCTTAAAAATAATGTTTGAACCCATTTAAGCTGGCACCTATCCAAGAAACTAGACAATATATTCTAAGAATACCAATTCTAATGTCGTACTAAATGGGAAAATAATCTTAATTTAAATTTGAAGTAGAAGTGAAATTAGAATTTTAAACTGTATTCTAAAATAAATTAAAACAGTAAAAAAGCCAACAAATAATTAAAATTCAAACAAATAAACATTTTCTAAATATAAGTTTATTGTTATTACCTTTCTGAGAAAAGTTCAAGTTCTTCGAGTAGTTCAAGCTCGATTCAAACTACTTCGTGTTAAGTCGTACAGAATAATTCTACTATGTAGTGGCATGAATATTTTCATGCTTTTTACTTCTACCAGGACCAGTGGACACGGGGCGGAGAATATGTTTCACTGCAACATTGTGTACATTGATGGTCTCCCTGCGTACGGAAACATCTTTCTCAGTGGCTTCACCCTGCTGGAATATTACTTCTTTGACATAATGTACTATCAAAATTATGGGATTGCTTCTAAATGGTTACATCAGATTTTGATTGAACAAAGATCGAACCATTGTTTACTAGTATATGTTTACTGAGTGCTCCAACCGTTAATGAATCGATACAAGCGATTATGTTCATGGATGAATTGACCAACGAGAAACAATTGTCAATTGTCACTAATCGTAACTTTCATAGGTTGATCTAATTTCAATAAACGAAACAGTAGACCAAGTGGGCAGCACATTGACTTTTGAAAATGACTGCAATGTACAGTAGAGTTTTTCAGCAGATTTATCCTATGTTTATCAAGTTTAACCAGATTAGTAGAAAATAGAAATAATTTTTTAGAGTTAAGAAAAACATTGTCAAAAGAATTAATAGGCGTTGATAGTTCTGAGAACTAAAAATAAAACTTAAAGTTACCTGAAAATTAAGTAACAAAGAATATACTTCCTATTACTTATACTGATTACGAAAAAATGTCTGGAATTGATATTGAGAAATTGTTAAGATAAAAAATGTAATTGAAGTGCAAAATTTGTTTTAAAACTTTAAGTTAAAGTTAAGTCAACAATAAATAGAAGACCTCGTTCTACCAAAGATGGTTTAAACCACTAAATGGTTGTAAAATCATCGAAAAATCTATTAAAAAAATTCACAATTCTATAAAAATAAAATTAATATGACCTTTAATATAACAAAGAGGGGGATTTCAGATCAGAAAAGAAAGTAAATGACCAAAGAGGTTGATAAATTTAAATTCACAAACTTAATTTAGTTATTCTTTCATTTAGGTCGAATCAAATCAAATAAAACAAAATAGAATTCAACCTTTTACTAATACTTCAAATTCTATCAAATATTGGATTCATATCATACAGTTGATAAACACAGACTAACAGCAAACAGCACCCAAAAAACCAATTTTAACCTGAAATCCATATATATTTGAAAAATAGAAACGAATAGCATATAAACACATGTACATGATATGCGATTAAATGAAATTTTAAAATATCAACACTTGGCTATTCCATGATAATGTAAAATGTATATAAAAGTGCTTCTGAGAAGGTTCACCCATTGATGAAATATCTAAAGCATCAGCTTATTATATAAAGGATTAATTATTATGGATTAACCTTTTGAAAATCTACACATATTCAATTAACTAAATGTTAATTCTCTTATTGAAGACTTGTAAGAAAGGAGATATGATTGTTAAGTGATACCAATAAAAAAGATTGAAAAGTAGTTTTACAGGTAGTTATAGTAAATAACAGTTCGTACAATTTAATTTTAAGAAAGAACAAAAATTTAGAGATCTGAATAATTATTGTCATTAAAACAGAATTCAATAAATAAAACCATTTTAATACTTTGCTGGTTTAAAAATGCTTGTTCAATGATGTTATTTTAAAATATTTAATCCACTATATAAAAGGGAGAAAACTAAGAATTATTCAAACCTTTGAAAACCCAAATGATCACAAGTCGAGAAAGCTGTTTCAAATCACAATACATATTCTTTTCCTTAAAGGAACATGAAAAAATACAAAATTATTGTTTTTTATTAATGATTTTTTTTTGTGACTATTAAGCTAACTAAAATATTAAAAAGCAGATTGGTGTTAACAAACAGACTTGATCATTTATATACTAAAATGCCAAAGATTACTAGTATAAACGTGAGTCGTACCTTTTAGTGTTTTCGCAACGACGATGACAAAACTTTTTCAATTTGTTTTAACATCATAAAGATCATGATGATTGATTTGCTTCTACATTGATACTTAATCATGCTATGCACCTGTTATGTACTAAAGTGCAACACGTGTTTGGTAATAACTTTGCAAAACACACAAAATTCTTATCTCCTTGAAAAAGGCCTATTTTTTGCCAATTCTAGAAAAATCTATTTTTTCCTCTCTGCTATTGATTTATCTAATCAATTGGTTGATTGAATAATGATGTTTTGCTGTTTACCAGTCTTGTTGTCGGCCTAAGTCTGAAGATAAGATAGTAAAGTATGCTTGATGCTACTTGTGGCTACTGAAGTCAGTCTGACGAGAGAAAAGTTATATAAATGATTAATAATAAAGAAAATTGATTTACATAAATTGTTTCAAAATGACAAAAATCTCATTGATGGAATCTCCTACATCAACCGAACAACGAATTCAACTGCTACTGATTCCTCTAGTGACCAATCTGTTTCGTGTTGCACTGCTGGTACTGACACATGCACTTGTGACTGACATGAAAAATGGTCGACGTGAAAATATGGACATTCTAGTGCTGTGCAAGATGATGTTCATATTGGCACTAAGTTTCTACTGCTCACTCAACAGCTTCATTCAGTCAATGTTGATTGCAATCATCTTCTTTGTCACAATCGTCATTCACAAGTTCAAGTTGACTGATTTGTCACGCAATGAAAAGTTGTTTGTTCTCTTGAATTTGGTACTAATTTTCGTGACTTTGGACTACATCCCAATTGAGTTAGATTTGTTGGTAATTTTTCTTGGTGTAATTTTTGGCTTAATGATTTACGTGTTTTATTCTTGTTATAATCTTGTTACTTTGAGCAGTGTTCTTGGGAGACCCGTATTCCTCAAACAAAGATGGCTTAAAAGAGAAATTCCAATCAGTAAACCTGAATCTCTTGATGGCCAAATTGACATTATTCCTATTCAAAACACAATATAAAAAACTTTACCAATAAGAATGTTTTCAAATAATTAATCTTTGCCATTATCGCATTAATAAAATGAACCTTTTTAAAATCAGTCTCTAGAGTGTTTCCTAACGAAAAAAGTTAAGTAGCCAAATTATATTAATATTATATTTGTTTTGGTTTTGATATATGCTACAAATCAATATATAATGTAAAATTTAATAACACAAACGATTACGTTAAAATTGTCCATTGTTTCAAATAAAATTTTCTTTGGATCACAATTTTAATATAAATTTCTCAATGATAGAAGAAATTTAAGCAATATTATTTTACCTGTTAAACCCTTGACACTATCGACAAAATATATTTTTCTTTTTATCCAATCAAGAAATGTTGAATAGTATAGTAAACATTTTTAAACACATACATTAGTATCGTAGTAATAAAATGAACATTAATTGTAATATTGTCAATCTATTTAAAGCATCCTATATTTCAAACCTAGGAACGTTCTAACAATTTTAATGTGCCTTTACATTTACATTTACATTTACCATTCCAGTCATGTTAAGAAAACACCTCAAATGAATGATTTAGATAAAACATGAATAAGTAAATCAATATAATCTCCAATATATTGAGAATTTTTAAATTAAATAAAAATATGAAAATTGTATTTTTAAATTTTCTAAAATATAACATTTGTATGATCAATAAACGCAACCTTCACTTGATTGCACAAACGTCCTCTAGTGACTGTGGCAAAGTTGTACTTGAGTAGAGTAAATAGTAAAGATAACACTCAATGCAGTTGTGCTTGTAACTAATAGTGACTGTGAGCAAATACATGATTGCGTACTGAGTGGTAGTGTAGAGATAGCTAGGCAATGACTGTCCACAAAATATACGAGTATATCGATCAGTAATGTGCAGTGCAGTCGCAATTAGCAAGAAGATTACAATTTAGTGAGCACATGAACATAAACAACGATTGGCATACTCAACTTACATTCAAAGACTAACCAGAAAACACATTTTTGTGCTTTGTATAATGATCATAAAGTCGAGCAAGATATTTTTGTATGTGAATGGTCGACTAGACCAAATGAAACAAAAATGACACTGTCAACAAAAAATTTGAAGAAGAAAATAATTACAAACGAAACAATTTAAATTAGTTTGACCTTTTTTAAATCAAAAATTATAGAAATATAGAAATTTCCAATGGATTCGAATTTCATTATCGTAGTGTTATCAACTCTCTAATACAATTGAAAAAAAACTTCTGACTTTCTTCAAGCAATCAAAATGATCTCAAATGCCACGAAAGACCTCAAATTTTCAGTCTCAGATTATCTAAAATCCACTCCTCCTATCTTTTCAATGGATAAGTTCAAAGCAGACATGACTGAGGCAAACAAGAATCTACCCTTTGACCTTGAATATTTCAAAGATGACATTGAAATTAGCCTTGGTGTGAAGAATATGTCAAGCGTTGAATCCGTTAAAGGATTTTTTGGTTGTGTCTATAAATCTCAAGATTGTGATTCAACCAATAAATGTGCCATCAAAATTCTTTCAGCAAGATACAAAGGCCCACACTTTATGGAACACTGGACACGTAAGAGCAAGCTCGAGTTGTATCATCTCAAACGTCTTAAACACGATCACATTGTCGCCTATTTGAATCATTGCTGGTTGAGTCTCGATCAGACGCATTTGGCTATAAAGACTGAATGGATGGACGCAACACTCGAAGATATTCTAGTCGCACTGAATGGTCCAATGGATTTGGTCTGGTTTGATGCACTTTTCGCACAAATCTGCTCAGCTCTAGTGTACATGCATGATAAAATACTGATTTGGTGGAAGGTACGACCACAGTGGGTAATTTGTTTGATTTTTAAAAAATTACCAGAACTTTTTTACCTTTTAAAATTGGAAACTAAAGACTTCGGAATTGTACAAAAACGAAATACATGATTATGAACTGAAAATACATTTCCATAAATCTAATTTTGTGCTTGCTAATATCTTGAAATTACTATCATTTGAGAAATTGAACGGAACGATTGAATAAATTTATATAATAAGCTCAAGGTAGGATTGAAATGGAAAATTGCAATTTAGTATAAATTGGCATTAAACCAATAATTTAACAATCAGACATTTGAAATAGCTTTTACCTATTTAGAAAAGCCGTGAGATTTTAGTGCATAAAACCGTTAAATTAATACACCAAACAATATTTTGGAAAGTAAATTTTTATATTTAACCAATTAAAAAGAATGCAAACTCTATACACTTGTCAATTTTTAAATGCCTTAATGAATTGTAAGAAAAAGTTAAATAAATTTATCAAAATTTCAAACAGAATAAACACATATTCTTGTTTTGAAACACCATTTGTCAAAGACTTCACAGTGCTGTCCAGTGTCAGATAATAGTCTTATCAATTCGTTCTTCGTCTTGAACATATGCAATACAGAAAAAATAAAATTATTTTAAATATGTCAAAGATGAAAAAGATAGTTTGAATTTAAATTATTTATAAAACATGAAACCAGTAAAACTTACAGTAACTTAAGTAAACTTAAGTATTAAGTGTAAAACTATAATATGTGACATAAGTACAAGTTATCAAAAAGTGCTAAAAACATTTTGAAAACAAAATCAGCCAAATTTATTACCTAAAAGCATGAAAATTGGTTAGATTGCGAGAATAATAAAAAGTAAGGTTACCTTTGAAAATTACGTCTATCTAAACTGGTCTAATTAGAAATAAAAACAATCCTCAATTGAATCTTCGTTGAAACATTAAAAAAATATAATATGGATATTTTCATTGTGACCTTTTCGTTGTTATCACTCAACACGATTCTTTCAAAGAAAACTTATAATCAGCAAATCTATAAGAAAATTCAAAATGTGAGTTCATGAGATTTGTCCAATCTCTAAAAATTAATCAGAAAAACAAATTTAACATTTAAAAAAACAAAAAAAATATACTATCAAATCAGAATTTCAAAATTTCATTTTAGGTTACCGTAAACTTTGAATCCAATTAGATATGATAAATCAGCGTGCTGCTTTTCTATTACTTCAATAAAAATGTTTTTTAATTTTTAATGCTTACAAGATTCAAATAATTTTAATCATATTAATCAAATTTGTTTAATAAATTGAATAAACTTACTAATATATATTTTGTTGCAATTTGTTGTCGAGCGTGAGCGAAGACTTTCAGTGACAAGAAATCCGATTTGGTTTTCAATGAACTCCTCCTACATTTCTTAACCGATTTACATCAAACTTGGCCAAAGTGCTTAAAATACTATGCGATTGTGCAGTTCAACCTTGGTTTTTGCGAAAAATGATTTTTAGGTATAGCTGCCAGTCAAATCTCACCAAAGTCAAATCTCTGTTTGAGTGTTCATTGTTGGGTCTGATGTCTAACAATGTGTGCAACAATGGCAAGGGAAAATTTGGCTAAATTGTGACTTCAAGTTAAGGTTAGGCAGGTGTGGGCGTCGGTTAGGATTGGGTTAGGTTAGGTTTAGGTGGTTAGGCACGTGTAGGCGTCGGTTAGGATAGGGTTAGGTTAGGTTTAGGTGGTTAGGCACGTGTGGGCGTCGGTTAGGATAGGGTTAGGTTTAGGTGGTTAGGTGGGTGTGGGCGTCGGTTAGGATAGGGTTAGGTTAGGTTTAGGTGGTTAGGTGGGTGTGGGCGTCGGTTAGGATAGGGTTAGGTTAGGTTTAGGTGGTTAGGTGAGTGTGGGCGTCGGTTAGGATAGGGTTAGGTTTAGGTGGTTAGGTGAGTGTGGGCGTCGGTTAGGATAGGGTTAGGTTTAGGTGGTTAGGTGAGTGTGGGCGTCGGTTAGGATAG
Organism: Rhizoglyphus robini; assembly: GCA_023373905.1. Taxonomy (NCBI): domain Eukaryota; kingdom Metazoa; phylum Arthropoda; class Arachnida; order Sarcoptiformes; family Acaridae; genus Rhizoglyphus; species Rhizoglyphus robini. Next base: position 1,120,003 of record JAKIJQ010000040.1, on the reverse strand, counting down.
GGTTAGGTTAGGTTTAGGTGGTTAGGTGGGTGTGGGCGTCGGTTAGGATAGGGTTAGGTTAGGTTTAGGTGGTTAGGCAGGTGTGGGCGTCGGTTAGGATAGGGTTAGGTTAGGTTTAGGTGGTTAGGTGGGTGTAGGCGTCGGTTAGGATAGGGTTAGGTTTAGGTGGTTAGGTGGGTGTGGGCGTCGGTTAGGATAGGGTTAGGTTTAGGTGATTAGGTGTGTGTTGGCGTCGGTTAGGATAGGGTTAGGTTAGGTTTAGGTGGTTAGGCGGGTGTGGGCGTCGGTTAGGATAGGGTTAGGTTTAGGTGGTTAGGTGGGTGTGGGCGTCGGTTAGGATAGGGTTAGGTTTAGGTGGTTAGGTGAGTGTGGGCGTCGGTTAGGATAGGGTTAGGTTTAGGTGGTTAGGTGAGTGTGGGCGTCGGTTAGGATAGGGCTAGGTTTAGGTGATTAGGTGTGTGTTGGCGTCGGTTAGGATAGGGTTAGGTTAGGTTTAGGTGGTTAGGTGGGTGTGGGCGTCGGTTAGGATAGGGTTAGGTTTAGGTGGTTAGGCAGGTGTGGGTGTCGGTTAGGATTGGGTTAGGTTAGGTTTAGGTGGTTAGGCAGGTGTGGGTGTCGGTTAGGATTGGGTTAGGTTAGGTTTAGGTGGTTAGGTGGGTGTGGGCGTCGGTTAGGATAGGGTTAGGTTTAGGTGGTTAGGTGAGTGTGGGCGTCGGTTAGGATAGGGTTAGGTTTAGGTGGTTAGGTGAGTGTGGGCGTCGGTTAGGATAGGGTTAGGTTTAGGTGGTTAGGTGGGTGTGGGCGTCGGTTAGGATTGGGTTAGGTTAGGTTTAGGTGGTTAGGCAGGTGTGGGTGTCGGTTAGGATTGGGTTAGGTTAGGTTTAGGTGGTTGGGGTTAGATTTTCGCTTACACTCGACTATTCCCCAGAATTTCAATTTTGGGGACATTACTTTCAAAATAATATCAATGGTTTTGAATTTAGCACCTGCAGGGCCCACTAGTTAAGAATTACTAGAAACAACTCTAAGTTTATTTCTCATTAAAAATTCTAGATGTCGCCACATGTGATGACATTGAATGATTTTCAAAGTCTTGCATACTCGTATATACGTTTAACTTGTGACTCGTTCATTGTTATCGCCTGTGACAACTGTTTCCTAGAAGACATTTAATCAGCTAAGTTAGTGCGCATTTATACCAAAAAATGCAATGCATTTCTCACTCATATGCATTCCTGTCACTATGCTCTGCCATACATTGGTCGATTGATTTATTATTGTCACAATGTTCATCAAACAGTTCCATGGTTTCATCACCTCGCTAGTTCTACTCGATTTCATATTTGCATTTCTGTGTTATTCACTTTATTTGGTATCTCAAAATGGATTGGTCAAATCTTTCAGTGTGTTTTTCTTCTTACTCGCCTCACTTTGCACTACCTTTCTACTGATCGCCCTTTTGTGGTACACTACCTATCGTCTGTTCCTACAGCCAATGGGACTCATGCAAGAAATTGAACGATTCTTTATTAGTAAAGTTCAAGGTCATGATCGTGGAGTAGGAGGCAAAAAATTGAAAATGAAGAAAAAGAAGATTGACGAATTTTCTGATAAAGATGATAACGACATTTTCTCTAACACTGTTAGTGATATTTCTGGTTTTGATTAGATAAAACGATTTAATGATTTAATATATATCAAAGTAATTTTAAGATTTAATAAAGCAATTTTCAAATAAAAGTACTAAAGATTATTTTATAGAAATTAAATTTTCATGTGAAGATAACAATTGAGAATAAAGCTAAAACTATTTGTGTTTGTGTTACCTTTCAAAACAAGTTGTTCTTCTATCAAATAAAATCTGTTAATAATCCCATTAATAAATAAAATAAAAAAGAAATTTGAACTAGTGGGCCCTGCGGGTGCTATATTTGAAGCATTAAACTTTGTTTGCTTCAATAATGTCCCCAAAATTCGAGATTATGGGGAATAGTCGAGCGTAAGCAATTATAACCGACGCCCACACCTGCATAACCACCTAAACCTAACCTAACCCTATCCTAACCGACGCCCACACCTGCCTAACCACCTAAACCTAACCTAACCCTATCCTAACCGACGCCCACACCTGCCTAACCACCTAAACCTAACCTAACCCTATCCTAACCGACGCCCACACCTGCCTAACCACCTAAACCTAACCTAACCCTATCCTAACCGACGCCCACACCTGCCTAACCACCTAAACCTAACCTAACCGCTGCCGACACCTGCCTAACCACCTAAACCTAACTTAACCTAATCCTAACCGACGCCCACACCTGCTTAACCATCTAAACCTAACTTAACCCAACCCTAACCGACGCCTTCACCCACCTAATCCTAACCTAACCTAATCCTAAACGACGCCCACACCTGCTTAACCATCTAAACCTAACCTAACCCAACCCTAACCGACGCCCACACCTGCCTAACCACCTAAACCTAACCTAACCCTATCCTAACCGACGCCCACACCTGCCTAACCACCTAAACCTAACCTAACCCTACCCTAACCGACGCCCACACCTGCTTAACCACCTAAACCTAACCTAACCCTACCCTAACCGACGACGACACCTGCCTAACCACCTAAACCTAACCTAACTTAATCCTAAACGACGCCCACACCTGCCTAACCACCTAAACCTAACCTAACTTAATCCTAAACGACGCCCACACCTGCCTAACCATCTAAACCTAACCTAACCCAACCCCTAACCGACGCCCACACCTGCCTAACCACCTAAACCTAACCTAACCTAACCCTAACCGACGCCCACACCTGCCTAACCACCTAAACCCAACCCTAACCTTATCCTAAACGACGCCCACACCTGCCAAACCACCTAAACCTAACCTAACCTAACCCTAACCGACGCCCACACCTGCCTAAACACCTAAACCCAACCTAACCTAATCCTAAACGACGCCCACACCTGCCTAACCACCTAAACCTAACCTAACCTAACCTAACCGACGCCCACACCTTCATAACCACCTAAACCTAACCTAACCCTATCCTAACCGACGCCCACACCTGCCTAACCACCTAAACCTAACCTAACCCTATCCTAACCGACGCCCACACCTGCCTAACCACCTAAACCTAACCTAACCCTATCCTAACCGACGCCCACACCTGCCTAACCACCTAAACCTAACCTAACCGCTGCCGACACCTGCCTAACCACCTAAACCTAACTTAACCCTAATCCTAACCGACGCCCACACCTGCCTAACCATCTAAACCTAACTTAACCCAACCCTAACCGACGCCTTCACCCACCTAATCCTAACCTAACCTAATCCTAAACGACGCCCACACCTGCTTAACCACCTAAACCTAACCCTAACCCAACCCTAACCGACGCCCACACCTGCCTAACCACCTAAACCTAACCTAACCTAATCCTAACCGACGCCCACACCTGCCTAACCACCTAAACCTAACCTAACCTAACCCTAACCGACGCCCACACCTGCCTAACCACCTAAACCTAACCTAACCCTATCCTAACCGACGCCCACACCTGCCTAACCACCTAAACCTAACCTAACCCAATCCTAACCGACGCCCACACACACCTAACCACCTAAACCTAACCTAACCCAATCCTAACCGACGCCCACACCTGCCTAACCACCTAAACCTAACCTAACCTAACCTAACCGACGCCCACACCTGCCTAACCTAAGTTTGAAGTCACAATGTAGCCAAATTTCCCCTTGCCATTGTTGCACACATTGTTGGACATCAGACCCAACAATGAACACTCAAACAGAGATTTGACCTTGGTGAGATTTGACTGGCAGCTATACCTAAAAAACATTTTTCGCAAAAACCAAGGTTGAACTGCACAATCGCATAGTATTCTAAGCACTTTGGCCAAGTTTGATGTAAATCGGTTAAAAAATGGAGGAGGAGTTCACTGGAAACCAAATCGGTTTTCTTGTCACTGAAAGTCTTCGCTCACGCTCGACAAAAATAACGAAATAAAAACTTATCAAAACATTATAAACTTTGAGAATGTTGATTTTAAAAAATTAATTTTACCTTTTAAAACCGCTAAACTGAAAGCTTCCCAGACTTTACAAATTTATTTATATATGGTTCAAGTTTAAAATTAATAATAAAAATTGAAAACTGAATATTCAAACTTGAAAGTCTTTAAAAATGTTATTTGTTAACTTAAATTTTATAAATTAAAACTGAAAAGATTAAACTCAAAAATATTCGACTTTCAATTGTAAATCAAAGTGAAATTGGGGTTCAATCCAAACTTTCTGGCTGCGATTGGTGAATCAGAAAAACAATTATTTCTAACAAAGAAAGTAAAAGATCAAATCAACAAGAGCAAATCTTTGTTTGAAGTTAAAATTCATGAAACCAGGAAAAATGGTATCGAGAATCTTTCGATAGAAAAATGAAAATATTTATGCTATGAATTGGATTCGAAAACCTGAAATAACACTGAACATTAGGTTCAATTGTGATTTAATTTTCAATTTTCAATTTCAATTCAATTAGACTCACTCTGGACAATGTGACCGAAAAGTTGTTCATTAAAAGTCAATTTGAACTCAATTTGAACGGACATCAGTTTTCAAAGTTGGAATTAAATAATTGGAATCCAAACTAATCAAACTCAAAAACATTCAAACTCAATTCTGTAACTTCAAAGTTTGCAACAAACCATTTACACTGAGCATTCGAAGTTTTCTTCAAAATTTCGAGATATAATTTGATCACAGAAATTGGACTCGGTCAAGCTGAAAGTGATCAAAGCTGAAAAAGCTGTTGTGCAAAATTTTCAAGAGTTTCAAAATTTTTCAAACTAAATCTACTGTTGTGGTCAATCCAGAAGAGTTACCATCCCACAATGTACCCACAATCAACGTGCTCACGTTCCAATGAAAACTTGACTTGGTCATTTGCATTTGGATTTTCAATTGTTTTCACTGTTTTGTCGTGCTTCTGTCTTGAACTGGTGAATAATAATAGAAGTCCAAACAGACTAATGATTCGTGGATAATCGTTAAACAAATCATATAAATTGAGAATTTTTAGGAAGTAATAGATAAATTTTATTAGTTATAATAACCTTTCCAAAACGTATAAATAAATATTTATTTTTGAAACAAAATTCATTTTCAACATTAATAAAATTGTAAAAAATTAAAATTCAAAGTTTATTTAAATGTGTTTTAAAAAATGGGTTTGAATTATTTTTAACCTTTAACTAACTTTGACTGGAAATCTGATCAAAACGCAGATTTCAATTTAAAATACCTAAAGGATTGCGAGAAAAGTCAAACAACCTGATCCAAAATGTACAACCCTGTTAATTTGGGCCGAGAATATATCCGATAAATATTTTATTAACCTTTTGAAAATATTGTCGCGAATTGTACGTTATTTAAAATAAATTTTTTTTGAATACGCCAATTTTTAACTAAATCAACCGTCCCAGCTGACTTGAATGGGTCTCACACTAGAGACATCGTTCGGAGTATCTTTGGATTGTGATTGAGAACGTGTTTAAGTGTCTTTGAGCTTTGTTGAAGATCGGATAGTCAGCATAATTGAACAAAACAATTCCTTATGTTCGCCAACTATTAAGTGATAAAAACAATTTATAAACAAAGAAACCGATAAAAGTGAATTATTAATTTTTGAAACATTAACTAGTTACTACTAACATGTCAATAAGTTCATACATAAAACCCGTTGTTTTCATTTACCTTTTAAAAATTGGTGTTTTTTTAAATTGCTCGATAAGTTGTTAAGTAGATTTTCAATAATAAATTTGATTTATTTAATTTAATAAAACAATTTTTCTAATTAAAGTTTGCTCAGAATTCTGTAAACATTCAAATAAACTCAAATAAATAAATTTAAAGTTAAATAAAAACAGTTCGAGAGAGAAAATAATTTAATTTGCCTAACCATTGTCTAAGAAAACGATATTTCATTACTATAACCATAATCCAATCATTACAATGTCACTTGAGAAATCACTAGTGTACATTCAAAAATGATAGGGTAGTAGAGAATCTCACCAGAATGTGATAGGATAGTGAATTTTGAATTCTATGGATCACAATATATAATCCTGACAGTGTTTGAAATCCCATTGCTCAATCACCATCTTGGGTGGGAAGTAAAGTCAGAATTTGAAATTACTCTCAATGACCCACTGACACCGCCACTATATAACTACAGCACACTAAAACAAGATTGTCTGATGGTTGCTTGGACAAAATACTAATTGTATTTCAAAATTTTGTTTCTCGGGACCATGCACAATAATCCTGACAGTGTTTGGAACTCAATTGCTCAATCACCACTTTGCGTGGAAAGTAAAGTCAGCATATAAAATTGTTAATGAAATTGCCGTCATGCGAGAATTGCATATTCTGACAAAAAATAATCGATTTATGATAGGTTAAATAAAATTTTAATATGTTGTCTAATAATTTGACTTTTGGATTCAATATTCGAACCAGAGGTTGAAATAAAAGATCACTTTTGAAACAATTATTAATATTCGAATCAATATTTTAGTAATTTTAATAATTAATTTGTTTGAGTAAAGAAATGATTGGCATATTTGGTAATTTAAAAGAAATCATAAAGACAAATTTAAAAACGCATAATTTTTTTAGTATTCTTAAAAATTTAACCTTTAGCTCAATTATCTGAAGCAAGAACTAAACGTAAAAAATTTAAAAAAACGATAGACTAAAATATATTGAAGAAACTTTTAGGAAAGTAAATCCGATTCATATGTGTGAACGGTTGTGATGAACATTTAATAATATGTATTCTTTAAAAACATTAGAAATATGCAAGATTATATGCGAGTACTTTAGAATATATTAAGAAATATCAATTTGTAATCAAAATGTAACCTTTGAAAATGCACCATTTTAATCAATTAAGAATATTTAATTAACACCATAAACAAATGAAATGAAATATATGTTAAAAAAAAACTTTACAAATAAGAATGTTTTTCAAATAATTAATCTTTGCCATTAATAAAATAAACCTTTTTAAAAAAACAAACTTTTGATGGTTTTTCAACTAAAATAGTCAAATAAGTAGCAAAATAAATTATATTAAAAGTTTTGGTTTTGATATATGCTACAAATCAGTATTTATTGCAAAAAAATAAAACAAACGATTACGTTAAAATTATCCATTGTTTCAAATAAAAGTTTATTTTGATCTCAATTTGAATAAAATTTTGCATTGATAGAATAAGTCTACCAAAAGCTAGTGATTCAAGTGAAAATATATATTTTACAAACAAAATGAATTAACCTTCTTTAAACATTTTGGTTCCAGCTGAACAATGAATCGATATTTCCAATTTGGTTTAAGTATTTGTTTAAGAACGAATTCGTTGTGATCAGAATGTTTAAAAAAATTAAAAACTTAGAAAATTTAGTAAAAAAAGAGACTCTTTACCTTTTAAAAATGGAGTATAAAGTTTAATTCTATCTTAAAGAAATTTAACCTGAATTAAAAGATATCTTTAACAAAAATTATTGACACCCCAAAATAGATTCATTAAAAATGTATTTTATGGTAAATAGTTACCTGTTAATTGAACCACATCATTAGCAAACATAAAACACATAATATACAATCTCAAATAAATTGAGAATTTTTAATTATATTAAAATATAAATATAAAATAAAAATTTGAAAATTGTATTTTTAAATTTTAGAAAACGTAACATTTGTACGATCAATAAAAGTGGCATTCAGCTCATTGCACTAACGTCCTCTAGAGACTGTCACAAAGTTGTACTTGAGTAGAGTAAATAGTAATGATAACACTCAATGCAGTTGTGCCTGTAACTAATAGTGACTGTGAGCAAATACATGATTGCGTACTGAGTGGTAGTGCAGAGATACTAAGGCAATGACTGTCCAAAATAAAATATCGACCAGTAATGTGCAGTGCAGATTAGCAACAAGATTGCAATTTAGTGATCATAGACAACGATTTGCGTATTCAAAATATATTAAAAGACTAACCAGAAAATGTATTTTTGGTGCTCTGTATAAGGATTATGAAGTCGCGCAAGACATTTTTGTATATGAATGGTCGACTAGACCAGATGAAACAAATGACACTTTCAACAATCAATTTTAAGATTAAAATTATTAAAAATGAAAAAATTTAAATTAGTTTGACCTTTTTAAATCGGAACTTTGTAACAACTTAGAAACAAATTTCAAATGGACTTGAAACTCAGGATCGCAGTGTCATCAACCCTTTAATATGATTTTTTAAAAACTACTGTCTGTCTTCAAGAAATCAAAATGATCTCAAATGTCACGAAAGACCTCAACTTTTCAGTCTCAGATTATCTAATATCCACTCCTCCTAACTTTTCAATGGATAAGTTCAAAGCAGACATGACTGAGAAAAACAAAAATCCACCATTTGACCTTGATTATTTCAAAGATGACATTGAAAATAGCTTGTCTGTAAAGAATATGTCAAGCGTTGGATCTGTTAAAGGATTTTTTGGTTGTGTCTATAAATCTCAAAACTGTGATTCATTTAACAAATGTGCCATCAAAATTCTGTCAGCAAGATACAAAAGTCCACACTTTATGGAACACTGGACACGTAAAAGCAAGCTCGAATTGTATCATCTCAAAAGTCTGCAACACGATCACATTGTCGCCTATTTGGACCATTGCTGGTTAAGTAACGATCTGTCACATTTAGCTATAAAGACTGAATGGATGGACGCAACACTCGAAGATATTCTGGTCGCACTGAATGGTCCAATGGATTTGGTCTGGTTCGATTCATTATTCACACAAATCTGCTTAGCTCTAGTTTACATGCATGATAAAATGAGCGTGGCACATCATGACCTAAAAGCTGCAAACATTATGCTAACTCAAGTCAAGTCTCTCACTGATGTCGAAGAGCTCAAAAATGATCTTTATGTTTGTCCAAACTGGAAAGTGATTGACCTTGGATTTGCTCACAAGTATTCGACTCCCAAAGTGACGACCAAAGAAAGTAAATTCTTTCTAGGCACTCTTCTGTACAAGTGTCCAGCCAAGAAAGCAGTCCGTCCATACAATCCGTACCTGTCTGATGCGTACGCATTTGGAATGATTTTGTGGCAGGCGATACTGGGCATAGAGAATGTATTCCGCAAGCCATTCTGTGACCTGCCAAACTATCCAAAGAATCTTCCACCTGTGTGGACAATATGCAATGAGACTATTTGGCCGATATTGAAGCGAGCAGGAGTCAAAATTGGACGACATCATTTGGTGGCGAGAAAGTTAGTTGATCCGGAAAGGGAACGAATTCATGTGAGTCAAGCATTGGAAATGTACTACAACATTATTTGAATAATTATATGTGATAGTTTTTTTTATAATTTTAAACAATCTTATATAGTTATCTATAATACGGGTATAATACCTTATAACATTATTATATTGATTATGATATTACCTTTTCGCATTGATAACAAGAAGCTCATAATTTAGCCAGTAATTTGGCATTTCAAATAAATAGCTCATTGTTTAATGAATTAGGGTTTTCAAGTTTAACCCTTTTTCAAAAATCTCAGAGTACAAAATAATTAAAGCAAGTTTAAGTTTAAGTCATGCCAAGATTGGCTTGTAATTAATGGCACAATAAATATACTTACCTTCCCAATAAAAAATGATTATTTTCGCAAATACTGACTTACCCAATAATAATAAATTTGAAATTAGGCTTTTTTACTGACTTCCCCAATAAAAATATTTGCCAATATTGAGGTAAGTGTCCAATTAGGGTAACTACTTGACTAACTGGGGTAACTAAGTGCCCAATTGGGGTAACTAAGTATCCAATTGGGGTCACTAAGTGCCCAATCGGATAACTACTTGACCAACAGGGTAACTACTTGACTAACTGGGGTAACTACGTGTCCAATTAGGGTAACTAAGTGTCCAATTGGGGTAACTAAGTGTCCAATTAGGGTAACTACTTGCCCAATTGGGGTCACTAAGTGCCCAATCGGATAACTACTTGACCAACAGGATAACTACTTGACTAACTGGGGGTAACTACGTGTCCAATTAGGGTAACTAAGTGTCCAATTGGGTGTTCCAATACAGTGTTCCAATAATGAAAAAAATGATCAACTGGTCATTGGTCCCCCACTCCAATGTTATATTGGAGAGGTAATAATTTTAATTGTATTAACATAATTTCTTTATTGGCTGAGTCAGTATATGCTAAAGTAATTATTATTTATTGTGCCAGTAAGCATATTTATTGGTAAATTAATGATTATCCGCCAAGATTAGTAAACTACCTACCTTAAAATGCATGCATATTTTCTGTACCTAACGGATAAACAAAATGCATTAAATAATTGGGAGTCTATAATAACCAAATAAATTGAAAATGTTTTGGATGAATATTTTAGTAAATTTGATTTAAATTATCACTTAAACCCCGGCATATTAGTTAATAAATTCAGTATTGTAAAGTTTTTTAATGATTAATCTATCATCTTTTTTGTATAGTTAAAACCTTAAATGGTACAATTGTCAAACATGTGATTTTTGAAAAATATAAATAATCATAACTTTGATTTATTATAAGACAAGGACTTGTGTAGTATTTGATTGGGTAATTTGTTTAATCTTTAAAAATGACCAGAACTTTGTTACCTTTTAAAATTCGAGAACAGAAGACTTCGGAATTGAACAAAAATTAAATACATGATTATGAACTGAAAATACATTTCCATAAGTCTAATTTTGTGTTTGCTAATATCTTGAATTTACAAACATTTGATAATCCAAATTGAAAGGAACGATATGGTAGGACGATTGAATGAGTATTGAATAAGTTCAAGGTAGGATTGCAATTGGCAATTTAGGATAATTTGACACTAAACCAATAGTATAACAATCATACATTTGAAATAACTTTTACATTTACCTATTTAGAAACCCCGTGAGATTTATATGCTTAAAACCGTTAAATCCATAAACCAAATATATTTAGCTTAATAAAATATTTTGTCATGTAAATATTTTTATATTACCATTTCAAAAATATGCCAACTTTCTATACTTCTTGATCTTTAAATGTTTTAATGAATTTTAAAAAAGTCAAACTAGTTTATCAAAATTTTCAATCAGAATAAACACATACCGTAAAAATCTCTAACAAGCGCCGCATTCAAATAAGCGCAAATAACAGTGGGTAATTTGTTTGATCTTTAAAAATGGCCAGAACTTTTTACCTTTTAAAATTGGAAACTGCAGACTTTGAAATTGGAGAAAAATTAAATACATGATTATGAACTGAAAATACATTTCGATAAGTCTAATTTTGTGCTTGCTGATATCTTGAATTTATTAACAATTGATAATCCAAATTGAAAGGTACGATATGGTAAGACGATTGAATGAGTATTGAATATGTTCAAGGTAGTATTGCATTAGGCTATTTAGGATAATTTGACACTAAACCAATAGTATAACAATCATACATTTGAAATAACTTTTACATTTACCTATTTAAAATTCCCGTTAGTCGTATATTCATAAAATCGTTACACCAAACAAATTTAGCTTAATAAAATATTTTGTCATGTAAATATTTATTAGCTGAGCGAATGGAACGAACGAAACGAAGGAGTGAGCGTCAGCGAACGACTGAGTGGAGTGAGTGGAATGAGTGAGGCTTTTGGCCAGAGCTCGATTGCTCTTTGTACAGTGAACGTTAGAGAATTTCGTACATAGAAATGAGTAGAAACTTAGTTAACAAACTTTCTCGAGAACGTGACTACCCACAGAGGTCAATTAAGATTTCATTTATCTGGTTAGATTTGGGGAAGAAGTGTATTGATGGACATTGAAATCCATCGAGAATAAGACAGGTTAAAGGTGAAATTTGATTGACTATTTGAACACTCACTTTTATTTATATTTTATTGATTTAGCTAACTCTCAATGTGTTCGTGGTTAGGTCAACGCAAAAATAAGTTTTAAGTGAAAGTAAAAATTTGTTTTATTCAAGAAGTATTATAATGTGCTCTCATTACGTAAAACTATTTGTTGCGCACCCTGCATGATGCAGGCTGCATCAACATATGGCATACGGCAAAAGGAAAGCGTATCGAATTACACTCTTTTCAGTGGAAGCGCGCTCGAAAAAAAGAGATTTAACACAACATTCTAGAGAAGTGATCAACTGAGATAAGTTAATTTAGCGCCACTTTGTCGTTTTGCGTGTGGTAAGTGAAATTGTATTAAAGTTACGTTAAAATGTGTTTTTCAATTTCAAGCTCTCTATATAAATGTATCAAGTTTACTATCTCATGTGTTTTGCAAATAAGCTCTCACTTGATTAGTAGTCGCACCTAATTACGAGATATAACTAGATATAAATTAGAACATTGAAATATGAATTTGCCAATAAGCAAACATATTAAATTATTATCAAATTACCGTATTGTGATAAGCAGCTTTAAAATTTGTTTCTCAATTTACTTATGTCGGCGCTTATTTCAGATTTTATTGTATTTTTAGGACAGTAGTTTCAAATTAAAATGAGTTCAACATTATGAACATATAAGGACAGAAGTTGAGGGTTGTTTAACACAGTGTATTTAGGTTATGCGCTGAATGTCAAATTTGAATTCTGAATAACAATTTTTTCATGTCAAATGATATTTTGCAAATAATTAATACCAATAAAACTGCACACTTATACATTAATCATAAATGATCAATTTAAAATAATACATAACAGTGACTATGATAATTTTAAACAGAGAGTGACTGTAGTTAAGCATACTCGACCCTGTTTGCTCACATGTTGCAGACATATCAAATTACCCCCTTTTCGCCTTAAGCGTTTGGTACTTGTGAGAGGAGGGTAAAGTTCAACTCAAATGTCTGCAGAATGTCACATGTCACATGTGAGGAAGCATTTTGTGCATTGACCACTGTGTGTGCACACAAGTGCAATAATCATTTGGTGTTAACATATTCAATATCATGTCAAACAACATACATTTGAGAACCAAAATTCTTGGATTTCGAGGGTTAACTTATACAAATACAAAAGAAAATTGTCAAACGCCTTTGTTTATTATTGTTTTTAATTAAAATTTTTAAATAATGATAACAATACAGTTTAAATGCTTATTTGTTTTGATACAACAACTACAATCATTGAACAAATTAATCTCGAGGAAAATTAAATAAAAGAAACACTCAAGGCACAATCAGCACGGAATACTTTTTGCCAATTCTTGATTAATTAATCGGATAACCGTGAAAAGTCGCTCAGCTTTACTGCTTGCAGTTTATCTAGTATATTACCATTTCAAAAATATGCCAACTTTCTATACTTCTTGATCTTTAAATGTTTTAATGAATTTTAAAAAAGTCAAACTAGTTTATCAAAATTTTCAATCAGAATAAACACATATCCTTGTTTTGCAACATCATTTGTCAAAGACTTCACAGTGCTGTCCAGTGTCTGTCTCAGAAAATGGTCTTATCAATTAGTTTTTCGTCTTGAACATATGCAATACAGAAAAAATGAAAATGAAATTAAACAATAAAAATGAAATTATTTCAAACATTTTAAAAATGAAATAGTTTGTTTGGGAAACATGAAACAAGCATAAATACGTCAAAAATATCATCCTAATTTAATTTTAAATTCCTTGCATCGTCAACTAAATTCACATTTTTAAAACTGAGTAATCAACATAAAGCCTAGCAATTCAGATTATAAAAAACTTTCCGATATAATAGGACAATACAAAAGTAACAGGATGAATATGTTGATTTGGGTTACGATTATTGGGGCCAATTATAAAAAGCATTAATATTTGTATTTAAATTTTTACCATTTAAAATGCCGTTAAAAAGTACAAGGAAAAAAAGTTCAAATTGTTTGAATAAGATTAATAAATTTTATTTAAACTTACTTTAATTTAATTCAATTTGTCTAAATTTATTTGATATAATAAAAGAAACATTGTTGATTTTTTAAAGCTTTAACTAATTCCAATATGAAGAAAAATGCCAAAATTCTCAATTAATAAATTCTCTCAACCGAACAAACTAATATCATTAGGCTGAGAAGCAATCACTTACCTGTGGAGACACAACAGATTTTACTGTACCATCCATCTAAGAAAGTGTTCTTATCTGATCTTCGTTTAGAAAATGTACAACATAATACAAAACTTGACATTCAAAGTCAGATTTTTATTGTCAAGAACTTGAGAAATTTATATTTTTAACCTATTTAACATTCATAATATCGATTTTAAGTTCTCACGAGAATTGTGTAAAAAAGCGAGCATACATTAAAACACTTTATATAAATATGATTATTGAAAACTATTAACCTTTTAAGAAATGATGACACGAACTCATGATCCAAAAAATAAAAACTTACAATTTCTGACATTCAGCATTATATCAATGTACAGAATATGTTTTCATCATATCCAATCGGTAAATAATTCATAAATTTAGTTTTGATGTGAATCATGTGTGTTTTTATGTGAAAAAGTTGTAATAATTCGAGTTTATAAATCAACAGGGATATAAAAGAAAGGTTAATAGTTAGGTTAAAATAAAATATATTGAATAACAAGTTTAAATATTTGTTTTAGAAAGGAATTTTATTAAATGAGCAAGATGAATTAGAATAAGATTTGATTAAACGGAAATTGATGATATTGAAATCATTTTAGTTCGATTAGTGTAGAAACCTTTTAATGTATGCCTTGAGATCACATTCTAATTAATAAAAATAAAAATAACATAAAATTTAAAAATTATATTTCAATTAAAACCCAACAAAATAGCAAATTTCAAATAGAAAATAAAACATTGCCGCCATCAATGCATACGAATACAGAACAAATATAGAGTGCATCTCGTCAAAAGTGAGTCCTCTCATGCTTCGAATCAAATATCGTTCATGTGAATATTTGCTGCTGTGCCTTGTTGGGTACTTCAGTCCAAACTGACTTGTCCAGTAATCGAATAGACCAGTCGCTTGAAATTGATCAATTCTGAATAAAAAATATTAAATTAAAGTTTTAATGAAACCATTAATTTTGAAAATTATTTTACATTTTATTAAAAGGTTTCAAAAGTGACGATCTTTTGGGAAGGACCATGCCAGTGTAGTAAGCGGCAATATTTTCTGAACCAATATGATGTTCACTTGCTCCATACTCTCGGGTTAGAAATTCTCTGCTTGCCACAAAAACATTCTTTGGGTTTCTCAAAGCAGACACGATCTGTACGTTAAGTTTTGATAACCTTTCTCGCTTAGTCCTGTTAGGTAAAATAAAGTTTTTTAAAACGAAAATTCAGTTAAAATTCATCCAAGATCAAACCTATTTATGTGCTTTCCAATCGTGTAATACAACTTATTTTCCGGCACCGAATTGGTAAATTGACTAATATAAATTGAATTGTTCGGTCCAATTATATAGTGAGAATCTGTACGGGCTGCTTCTTGCAAATCATCTAAAGTATCAATTGGATTTTCTCTGCTCGAGACAGTTAAAAGTGAATAAAATGATGAACTATAACTTGTGGTTAAGATGAATGCTGCCAACAGCCAGGAACAGTAAACTAAACGAGCCGAGGATCTATTTTCTCGATGCAACTTCCAAATGGCTATAAACAAATTTTAATAAAATTTCATATAAATAACAAAACAAAAATTACTTCGATTAATAGAAATTCCAAATAATTGTAGAATAATTTTTCGAAAAGGCGATCTTGTAATGAACTTGAGGATTAAAGTTAACCAAAACAGAAAAAGAGCAAAACACAGCCAAACATAAATTGAAAATGCTTTCGCAACAATCCATTGTCGCCTGTTTGTTGGTGGTGGATAGGGCACGATGAATGTTACTTCATCATGGTAAATGTAGTTTGTAAATTCAACCGAAAACTGACGTTGTGGTGATAAGTCAATACCACAAATTGCAAAATTTGATTCCTATGGATAATTAAGTTATTTAAAAGAGTAAAGTAATTGTCATATCAAAACCGTACTCCATATAAAACTTGACCGATAAGGCCGTTCCAAACACCGTCAGTCAGTTGTCCCCAAGAATTGTTACCAAAGAGATAGTTTGATTTGAAATTGTAACGTTTTTCTAAATGTTTCACCAATTCCGCTTCCATAGAACGATCTAAATAGATTTTACCATTTTCATCGCGCTTTATTTCACAAAACGGAAATCTCTGAGAAATATAAAAAAATAAATAAAATATAACTTAAACATAATCAAACCTGATTAACTGATATATTCAAAGTCATCGAGTTGAGATTACATTTTTCGAATGGAATTTTCAACAAATCAAAATCTGCTTTTGTTTTTGGTTGGAAAATTCCTCTGTGCAGATAGCATCCATTAATAATTGGATTTATATGAAGCGCTTCGTGAGTTATTATAGAAATTAAAATAGCCTGAAAGCTATTTGGTAACCGGAGCACCGCATCCGAAGACCAATCAATGCTGAGTTTAAAGATCGATTGTTTTAGTAAAATCACAAATGGTTTGCAGGAAACGCATTGGGGAAATAAGTCGCTTAGTTTTCGAAGCAACAAAACAAATGAACCATGGTTTAAATTTGCATGATATTCGAGATCAAATATTAATTCATATTTTGGTGAGTTGTAATATAAAATTTGTTGTAAATAATTCAACAAATTAGTTGATAAATCATAGTGAACATAAATTACTGAGCAATTGTACGAAATGAAATTGTAGTATCTACTAATTGAGCTGTTAGTTGAATGATTTGATGTGCTTATTTTAAAATTGTCAATTAACAACAATTTCTCTCCATTTGGATTTCTTTTCAAACAAAAATCCTTTTCAATGTAGCTCTCCAAATTTTGATCACCAATAAAGATGGAAATTACACAACACAATAGAGAAGCACAAATCATATGAAAAACAATCGTGAAAAACATTAAATCCATTGTTTTATTTTTGCTATATATAATTTTTTTAACAGAATATAAAATCCAAGGGTATAGAAATTGATAAGAAAACGCAAGCTATTATTCAATTTTGTCATTTCTCAAAAACATTTATTCAATAATAACAAAATATAAAAACAATTTAGTAATGTACTATATGAAAATATATTACAAGAAGTAAATTAACTTGTACTCGCATGAACAGTACAATAACATAATAATATCTCAACTGCAAAACAGATCTTTTACCAAGGGTATGAATTTCATTATCATGGCAATTTGGATACAGAAAATTGTTTTATTTATTATAATACACTTAATATTCTGATAAAACAATAAATATGCCATAATTATTATGTAAAAACTTACTTTATGTTAGAGCTAGTAACATTTAGGTAGTTTGGTACCTGTCATTAGGGCTTTTGGTTTACATTAACCAGTATTCTTATTTATCGGCATTGTTATTCACAATTCAAGTTCAAGTTTAGTATGATTTGAGGCAGAATGAAATGCGGTTTGTTTTGTTGAAATTAGATTTTCTCTTGTCGACTTTTTAAAAACATTAACATTATTGATAAACCATTAAATAATCAGATTCAAGATTAATTAAATATAAAATAATTATTAAACAAACAATTAGTGACCCTATTAATCTTGTGATATCCAATCGAACGGTTTTAAGCAGTTTCCAAACCTAGCAAAGATTGGACAATATTTGTCCTTTTACATTTTCAAGCACCATTTCAGTTATTCGCGTTAGAAAAAACGTCACAAGAGACTAATTAGATAAAATCAAGTGCAAATATCATTCTATCGATTTGATCAAAACGGTTAGTAATGTTCAATACGGCTTTTACCTGTAATTATAATTTTGAACAATATTCTTAACATGAGTCTAATCAAACCGCATGACTATTTAATTGTTAGAAGTTACTTTAATTTACGTAAATCAACCTGTCAAGCAATCAAAGACCAACAAACATCAAAACCTTTATTTTCAAGTCTAAGAATTTTTTTTCGACGTAAACAAATGATTGAAGTTAAATCCGATGGATATGTTAATTGGAGCTTTGAGATTCGGGATAACTTGTAAAAATGAATGATTTTGATTCAAACTTTTAAGACATTTGTGTGTTTTATTACCTTTAATAAATCGGCTGAAGATGTGAACGAATTATTAAAACCAAAATTTAATAATTTTAAATATTAAAATATTTTGCTTGATAATATAATTTTGATAATATAATATTCTAACGTTTAAATTCATAATATTTAAGCAAAAAGTTTAAGTTATCACAAAGTGTACAAATGAAAAAATATATGTACTAAATGTTACCTTTTAAATCGATTTGGTATGAGTTCAATAAAAACATAAGAGCTAAAAACTTTATGTAAGGTTACATTTGAAATCAATGTCAATGGCTGGCCAAAATGTTCAAATTGAAATAAAACTCAACAAAACCATCGTACCATTTGAACAGATAATTTATATTTAAATCATTTAAGAAGCTATCGATATTGCAAAAATAAACAAATGAATTTACAAATAAATTAAAAAAATAACCATTTTTAAGAGAAAAGGTATTTATCTTCATAACGAGTAATAAGTATAAATGTCATTATCATGAAAATTTGGTTATATAAAATTGTTTTTTGTATATAATATTCTGATATAACAATAAATAAGTCATAATAAATAATTATTATGTATCAACTTGCGTCAATTTAGTGCTAGAAACATTTCTAACATAAGGTCGTGTAGGTCGTTAAGCAGTAGGTTGTTGTCATTAGGATTTAAATATACATTAAACAATCTTCTGCTTTATCAGAATTTTTATAAACAATTCAAGTTCATGTTGAGTGTGATTTGATGCCGAATGAAATGCTGCTTTGATTCAATTCGATTTATTCTTATCGATATTTAAATCGTAAACATTATCGATTAACCTTTTAACAGTCGTCGAAAGGGGGGAAAGCCATAATTAAATATAAAATTGAAAAATTGAAAACTCATTCAATGTTAGACTATCAAAATTATTTTAATTAGAAACCATCCCCCAATTGAATCTTAGTTAAAATATTTGAAAAAATAACTGCATTTGAATTAAATATTTGTATATATGGATATTTTCACATTGTAACCTTTTTCGTTGTTATCACTCAAAACAACTCTTTCAAAGAAAACATAAAATCATCAAATCTCTAAGAGAACTCAAAATGTGAGTTTTGTTCAAACTCTAAAAATTAATCAGAGAAGTAAATTTAACTTTAAAAAATCAAAAGATGCATAATTGAATGCAAAAAGGAATTCAAATATAATCAAATCATCAAACAGTTGAATGATCTACTAATGTTACTCACAATTGGAATTCCTTCTTGATTTCAAACAGTCACTAGTCTCACTTCTTTGCATAGAAATCACTTACTTCAATTCAATAGGCTTAACAAAGTTTGTTTATTTAAAAAAATTCAATTACCTTTTAATTAGAGCAAAAAAAGAAACAAGTACTATAGATACTAGTAGATAATTGATATATTGATCAAAATTGTGATAAAATATTGAAAATTTTAAAATTAAGATTTTTAACAGATTTTGGAAACCTTTAATAAAAATTATTTGCACAAAAACATTCTAACCTAGTCAGATGTTCATGAAAGAAGTTAAACTAAAAAATTAAACATTCTAAAATTCCTTGTTGTCAATTATCGATTTCAAATTGTTCTAGTTAGTCGTTTACACAAAAATTTTGGATAAAGTTAACTAAAAACGAGTTTCAAACACTTTTCAGTTGTATTATAACTTTTTCATATAACTTTTATTTCATTTAATGAGTTTCAGGATTTTAAACATTAGTCAAAAGCGCTTAATTGTAAGTGATATTTGAGTTTGCATTCATCACTTGAAAATTCTTTGTTTGATCAAACAAAGCATGTGACCTTTAGCGAGTGAAATTAATGAATCAATTTGGTTACTCTTTTGAGTAACCTTACAATAATATCTTAAATAAATCAATCAGTATATAGAATAAAAATAATTTATTAAATAAATTAACCAAATTAAATTGATAATTGAAAGAATCAAAAGAAACTTTGTAACCTGTCATGACATGATGGCAGTTTATGATATTTTCAATAAAATATATTTAAATATAATAATATTGACTAAACCCCCATGTGTGACATGGGAAGAATGCCGCGTGACCAACTAAGTGCCTTTAAGGCAGTTTTTTAATTCATAAATTTAGAAATAAAAATCAAGAAAGAAACATTTAGAAACTCGTAAGAAATGAGAAATGATACTATTACCTAAAAAGCATTTAAATTTTTAATAAAAACGTAAGATATAATCGTAAATAAGTTTAGATAAAAACAGTTGTAAAAAATAAACAAAAACGGAGGTAGAAGAACCTCTGGAGGAGGAGGAGGGTAAGTAACATTAGAAGGATAGGACTTCATTGTAAGACGAGACATAATAAAGGAAGTTAAAAAAATAAAAACTTAAATAAAAATCGCGAGAGGAAATTGGCGGGAGCAAAGTTGCGAGAGGTGTTGACTGTTTGAGGGACAGAGAACAAATGACGAGAGACTGCTTCGACACGAGCCTTTTTATAGTGGGCCAAAACATTACAAGAATCGAGTAAATTATCTGATCTTTTTAAATTTAAAAAAAAGTTAAATATTCATTTAAACCTTTAAAAATTGGTAGTTTTTCATTGCGGGTTTTTGGTAACAGTTTCGACATTACTTTTAATTGGTATGTACTCTATTAAACATCTAGGATTATTTTAGATATTTTTTATAATTAGTTTAAAGTCTCACATTAACACAGCCTTAAAGCCTTTTGTTTAGGTCTAAGAATAACATTTTCACGACAAATGACAAGCGAATATTTGAAATATTAAATAATAAAATAAATAATGTTATAAATTTAATTAAATGGTTTTAAAATGTTAATAATAACTCAATCTTCGTTTTTAAAAAGGTTCGATTCATATAAAATTCCACAACAACATTAATATTTAATATTTAATTTAATTAATTTTGCAATTCTATTATTCCGACAAGATTCAATTCATTTATATATTGTGTTATTAAAGTGAATTCTATTATATGAATACAATTGCTTCTTCAGTGTATAGGTGTTTTCAAAGGTTTAAAATTTTATAAAACTTTCATGTTTGCCTAATAAATGTTGAATAAATATTTCATGAATAATCCACTAATGCAAAGCAAACAATGAAACATTCAAAGCATTGTTCAAACTATTCCACCCACTTGAGTGCATGTAAACTTATTATAGTCATCATTGTAACATTCCTAAAATTGAATTTGATATATTAATTATTAAATATAAGTATTTTTGCCTCAAAATTATTCATTTCTCATGATTTTGTTTTAATGATTTCAATTATTTTTTGTTTACTATGGGTCTACTATGTCTATGTCTACTATGGGTTTTGAGGTTAGGTTAGGTGCCGTGTTTGGATGTGTTTTGGGGTTAGGTTAGGTTAGGTTAGGTTGTTTGGTTTATGTTGGCGTTGTTAGGTTTAGGGCATTTTTATTGGGTTTGGTGGTGTGGGGGTCGCTGTCAGCTTGCTGACAGCGGTTTCGTACAAGTCCTAAAAGCAAAAAGTTAGTTTTGCGGGACTTGTACGAAATTAAAATTAAAATCAATTCGAAATAAAAAAATTAAGAAATGTATGTTTGTGTAACTAGTTAATTTTAACTTAGCGAATATAATAAGCGGACTCAGATATGGATGGCTAAAAAGTAAATGTAAAGTAACCTTTGATTAAACAGCGTTAGGACACTATTTAATTTTTAATCTTGTTGCCCAATCATAATGCTCACTTAAAGATATAAATCCACTTGAGGCATGATCGATTTGATTAGATTGGTTTGTAAGTTTGTTCAATTATCTGTAAGAGTTACAGATAGACTTTAATTAATTTAACCTTTTTAACACAACGAATAGTGGCAAAATAATTAATCTCATTATCAGACATATTGATAATTACAAAATGGAATTTCACCCTAAGTCATTTCATTGAAACCATAAGTCTAAAGTATTGATAAAACAATATTGAGCACATACAAATGGATTATATAAATCAGGTACATTACTAGCCCTGCCAACTCTCAAAATCCGCACGGTGGGCTAATCGTACAGTACGTACAACAGTTACATTTTCTACATGAAAATATGTACGAGAGCGGCTTAGTGGTTTAGCTTTCTGCGTCATATAAACTAAGTCGGTGGTTCGAGCCATCGAATTGACAAACTTTTTATTTTATTTTTTATTTATTAAATTGGTTCAAGGTTTTTTAATCTCCCAATTGATGAGCTGGAAAGATTCTTCATTCGAGTTAGTGGATTTTTTCTTTTATTTGGCCGACCGGTATATTCTAAAATTGAGTTGATGTAATTTATCCATCAATTTACTGTTAGATATAGAAAATAATGATATATCAAATTATTTCTTATTTCTTAAAGACACTAATTATTCGGTTTTCCAAATATTCGAATACTAGATCAAAAACTTTCAAAAGTTTGAATTTAAATATTTCAATCGGATTTTAATTTTGCCAATATATCATCAATTAGTGTCATATATTCCTGATAACCCAAACATGTCTTATCCAATACTCGAGTTGATAGGTTCTACCTCCAAAATTGAGCATGGAAAATACTCCAATATGGTAGTTGGATTTCATTCCTCAATTAGTGGACTGGAAAATTTTTAAATTGAGTCAAGGAATGCGTCTTTTTTAAGGATAAAATCGGAATTTCAGGATATTTGAGAAATGAAATTGTTTTGACCTTTTAAGTAAACCTATTTCGCTAACATCCAAATATTTGGATATTCGACTATCCGAAGCCACAAAAATCCGAAAAATTCGAATATATTGATTGGCATCCCTAGTTATGAATCATATGGATTATGACCGACATGATGAAAGCCCCAAAATGGCGGTCTAATCACGAATCACTAACCAGAAAATAGAAAATTTTTTCTTAGTATTCACCCAAAATCAACCTTAAAAAAATTCTTTTTTCAATTGTGTAAAAGAGAAAACTCCAAATAGTCAAATCAACAGCTCACTTTGGTTTGTTTGATAAACGAAAAATCGAAATAGTATTGATCTAAGCACATCATGATCCACAGTATGGATTCCACACTCACTATTCGAATATGCAAGATTGGATGGCTAATAGAGAAAACTGATTTGAGAAATTGGAAACTTTCGATACTGTTTATTTTAGTACCAAAGATTAAGCGTTTTTATTAACCAAAAGTTTTATAATCATTTATAATGACGAACAGCGACAACCCGACATCCATTCAGTTAATCTTTGAACAACGCAACCATTATCACTAGAATCCTTTGATCAATTATTTCATGCCGTAATCCATACGATTCATGACAAATCAATTTCACTTTTCATTATTTTCCAGATCTATTTCCAACGACCATTTGGTGTATAAAATCCACTGACTCATTTGGAGAATCCATCGGACACATCAATTGGAAGATTAAAAGGCCTTAAGTCAATTTAATAAATAAAAAATAAAAAAAAGTTTGTCAATTCAATGGCTCGAACCACCGACTTGGTTTATATGCGGCAGAAAGCTAAACCGCTAAGCCACTCTCGCACATATTTTCATGTAGAAAATGTAACTGTTATACGTACTGTATGATTAGCCCACCGTGCGGATTTTGAGAGTTGGCAGGGCTATACATTACGTCAATCAGCTCATTCTTTGTACTGCAGTTACAAGGAACTCAACAACAACACTACGCAACAACATGAAATCGATTTTGATTTTAGTGATTTTGTCACTTGTGTCCAGCTTGACTTTGGGCCAATTGGTCATTCCTGGTGGTAAGCAGCAGATCGATGTCAACCATGAGCAGCTTCACACTGCACTTGCAAATGCACAGGTTGAGATCAACAATCGACTCAACTCGCCATACATTCACTTCATCTCTCGTGTTCGAGAAGCTACGGCACAGATCGTAAACGGACTGCTGTACGAAGTTACCTTTGAATTGGGCGAATCGAGCTGTTTGAAGACTCAAGTGCACAAGACCTTTGATGGATGCTATCCACTGAAACATTTGCAGCAATGTCACGCAAAGATTTTTTCTCAATCGTGGGATCTTGTGTATCGACTTGAAGACTTTCACTGTGATCCTTTGATTGTGAAACGTGAGACCCTTGATGGTGGATTTCATGAGGTGGACACTGAAGATGGTGAAGTCAGAAATGCGCTTTTGGCTTTGGAAGAACAGATGAGTAGTCAGTTCCAGTCTGAATATGTCTCCCAAGTCGGTAAAGTTCTCGAAGCTAAAGCTCAAATCGTTTCTGGTGTCAAGTATTCGGTTACCTTCAAATTTGGTCAAACATATCGATTGAAATCGAAACAATACGACGAGCCACACAGGCGGTCTGAGGTGATCCGTAAAATGGAGACTTGTCAAGCGGAAATTTGGGTTCGTTCCTGGGAGTCGAATGTTCAATTGCAATATCAATTGCTCAGTTTTCAATGTGAAAAGTCGCCTGTTGGTGGTGAGTTCTACGCAGGTGGCTTTCATGCAATTGATGTAGCGGACAAGGACATGTTGACTGCACTGCACGCACATCAAGACCAAATTAGCATTCGACTCGAACTGCAGGCGGGCGACTTTGGTAAGGTGCTCAAGGCTGAGGCACAGATTGTGGCTGGGGTCAAGTATGCACTCACTTTTGAGTTCGATCATCAGCTGTGCCAGGCCACCATTTGGGTTCAGTCGTGGGCCAACAAAAATGAACTCGAGAGTTTGTCCTGTAAAAAGAATTGAATGAATGAATAAAGATCAAAATGAATTCCTTTAAAATTATTTAAATTTAATTAAAAATAAAGAAGGAGATTATTTTAATAAATTACACCTTTTATTAAAGTCAATCAAGCAGAAGAAAGTAAAAATAATTTCAATAAATACTATGATTCGTTGTAGTGAATTAACCTCAATGTTTATAGGCCTTCAAAAAACATCTGTCATCATATAAAACAAATCTTAAATAAAAATTTAATTTAATTAATATATAACATTTAGATCAAACATGAACAGAAATTAATTACAACAAACATACCAATTTGAGATTTATCAAATATTCTGTTAAATCCTAGAAACCTTAAAATGTTTCCAAATTATTGTAAATGAAATAAATGCTAAAAAATTAATCAAGAAAACCCTTTAATAATTCGAAAGTCAAATCAAGGAGTCAACAACAAACAGTCATTCATAAACAAAGTTTTTTCATATTAACAGAAGACATTCTTTGAAGATCGTTCCCGATCGAAGATCGATCAAATTATTAAGTCAAAAATGAGTGAAATTAGTACAAAACATTTAATCGAAAGTCTAAAGATACAAGCACTAAGCTGCAAAGAATTTTATGAGAAAGCATGAACCGTTTATTAAATTAAATTTTACACAAAAAATAGTGGAGTTGTTTTCTTGGTCGATTCCAGTGAAGCCAACCAACACTGTAGATTGACTACTTCGCCATTTGGTTCAATTGTCACATTAGTAAAGTAGGAAGGCATTTTTAAGTTTGAGAAAACGAGAATGTTTTAGTGTGTGACTTGAACAAATGGCAAGAAAAGAAAGAGAGTCAATCACGAACTGAACGACATTATAATGCTGACAACCGACTGACTCACCTGAGACAAAAACTACATGGACAGATTGCCAAAGCATGAT
Source organism: Rhizoglyphus robini (assembly GCA_023373905.1). Taxonomy (NCBI): domain Eukaryota; kingdom Metazoa; phylum Arthropoda; class Arachnida; order Sarcoptiformes; family Acaridae; genus Rhizoglyphus; species Rhizoglyphus robini. Next base: position 1,094,168 of record JAKIJQ010000040.1, on the reverse strand, counting down.
TGAACTTAAAAGGGTTTGATAAGAAAAACAGTAACAAAGTTTAAACTTTTAGACCTCTTTTAAAAAACATAAAAATAATTTTATATAATTTTGAGAATGTTACATAATAAAAATAAGTTTAGCAATTTAACCGGAATTGTTTCATCTTAATTATTTAATAACAGATAATAAAAAGTATTTATATGAGAATCAAATAATATTTTAAATATAATTGAATTACCTTTTAATTACATGGTTACCAAGACATCCGAGAATTAATATTAATATAATTTAAAATAAAAATCAATTTGCAATGCACTGCGTAAAGAAATGTACTGATGGTGTATAAGTTTTAACCTGCACGGACTTTGTGGCTAAATGTAAATGTATAAATAAGCTTAAAAGGGTCAAAACGGCTAAATTTTATTTTGTTGTTCAGAAATGCTCACTCAAAGATATAAATCCACTTGAGGTAAGTGTCGATATGATTAGATTAATTTGTTAGTATGCTCATTTATCTGTAAAATTTACTGATAGACATAAAATAATTTAACCTTTTAATTAATGCAATCAAGTTAAAGTCTAAAGTACTGATAAAACTAAATTGAGCACATACAAATGGATAATATAAAGCAGGTACATTACGTCAAGCAGCTTATTCAAGTGAATTAACCTCAAAGTATATTGTTCTTGAGAAAACACCTGTCATCAAGTAAAACAAATCTTGAATAAAAAATTTAATTTAATAAATATTTAACCTTTGTATCAAATCTGAACAGAAATTACATGGAAACTGCTTAAAACCATATTTAAAGAAATACTCATGTGCATTTATCAAAAATTCTGTTATTCAAAAAACCTTAAAAGTATTTTTAAATCATTGTAAATAATTAAACTTTCGTTAATGAACTTTCAAGATATTTAAAAATTTTATAATGTAAAACTACTAATATCAAAAGTCAAGCTTTAAAAATTTTTTCTTAAATGTTATCTCCAGATTTACTAAAACATAAAAACCATTTTAAAAATCAATTATCCGAACAGTGTAAAATAAGAAATTTAATTTATGTTTTACTATATGAGTTATCAATAAACACATTAAAAATATGAAACGACGCATAAGAATGAAAAATAAAAATAAACAACCTGTAAATAAAATAAAAACTAAGTGAAAAATGAAACTAAATGGCCAGTGTTCATTTTATTAGAAACGCATGAGTGAACAAACTTTGACATTTAAATTCTTTTCATAATAATAAATCAAAAAATTGTTGAAAATAGTGAACCAATTGTGTCCAATCACAGATCGACTGGAAACAGCCAAGTTAAACACATTTCAAAAAAATATAACGAATATGATCTCAAAACTTGACTATTCACCAGTAAAATATTGGTTTAATTAATGTTATATAAAAACAGAATTTATAAATCAACTAAAAAACAGGAGAGCAAGTTGATTGAAAGCAGAATATTGAAAAAATTAATACAATTTTAAATTTGAATCCACATTCAAATTAAGTTGTTGCTTGTTCTTGCAACAATCTCCCAAATCAATCAAAATTTCCATTCAGTAATTAAATGGATCCAAATCGAACCCACCAACAATGAAGCACTCAAATAGTCAAGAATGCAACTCGATGGTCAATCCAAACTTGATTTCACATTCTCATTCATCGTTTGTTTACTTTACTTTGATTACGTGATTTCAAGCGCTTCCATTCTTATCAATCATGAACAGATTTCTCAACTACATGAATGGCTCAAACCAAGCCAAACCCCTTCCAGTGGGTCCGTTTCTAGGGCCCATAGATAGCAAACTGGCTCAAGATGCTGCAAGTGAACGGATTGACAAGTACAAGAATCCGAGTTTCGACTGTGACGATTTCAAGTACAAGGTTGAAATCAAAAAGAAATTCGTACAAGTCCCGCAAAACTGACGTTTTGCATTTGGGACTTGTACGAAACCGTTGGCAGCAAGCTGCCAGCGGGCCCCCGACCCCCCTTTTTTGTATTCATTCTTCCACACCTGACGTAACCTAAACCCAACGACGCCCAACACCAACCACACCACCTAACCTAACCTAAACCTAAACCCAACGACGCCCAACACCCACCACACCACCTAACCTAACCTAAACCTAAACCCAACGACGCCCAACACCCACCACACCACCTAACCTAACCTAAACCTAAACCCAACGACGCCCAACACCCACCACACCACCTAACCTAACCTAAACCTACAACTAACTACGCCCAACACTCACCTAACCACCTAACCTAACCTAAACCTAAACCCAACGACGCCCAACACCCACCACACCACCTAACCTAACCTAAACCTAAACCCAACGACGCCCAACACCAACCACACCACCTAACCTAACCTAAACCTAAACCCAACGACGCCCAACACCAACCACACCACCTAACCTAACCTAAACCTAAACCCAACGACGCCCAACACCCACCACACCACCTAACCTAACCTAAACCTAAACCCAACGACGCCCAACACCCACCTAACCACCTAACCTAACCTAAACCTAAACCCAACGACGCCCAACACCCATTTAACCACCTAACCTAACCTAAACCTAAACCCAACGACGCCCAACACTCACCTAACCACCTAACCTAACCTAAACCTACTCCTAACGACGCCCAACACCCACCACACCACCTAACCTAACCTAAACCTAAACCCAACGACGCCCAACACCCACCACACCACCTAACCTAACCTAAACCTAAACCCAACGACGCCCAACACCAACCACACCACCTAACCTAACCTAAACCTAAACCCAACGACGCCCAACACCCACCACACCACCTAACCTAACCTAAACCTAAACAAAATCTCAAAATTGTACTTCTCGCAACAATCAAACTCTTTTCGATTATTGTAATTTCAACAATCAATTTCAATCTAGTCTTTGCTTTTTTTCCTTTAAACTTGATTAACAGGTATTTTAAGCATTCCTGCCATTCCACACCTCACACAACTCGGTCCGGCTAAAAATAGAATTTTTTTTTATGTGTATCTCATGTTTCTACGACCAATACTTTTAAAGTTATTCAAGTTTTTCTATATCTTTGAGTTTGCATTGTTGACGGACAAACGTACGCCACAATTTTAAGATAAGTAGGATTTGATGTCTCCGTACTGAAAAAACTGAAGGAAGCTAAAGGATGCTTTGGAGTCATTTACGAAGGGAAGAAAAGTGCCGAGTCTAAGGAGCGTTACGCGATCAAGGCAATTTCAAGCCCATTCAATGGTCCAAAATACTTGGAGCACTGGGAAATACAGACCAAGAAGGAGTTGTTCGCTCACAGCAATCTGTCCCATCCGAACATTCTCAAGCTTCACGATTGGCTTTGGCTTAGTAATGAGAAAACTCCTCCCGAGAAGTGTCATCTTCTCCTCAAGACCGAATTCCTGGACATTGAACTATTTAAACATTTGTCCAATATGGCCTATACCGAAACGCCTTGCTTAACCCCTGGCCTACTCAAACGACTTCTCCGTCAAATAGGCTCAGCCCTCAACTATATGCACAGTCAGAAGATTGTCCATCATGACATTAAACCCGAGAATATCATGCTTTCGATTCCATCTGGATGTCCTGATGATTTGATGGAACAACTCGCACGTTGCATCTTCAAGTTGATCGATTTTGGTTTCGCCAAGCGATACGACGAGTCACGAGCTGACAATGCGCAAGAGCAAGCGTATCGAGCTGGATCGGTTCCGTATGTGTGTCCCGAGAAGCACAAGGATGCAACAACTGTGTACGATCCATACAAAGCTGATAGCTTCGCGTTGGGCGTGGTGCTGCTATAAGCAATGATGGGCATCTTCAAACTGTATGACAAGAATGCCGATCCTAAGGACTATTTTGCAATCTGCCAAGAGTTTCTTCTCAGCTTGGATAAAACCGAAAGTATCCATCTGGTGATTCTACAGTTGTTGGCGCCAGAAGCGAATCGATTTCAAGTGGATCAAGCCCTGAATGTGATTGGTTAATTTTATTTCGTTATATTTGTTTTCTGGTTATTATTTATTTATTGACGTTTAAATAAAATGATTTTTAAACGATTTTAATACAATTAACAATAATTATCATGAAAAAGTATTTTTAAATCAAATTATTTGATTAATCACAAATTGATTTCCAAAAACTAAATTGAATTTAGCAACAATATCATTGAAAGTAATATTTTTAATTGAAATTTTGATTTGTTTATTTTATTATTCAGCACGCGATTTCCACTCGAATCCTGTTTTAAACGGAACGCTAATGTGTACAAAGAGCTTGATGAAAACTAAGGATTTTCATTCATTCACGTGAGAAATTTTTTTTTTCACTCGTTCAGTTATGGACTCAAGGAAAATTTTTAAAGTTTCTTTTATGTACCCACCACGAGAATCGAACCATCTATTTGTCGACTTCGTCAGTGATGGGTAATTTCGAACTGCCACTTTTCATTCAACTGGAAAAATTTCCGAATCTTGAAATTTGGGGTTCTAAAGATTGTGCAGCAATGGTCAAGTCTTGTGAAAGTCGCAAATTGGCACAACTGAACAATTCGTCAAACGATTTGACCGAACAAATCGATTTGGTCATTCACGAGATTGAGCTAAACAAGAACAATCTTTTGATTATTGCTCAGAAGCCTGTCCTGGACTGTGTGATTTCGTATTTTGGTAAAGATTTTGTCCAAAATTATCCAATTGATTCAATTGTGAAGTTGTTTCAAGTTTCGAACAAGTACGAAATCGAAGAGTTGTTTTACGCAGCCTGAACTTGTTGTTTTTTATCTAACTTTTATTATCATTAAAAATATTGTTTTATGTAATATTTTCAATTATTCATTAATCATCATATAAAATTTCTCTTTTGGGTTTCTTAAAAAACGACTGAATAATCCAATCAAAGGATATTTTTTTATTTCTCAAGAATCAACATGAAATAATGTCATACTAAAATTGATTGAATTAATCCAAATATTGAAACAATGCACGAATTGAATCAATTCAAACAACTTTCTAGGTTTCATTTCAACAATACTGGTAAAATCCATTCTTGTATCCATGCCCCAACTGGATCAATGGGTAACACGAAAACGCACTCTAGAGGTTCTCACTGATTCTTGACCGAGTTCTTATCCCTCTACGCTTTTCATCTGCTCATACTTTTGTACGCTTATTTCATCGCTTTCATCAAGATCTTGCCGTTATTCCATGGATCCACCACAGAATCCGCGACCTCGGCAATTGACCATCTACGATGACACTCCAGACGAGGGTCGCCGAATCAAAACTTGGCTTAGACTGAATCCTGGTTATGAAATCGCTCGCCTAACTGGTCAACAACAGGTGGAATTGGTCAGAAGCACTTACCGACTGACCGAAGTCGAGTTCACTGAAAGTGCTGGTGCGTACGGCACAATCCTCACTGGCAGGCAACCTCAAACTAACCGAAAGTTGGCTATCAAGCTCATTCAGTGCAAGTACAGCCATCCGAACTATGTCAACTATGTTCACGTTCGTAGAGTCGTACGGGAAATCGCAATTTTGGGACGATTGCGTGGTCACCAAAACATAGTCGAGCTCTTTGCCGCCAGTTTTAGCCGATCAAGACACGCCTTGCTTCAGACCGAATTTCTCGGTCAAACCTTGGGCAACATTGTGGAGCAACATTCGCTAGAAGAAGGCAACATTGTCCGCTTGGCTCGGCAGCTCACAAGTGCACTCATCTACATTCAAGCACGCAACATTGTCCACCACGACATCAAGCCAGACAACATCATGATGGTTGCGTTCGTAGACCCAAGACTGGACTCTGTCGTGGTTAACCAAAGATTATCCAATGCAAACTTCAAGTTCATTGATTTTGGATTTGCAAAAATCTATTTGGTTGCGAATCCAATCGAGACGAACTATCGTTACGGCACTTCGATGTACAAGAGTCCCGAGAAGCTTAATAGAGTAACATTTCCGCAGTACCGTGCCAACCTGTCGGATCAGTTCTCACTGGGAGTATGTCTAGTGCAGGCTTACTTTGGTAATCCAAGAATTGAAGCCTTCGTCGAGCGCAGTCGAGATCCTAATATTATGGTCCGGGAAAATGTACCAAATTGGCCAACTGTTGCAAGAGCGATTGTTCCAATCAGGGCTGAGCCCTCAATCGAAAATGTCATTCTCGGCCTATTGAGGGAAGAAGCCCAACGTCACACCGCTGTAAACGTTGAAAACGAGCTCCGATTTTTGACAATAAGTTTTTGTTTCTAAATTTAATTTTTTTCATTCTTTTTATCGTCTTTTAATCGATTTTATTAATTGTTTTTATTAAAATTTGTTTATGATTTTAATAGTTCTCCAGTAATTTTTGCATCTTTACAAACTCTTCCTCTGAAAAATCTACTGGAGCATTACTGAAAAAAGCTAAAAATTGTATGTGATTTTAATGGGTTTTCAACAATAACTTTTGTTAGCACTTGTTCAAACTCTGTTACAGGAACAATTTGATTCAAAGTTGATTGATTTGATCCAAAAATTAAAACAATGGAACAAATCAATCAATTTTTCTATTGTTTAGATTCAACAATACTGGCCAAATGGATTATTGTATCCATGCCCCAACTGGGCCAATCGATAACACGAAACGCACTTTAGAGATTCTTACTGGATTCTTATTTAAATTTTTATCTCTCTACGTTTTCTCTCTGCACACTTTTCTGAACTTGATTTTATCTTATCGAATTTATCATCATAACCAACTTTGCCGTTATGGATCCCCACCAGCAAACCCCACAACGGCCTTTGACTGTTTTTGATGACACTCCCATCGAGGGTCAGATGATCAACGCTGAGTTAAAGAAGCGTCCTGGTTACGAAATGGAGCCACTAACTGGTGATGCGAAGGTCAAAATTGTTGAAGGCGCCTTCAAAGAAATGACCGATGTCAAGTACACAGAATGTGCCGGATCATATGGCTCGATCGTTACTGGCACGGATCCTAGTTCCAAGAAGAAAGTGGCCGTCAAGCTGATCCCTTGCAAGTACAAACATGTGGGCTATCTCGAGTTGGTGCACAATCGTCGAGTCAATCGTGAAGTGCACATTCTCCGCCAATTGGACCATGAAAACATCCTCAAGTTGCTCGCCGTCAAGTGGGGTCCAATGGCACAGGTTTTGATTCAAACTGAATTCTTGGGCCAAACCTTGAGCAAGCTTGTAAGAGTCCATAAGCTTCAAGAACGAATCATTGTGCGCATGGGCCTGCAACTGACAAAAGCTCTCCTGTACTTGCAAGCACACAACATTGTCCACCATGACATCAAACCGGACAACATCATGCTGGTTGAGTTTGTGGATCCAGAGCAAGACCCGACCCAAGTTAATCAGCAGCTGATGGATTCAAACTTCAAGTTTGTCGATTTTGGTTGCGCCAAGATTTACCTGGTTGCGAATCCAATCGAGAAGAACTTCCGCAAAGGATCGCCCATGTACAAAAGTCCCGAAAAGCTTTCCAGCGAGACGTACAATGCGAACAGTTCTGACCTATTCGGATTGGCGGTCTGTTTTCTGCAGGCATACATTGGAATTCCAGACCTTGTCAAATTTCTCAATGCCACTCCTGATGTTGTGGACAAGCCAGATTTACCAAATTGGCTAAAGGTGGCACAAGCGAAACTTCCAGCCAAGGTTGGTACCTCTCTCGAGCATCTCATCTTTGGTTTATTGAAAAAAGAATCTAAACGTTTCAACGCTAAAGACGCAATAGAAAAGCTCAAACTATTGGACCAATAAGTTTTGCAAATTTTATATTTTTATCGAATTATTTGAAGTTTTATTGATTTTATTAAATTTTGTTTTTTGTATACCTTCAAATTGTTATCAATCGATAGAAGTATAAAATGCGCTTAGCTTTAAAAAATTTTCATTGTGACAATCTGATACAAATTTTGTCTGAGTTGATTCCAAATTGAAACAATTTATCGATTCAATAAAATTTGGATTCATTTCAACAATACTGGTAGAATTGACTTTTGAATCCATTCTCAACTGGACCAATCGATAACATGAGATGCACATTAGAGGTTCTTACTTGAATCTACCAAGTTCTAACCCCTCCACGCTTTCTCCTTGGTTGGTTGTCTAAACTTGCTTACCGTAACGTTTTTATCGTTTTTAACACCGTTTTTATCTTGCCGTTATGGATCCGCACCAGAATCCTGAACGGCCTTTGAGTGTATACAATGACACTCCCATCGAGGGTCTGCGTGTTAGCGCTCAGTTGGAACAGTACGCTGAACAGTACCCTGGCTACCAAATTGCCCCTTTGACAAATGAGGAAAAGGTCGAATTGGTCCGAGACACTTTCCATATGACCGAAGTCGACTACACAGGATGTGCAGGATCTTATGGCTCAATCGTTACTGGAAAGGATCCTGAAACTAACCAGAAAGTTGCAGTCAAGCTTATCCCTTGCCGGTACAAGCACAACCTCTATCGCGAATTGGTGCACGAACCTCGAGTCAATCGTGAACTGTACATTCTGAACGAATTACGTGGCCATGATCACATCCTCAACATCTTCGCCGCCATATGGGGTCCAATGAGAAACGCCTTGATTCAAACTGAATTTTTGGGGCAAACTTTGGGCGCGATTCTCGAACTACATTCGCTTCAAGAAAGTAACATTGTCCGCCTTGGCAAGCAACTGACCGAAGCTCTTCAGTACCTTCAGGCGCACAAGATTGTCCACCATGACATTAAACCGGATAACATCATGATGGTTGTGTTCGTAGATCCAAAGAAAAGCTCGACCCAGGTTAACCAGCAATTGATGGAATCAACTTTCAAGTTCATCGATTTTGGATGCGCAAAAATCTACCTGGTCGACAATCCAATTGAGAAGTATTTCATGAAAGGCAGTCCCATGTACAAGAGCCCGGAAAAGCTTTACAGCGTAACTTACAATGCCAACAGTTGTGACTTATTCGGATTGGGCGTCTGTCTATTTCAAGCTTACTTTGGTCTTCCGAACATTGTTGAATACCTCAAAGCTACTCCTGAGGTTGTGGACAAGTCAACTGGACCAAATTGGCTAAAAGTGGCCCAAGCGATTCTTCCAGTCAAGCAAGGACCATCTCTCGAGAATCTCATTTTTGGTCTGCTGGAAAAAGAATCCGAACGTTTGAACGCTAACCAAACAGCATACCGTAAAATCTCTAACAAGCGCCGCATTCAAACAAGCGCCGCATTCGTTTAAGCGCCGCAGAAAAAAGCACTGTGGACGTTACGAGAAACCGGTTTTTCGGCCAAAATTTTCTGACGAAATTAACAAGCGCCGCGGCGCTAGTTTGAGATTTTACGGTATATACTCAAACTATTGAGTCAATAAGTTTTTATTTTCAAATTTTATCCTTTTATAATTTTTCATCGAATTATTATTTGAAGTTTTAATGATTTGAGTGTTAATTTATTAAAATTTGTAATTGTTTTTATTGATATTTTCCAATCATTGGGAGAACATTTGATAAATTTAGGGTTTCCAATTATTCGGTTTTTCAAAACTTCGAATAGTCGAAGGTCCTTTAACCGCAAACTTCGAAGCTTTGACGCATTCGATTGGAATCCCTAGACAACTTCAAACTTAATTGTCTTGATTTAATTTGAAATAAACAATTATTTAGTTTGTTGACATAATTTCCCATAATTATTCGCCAAAAATGCAACTTTTTTCAAAAATCAATCAATTTTATTTTAAATTTTTAAAATGTGAAATTTATAAGTAATGCAAACCATAGCTTTTGTTTTCTTTAGTTTTTAATGATGGAAACAATAAAATTCGAAAATTCTAGAACATTTCTTTTACCATACAAATAAATGACCTAATGAAAAAATTAAATGTTCACTTTATTAAATGCAATTTCTAAATTAAATCAAACACATGAGGCTAAAAGTGAGAATTATATTAATAAAATAGATTAACCTTTTAATGTGCGAACCGAAAAATTCAAGTTTGAATTGTTGAACCAACAAGAATGTCAATAGAAAATTCTTTAAATAAAAACTGAAATTATTTTTTTACTATTCTATAATTACTATATTTTGTGTACAACGAATTTTAAATCTATGTAAAAAACAAAATACATATAAATGGATTTTTAAAATTCATTTTAATGGGCACGTTGTTGTGAAAATTAAAAACATCTCGACAACAACTTGAGAAGGAAAGTGCAGGTTTAAATTTCCGAACAGTTTTCATATTCGACTTAATAAAAGATTCAAATCAACTATTTTTCTCAAGTACAACCATTACAAATATTGCATTAAATTGATCAGCACCGAATTCAATATGATTATAACCGTTTTCATCGATACTGGAACATGAAAATCACACAAAGAAATTTTTGTACACTTTTTTCATATAAGTGGATTCGATTAAGAAAATGAATTTAAATAGATTTAAAAGAATTCAAACCAAAAAAGTTTAGATTGTAAAAATATACTCTCAATGTCAATGTTTTAGCTAATTTGCAAGGAATATCGTGAAAATTGTGAAACAAAAAATTGGCGATCAAATATAAAAAATAATGCAATTGATAATATTAGTAATAATTAAAATTTTAATAATAAACAATTTCACTATTTCTTGCTTCCCTTCTTCTTGTATTCTTTATCCTTGGATCGTAGTTTGGCGTTTTTCTTCTGATTTTTCTTCATCGAACCAACAACATTGTCCATAAATGATCGTTGTTTTGATTTGGAATTGATTGCAGCACTTGAGCTTTGAGCTCCTGAAGAGATAGAACTGGTGAAGGCTGATGATGTTCCACTTGATACATTTGAGGTTAATGTGAAGGATGAAAGAGGCAAAGATGAGTCACTCAAACATGCCGAAGACGAAGGGGCCAAGGATGAGCAATTTCCAGCATTCGAACCTAAACTGGAATGTTTATTTTTTCGATTTCGCTTCTTTTCTCGTTTCTTTTCCCGCTTCTTTTGTCGCATCTTCTTGATTAGCAGAATAATCGAAACAAATATTGCAAGACCGACCAGAACTACGCTTTCATTCATAATATCCAATTCGGTAGATTTCCTGATCCTGATCGAGATCATGAGTACAAAACTGAATTAAAGAAATTCAATTCAATTCCAATTTCTAGAATATTAATATCTTAAAGTGAACCAAACAAAACTCAATTTATAAAAAAAATATAATTTAATGGAAAGTTTATGGAGATTATTAAGTTTACCTTTAATTTAGAAGAACTATTTTCGGCATCAAGTTTTACATCTTAATATATAAATATGCACAAAATAGTTACTAAATTTAATTTATAAAAAAGAATCAATTCGGAAATCAAACAAAGAAAAAATAAAAGAAAAATTAAAAATTGAATCAAATTGGATTCATCTGTGAATTTAAATTTAGATTCATGTGTTCAGTTAATTAATTGATTCAACAATACCATTTTGAGATTAATTGGGGTTTGATTCCAATTTGACAACAAGAATTGACTTCACCACTCAACAATTGACTGGTATGGGCTTAATTCCACGAGATTTGGATCCAATCCAAAGTATTCTCATCGCACTAAGCCATTTCTGCTATGAACCCTTCACAACCTTTGCTACCCCAACCAACAACTGCTACAATGTCTCGCTGCAACTGCTGCAGAAGTTTTTCCAATAGTCTTGGATCCTACATTGGAAAGAAATGCGAATGTGTTCTTCCGAACCCTGAGGAAGAAAGATTGATCAATCCGGAAAGCCCGGTAGAAGTTGGTAGAAATCAAGAAAATTGTCTACCAGAAGTGATACTTCCGGTGATCACCGATCCGCCAACCGTGAACTCTCAAGGAACTGATGTTTCCGGAAGTGGAAGTAGTAAAGAGAGTTCCGTACAAGAAGACCGAAGCCCAATTAACGATTCGTACGAGTCTGCAGAGGGGGTGGAACAAGATTCCGACTCGGATCATATTTCCAGAGCAAATGTTGCAACCGGACTAAATATCGAAGAACTCAATCCCGGTGAAGCTAAATTAGTTCTGCCACAAGAACATGCAAACCCCGAAGAACTCGAACCAATTGTTGAGTTTGCATCTCAAGTTGTTGTACAACAAGTTCCTGTACAAAAAGAAACTAAAATCCTAAACGCTGTCGACGATGATACCATACAGCAGTACCTAAAGCAAGTCGAGGAAGTCTTTCAAGTGAAAATATATGAAGAATTAGGCCATGGAAGCTATGGAAAAGTGTATCGTTGCAAGTCAACTCAAGATTCGCAACAGTTCGCAGTGAAATTCATGATGTCACAGAACATCTTACCTGAAGACTCTCGATCGGAATGGGAAGAGAATGTTTCAAGAGAAGTCAAAGGCCTGAAAGATTTGCAACACGACAATGTGGTGGACTACTACGAGCACATGTTTATCAAGCACAACGATTATGATGTCAACTGTTTTGCCGCAATCAAGACCGAACTGCTTGACTGCACCCTTGGGAATATTCTCGAAAAACGAGCACTCAACCCCAAACAGGTGACGCTGTTGACCAACTCACTTGCGTGCGTATTGTGGTGGATGGTGAACCAAGGTTACGCACATCACGACATCAAGCCCGACAATATCATGTTCAAGAATCTTGATCTAAATGCTCAAGACTTTGATTCAGCTTTCCGGAATGCGATCCCGAAAATCACCGATTTGGGCTTTGTGCACAAGTATAAAGTCGTGACCCCTGGCGAAGCACAAGAGTGGTCGTTTGGACTTGGAACGCCACGGTACTGTTCCCCCGAAAAAATGGAATTTTTCAAAGGTATAATCTCAGGTACAAGGTCTCTTCTCTGGTACAATCCCTTCAAGTCGGACGCTTACGCATTTGGTATCACTCTACTGTGGTGTTTGATATGCAAAAGCCAAAGTAAAGCCAAGATGAAGCAATCAGCAATAAACTGTTTGGATAAATTCAAACAAGACAACCCTGAGGTGGCCAATTTACCTCTCTTGACTGCCATCGAACAATTGATTCGACCTGTTGCCAATGCTCGGATTGATCGACCTGATGCCAATGTTCGGATCCACGTGAGAGATGTGATCGCAATGCTTAAAATAGAGATTCTTTAATTATTTCAATAAATTATTTATTTTTGATATATTTTTGTGACCATTCTTTAAATTCTCTTCAATTCACAAATGGACAAATAAACTTTTCTTATTCAAAATTTTAGATTCGTGCGTTCACTTTTAACTACTCGTTTTGGAGTGGAATTCCAGAATATTCTTCAAGCTGTTTATCGCAAATGTATTCATTAATGGACGAAATTAGGTACCAATTTCCAGTTTCTCGATGAATTTGACCTTTGAAAAGTTAGTACAAATTATAAAAAAAATTCTAAACAAATTGTGATGACAATGAACCAAAAACGTTATGTTAAGCTCATAAACTCAAATTGTTTGATAGTTTGATTCGAATGGAATTCATACAAAGAGAGATTAATGAAAGATGGACTTATCTACTGATTATGGAGAAACAGAGTAAATGAATATTATTAAGGAGGGACGGGATGATGCTAACATATGGTTATTCGGTTATATGGTTAGAACCCTTTGGAATAATCACCCTAGAAATCATACATTGCGCGAATAATTCGTGCAAATTAATCTGAATATATGAATCATAGCACCAAGCATTGGTTTTTACGTTACAAAAACAGTTACTTTCATTCATGAATTATTGATGGCGTTTCTTAAGAAAATGAATGAACTTTAAAATAATGATTTAAAAATTATAGATAATGAAAAGTTTGTAACCTTTTTAGAAGCGCTGTATCAACCTATCAATATTTTCATATAAATGAAGCCAAATTGACAAACATAAAAATCGAGTGATGAAATGCTGAATTGGAACTGATCTTATTCTTACAAATATTGATTGGCTTGAACAAATCGGATTAAATAGTGAACTGTTATTTGAAAAAGAGACTTGCTTTCATAAAATTTTAATTTTTTTGGATCTTTTTAAACGATTATTTATACCAAGAAAAGTTGCGTTCTAAATAATAAAGTTATTTTTACCTTTATGATAATCTGAAGAAAAAGGTTATTCATTGTTTCTTATTTCATGTTTTGGTGCCACAAACTTGAATAATGCATTAGTTCACTTACTAAATATATTTTTGAAAAAATATTAAGGGTACTAACGATTGATAGAAGAAACAAAATACTAGATTTTTAAAAAATATTAAACCATTTAGAAAACCATTGGTACAAACTTTACAATAATTTTACCTATCCCACGATACCAAAGATCAAGGTTCTTGCCGAATTTCGCAAAAAAACGCAACTCGAATCACCATACTAAGATTCTATTGAAATGCTTTTACTAGACAAAGCAAAGGTCGTTATCACATGTGCAATTTCATCAAATTTTTAAAAAATAGGTTTATTTTTTTTAATGAATTTCTTACATTTTAAATAAGATTTGTTTACTTATTGAACGGACTGAGAAAACAATTGAGCAAAAAGTATAAATGAATAAAAAACTATTTCATTTTTGTTTGAGTGGAAAAGGGGTTTTGAGGTAAGATTTTAGAAAATGAGTTTAAAATCTTAACAAATATACGAAGAGATTGCGAGTACAAACTTGAATTAAAAACATCTCAAAGGCCAAACTAAAGTCAATTTTAAAAGAATATAATTTAATGGAAAATTAGTACAGTTTTTTGATATTACCTTTAATTTAGACGAACTACTTAGTAATACTTTAATGTAGTAAGATAGTAAGATTCATTTATTTTCTTAAGATAAATGTATTTAAAAACCATTTTCAAAAAACATCTACATTGTATATGAAGAACTTATTTTGAGAAAGTTGAGACAGAACAAGTAACTTAATTTTTCAATAATGATATTTTTAGAATATGTTTTAAAAAAAAGTTACTTAAAGTTGCACAATGTAATTTAAATATTGAAAATAAAATCATTTGTTTATTATTTTTTAACCTTTTATAGCACAAACAAAGATACGTCCTAACTGGTTTTACGTTTAATTGCATTTGTGAATGATGCCATATAATGAGACTTTCGCATAAGCTTTGAAATAGCTTTGTGAATTCGCAATAATTTGAATAAAAATCAAAAAAATTCTACTTATGTTAGGATTACCGATTTGGAAGAAACGATTTTATAAAGAATTAAATTTGACTGTCTTCCAATTCAAATTGATATATATGATGGGGACAATTAGTGTTTGTTTCGGGAAATAATCTGATCGCCGACAATGACACGGATATTTTAAGTTGACGATTTTAGTAAAGAGTTTGAATTTAAAAATAATGCATTAAAATTGGCTAAAATTTTCTAATCAAAATTGTAAAATAGCTCTGTGAAAAATTAAAAAATTAAAACAAATATTACATTCTTTCAATTAATATCTGGATAAAAATCAACAATTCATTTGTTCATTTGAACATTTCAATTCATTTCAGAAACTAAAAATATTAAAATGTATATTATAGTAAACTAAAAGTAAACCTTTTTAAAAAATCCTTTTGAGGTTGAGACTAATTTCATGTTTGTGCTTTAAAAGAAAATAAGAAAGTTTACCAATGATAACATTGAAATATGCGACATGATGATTTGGCAAATAACTTTTTTACCGTTTAATATAAAGATAATCTTCTTTAAAAAAATGTTTCTAAATAAAAATTTGAATCATTGGCTTAAACAAAAGAATGGATGAATTTTGTGTTAATGAAATAATTCAAAATTAAAAATTCATTTGACATATAAATATTACCTATTAAAACATGGTCAGACTCTTCCAACTTAATAAAGGTATTAAATCAAAGACTCTCAGTGCCAACAATTGAAAATGTTGATCTGTATCGAACCAAAATGATTGTAACCGTTTTCATTGATACCTGAACAGGTTGCACGGTTTCCCTTTTGATTTATCCATCAAATGACGATGAAACGTGGTCGATGTATACGATACGTCTCAGATACGACGTCGATACGACGATAAGATACGTGACGCATACGATTATAATGAACGCATTACCATCAAGTTATAAAATGGTTGGTTGAACTAAATAATGTCATATAAAAAATGGCACAAAGAATTTTGTAACCGTTTTCAAAGATATTACAATGCATGACTTTTTAATTAAACAAACAGAACTATTAGAGTCCAATCAAGCCACTTAATTTGTGGACAACAACAATTAAATGTCAAGAATGTCCACCACAACAATTCAGAGATTTGGGCATAATTCCAGGGATCTTGAGCCCCAAGTCTGTACCGTCAACGGACTGCGCACTTTCATATTGCTATACATTGCCACTTTTTCAACCGCCTTAACACCAACCTACATCATGCCTTTCAAGTGCATTTTCCGCAAACCCTTGCGCCGTTTTGGAGGATTCCTTGCTCGCATGTGCTTGCCTTGTGTAGGGCTGAACGATGATGAGCTATGCAGCCCAGCAGAACCACAAATTGGGGCTAATGAGAGTAGAGTGGATCAAGTCCAAGTCCATCAAGAAATGATTCTACCGAATCCTGAGCTCGAATCGAACGAACTCGAAGTCTCAGAAGTCATAAAGGAAGTTATGGATAAACTTCTAGAAGATCTTGAAAATCTAGAAGAATTCCGAGAACCCGAAATCGACCCCAAGAAATGGCTCAAGACTGCTGACACTCTAGACCAACAGTCAAGACAAGATTGCCTAGACAGAGTGAGAGAACTCTTTCAAGTGACCGATTTCAAGCAATTGGGCGAAGGAAACTATGGAGTCGTCTATGCGTGCAAGTCCACCAAAGAAGGTGAAGATGGAGTGATGTACGCAGTGAAAATCGTCACATCCGAATTTATCTATCCGGAAGAACAACGAGATGATTGGGCAGAAATGGCCGATGAAGAAGTCAACTGTCTGAGAGAGTTGAGTGACAAGCATCACCAAAACTTTGTCAAATTGTACGATTACGCATACTTGAGTCATTACAAGTATCCTGTCAAGTGTTACCTTGCAATCAAGACCGAGCTACTTGATTGCACCCTGGCACAGGTTCTCAAGAGTCGCAAACTCACCCTCGAACAGGTCGCCCATTTGATGGTTTCGCTTTGTGGTGCAGTGTCGTGGATGGCAGAACAAGGATACGCCCATCACGACATCAAGCCCGAAAATATAATGTTCAAGAATCTCGACCTAGATGCAGAAGACTTTGATGCTGCTTTCCGTGAAGCAATTCCCAAGATTGTAGATTTTGGTATGGCATCGCATCACAATGGAGGACTCGAAGATGCAAAGTTTGATTGCAACGAACGTGGAACGGAGCTTTACTGTTCTCCTGAGAAGATGGACGAAAATTGTTGGTTGTGTAATCCATTCAAGTGTGATGATTTTGCATTGGCTGTCACTCTACTTCAATGTCTCATGCCTCGTATAACAGAAGACAATACCGAACAAGAAAAGCAACTGCTCAACATGTTTTTCTCTCTCGTTGAAAAGAAGATCGATGCTCTCGATTTGTATAAAGAACAACAAGCGAACAATCCTGAGCTGGCCAAATGGATGCCATACTTGGACGCCATCGAAATGATGATTCAACCTGAAGCTGCCGATCGGATGCATGTCAGTGAAGCTCTCGATTATATTCGTCATATAGTTTTGTAATTATTTCAATAAATTATTTATTTGTTAATCGATTGTGTTTTTAATTTGAAAATGGGAAAGAATTTATAAAATTATTTAATTTGCAAACCTTTTGAACAAAACTCTTACAGATATT
This sequence comes from Rhizoglyphus robini, assembly GCA_023373905.1. Taxonomy (NCBI): domain Eukaryota; kingdom Metazoa; phylum Arthropoda; class Arachnida; order Sarcoptiformes; family Acaridae; genus Rhizoglyphus; species Rhizoglyphus robini. The sequence continues at coordinate 1,076,377 of JAKIJQ010000040.1, read as the reverse complement.
TAATTAACTTTACACTTGTTAATTTTCTCAATCTCAATACACAATTGTTTCATTTTTGAAACTTTGTCATTAAGTTATTTGAGTCAATGAAACAATTTGTTGGGTACAAAAATCAACTTAAAATCCTTTCATCTCGTAGCTAAACTCTAATAGAACTATAATAAAAATTGAATTCAAAACCATATAAAAACCTAAAAAATTATTAATCAAAATTGAACTAATTCAAAAATTTATGAAAATAGACCTTTTTAATCCTTTCAGAGGTCGCGTCTAATTTTATTCTTGTGCTTTGAAAAAAAAGAATGATTTATGAATGCTAACATTTGTAGACGAGACATGTTGATATAACAAATTTGTTTTCACCGTTTAATTTCGAAGACATCTGACAAATGATAAACACAAATTTAAATCTTTGGCTTTGATAAGTAATGAATAAATGAAATTTGTTTCAATAAAAATATTTGCAATTCTAAAATTCATCTAATTTAAAAAAATTTATATATTATACCATTTGAATTTTGACCATCCAACAACAAATGTAAATCAAAGGCTTCCTCAAAACCAACTGTTGCAAACGCTGATCAGCACCAAATCTAATATGATTGTAACTGTTTTCATTGATACATGATGAACATTTTTGCACTTGGCGTTTTTCTTTCGCTTCATCCATCAAACGACGAAACTCGGCAAAAATAGACAAAAAAATAGACAAAAATCTTTCTACGAGATTTAAAATGATTGGTTGAAATAATTTCATACGTTTTCAAAGAGAATAATTTGTTTGTGGACACAAACAAATTTTTAACATGTGAAATCAAAAAGTGATTTTTAAATTGTTAAATAAAAATCTTATCTGATCAGTAATAAATCAATAGAATACTACGAAGTGACACAGAGATAGGGGAAATTTTAACCTTTTGTAAACATTTAATCGAAATAGACTTAATATTTTAATCAAAACCAGAATTAATTAAAACCAAACTAAAGGCAATAATTTTTATAATTATAAAAACTAAGTTTAAAATTTAAAAAAAACCTTTGCAAAATCGCCGGATAATATCTTCCAATAGACAATTTTGTGTTGAAACCAAAACTCATGCAAAGGTTTTTGTAAATATTGAATTAATGAAATAAATCTCATCCAATGACACCTCTAAATCAATGGTATAATTATTGATCGTATCCGATATCACCTCAGATACGGCATACATTTAATTGAAAAATAAATTTTGAAATAGAATAAAGTTAAAGCTTTAGAATCATACTGAAAAAACGCAAGCGTCGTAAACTCTTAACAATCCATTGATTTAAAAAATAATTTTTTAATAAAAACACTACCTTAAAAGATATGTACGAGTAAGTATATGACAACTTCAAGTTTAGTTGAAAATAATGTTTAAAGATTTCCAGAAACTTTGGAAAAATTTTATGTCATTAATAACTAAGAATTATTTATTACCGTTCATAATACCATTATTGTTGGTCTCATAATTTGGAAACTTATTTTTACAAGAAATCATTTAAGATTAAATAGATTTAAATTTAAATTTTGAAAAATAAAAAATGATAAACCTTTAAAATAAGCTCAAAGCGTACTTTTTTTAAATCTCTTTAATTATTTTTCGCAAATCGTTTTAAGTGAAATTTTAAAAAAATAAGTTAAAGAAATGTTTGCATGATCCTCGACTTAATGTGGTTAATTTATTTTTTATCGATTTCTATAAAAGTCAGAATTAAATTAATCATTTCCGTCTGTCATTAATAACAAAGATCAAATACAAGTGAAAAACAAAGCCATTAAGATATTTGAATTATTAAAAAAGTTTTAATAGGAATAAATTATTTGTTACCTTTGAAAAACTACCCAAATTTGCTTTGTACAAAAATGAAAAAAATACCTCAAAGTCAAAGACTTTCTCCTGTCCAACTATTACACTCTTTACTATTACCAGAAAATCATTGACCAGCACCGAATCTACTATGACCGTGATCGTTTCCGTCGAACCTATCAATACCTCAACAGTCAGGCTCACTTTCACCTGTTTCAGTATCGTAAACTCCACCCATCGAGTGATGAAATACAAAAGTTGGACTACCCAGTTCACATTTCAAATCATCCGCTTCACTTGAGATTTCTCAGATTCTTTTTCCTATTTTTCTTTCTCCGTTGTTTCTGTATTTCATTTGTGGGCTCAGTGGCGGACACACGAGAGAAGCGAATTCTGATTGGAACTGAACATTTCACAGAGAAGGACTATTTCTACATTGAGACTACTTTTACTTTCTGGTCAGCAATTTCGTATTTGTATCTTCAATTTGCCTTCACAACTTCACCGTTGAGTTACAAATTTTTGGCATTGTTTAGTATGTCTGAGAATCATCGAAATAATCTTCATCGGACTATCAGATCTAGAATTTCGAAAATTCAAACAATTTCGAACGTTTGTTTTTGTTTGTTTCAATGCAATTATGATATTATTTGTACCGTTTGGCCAACTTTGCATAATTTTCCTACACATTTAAGGGAATTTATATAGAACTAATTTGATTTTAAGTCTGATTTGGACTCTTGTGATCAATGTTTGGGTGTACCTTGTTTGTAACGTAATTTTTGGAAATCTGCTCGCATTTCTACTAGTTGAAAAGTACATTCACATAAAACAGAAATCAATTTGCGCGTCTCTTCAAGTTTGTTTGCTGAAAATCAGATTTAATCGAATTTCTCGCTACGGTTCTGGCATTTGGTCTCGTTTTATGGAGATGAATGTGAAATTTTCTCATTTACAAGATGAACTTGCAGATTACAATCGATTCTGGAGCTATTACTTGAGTTTTGTTTTCATCTTTTTTGTAGCACTCATTTCTTTCATCATTTACATTGCACTTTTCTCTGGTATTGCTTTGTATGTCAAGATTATCTATGCTCAAAGTTTTTGCACTCACATTTTCCTACTATCTTCTATCATCTACTACTGTGGTGCAATTGTGAAACGAAATTACAGATTGTCTGCACAATTTTGTAATGCAATGGCTCAAATTGTACGATCTCAGAATTCTTTATCGACTAGCCAGTTGATCAAGATGTCCAACATTTGTGCAAGTGTAAGTCAGGTGACAAGTTCTGGTTTTGTTCTGCTCAATGGATATTTGATCACTTTTGATACCTTTCGACTGTTAGTGATTAATATTGTCATTTATTTTATTTTGATTATTAAGAAATAAATAAATTTCTGATTCGTCCAAAATGTAAATTTATCAATTAAAGTAAAATTAAGTCGTTTCCATTTCAATTCACAAGAATGCAACATTATGCGACAACAATGCAGTAGGTTTGACTTCATTTCCACAAACTATGGATCCAAATCACTTCATTCAGCGCTTCATATCTTTGATATCTTTTGCTCTCTCAACCTTACTTCAAACCGTTCACAACCCTCTACCACAACATGTTTCGATTCATTCGAAAATGTTTTCTTAACGCTTGTTGTATTGGAGACACAAGTGATTCTGAGCTTGAAGGACACCCTGAAGATCAATTTGAAAGCTGTGTAACTTCGATCCAAAAGGCGTCGAACGTTAAAGCTTCCATGGTTCATGATTTGCAAGTCAAAACATCGAAAAAGACTTTGGAGAAATCTGTTCCCGTTCAGAAGGGAACAAACACGGTTCAGCAACTTGAACCATCAATTCAAGTTATAACCCCAATTCCAGACGTTCCAACGCCACAATTCGAATTCAAGATGTTCACAAAGGTGATCAAGAAAAGGTTTCAAATCGCCGACGCTTTATTCCTGGCAGAAGGTGGTTTTGGTGCAGTTTTTGTGTGCAATCCTCTTGATAAAGAAAGTGGAGAAAAGTGCGCACTAAAGGTGATGCAGTCCAAGTATATGTCACCGAAAGAAGCCCTAAAGACTTGGCAGCAAGCAGCTTCAAGAGAAGTTTCAGCCCTCAGCAAGTTACAACACGAGAACATCATGAAATATTACGATTTCATGTTTATGAAATATCCTCCGAATCCCGTTGGAGCATGTTACATTGCAATCAAGACTGAATTACTCGATTGCACGCTCACCGAAGTTTTCGAAACGCGAAAAGGACTTTCGCTTTCGCAAGTAGGGCAACTGTTGAGATCGCTTGGAAGTGCACTTGCGTGGATGGTCAGTCAAGGTTATGCCCATCATGATATTAAGCCAGACAATATCATGTTCAAGAATTTGGATTTGGATGCTCAAGATTTTCATTCGAATTTTCTAAATGCAATTCCGAAGATCACTGATTTTGGCTTCGCGCGAAGATACAAAGGCCCTCGTGATGAAGCAACTGAAGATGAAATCTACGCTGGCTCACCTTTTTACATGTCTCCAGAGAAGTTGGAATTTCTCGCCAAGACCATCCGAGGAATCGCCACCGACCCGTACTTTCCATTCAAATCTGACTGCTTCGCACTTGCTGTCACACTAATCGAATGTTTGTGTCAACAAGAGGAGTTGAACTCCATTTTCGAAGGTAAAGATGTTAGCAAGATTAGCATAATCCAATCATTCAAGAAGTATACCAAATCACAATATTTGCAAGCACTCGAAAAGTTGGTTGAACCTAATGTGGAAGATCGTTGGCATGTTGATGATGTCCTGAATTCTTTAAATTAATTTAAAATTTCAATAAATTATTTAGTTTTTTAATATTTCTTTATGATTCATTAAGCAAAAAATTGCATGGCACTATTTACAACATCAACATATCTGTAAAATGATTGAAATAACGTTACCATTTTAGAAAATAAAAATTACAATCCCACTTCTATTAAAATTCTTGTGTGCGTGTGTCCGTCACGCTGATTGTTGCGTCGAATAATGTCATAATTTCATTTAATAGAAAAATGCCTTCAACAATTGAAAATTCGAATTTTGAGAAATTTCAGACTTAAATGTAGAGTTATGTGGTTAGGCGCTAGGGTAGGCTTCTTTGGGTGGTTTGGCATGGGTGTTTGGCGTCGTAAATGTAGGTTTGGGTTAGGTTGTATTGGGTTAGATTAGGTGCCGTGTTAGGATGGGTTTTGGGTAAGGTTAGGTTTAGGTGGTTAGGTGGTTGTTGATCGTCGTTTAGGATAGGGTTAGGTTAGGTTTAGGTGGTTAGGTGGTTGTGGGCGTCGGTTAGGATAGGGTTAGGTTAGGTTTAGGTGGTTAGGTGGGTGTGGGCGTCGGTTAGGATAGGGTTAGGTTAGGTTTAGGTGGTTAGGCAGGTGTGGGCGTCGGTTAGGATAGGGTTAGGTTAGGTTTATGTGGTTAGGCAGGTGTGGACGTCGGTTAGGATAGGGTTTGGTTAGGTTTTATTTGGTTAGGCAGGTGTGGGCGTCGGTTAGGATAGGGTTAGGTTAGGTTTAGGTGGTTAGGTGGGTGTGGGCGTCGGTTAGGATAGAGTTAGGTTAGGTTTAGGTGGTTAGGTGGTTGTGGGCGTCGGTTAGGATAGGGTTAGGTTAGGTTTAGGTGGTTAGGTGGGTGTGGGCGTCGGTTAGGATAGGGTTAGGTTAGGTTTAGGTGGTTAGGTGGGTGTTGGGCGTCGTTAGGTATAGGTTAGGTTAGGTTAGGTGGATTGGTGGTTGGTTGTCGTTGTTTCTAAGGTGATGAGATGTTGAGTTGAGTGAGGTGAGGGGGTGGGGGGTGCCGTTGGCAGCTTGCTGCCAACGGTTTCGTACAAGTCCCAGAGGCAAAACGTTAGTTTTGCGGGACTTGTACGAAATAGAAATTATAATTCCCCCTGAAGAGAAAAAATACATTTGTTATATTTTAAAAATTCTTGATCATCACTTTGAATCAGATTACTAGTTGATCACAACTAGACTTAATCCACAATGGGCTGCTAGAAATAAATAACTAAATTGTTGTTGGAAAATTTGAATAAACTTGAGAAAATCATGATTTTAAAAATTAAAAATCACTTTCTGGAATTAAAACATGTATGATATTAGAATGTAGTATTTACAAAAATTAACCATTTAAAAACCAAACTTGCAAAAAACATTTAATTATGTTGCTTTCGTAATGTTTAAAGTTGGTTCGTTGGAGAAAAAAATTAGAGATTAATATTGTCAGTTATTTTATTTTGATTACTAAGAAATAAATGTATGTAAGCCACATCGCACTATTTCAACGAATAAGACGAAATTCGAATTGCTGATCGTGCATTGGCTTTATAAGCGAAGGCAAAAAGAAGGGAAGAGGGGAAAATGAAGGAATGAGTGAGCTTTACTGTGAAGCTGAAGTGTTTATTCTAGTGTACTGATTTTCTGTTCATTTTAATTGATCTTTTAAACTATTAAACTTAATTCATCGCTTATCCCTTTGTCAAGTCGCTTTGCCACTGAAGAAAGTTTACATGTATTAGAAATCTATCATAATCGTAAATTTAACAATTGAAGTAAAATTTAGTTGTTTCAATTTCAATTCACAAGAATGCACCATAATGCGACAACAATGCATTGGGTTTGACTTCAAATCTTAGAGCTATGGATCCAAATCACTACATTCAGCGCTTCATATCTTTGATATCTTTTGCTCTCCTGATCATACCTCAAACCTTTCACAACCACTTACCACACCATGTTTCGAATCATTCGAAAATGTTTTCTGAACGCTTGTTGTATGGGAGCCCCAAATGAGTCTGAGATTGAAGAAGGCCCTGTAGATCAATTTAAAAGCTGCGTAACTTCGATCCAAAAGGCGTCGAACGATAAAGCTTCCAAGGTTCTCGATTTGCAAGTCCAACTTTCGAAGAAAACCTTGGAAAAATCTGTTCCCGTTCAGAAGGGAACAAACACGATTCAGCAACTTGAACCGCCAATTCAAGCACAACCCACCGTTAAAAAAATTCCAACACCGAAATTTGAATTCAAGATGTTCAAAAGGGTTATCAGGAAAAGGTTTCAAATCGCCGACGCTGCTTTCCTGGCTCAAGGAGGATATGGTGCAGTTTATGCTTGCAATCCGCTTGATGAGGAAAATGGTGAAAAGTGTGCCCTCAAAGTGATGCAGTCAAAGTATATGGCACCGAAAGAAGCACGCAAGACTTGGCAGCAAAGAGTTTCACGAGAAGTCTCAGCCCTCAGCAAGATGGATCACGAGAACATCATGAAATACTACGATTTCATGTTTTTGAAATATCCTCCAAATCCGGTTGGGGCTTGTTACATTGCAATCAAGACTGAACTACTCGATTGCACGTTGACTGAAGTTATCAAAGCGCGAAAAGGACTTTCGCATTCACAAGTTGGCCAACTGTTGCGAACACTTGGAAGTGCACTTGTGTGGATGGTCAGTCAAGGCTTTGCGCATCATGATATCAAGCCAGACAATATTATGTTCAAGAATTTAGATCTAAATGCTCAAAATTTTGATGCGAAATTTGAAGAAGCAATTCCAAAGTTTACTGATTTTGGCTTCGCGAGAAGATACAAGGGCCCTCGTGATGAAGCAACCGAGGATTATTTCTGCGCTGGTTCTCCGATTTACATGTCTCCAGAGAAGTATGCATTCTTCCGCAAGTTCACCTCCGAACCGTACTTTCCATTCAAATCGGACGACTTTGCATTTGGTGTCACACTACTCCAATGTTTGTGTCAACAAATGGAGTTGGCGCCCATTTTCGCCAATCTAAAAGTTAACAAGATTTTGTTGGTCCGTTTATTGAAGACATATTCAAAATATTTAGATGCTTCTGAATATTTAGACGCAATCGAAAAGCTTCTTAAAGTTAAAGTGGAAGATCGTTCGAGTGTTGGCGATGTTTTAGATTCTTTAAATTAGTTTAAATTTTCAATAAATTATTTATTTCTTTAAGTCTTTTGTAAAATTATCCGAAAATATATATCCTAAATGATGGTTATAATAAGTTTTAGAATTTGTAAAATCAAAACCTTTTATTTAACTCGAATTAAATGGATCAGAACCTTGAAGTTTCATAAACGATATTTTATTAAATGAAAGAATGTTTGTCTTGTTTTTTTTAAATCTTGATAACATTCATAAAACTGATAAATCAATGAAAATTATATTTAGAATTTTTGTAAATAATTTAGTGGGAACCAAGTCAAATGCAAGTTCAAATATCCACAAATCATGCCAACTTATGAATGCAAAATTACGAATCGAACAAATCTAAAATAAAACAAACTAACAATACCATTAGTAGTAAATCATGTAGGTTTTCTTAGTTCGTTGTTTTTGTAAGTTACCGTTAGAAGAAACATCATTAGTTAAAAATAAATCAACTAGCTCACCTATTTTTGATATATTGAAGCACAATAGATTTCAAATAAGATAACACAAAAAAAATCAAATGAATTCAATTAATATCTTAATAATTTTTACGACAGGACATCAAATGACTATCGTTTTTATAAATTTGATGACTCGTTTTATACAAAAATAAACAAATTGGAAACCTACAAAACAACGTGAAATCTTATTGTCGCCTATCTAAATTCAGATAAAATAAATTAATTGAATTTGAACTAACGCATTTAAAATATATAAAGAGAAAAAATCATTCTAATTATCATGATTTAATTATTCAAAATTCTTATTTAAAATAGTAAATTAAGTAAGTTTAATTTTGTTTTAATTAAACCTTTTGACTTGTGCCACCGAAAAATAAACTTAATTTTCAGGATAATTTTGGGTAAATTCAATTGAATTGCACTTAATAATTCAAGTTTTTTAGTTTTAACCATTTAAAAATCAGATAGAGATGATCAAAAATTTTAAATCTCTAAAATTTGTGTTTACAACTTTAAGAAAAATTGTACGTTGAAAAGGAATAAGTGTGAAGATTCAGTCTCAAGAAATGATTGTGATTTGATTGAATTTACACTGTTACTTGGATTTGGGAGTTCAAACTTCTTAAAGCAAAAAGAAATGTTCCGTCAACTAAAATGAGATCACTTAGAGTAAAAATATGTATAATTGAAGAGTTGAGTCCATCAGTTGAGAAGGAAAGTTAAATAAAAATGTTTCTTTTTGTGTATAAGTAATTGATTTGTTATCATGATGTCAAAGTTGAAGTCTAAACTAATCCATATTAACCTCATAACCATCGACAATTTATAGTAAATAATGGAGACCATCTCAGTGACCAGGTAATCATCGACAATTTATAGTGAATAATGGAGACCATCTCAGTGACCAGGTAATCATCGACAATTCACCTTAAAATTTTATTCAATTATTAAATTTTCATTTATGCATTTAGATTAGCATTTAAAGTACAACATTGAGAACAACAAATAATTTTATAATTTAGGAAAAATAGTAACCAGTAAATAGTAAACAATAATAAGCAAAAGGAAATTAAAAAATTTATTATTCAAAAAATTTTAAATTTTGGAAATATATTAAAATATTTAACGAAAAAAAAAATATAAAGATAAAAATATTTCATTACCAAATTGTGGTTGACAATAAATTGAACTGCTGAATTGAATTACTTCAGGAATGGCCAATGCTTGGATCGGTCAATTTTACGATGCAATTTTTCGGGACAATCTTTTCTTCATTCAAAAGTTTGGTGACAAACTTGACAAATTGTTCTGCACTTTTTTCGTTCAATTGGAATGTTTTTCTCGACAAAGGATTTTCAATTCGTGAAAAAGAATCTTTCACAAGTTTGCAGCCTTTAATCTTGCAAAAATCCTTCTTGGTATAGGACGCTCCATCGAGGGGACAAATCACTTGATTGGTAAAATCAAATTGAGTACAAAACTTCAAAAACTGTACAACCAACTCGCCAGTTGATTGTTCATTGGTACTTGCTTTGATAAGTTTCACATTACCATACTTCATCAATCGTTCCAAAGGTGGCAGCACTGGTGGACTGGTTTGCTGGAGAAAGTGAACAATCAGCCAAACAAATTGTTGAGGAAAAAACGGAGTTCCAGAGTTGAACTTTTGAAGTTTGGCCCAGTAACGCAGAATGCAGACCACCTGAGCAAAACGTTGGTCGTACTGGGAAAGCATCAAAAACACATTTCCCGTATAATCAATTCGAGAACTTGAAGTAAGTTTAACGATAAAGTTGGCGGAAGTTTTGCTTGACGGAACAGTGGAACTCAACTTGAAACGGAAAGAATGCTTGTCCATTTTGGATTTTGAATCAAATTTGAATCGAACGGAGATAAACTTCTCAATCACCTGCAAAGCCATCACAAAAGTGCTCGGATCCACCAAATCTTCAGAAATTCCTCCAAATTTCACAACAAAATGAAAATCATTCATGAAAATATTAAATCCTCCAGCCAAGGCACTGGTTTCTTCCAAAGAAAGCTTCAAATCGGCAAAATCCTTGTCAGAATTGATTAATTCAAGAATGAAATCCGAAAATTTCGTCGATTGATCTGTATGATAAACCTTATCAAGGAGATGATCAATTTGGTGATTCGGTTTCTTGAGATCAGCAATCTGTTCGTGAAAAGAACTAAAATCCTAATTAGAAAACTTTGTTTTAAATAAAGCTAAACTTACTTTTTGTAAAACCGGTGAATAAGAAACAATCTCAGAATCGGCAATTTGAGGCTTACGATTTGGACGACTTGCAATCTTCAAGTAAACATCACGAAGTTGAATACGCAAATTTAGAATATTCTTGGGAAATTTGTTCAAGTAACGATAGATGATAATCGAGTAATAGCGAAGATAATTCTCGTGAAAAAGTTTGCACTCAATCAGCCACTGCCAGAATCGTTCACCATAAGCAGCATAATCATCGTTCTTGTCTGCAAACAACTGATCATGATCAAGTTTAGTACGCACTAAACGCGATTGAAGATGGCGAAAGTAATTGACGATGTTCTTGTAATGAAGTTGTAGATGTTCACGATTGTACGATTCGAGAATGTCGCTGATGGACTTGGAAGTGAAGAAAAAATCTTGTCCAAATTGAAATTCCTCAACAAGTTGCGATGATGACTTATGATTTGAAAATGGATTTGACTTGGGTTGCAACCTTCAATTGGAAACATCTTCGGGATACTCCAAATCTTCTGCGCTTTTCGGTCTCAACTTGTACGGATTCATTAAATCATGATTCGTGTAAGCCAGCTTTGATTCATCAGAATCTGGATCGATGAAACAGTCAGGATTGGTTAGCACAAGAAGATAATTCTTCGAGTCAATGCTGAAATCATCCATCAACTTGCCGAAAACATTCTTCCATGAATCCAGAATCTTGATTGTAAATTTAGTCATGACTGAATTGGTGAATGGATTAGAAATGCAGAGATAACAAGAACTTTTGTAAGATGACGAACCATCCAAAAGATTGAGCATAAACGAACCAAAATCAAAATGATAGAACCATTCGATAAAGTCAACCACCAACTCACCGATTGATTGGTGATTTGAACTGGACGGAATTGAGTTTAGATTAGCTTGAGGTTGGCTCAACATAAGTGCGTTCAGAGTTGGAAGAACTGGGGATGGTTTGGTTTGTTGAAGAAACCAGACAATGAGCCAAATGAAGGGCTCATTTTCGAAAACATCACTAAACAGCAAATTCGACTCGGTAAAGTAGTACTTGAACAAAAGAATCATTTGACCAAAACGAGAATCGTATCCAAGGTAAAAGTTGATCAAATTATTGAATGACGCAGACTCAGAACTTAGCGAAAAGATTAATTTTCGATTTTGTAGACTTTCATCATCAATTTCAAACTCAACAAAACGAACAGAATTGGTCACTTCACCAGTCAATCCAACTTTCTTCATCACTCGCATAATACAACTCAATACCAGGGATAGAGTTGATCTATCCAGAATAATATTCTTCAAACCAGAAAATCCAAACGACAATTGAAAATGTAAAACACGGTAATCGATGTTCACGTTAGCAAAGCTTCCAACTTGAGCAAATTCAGGTTTCAATTCGATAGGAAAGATTGATTCGATAGCTTTGCGTAGGAAATCTGTCAATTCAATTCGAGAAGATGGCACACCAACAGATTGAGCGAAATGATCAATTCGTTCTTGATTGTTTGAAAGTTGGGAAAGAGAAGTGAAAAGCTCACTAAAAGTAAAAAACATATTTTAGAATACAAATTAACATTAAAACAAAAAAATATTCACCATTTATCAATCGGTTTTAAAGCCTTATCAATGATCGACTTGAGTTCAGAAAATTTGATTGTAATTTGAGGATCGATAGCAAATTGTAGACGAGATTTAACAATCTTCTCACGAAACACCAAAATCTCCTGAGGATGAAGCTTCAAGTAACAGTAGATCAACTTTGAGATTCCAAACAGTACTTCACGAGGAAACAGATCACACTCAACCAAGAAGTACCAAAATTGAGTTCCAAACGAAGCATAATCATAATAAAGATCATAGTCCCATCCCTCAATATCCTCGTCAAACACATTGAGATAGGTCACATCGGACAGCTGTAATCGAGTGTGAATGTTGCGAAAGTACGAGACCAATTCGTTTTTGAAGTATTCGCGTTTGGAAAAATCAAACATTTTCTTGTAATCTTCAATCGTCAAGTTGGTTTCGAGAAAACTGTTTACAACATCTCGAGTTACATTTTCGGGATTACACACAAAATCACCATCTGATTTTTCTTCAACCAACTCGAGAGTTTTCAAATCGAAGTCCACGTAACCGAGCTTCTGTGCATCAACTTGTGTCAGTTCGTACGGATTGGGGACTTCGGGATTCAACTCTGTGGACATCGTGGAGAGATGATGGTTGAGTTGAGATAAGACACAAAAACAAACAAAGCAGAATGAGGAGTTTTCTCAAACGAGAACGGAAAGGCGATAAAGTTGAGAAGTAGAAAAGAGAGGCCAAAACAAAACGAGGAGAGAAAAGTAAACAAACGCTCTCAAGCAAAGCCAAACACAAAGTGATCAGCCACTCGTCGACGTTTCTCATCTTATAGTCAACTGATAAGCATAACCGAGAAGTTCAAATCTATGAATCAACATCAAACAACGTACAATCAATGAGTCACATTTTACTCATCGCGCAAAGTTTTTAATAAATCTTTTGATTTTCACTGATAAGCAATTTATGTTTTCAAAACAAACGTTACTTAAAAAATTTCTCTTCATTCTCAGAATTTGTCGTCCAATGAAACATTTATCAGTTAATATAAATACAAAAAATTTCTTTAATAATAGTAATAGTAATTTAAAATGAGATTTTGTTGAAAGTTTAAAAGATCAAAAAATATTAAAAGAACCTTTTGAAGAAAACTCCAGACAAAGGATGCAATTTTAATTCAGATTAATGTCAAATTCTCATTCAGTCTTCTTGGGATTCCCTTATTCGAACAGATAATGTTGAGCTCACTATTATTCATCGTTCTTATCCCACTTCTATTAAAATTCTCGTGCACGGATGTCTGTCTGTCACGCTGTTTGTTGCGTACAACAATGTCATAAATTTGTTAAATTTGTCCAACAATTGAAATTTCGAATTTTGGAGTTTCTATGCATTTTGGCGGGTTATGTGGGGTGTGGTTATGTGTTTGGTTATGTTCTTTAACAAGTGGATTATTTTTAGGTTTCGTATAAGATTGGGTTTAAGTTAGGTGGTATCGTGGATGTTGGACGTCGTTAGGTGTAGGTTTAGGTTAGGTTAGGTGCCGTGTAAAGATGGGTTTTGGGTGGGGTTAGGTTAGGTGCCGTGTAAGGATGGGTTTTGGGGTGGGGTTAGGTTAGGTGCCGTGTAAGGATGGGTTTTAGGTGGGGTTAGGTTAGGTGCCGTGTAAGGATGGGTTTTGGGTGGGGTTAGGTTAGGTGCCGTGTAAGGATGGGTTTTGGGTGGGGTTAGGTTAGGTGCCGTGTAAGGATGGGTTTTGGGTGGGGTTAGGTTAGGTGCCGTGTAAGGATGGGTTTTGGGTGGGGTTAGGTTAGGTGCCGTGTAAGGATGGGTTTTGGGTGGGGTTAGGTTAGGTGCCGTGTAAGGATGGGTTTTGGGTAGGGTTAAGTTAGGTGCCGTGTAAGGATGGGTTTTGGGTGGGGTTAGGTTAGGTGCCGTGTAAGGATGGGTTTTGGGTGGGGTTAGGTTAGGTGCCGTGTAAGGATGGGTTTTGGGTGGGGTTAGGTTAGGTGCCGTGTAAGGATGGGTTTTGGGTGGGGTTAGGTTAGGTGCCGTGTAAGGATGGGTTTTGGGTGGGGTTAGGTTAAGTGCCGTGTATGGATGGGTTTTTGGGATGTGTTAGGTTAGGTTAGGATTATTGGTGAGTGTTGGTCGTCGTCATGTTTAGGTTAGGTTATTTGGTGGGTGTAGGGGCCGCTGTCAGCTTGCTGACAGCGGTTTCGTACAAGTCCCAAAAGCAAAACGTCAGTTTTGCGGGACTTGTACGAAATTCATTTTGTAATTCTTTATGTGCAAAAATATCAAACCAAAAGGATTAATGTGGAGAAAAAATTGTTACAATTTTGTCAAATAAATTGAAATTATTGATAATTATTTGTTGACTGAATTTTTTTAACATTTTGTCACTTTTTTAAATCACGCATCAACATGAGTTAGTACAAGTTGATTAGTATAATCGAATTATAAATAATGAAAGCTGAATCAATAGGATCGAAACACAAAAATGGATAGCCTTTTTAATTCACAAATGTCAATGGCAAATAATAGTTGTCAATTAGAATTTTAAAAACAAATTCGTACAAGTCCCGCAAAACTAACGTTTTGCCTTTGGGACTTGTACGAAGCCGCTGGCAGCAAGCTGCCAGCGGGCCCCCACCACAACTAACCCAAAAAAATTTAAGTCAAATATATAAATAAGATGCAATAGATGGTAAGACGTCACCTAATGGATCACGATTCTAACCACCTAGTATAACCTAAACCGAACGACGCCCAACCCCCACCAAACCACCTAACCTAACCTAACCTAAACCGAACGACGCCCAACCCCCACCAAACCACCTAACCTAACCTAACCCAAACCGAACGACGCCCAACCCCCACCAAACCACCTAACCTAACCTAACCCAAACCGAACGACGCCCAACCCCCACCAAACCACCTAACCTAACCTAACCCAAACCGAACGACGCCCAACCCCCACCAAACCACCTAACCTAACCTAACCTAAACCGAACGACGCCCAACCCCCACCAAACCACCTAACCTAACCTAACCCAAACCGAACGACGCCCAACCCCCACCAAACCACCTAACCTAACCTAACCCAAACCGAACGACGCCCAACCCCCACCAAACCACCTAACCTAACCTAACCTAAACCGAACGACGCCCAACCCCCACCAAACCACCTAACCTAACCTAACCTAAACCGAACGACGCCCAACCCCCACCTAATCACCTAACCTAACCTAACCTAAACCGAACGACGCCCAACCCCCACCAAACCACCTAACCTAACCTAACCCAAACCGAACGACGCCCAACACCCACCTAACCAACTAACCTAACCTAAACCGAACGACGCCCAACACCCACCTATCCACCAAACATAACCTAAATCTACGCCCATCGACAGAAAAACGCACCAAACTACCTAACCTAACCTAACCCAAACCGAACGACGCCCAACCCGCACCAAACCACCTAACCTAACCTAACCTAAACCGAACGACGCCCAACCCCCACCAAACCACCTAACCTAACCTAACCCAAACCGAACGACGCCCAACCCCCACCAAACCACCTAACCTAACCTAACCTAAACCGAACGACGCCCAACCCGCACTAAACCACCTAACCTAACCTAACCCAAACCGAACGACGCCCAACACCTACCTAACCAAATAACCTAATCTACACCGAACGACGCCAAACACCCAACTATCCACCAAACATAACCTAAATCTACGCCCATCGACAGAAAAACGCACCAAACTACCTAACCTAACCTAACCCAAACCGAACGACGCCCAACCCGCACCAAACCACCTAACCTAACCTAATCTAAACCGAACGACGCCCAACCCCCACCAAACTACCTAACCTTACCTAACCCAAACCGAACGACGCCCAACCCCCACCAAACTACCTAACCTAACCTAACCTAAACCGAACGACGCCCAACCCCGCACTAAACCACCTAACCTAACCTAACCCAAACCGAACGACGCCCAACACCTACCTAACCAAATAACCTAATCTACACCGAACGACGCCAAACACCCAACTATCCACCAAACATAACCTAAATCTACGCCCATCGACAGAAAAACGCACCAAACTACCTAACCTAACCTAACCCAAACCGAACGACGCCCAACCCGCACCAAACCACCTAACCTAACCTAATCTAAACCGAACGACGCCCAACCCCCCACCAAACTACCTAACCTTACCTAACCCAAACCGAACGACGCCCAACCCCCACCAAACTACCTAACCTAACCTAACCTAAACCGAACGACGCCCAACCCGCACTAAACCACCTAACCTAACCCTAACCCAAACCGAACGACGCCCAACACCTACCTAACCAAATAACCTAATCTACACCGAACGACGCCAAACACCCAACTATCCACCAAACATAACCTAAATCTACGCCCATCGACAGAAAAACGCACCAAAATTCGAAATTTCAATTGTTGATAAAATTTTTTCCTTTGTTGCATTGTTGCACTTTTTATGATGACATTGTTGTACGCAACAAACAGCGTGACAGACAAACATACAGACAACAGAATTTTAATAGAAGTGGGATTATTTAATACATAAAAGTTTTAGATTGTAACTACGAAATATATCGATACAAGAACGAAAAGAAGTCATTAAAAGTCAGTATTTGTATTTTAAAAAATGAATTCAATTTCTGTAGATGTAGAATTTTTTTTGTGATAATCATGATAAGAAAGATAATTTTGTTAACGGATTAAAGTTGACTAGATTTTTGATTACCGATTAATGTTTATTTTGATTGGCAAAGAACTACTTTGGCTTATAATAACATATTTTAAATCTTTAATACTCTCACAATGTGATATGTTTTCTTTGTCAATATTAGGAAGACACAAATGTTTTTGTATATTTTACCTTTTAAGGAGCGGGAAGTCAAATACAAAAACACTTTAACCAGCCTAATAGATTTGGAATAATTTGCAAAGGTTGTGATGGTTAAGAAGGTATGCGATGTGAATACAGACGAAAACGTTCGCACTGAACCCTAAAAAAATTAAATAAAAATGTTTCTAAACGAAAATAGTTTTTACTTTTTTACCTTTTGTTTTTTTTTGTTTGTTTGAATTTTCTATAATGTTTGTTTGAATTTCAAATTGAAACAATTATTTCTCAGATAAATAAAAACAAACTTACTATTCACAGAAGATAGTTTTGTCTTATTTCAATAGAACTAAGAACGTTTAAAACTTCCTGGAGCGGTATTTTTATAATAATAAAATATAGATGTTAAATTAAGAATTGTAAAATAATTTTAAAAGTGAAATTGAAAAGTCACCTTTTACTAAAGTCAGTTCATTTAACAAGAATGTAAAAACACATTTAATTTATTATTAATTTAATAAAAAGTAAGTTGGATTGTAACTTTAAAATATATTGAAAACCCACCCAGTTTTACAAAAAGTATCTTTATGACCAGTGGAAAGCATTTCGTAAAAGCTTAGTATTATTAGTGATATTAACCTTTTAAAAAATTAAAAAAATTACGCGAAAAAAATTTTTAAAATTTAAACCTTATCGATCATGTTGATTATAATTGACATAATTGTCATCTCATCGAAACACATCAATGTTTTTAGTTCTTTTTATATATTTTATATATAACCTTTTAATTGATAGCGCAAGAGAAATTGGGAAAAAAACATTTAAAGTGTTGTCTTATTTGCAAATATATAGCTAAATTGTATCGTGGAATCAATATGTTTTTCTCAGTTTTGTTCCGACAGTACAAGAGTAAGTCATTAATAGTCAATTAAGTACTTAATTTGAGTTGAACATCAATTTTATGTACAATAGCTATACTCTGAGGAACATTAATAAGAACACCAGAATGATTGAAAAACGTTTTTTTATACCAAAACAAAGATGGTTTGATATGATACGTCCACCTGGTACTATTCATATTATTTTTTAAATATAATTTGCCACAGAAAGTTAAATTAACCATTTAAAACAACGAAGGGAAACTCATGTAGTTGATTGTAAACTTATATATTAAAAATACTTTGCTTCAAATCTTATAAAAAAATAGTCAATCCAGGATATTAGATGGAAAAAATTTAATGATAACGAATTAAAATTTAATTGTCGTTGTTGCAAGCTTAAATAACATCTAGTGATTTCAACGAATAACAAAAAGGGCCTAAGGTTTAGATTACCAATTAATATTCATTTAAATTAAAATTTCACATTAATACAGCAGAATTGGATAATGTGTGTCAATTCGTCAGTTCGGCTAATTAGAAAATGAATCTGAAATGAATTGAGTAGGCAAAGCAGGTTTATTATACAGTGCGCAGGAAAGAGTTCGCCGTTAGTGCCTGTTTTGATGGGGGCTTCTACTTTCGAGTGCCGTGTGCCAAATACCCCTGGACCAAATACATGTAATTTTTTCTTATGTCATAGTATGTCCACTCCTTAATAATTCCCACTAAAAATATTAAGGGTCCGGATATATGTAGGCGTAACAATTCAACTATCAACACCTCCCACTCACGTGTTGGCATCACAGTCCTGCCAGTATTAATGTAATTATAATTTTTGCCAAATCAATTTTTCATTACTTTTAATTGGATTTTTATGTCATTCTGTATTTTTATAATTCATTCTTTTTAACTTTCGTTCAAATTTCCAGCCAAAAATCAAGAAATATGATATTTGAAAGTCAAATCAGTTTATTACAACAACTCACAGTTGTACTGCATACACGTGAGTGGGAGGTGTTGATAGTTGAAGGGTTACGCCTACATATATCCGGACCCTTAATATTTATAGTGGGAATTATTAAATAGTGGACATACTATGATATAAGTAAAATTAACATGTATTTGGCTCAGGGGTATTTGGCACAGGGCACTCGAAAGTAGAAGCCCCCATCAAAACAGGCAATAACGGCGAACTCTTTCCTCGCGCACTGTATGATACAATTGAAGTTGCTTTGCTCATTACGAAACCGTTAGTTTAATATACAACAAACAGAAATTCAAGATTACAAATATTGAATTAAACTTGGACTAAGAATATTATAAACAAAAAATAATAGTGAAAAAAATTATTTAAACAAAAAAATGAATATAACTATTCGAGTAATTTACTTAAGTATAGTGAAAGAAAAAAAATAACGACATTCTACACCAATCGACACTGCACGGTGTCCACGTTTGCACATTTTTGAACGCGCAGCCTTGTGGGTGGTACTGGTCCCCTTCGTCTTCGTTGTTGGCATCTTCCTTAGACTCTGTTTGATCGTCAATTGGCTCAATGTTCGATCCATTTTCTTCGCGATCTTGATCCATCATGGGAGGTAGAACCACTTTGGGAATGTTCAGCTTGTCAACATTTGCCTAACCGTTGTGCTTCTTTACGATCTATAGGAAAAGGATTCACGGGAGGTTTCATGGTGTAGTGAGGCTGGTGATGGTTGAAATTAATCTTGTTGCGTGAATTGCGTAAATATTCCATCTTGAAACAGAGATTCAAAGTCACACGAGGTAGAACACTTTGGGAGTGAAGACAAGCACAGACACAGACACAGACTAGAACAAGACTGTCACACACACAACACACAACACACAGACAGCATGGCACAGAATGACTCGAAAGTGACGATGCGTCATACACTCACTTACTCATACAAAGTTGAACTCAAACATTGATCAAACTGCTAATCGACAAAAGTTAATTTGACTCATAGTTAATAAAGTTTTATCAACTAAACAAAAAAAGTGAGTCACTATTGAACATTTTCTTATTTAAATATTTTATTATTTAAAAAAATAATAAAAAAGTAAGATGGTTATTAAACCGAATAAAGTTGAACAAAACGGTGATAATTGAACTGTAAATTGAATTGAGTAATTCGAGAAATTAACAAATAACCTGTACTAGTATATAAAATTTCAATGTATCACAAAGTGTCAATAAGAATAGAAGTCAATCAAAATTTAAGTAATGCAAATTAAACTTGAAAGACTCACCAGCTTTCCTTATTCTGTTACTACAAGGCAAACAAGCGATTAACCTAGATTGTAATTGAATATAAAATTTAGATAAAAAATAATAAAAAATTCATTATGTCACATGAAAACATGGATGAGAACATTTTCAAGTCATTGGTAATCGTATTCTTAGTTGTTTAATAAAAAGACAATTAAAGCGATAATGTAAAGAAAAATTAAATGGTTTAATAAAGTAATAGAAAAAATAGTGAACATAACAACATAACATAACATAACTCTTAAACTTTAAAAGTTGCCACTTTACAAATTTACAAGGAATTGCCATACGAACTCAATGACAAAACTTGAGAGTTTCTTAATGATCGCCTCAACATTGAGTTCAACTGAACGATAAATTGGTTCAGTTGAGGCTTGTTGGACAGTTGGGACCAACTGATGCTTGCCGAGAATCTTCAAATCTCCATCCTGTGGCAGTGTTTGACAGTAACATTTTGCTATGACCATTATCAAAGTTCTTTTATACCACTTTCGACAGTTGGCCTTTTCTTCGTCGCTTAAATGTCGAAAATCAATTTGACCAACCTGAGCTCCTACTTGACCAGAATTGTCAAATTCGGCATCATCGAAATCGTTTTCTTCGTCCGAAGAATAGCAGTAAGCTGCAAATTTTGACTCGCCACTTGAATTAAGAATCTTGCGTTTTTGGACAATCATCTCTGGTCCAAAGAAATCGTCCGTATTGAAGACTTTATTCGCATGCTCCCAAGAAGACACACACTTGGAACAATTATTCTTGTCACACATGGTGGTAGGTGAGGTAGGGTAGGTAACAGTTTGATTTGTTTAGTGATGATCTCAAACTGAGCGATGAAGTAACAGGAATTTATGAAAATTCATAGAATTTAAATGCATCTGTTCGGGATTGTTGAAATTGGCTTAATAGAATTCAAGCAAATTTTCTTATTTCTCATTCTCACTTGTGGGCTTTATATCATTGTTGAGTGAAGTGATACTATTCTTATGCTGATTGAATGCCTGAATTCCTGAACATTTTTTTAACAAACGTTTTCTTTTTACTATTCACATCAAAATGTTTTTTATTGTTTTATTTTTAGTTACCAGAAACCTTCCAGAGATCAGTATCCATCTGTTTTTATGAAATCCACAAATACAGACATAGATCAGTATCCAACAATTCAAAGGTAAAAAATTGATTGTGCTTTTCACATCGTTTCCAACAAATATAATTTTGGTTTTAAATTGTTTCACAAAAGTAGTTATTGATACATAAAAATTGAGCATAAAAATAATACACATTTATAATTAAGTATTAAAAAAGTTTTAAGATGTTTTTAACCCTTTTCATGATTTTTAAATTTGTCTTTGCCTTCAATTGTTGGCGTGTTTGCGTTTTCATTATTTGACAATTTTCATTTTGGATTCAATGTCTTGCAACAATCAACATTTCGGATTGCCTATCAATAACAGCAACAATAATTTGAGTCAATTTGTTTGAATCACAACAATCACAATGAAACCATTTCAAATATCGAGAACCTTGAGGGCATTCGAGTGTTGCACATCTTACACAGCGGATCTTATTGCTACTATCAAATTCTATCGCTCAAGATGTCTAGGTTTACTTCAAAAGTTCTGTCTAAGCACTTTGGCGAGTCAGAAGCAGGCAATGAGAAAGAAGGTTTCTTTCAGATCGAGACAATCTGGTTTGAATATGAGAAGCGTCTGGAACGACAATTTGGAAAAAGGGGCAATGTCGCCGCGCTCAATTTTGAAGATCACAAGAAAGACATCAAAGACAAACTTGGTGTAACTGTTGATCCAGAAGATCCTTTAGGAAATGGGTCATTTGGCAAGGTTTACAAGAGTAAAGACTTCTTGCGTCGTGAGTTTGCACTCAAGATCATGAGTCCCAGATTCGATGATGATCACTACCTCACGAACTTCTTCATCAAGATGACCCAGCAAGAGATCTACCATACGGCCAACCTCAAGCATGATCACATTATCCGAATATTCGGCCATCTCACTCTTTATCAACCCTACCATACGATTCTCAAGCTGGAACTTCTTGGAGAGTCTCTTGGCAAACTGGGCAAACATCCACTCATCAAGAAGAATATTCAAAAGATTGTGATTGAGATTGGATCCGCGATCAAGTACATGCACAGTCAAGCCACTGCCCACCATGATATTAAATTGGAGAATATCATGGTTACCAGCAAGATCGACTCGACCAACCCTCAGTACATCAACGAAGCTATTGGCAAGCTCAAGCTCAAGCTATCTGACTTTGGATGTGCTCGCAAATATTTCACTCTGCCACCAATCGAAAGCAAATTCCGCAGTGGATCGCCAACATATCGTTCGCCAGAAAAATGCGATGCTCCAAGTTACGATCCCTTCTATTCGGACTACTATGCGTTTGGCTGCACTCTGTTCATCGCATTTGTTGGCTGGAACAAATTCGAATCAGAAGGAAAACTGGCCCTATGGAACGAAGAACTCTGGGACGAGGAAGATCGACTAATACTGTCGAAATTTGCTGAAATGCTGTTCAAGAAAATTGAGGGCTACAAGGACGAAAAGGAAGCGATCATTGGCTTGCTCGAGTATGATCCGAATCGCAGATGGACAATCGATCAAGTGGTCGATGTTTTCAAGTGATTTCGCACTTTTATTTATTATTGCATTGATTTAACTTTTATCTTTTTTTAATTTTTCATTGATATTAAATAAACTTGTATAGTTTGTATTGAAAATTAAAATATTTGTAATATTCCCGTATGTTAAAAAAATGTAACTTTTCACACGGAACTTCACTGATATAACCAAAATTGCTTTCTACTATTATCAAAAAATCTTGAAGCTAATTAGGAAAAAATGTATTGTAATTTCAAATAATATTTACATAAGTTGTTCTAGTAGACCATTTAATGTTAAGCAATCAACATATCAAAGGTAATTGAGTCAAATTTTTTGATTAATACGAGTTTCAATTTCAATTTCGATAAGATAAAAAGAGGGAAATGGAATTTAATAATAAAATATAATTTCACCTTTTAATTTGACAACGTCCACTAGTGAAGAAAAAAACATTAAAAAAAAATTAAATTATTACTTCAAGTTGTCCAGTTTCTTCTTTTTCTGTTCGTTTGCTTCTTGGTTAGAGAGACAAAATGCGAATGTGTCAAGATTGGAATGGAGTGCAGCCTAAACAAAGAGTGCTGCAGTGCATTTTGCTATGAAGGCGCCTGCAGTTGAGATATGAGAATTTATTGAAATTTCACTTTAAAAAATAAACAATTGTGCATTCCATAAATATCAAACTAATTAAATATATAAAAAATAATTAAATAAAAAACCATTTTTGAAACGGGATTTGTTTCTTGGTAATTTTAAAGTTGAAAAAATTAATAATGATACAAAACTCTTATTTCATGAGTACAGAAAGCAAGATAGATGTTGATAAACTATTTTATAAATTAAAAAATCATTAAATACATTACTAAATTAAACCATAAAATACCTCAAAATTGAATTTCCTAGTAATGATGTCCATTGGACCAAGATGAAAACCAATTCAAATTTTCTTGCAACAATCATGAATTGAAATAGTCAACCGATTGCAACAGTAATATGAATCAATTTGTTTGAATCCCAACAATCATAATGAATCTATTTCAAATATTGATACCCCTAAGGGCATTCGAGTGTTGCACATCTTACACAACGGATTTTATTGCTTTTACAGAATTTTATCGCTCGCTCAAGATGTCATCGTTTGTCAACAAGTTATTGCGTAAGGTCTTCTTACCCGAGGCTAAACAAGAACCCGATGGTTCATTTCTGAAACCCATCGAAAAGAAATGGTTCGATCTAAGGAAAGAACTGAGGCTGAGGTATGGAGCGGAAGGCAATATCGCCAGACTCAAACTCGAAAAGCATCACGAAGTTATTAAAGATCTTCTTGGTGTGACAGTTGGAAAGAAGCTTGGAAAGGGATCTTTCGGTTGGGTTTACAAAAGTAAAGATTCTCTACAAGACGTTTCGCTTTGAAAGTTCTGAGCCCGAAATACGATGCGGATGATTATTTGAAAAACTTCTTCATCAAGCAGTCCAAGCAAGAGATCTACCACACGGCCAATCTCAAGCATCCTCACATTGTCAAAATGTTTGATTACACATTTCTTGACAGGCCCTATCACGTCGTGCTTAAGTTGGAACTTTTGGGACCGACATTGGACAAACTGGCACAGCAACATCCAATCAACAAGAAAAATGTCACCAAGATTTTCAAGGAAATTGGATCCGCCATTGTGTACATGCACAGCCAAGGCACCGCTCATCATGATATTAAGCTTGAAAATATCATGGTTACGGGCGCAATTGACAAGCAAGGCGAGGATCAAATCAATTTGGCTCTAGCAAGACTCAAATTGAAACTCGCTGACTTTGGACTGGCTATCAAGTATCCTACCATTCCACCGGTGGAAGACAAATTCAGAAATGGAACTCCATTGTTCTGCTCGCCGGAAAAATTTGACGCCACAAGCTACGACCCATTCAAGTCAGACAACTATGCATTCGGTTGTACGCTGCTCATCTCCTTCACTGGTTGGCCCGAGTTTGACGAAACGTTGAAGAAGGCCCAAAACAATGACCAGTCAGAGCAGTTCTGTGATAAAGATGGAGGAATAATCATGGAAAAAGTGGCCGATAAGTTGTTGAACATCGAGTCAACTGACGAGGTGGAGAAGCGATTGATTCTCGAGTTGGTCAGATGCGATCCTAACAAGAGGCTGACCATCGAGGAAGTGGCTGTCGACTGGAAGTGATTAATTCAATCAAATTGATTTTCTATATTTTATAATCTTTTTACATGATATTTTATCTTGTTGGCATATTCTAAATAAATCAATTTTGTTTTTAATTTGTTTTGAAACCGTTTTAAGCTCTAATAGTTACTAAGAATTTAATAAATAAATAAATAATCTTATGTCATTAAAACAAAAAATCGATTTTTATTAAACCATTTATTAAGACCGAAAATAGCTCACCTGAAAAATGCCTTTACCTATTTGACAATTTGAATCTTCAAGTATTCCTTAGAGAAAAAATTCAAAAATGAATTACTAATTATGCATGTGTTTGATAAAGCAAGAGAAAATATAAGCAAAGATGCTAAAAATATTCGTTTTGTTTCTATTATGAGATTGGAAATACTTTATTGATGGAATGTAGAGATTGATCATTATAACAATATTTGGAAAAAATTGTCAATCGGAAATAGTTGATAAAATAATTCCAATAAATGTTTTAGAAACCTTTTTTAATAGTAAACCGAAAGAAAACCGAATGAGCTTTACGGACAAAGACTTTTGTGTGAACATAAAGAAGTGTTAAACATTACAAAGATTTTAGAATTCGAAGATAAAACCAAATATTTGTGGTAAATCAATCAAGATAAAAATATAAGCTTATTAATTCTTTTAGGAAATAATAACCGATTTATTGAAGAACCTTTAGCAACAAATTAGGACACTTTGCAATGTACATACCTTTGATGATTAATTTTTACTTTGCTTTTTTATTGACCATGGAATGTTGTATTTGAAGTAATAGTTGTCAATGTTATTTACGAGCATAAAAGCAACACAAATTACATTTGGTAGTTAAGTAGATTTAAGATTATTTGGAAGAATAGGTCTTTAGGTCGAAAGGAAGGAGTTGGTTTCTCTAGTAGGTTGAGCGGTTAGAACATTTATGCGATTGATTTTGCATGCCAAATTGTTTGTTTGTTAAAAAAATTCTACAAAGACGAAGCTGCATTTTTGCGAATCATTTTCTTACTTCAAATCAAATAAAAAACTGCACCCACTCCAACCATTTCTACAATGATCACCAAACAAACCAAAACAGAATAGCCAAATTGGAAATCAAGATCCACACAAAGAAAGGGCATAGGAATAGAGAGAATGAGTTTCCTGCACAAGAAGTATGAGGGCTCGTTTCTGAATCACATCAGGACAGTATGGTTTGATAGAGTCAAATTGCTCGAACCACAATTTGGAAGGGAGGGCAATGTCGCCCAGCTTATTCTCGACGATCACAAGGGAGACATCAAAAACTTTCTTGGTTGACAAAGAGCTTGGAAACGGATCTTTTGGAACGGTGTACAAGTGTAAAGACTCATGGCATCGCCAATTTGCACTCAAAGTAATGAGTCCCACATTTGACGACGAAGATTACATCAAGAACTTCTTCCTCAAGTTGGCCCAACAAGAAATCTACCATACTGGCAATCTCCAACATGACAACATTGTCCGAATGTATGGTTCTCTCATTCTTGCTAAAACCTCCCATGCGATTCTGAATCTGACTTGGAGAATTGTCTAAATTTAAATAATTATATAAAATATTTTAAAATAAAAATCAAATAATATGTAAAACTCAAAGAAACAATTAAATTTCAAACGAATGTACATTTTCAAGTCTTGTGCAATATTGTTTAATTGTAATTGCCATTTTTTCCTGGGAATTGTTTGCGTACTTCCGTAACTTTAACAAAATGTAATTAAAATAATGGAAAACTTTTTAATTATAATGCATTCTCGTGCGTCATAACTTTTACCAAAATTAGTGAAAAATAGTAATTGCTAAATTTAAAATATTCATTTTCTAAAAAAAACTTCTTATAAAATTATTCTTTTAAATCTAAGTTAAGTTTTGATAATTTAAAACCTTTATATACTTTTCCAGATGAAGAAACTGACAACATTTCTTCGCAAGTTGAAGACACACATAATAAAGTTGTTACTAAAATGTCGAATCATCAGCGACTTTTCCGTATACGAGCAATACTTTGAGACATTGCAACAAATTCACACTGGCGATGTTCAAGCTCGATTCAAACTGCTTCGTATCAAGCTGTATAGAATAGTTGTACTATGCAGTGCCTTAAACATTTTCATGTTCTACTTCTACCAGGACCAGTGGTCCCGTGTGGAGAATATGTTCCACTGCAACACTGTGTACATTGATGGTCTCACGGCTGACATGAACATCTTTTTCGGTGGCATGACCTTGCTGGGCTACTACTTCTTTGGCACAATGTACTATCAGAGTTATGGCATCGCTTCAAGGTGGTTACATCAGATTTTGATTGAACAAAGATCGGACGGTTGTTTGCTTTGGCCCTACTCAAAGGCTCAGATGAAGTTGAAGAAGGCTAAACGTAAGACAATTGCTCAACAAATCAAGATTATGGCTATTTCGTGTAGAAATCAAAATCAGATTCAATACTTTTGTAATGGTAAGTCTTCACCGGACATTTTCAAATCTCAATATTCCAATTATTTGTCTAGCTTTACAGGCACTGTTCTGTGAATACGAGATGTTCAACGAATTCTACTACAACCAGCACTATCTCACTTTCTTAGGCTGTTTGTCCTATCTTACATTTCACTTCATTGTAGCATTCAGACTTACAGCGCTTAATTTGACTGTTCGCGCTCAGATATTATGTTCATCTTTAGGCTTCATATCATTGCGGTTGGGCGAAATTCGACAAGGACAGGTGATTCAGTATAGCAATCAAGTCAAACCGAGAAAATTTAATCTCAAACGATTGGAATCGTTCTTAGCAATGAATCAACGTTCTTTGGCTTTCTTACAGGATAATAACCGTATTTACGGAAAAGAACTATTTGCGTTTCTTCTCATTGGAATTCCTACTAACGCAATGATAGTTATGATGGTCTCACTGTATCCAATGAGGTTTCTCGTGAAACTTATTGCGTATGAACTCATACTGTTGCAGGTTGTGTTTATATTTGCAATTCATCTTTGGGCCGCTTGGATTAGTGTCAAATTTCACAGGCCAGCCAAACAGTTGCTCAAAGTGTACAATCAATCGGGCAGTATTGCACATCATTTGCCATCGAAACTCAAACTCGCCTACTGCATCGAACATTTGTACACTAAAGACACGTTTGGTGTCACATATGGAAAGTATGGAAAAAATTTTTTCCTCATTTGCAAAGGTATTTTTTACCGGTTAAGTTAAATTTCTTTAATGACAATTAAATTTCAGCATTTATTATTTTATTTGAAGTTTCTTATATTTGCATATAAATTTGTTAATGAAATTATTGTTATGTGAAAAATTTGAAATCAAATGATTTAAAATAATTAAATATAAATCGCTAAAGTTTTTCTCATGGTTTAAAAAACCAGAGACAAAATTAAAAGTTCACCTTTTAAGAATCTTGCAAAGTTTCAGACAGTAAATTTGTTAACAGATAAGCGAAAAATGATGAATTGTTAATGTTTTTTGGATTTAATGTCTTGCTGAAATAAACTTGTATAATTTGTATTATTACTGAGTTTTAATTAGAACGACTCTGTCTACCACCAAATTGCTGCCTTCAATAGTTAGGGGCATTAAAGCCCAAAATAAAATGATGACAAAGTTGTTGTAAAGCCAACAGTAGCAAAAATCGCTAATACAGTAAGAGTAAAAATATGGGTGCTCTGCCACTCAATGGTCTATTCACAAACAACGTTACCTATTCTGAATACGCCGCCCCGCTGTAAAGTGCAAAAGCGTCACTGCAACAATGAACTACTGCTGGTAATGCTGTTGTTGTCACTTTTAAGTGTTTTGTGTTGATGTTTGCAAATGTGTTATAATTTGCTCATTTGTCCTCGGAAAACACCAGAACTGGTTCGAATTGGTTTAATTAGTGATCTAAATTTCCGTTGTTACTTCTATTGTGCAATGTGTGCTATTGTTGTGGCCAAGTTTTCTCACAGATCCCAGTGCTGGGATAAACGAGTTTGTTTTTGTGTCTTCTTTTGTTTGTTATCTGTCAGATCAACATAAATATTGTAAATTAGCATTATCTTCGGATAACACCTGAACTGGCACAATTTCATTTATGATCTGAATTTCCATCATTACTTCTATTGTGCTGTGTTGGTTCAATGACAAAGTTGGCTGACAGCTGATAGTGCTGAGAGCACAAATTTATTTTGGAATTTTTCTCGTGTATCATTCACAGTTTGTCACTTTAGTGTTAGTGTTTTGTTTTGATGTTTGCAAATGTTCAAATTTGTCCTCTGAAACCGTTGTTGGGAGAAACGAGTTTGTTTTTGTGTCTTATTTTGTTTGTTATTTGGGTATATCAACATAAATATTGTGAATTAGCATCATCAGCAGAAGTGATAATGATCACTTGAGTGTCTTTTACGAATTATTATCTTCAGCAAACCCTAAATGTTTCTTGATGTTTGCAAACGTGCCCATTTGTCTTCTAAAACCACTGAAGTTGGATCCTAGTTGGCTTTTTTCATGAGCTGAATTTCCATCACTACATCTTTGCCGTGTATTTGTCGTGACAAAGTTGGCTCACAGCTGCTTGTGCGAACTGTGCTTGTGTACCAAGCTGACAGTGCTGGTATAAAAGAGTTTGTTTAGGAACCCTTTAGTTGGTTTGTTATTTTGTTTTCGGTAATCAATGTGAGTATTGTGAATTAGCATCATCCCCAGAGTGATTGTGATCAGTTAACATGAATATTTTTAAAGATGTTATCTTTATTCTTAATTAAACCAAACCAAACATATCATCTGCGAACATGCTCAAGTTTGAAAATAAAACATTGAGCTGCAGAAGCACTGCTGTGATTCTTCACTTTATTGTGACCTTATTGACTCTATTGTCTGGTATCCACCATAAAGCTCATTGTTGTAACCAAGGCGAGTTTCAGGAAGGGCTTAAAAATATTAATTGTGATGTGACGGTTTTTGTTGATCTCTACTCCGTATTCAAAGTATTTTCTTGTGAATTGGTTTGTATTTGTAAATGTATTGCTTTGGACACTGAAATGTTATTTTTTACCAAATTTAAATTTTGTGAGTGTTTCTAAATTTGTCTTGTATACTGCAACTAGAACCAGAAATTGGAGTAAACAAAGTTAGTGATTTGTATATATTTTGAATGCATAATTAATACATTTTTATGTGAAAATGAATTGAGAAAGAATATTGAGTCATTGGAAATTTTAATCAAATTTGATTGTTTGGATTAGTGAGCTTTTACAATTGAGTTTCTGATTAAATGCTCACTGTAGTTTATACCATTATAGCAAAAATGATGAAAACTTGTTGACTAAAATCGTAGATTTTACTGTAACTGAGTTTTTAATTAGCGCTCCAAAATGGATAAAACTTGAATGCGCTCTGAAAGGAATAAAACTTGAATTAAATCTTTGTTTGGTTGATTTTTGATTAAAACTCAGAGAGCCAGCAATTTGAGTCAGTAAATTAGACTTATGCAGTTTCGATTTACGATCATCGTTTTCGTTAATCATCTGAAGTGACAAAAACATGTAAAACGGGAATATATTAATAATTTGCAAATTGCCGCCCTGACAAATAAACAGAATTATCCTATTGAAGAGTTAAATTATCAGTGCTCAGATGGCTTGTTAAGGTTTTATAACTTGTTATGAATCGGAATGAAACGGGAGATTTATTGGTAGGGATACAAAAGTGATCGTGGTTGTTACTGTACTTGATTCAGGTTTTAAATGGGCATTATTTGTTTATTGTAGGAATTTCACGTACCAAGTGAATAATGAATAGTAAATATGATACGTTGAGTTGGAGATTTTGATAGTTACAGGAAAATACTAAGAAAAAATTGTCAAAACATAACGCGATCAATCGTGTTTTAAGACTAAAAATTTAAGTGATTCGGGTGGTCATGTTATGATTAAACTATTTTTTTAAAATTTCTAATCCAGATTTCATTTTCAATTAGGACAAAACCCAAATAACAACCATAGAACCAAATGAATCACAACTTTAATTCAAAAAAGTTTTCTTTTACCCAAGAACTCTATCACCAAGATCAATATCGCTATGGAATTGAATATCCTCCATACAAAAAAAGAACAAACCAACCGTTGTGGTCGAATTGCTGGCTCTCTGAGTTTTAATCAAAAATCAACCAAACAAAGATTTAATTCAAGTTTTATTCCTTTCAGAGCGCATTCAAGTTTTATCCATTTTGGAGCGCTAATTAAAAACTCAGTTACAGTAAAATCTACGATTTTAGTCAACAAGTTTGTAATAAACTTTGATTTTAAAATGTTTGAAAATAATTAAAATTATTTGCTTAAAAATAATGTTTGAACCCATTTAGCTTGTCCCAATACAAGAAATATGACAATTGATTCCAAGAATACCAATTCTAATGTCGTACTAAATAGAAAAATAATCTTAATTTAAATTTAAAGTAGAATTGAAATTAGAATTTTAAACAGTATTTTAAAATAAATTAAAACAGTAAAAAGGCCAACAAATAATTAAAATTCCAACAAACACACATTTTCTAAATATTGTTTTATTGTTATTACCTTTCGGGAAATTGTTCGAAATCATGCACACTCAAATTCTATGTTCAACTCTAGGCTTCATGTCAATGTGGCTGGGCGAAATTCGGCTAGGACAGGTGATTCAGTTTATCAATCAAGTCAAGCCGAGAAAATTTGCTATAAAACGATTGAATACATTTTTTAGCTATAAATCAACGTTCTTTGGCATATCTAGAGGATAATAATCTTATTTCCGCTAAAGCACTGTTTGCTATGCTTTTTTATTGGAATACCTATAAATGCAACGCTGATTATGATGGTCTCGCACTATCCAATGAGACTTCCCGTGACTTTGCAATTCATCTTTGGGCTGCCTGGATTATTGTCAAATATCACCTTCCGGCAAAACAGTTGTCCAAAGTGTACGATCAATCGCGCAGTATTGCACATCATTTGCCCTCAAAGCTCAAACTCGCCTACTTCATCGCAAATTTGTACACAAAAAAATACGTTCAGTGTAACTTATGGAAAGTGCGGAAAAATTGCTTTTCCACATTTGCAAAGGTATTTACCTATTTAAACACACTGCTTTTGTTTTTAACGCAACTTAATTCCAGCATTCATTATTTTATTTCAAATTTATTATATTTGCTTATAAAATTGTTAACGAAATTGTCGTCATGTGAAAAATGCATATTCGGACAAACGGAAATGAAGTAAACGTTCTAATGTAATTCAATAAAAATGTTGTATATTGTCAAATCATTTTCCCCTTGAATTCAATAAGCGAACCAGAGGTTGAAATAAAAAATCACCATTGAATCATTTATCAAATACCAGAATCAAAATTTTAGTTATCAGACAAGTTAAAAATGAAAAGTGTATGATATTATACTCGTAAATTAAACTTCAAGTTTAAGCTTCCTAAAACGAATGACAATTATATTCAAATAACACCCATTGAAATTTCAAACTGATAACTTAGAATATAAAGATATAAAGATAAGTTGTGATTGACAGGAAAAATAATGTGTGTATTTGGAGAAAGAAATAATTTAATAATATTATAATTCTACCTTTTAATTTGATGGCCTTCCAAGTCAAAGACAAGACAGAAACATTAAAAATAAAATGAAAACGTTACTTCAAGTTTTCCTGTTACTTTCTTCTTCTATCTTCTTTCGCGAGACAACACGTGAATGTCTCAAGATTAGCATGCAGTGCATTTTGCTATGAAGGCTCAGTTGAATTAAGAGTTTGTTAAGATTTCACAATATAAAACAAAACAAACAATTGTGTGTATTTCATAAATATCAAATTAGTTGAGTAAGTAAAATTAAATAAAGACCAATTTGAAAAGAAAAATAAATGCTAAGTATAATTTTTTAGTTTTTAAAATATTATTAATGATACAAAACTCTAAATTCATGAGCATAGAAACCAATATGTATGATGACAAACTATTTGATTTTTAAATAAAAAGTTATTTAAAAAATTGAACTAAATTAAACCCATAAAATACCTCAAAAATGAATAGCCATGCAATGACGCCCATTTGACCAAGCATAAACCCAATTATCATGTTTGTTGGATAATTGAGAACTTGAGAACAATGAGATTAATATGAGAGAAATTCATTTGGAAGCAGAATAAAATAAATGTGAGCGCAATTGCTTGAATCGAAAGTCATTGAGAAAGTATTGAGAAATTGTTAGAATCAAAAATGTAATTGAAGTACTAAAGTTGTTTTGAAACTTTAAATTAAAGCTAAGTCAACAATAAGTAAAAGGCCCCATACTACCTAAGATGGTTTAAACTACTAAATGGTTGTAACATCATCGAAAAATCTATTTACAAAATTCAAAATTCTATATGAATAAAATTAATATGACCTTTAATATAACCAAACGAGGGATTTTCGGGCAGAAAAGAAAGTAAATGACCAAATAAGTTGATAAAATTAAATTCACAAACTTGAATAACACAATTGAATATGCCTATTAAGTTGGATTTTATTTTTTGTGACTTTTTAAGCTAACTAGAATATTAAATGCAGATTGTTGTTTACAAATTTACAAACAGACTTGATGATGTTCATATTGGCACTAAGTTTCTACTGCTCACTGAATAGCTTCATTCAGTCAATGTTGGTTGCAATCATCTTCTTTGTCACCATCGTCATTCACAAGTTCAAGTTGACTGATTTGTCATGTAATGAAAAGTTGTTTGTTCTCTTGAATTTGGTACTAATTTTCGCGACTTTGGACAACATCCCAATTGAGTTAGATTTGTTGATAATTTTTCTTGGTGTAATTTTTGGTTTGATGATTTACGTGTTTTATTCTTGTTATAATCTTGTTACTTTGAGCAGTGTTCTTGGGGGAACCGTTTTCCTCAAACATAGATGGCTTAAAAGAGAACTTCCAATCAGTAAACCTGAATCTCTTGATGGCCAAATTGACATTATTCCTATTCAAAGCACAATATAAAAAAACCTTACCAATAAGAATGTTTTCAAATAATTGATCTTTGTCATTATCGCATTAATAAAATGTACCTTTTTAAAATCAAGCAATCGAAGTGTTTCTAACAAAAAAAGTTAAGTAGCCAAATTATATTAAAAGTATATTTGTTTTGGTTTTGAAATAAGCTACAAAGCAAT
The DNA here is from genome assembly GCA_023373905.1 of Rhizoglyphus robini. Lineage (NCBI taxonomy): Eukaryota > Metazoa > Arthropoda > Arachnida > Sarcoptiformes > Acaridae > Rhizoglyphus > Rhizoglyphus robini. The sequence continues at coordinate 1,042,187 of JAKIJQ010000040.1, read as the reverse complement.
ATATAATGTAAAATTAATAACACAAACGATTACGTTAAAATCATCCATTGTTTCAAATAAAAGTTTTTTTGGATCACAATTTTAATATAAATTTCTCAATGATAGAAGAAATTTAAGCAATATTATTTTACCTGTTAAATCCTCGAGCGTACTACCAAAATATATTTTGTTTTTATCCAATCAAGAAATTTTCAATAGCATATTAAACATTTTAAATACATGCATTAGTATTGTAGTAATGAAATGAAACATTAATTGGAATATTGGCAATCTAGTTAAAGCAACCTGCATTTCAAACATAGTAACGTTCTAACAATTTTAATGTGCATTTACATTTACATTTACCATTACAGTCATGTTAAGAAAACGCCTCGAGTGAATGATTTAGCTAATACATGAATAATTAAATCGAAGATAGACGATTCAACAAATCGTTAACTTTATTAAAATCTATTTTGAAATTTTGAAATTTGATTGAAAATTATTTATATTAAAACATCAGTCTAATTAATTACCTCACAATTAATGCCTGTTTATTAAACAGACAAACAACTCCCGAAGTAACAATGAAACCCAACCCAAGGAATATTTACATATGTTTTCAAATTGGTTCGAGGTAACATGTAAATATAAAGAAACAAAATGTTAATGGACAAGTTAATTTAGGTTTTAATTTTGATTAAAGTTTAGAATTTTGAAAATTTATTAAAAAAAAGAGACCTTTTAAAATGAAGGTATGAAGTATCCGTCTAATTTAAAAAAAATTTAACCTAATTCAAAAGAAATCTTTAACAAAAATTATTGACACCCCAAAATAGAAACATTAAAACGAATTTAAATAAATTTTATGTTAAATTGTTAGTTACCTGTTAATTAGACAACATATTTAACCATATAATAACATACATAACATACAATCTCCAATATATAGAGAATTTGCAATTAAATTAAAATATAAATATGAAATAAAATTTTGAAATTTGTAATTTTAAATTTCCTAAAACATAACATTTGTACAATCAATAAACGTGACCTTCAGCTAATTGCACAAACGTCCTTTAGATACAGTCACAAAGTTGTACTTGAGTAGAGTAAATAGTAATGATAACACTCAATGCAGTTGTGCCTGTAACTAATAGTGACTGTGAGCAAATACATGATTGCGTACTGAGTGCTAGTGTAGAGGTACTAAGGCAATGACTGTCCACAAAATATCGATCAGTAATGTGCAGTGCAGTCGCGATTAACAAGAAGATTGCAATTTAGTGAACACATGAACATAGACAACGATTGACATACTCAAAATATATTAAAAGACTAACCAGAAAACGTAATTTTTGGTGCTTTGTATAATGATTATGAAGTCGCTCAAGATATTTTTGAATGTGAATAATCGACTATACCAAATGAAACAAAAATGTCACTGTCAACAATCAATTTGAAGAAGAAAATTATTAAAAATGAAACAATTTAAATTAGTTTGACCATTTAAACCAAAAATTATGTCAACACTGAATCAAATTTCTAATTTATTCGAATCTCAGGATCGTAGTGTCATCAACTCTCTAAAACGTTTTAAAAAACTTCTGAATGTTGTCAAGCAGTCAAAATGATCTCAAATGTCACGAAAGACCTCAACTTTTCAGTCTCAGATTATCTAATATCCACTCCTCCTAACTTTTCAATGGATAAGTTCAAAGCAGACATGACTGAGCAAAACAAAAATCCACCCTTTGACCTTGAATATTTCAAAGATGACATTGAAAAGAGCTTTAGTGTAAAGAATCTGTCAAGCGTTGGATCTATTAAAGGATTTTTTGGTTGTGTCTATAAATCTCAAGACTGTGATTTATCCAACAAATGTGCCATCAAAATTCTGTCAGCAAGATATAAAGGTGCACACTTTATGGAACACTGGACACGTAAAAGCAAGCTCGAGTTGTATCATCTCAAGCGACTCCAACACGATCACATTGTCGCTTACTTGGATCATTGCTGGTTGAGTCACGATCTGTCGCATTTAGCTATAAAGACTGAATGGATGGACGCAACACTCGAAGATATTCTGGTCGCACTGAATGGTCCAATGGATTTGGTCTGGTTTGATGCACTTTTCGTTCAAATCTGCTCAGCTCTAGTGTACATGCATGACAAAATGAGCGTGGCACATCATGACCTAAAAGCTGCAAACATTATGCTCACTCGAGTCAAGTCTCTCACTGATGTCGATGAGCTCAAAAATGATCTTGCGAATTGTCCAAACTGGAAAGTGATTGACTTTGGATTTGCTCACAAGTACTCGACTCCCAAAGTGACGACCAAAGAAAGTAAATTCTTTCTAGGCACTCTTCTGTACAAGTGTCCAGCCAAGAAAGCAGTCCGTCCATACAATCCGTACCTGTCTGATGCGTACGCATTTGGAATGATTCTGTGGCAGGCGATACTGGGCATAGAGAATGTATTCCGCAAGCCATTCTGTGACCTGCCAAACTATCCAAAGAATCTTCCACCTGTGTGGACAATATGCAATGAGACCATTTGGCCGAGATTGAAGAAAACAAGAGTCAAAATTGGAAGACATCATTTGGTGGCGAGAAAGTTGGTTGCACCTGAAAGTGAACGGATTCATGTGAGTCAAGCACTGGAGATGTACTTCAAGAATATTTGAATATAGAAGTGATAGTTTTTTTAGATTTTTTATAAATTGAACTACAAAAACTTTTTAAAGTTATTAAATAATGTGATATTTAAAAAAATATTATAATATTACCTTTTTTCAGGAATTAAAAGAGCCTCATAATTTATCCAGTAATTTACCTTTAAATGCTAGCATATTTTCTGTACCTTACAAATCAACAAAATGCATTAAATAATTGCGTGTTTATAGTAACCAAATAAATTGAAAATGGATGAATATTTGAGTAAATTCGTTTAAAATCACCACTTAGAAATAACCGACATATTAATTAATAAATTTGGTATTTTAAAGTTTTTTTAATGATTAATCAATAATCTTTTTTATAGTTAAAACCTTAAATGGTACAATCGTCAAAGATGTGATTTTAGAAATATATTAATAATCATGAATTAGATTTATTGTAAGATATGGACTTGTGTAGTATTTGACCTCGTGGAGGCCACGAGAGTTGAAATAGTCGCTTGCTACTGATTCGGTGGAAGGTACGACCAGAGTGGGTAATTTGTTTGATCATTAAAAATGACCAGGACTTTTTACCTTTTAAAATTGGAAACTGCAGACTTCGGAATCATACAAAAAATTAAATACATGATTATGAACTGAAAATACATTTCCATAAGTTTAATTTTGTGCTTGCTGATATCTTGAATTTATTAACAATTGATAATCCAAATTGAAAGATACGATATGGTAGGACGATTGAATTAGTGTTGAATATGTTCAAGGTAGTATTGCATTAGGGCTACTTTGGATAATTTGACAATAAACCAATAGTATAACAATCGATTGATCATACATTTGAAATAACTTTTACATTTACCTATTTAAAATTCCCGTTAGACGTATATTCATAAAATCGTTACACCAAACAAATTTAGCTTAATAAAATATTTTGTCATGTAAATATTTATATATTACCATTTCAAAAGTATGAAAACTCTTCATATTTCTCAATCTTTAAATGCCATAATGAATTGTGGGAAAAGTCAAACAACTTTATCAAAATTTTTAAACAGAATAAAAACATGTCCTTGTTGGCGGAGCGAACGAACAAACTTGTTTGTGAGTGATCGACTCCTCTGGCGCCGCTTGATAGGAAAAGGCTTGTTAGCAGGATAGCGTTTATATGGTTCAATGGATCAATCTGAAAATTTTACCATAAATTCTGGTGTGGGTGTAGACAAACTGATTAGATTTTGGGCACATAAGGTCAAAGGTCACCGAAGATAAAAAATAATTAGTGATATTTTACATTGATTTGTATTGAGATATGAGTCAAAGTGTGTGTTTGTCGCACTGTAATGACTCATAGATGACTGAACTGATAAAGACGAGTGTTGGGGATACTCCCGCTCCGACTTTACGCCATCGGCGTCACTTAAGACTAGTTTTGAAACATAATTTGTCAAAGACTTCACAGTTCTGTCCAGTGTTTGTCTCAGATAATGGTCTTATCAATTCGTTCTTTGTCTTGAACATATGCAATTCAGAAAAATAAAAATGAAATTATTTTTAAACATGTCAAAGATGAAATAGATAGTTTGATTTTAAATTCTTTCCATACTCAATTAAATCAAATTTTTAAAACTGATTAATCAACATAAAGCCTATCAATTCAAATTATGAAAAACTTTCCGATATAATCGGATAATACAAAAGTAATTAGACGAATATGCTAATTTGGGTTACGATTACGGGTCAATTGTAAAAAAGAATCAATATAAATTTGTATCTAAATTTTAACCTTTTAAAAAAGCATAGTAAAGTGTACAGGCAAGAAAGTTCAAATTGTTTAAATACAATTATTATATTTAATTAAAACTTAATTTATTCGAATTCAAATTGTATAAAAATTTATTTAATAGAATTAAAAAAAATTGTTGGTTAATTTTTTTAAACCTTTAACTAATTCTTCTCTGGTGGAAATTAACGAAATTTCCAATCCCTAAATTCTCCATAAAATAATAAATTAATGTAATGTTTATCTAAGATAAACAACCGGATAAACTCATAATCCTTAGGCTGAGAATCAATCACTCACCTGTAGAGACACAACAGATTTTCCAGTATCCATCCTGTACCGAACTATCAGGAAATGTTTTTATCAATCCGATCTTCGTTTAGAAAATGTACAACATAATACAAAACTTGACATTCAAAGTCAGATTTTTATTGTCAAGAACTTGAGAAATTTCATATTTTTAACCTATTTAACATTCATAATATCGATTTTAAGTTCTCACGAGAATTGTGTAAAAAAGCGAGCATACATTAAAACACTTTATATAAATATGATTATTGAAAACTATTAACCTTTTAAGAAATGATGACACGAACTCATGATCCAAAAAATAAAAACTTACAATTTCTGACATTCAGCATTATATCAATGTACAGAATATGTTTTCATCATATCCAATCGGTAAATAATTCATAAATTTAGTTTTGATGTGAATCATGTGTGTTTTTATGTGAAAAAGTTGTAATAATTCGAGTTTATAAATCAACAGCGATATAAAAGAAAGGTTAATAGAATTAGGTTAAAATAAAATATATTGAATAACAAGTTTAAATATTTGTTTTAGAAAGGAATTTTATTAAATGAGCAAGATGAATTAGAATAAGATTTGATTAAACGGAAATTGATGATATTGAAATCATTTTAGTCCGATTAGTGTAGAAACCTTTTAATGTATGCGCTGAGATCATCTTCTAATTGATAATACAAATAACATAGTTCAAAAAATTATATTTCAATTAAAACCCAACAAAATAGCAAATTTCAAATAGAAAATAAAACATTGCCGCCATCAATGCATACGAATACAGAACAAATATAGAGTGCATCTCATCAAAAGTGAGTCCGCTCATGCTTCGAATCAAATATCGTTCATGTGAATATTTGCTGTGCCTTGTTGGGTACTTCAGCCCAAACTGACTTGTCCAATAATCGAATAGACCAGTGGCTTGAAATTGATCAATTCTGAATAGAAAATATTAAATTAGTTTTAATGAAACAAAAAATTTTGAAAATTATTTTACATTTTATTAAAAGGTTTCAAAAGAGCCGATCTTTTGGGAAGCACCATGCCTGTGTAGTAAGCGGCAATATTTTCTGAACCAATATGATGTTCACTTGCTCCATACTCTCGGGTTAGAAATTCTCTGCTTGCCACAAAAACATTCTTTGAGTTTCTCAAAGCAGACACAATTTGTACGTTAAGTTTTGATAACCTTTCTCGCTTAGTTCTGAATATTAAAATAAAATCATAAAAACAAAAAATGCAAATCATTTCAGATCAAACCTATTAATATGCTTTCCAATCGCGTAATACAACTTATTTTCTGGAACCGAATTTGTAAATTGACTAATATAAATTGAATTGTTCGGTCCAATTATATAGTGAGAATCTGTACGAGCTGCTTCTTGCAAATCATCTAAAGTGTCAATTGGCTTTTCGCGGCTCGAAACTGTTAAAAGTGAGTAAAATGATGAACTATAACTGGTGGTTAGTATGAATGCTGCCAACAACCAGGAACTGTAAACTAATCGCGCAGGGGAACTTGCTTCTCGATGCAACTTCCAAATGGCTGAAAACAAATTTTAATAAAATTTCATATGAACAATAAAACATTAAAATTACTTCGATTGATAGAAATTCCAAATAATTGTAGAATAATTTTTCGAAAAGCCGATCTTGTAATAAACTTGAGGATAAAAGTTAACCAAAACAGAAAAAGAGCAAAACACAGCCAAACGTAAATTGAAAATGCTTTCGCAACAATCCATTGTCGTCGGTTTGTTGGTGGTGGATAGGGCACGATGAATGTCACTTCATCATGGTAAATGTAGTGGGTAAATTCAACAGAAAACTGTCGTTGTGGGGATAAGTCAATACCACAAATTGCAAAATTTGATTCCTATGGGTAATTAAGTTATTAAATTATTAGAAATAGTAAATTTAAAATTTAAAAACTTTACTCCATATAAAACCTGCCCGATAAGGCCGTTCCAAACACCGTCAACCAGTTGTCCCCAAGAATTGTTACCAAAAACATAATTTGATTTAAAATTGTAACGTCTTTCCAGATGATTCACCAATTCCGCTTCCATGGAACGATCTAAATAAATTTTTCCCTGTTTATCACGCTTTACTTCGCAAAACGGAAATCGCTACAAAAATAAAAAATATTATAAAATAGTTAATAAATTAAAAACATGATCAAACCTGATTAACTGATATATTCAAAGTAATCGAATTGAGATTACATTTTTTGAATGGAATTTTAAACAAATCAAAATCTGATTTTGTTTTTGGTTGAAAAATTCCCCTGTGCAGATAGCATCCATTAATAATTGGATTTATATGAAGCGCTTCCTGAGTAGTCATAGAAATTAAAATCGCCTGAAAGCTATTTGGTAACCATCGGAGCGCATCCGAAGACCAATCAATGCTGAGTTTAAAGACCGATTGTTTTAGTAAAATCACAAATGGTTTACAGGAAACGCATTGGGAAAATATGTCGCTTAGTTTTTTGAAGCAACAAAACAAATGAACCATGATTTAAATTCGCATGATATTCGAGATCAAATATTAATTCGTATTTCAGTGAGTTGTAATATATATTTTGTGGTAAATAATTCAATAATTTAGTAGGCGAATCATAGTGAACATAAAGAACTGAGCAATTGTACGAAATGAAATTGTAGTATTTACTAATTGAGCTGTTTGTTGAATGTTTTGATGTGCTTATTTTAAAATTGTCAATTAACAACAATTTCTCTCCATTTGGATTATTTTTCAAACAAAAATTCTTTTCAATGTAACTCTCCAAATTTTGATCACCAATAAAGATTGAAATTACAGAATACAACAGAGATGCACAAATCACATGAAAAACAATCACGATAAACATGAAATCCATTGTTTTATTTTTTGCTATATATAATTTTTTAACAGAATATAAATTCTAAGGGTATAGAAATTGACAATAAGAAAACAAGCTATTATTCAATTTTGTCATTTCTCAAAAACATTTATTCAATAATAACAAAATATAAAAACAATTTAGTAATGTACTATATGAAAATATATTACAAGAAGTAAATTAACTTGTACTCGCATGAACAGTACAATAACATAATAATATCTCAACTGCAAAACAGATCTTTTACCAAGGGTATGAATTTCATTATCATGGCAATTTGGATACAGAAAATTGTTTTATTTATTATAATACACTTAATATTCTGATAAAACAATAAATATACCATAATTATTATGTATAAACTTACTTTATGTTAGAGATAGTAACATTTAGGTCGTTAGGTAACTGTCATTAGGGCTTTTGGTTTACATTAAACAGTATTCTTCTTTATCGGTATTGTTATTCACAATTCAAGTTCAAGTTTAGTGTGATTTGAGGCAAAATAAAATGCGGTTTGTTTTGTTGAAATTAGATTTTCGCTAGTCGATTTTTTAAAAACATTAACATTATTGATAAACCATTAAATAATCAGATTCAAGATTAATTAATTATAAAATAATTATTAAACAATCTATTAGTGACCTTATTAATCTAATGATATCCAATGGAATAGTTTTAAGCAGTTTCCAAACCTAGCAACGATTGGACAATATTTGTGCTATTACATTATCAAGCACCATTTCAGTTATTCGAGTTAGAAGAAAACGTCACAAGAGACAAATTAGATAAAATCAAGTGCAAATATTCTATCGATTTGATCAAAACGGTTAGTAATGTTCAATAAGGCTTTTACCTGTAATTATAATTTTGTACAAAATTCTATTAACATGAGTCAAATCAAACCTCATGACTATTTAATTGTTAGAAGCAACTTTCATTTACGTAAATCAACCTGTCAAGCAACTACAGACCAACAAACATTAAAACTTTTATTTTCAAAACCGATTTTTTTTACGTAAACAAATGATTGCAGATAAATCAGATGGATATGTCAATTGGGGCTTTGAGATTCGGGATAACTTGTAAAAAATGAATGATTTTGATTCAAACTTTTAAGACATTTGTGTGTTTTATTACCTTTATTAAATCGGCTTAAGATGTGAGCGAATTATTAAAGCCAAAATTTGTCAATTTTAAATATTAAAATATTTTGCTTGATAATATAATTTTGATAATATAATATTCTAACGTTTAAATTCATAATATTTAAGCAGAGAGTTTAAGTTATCTCAAAGTGTACAAATGAAAAAATATATGTACTAAATGTTACCTTTTAAATCGATTTGGTATGAGTTCAATAAAAACATAAGAGCTAAAAACTTTATGTAAGGTTACATTTGAAATCAATGTCAATGGCTGGCCTAAATATTCAAATTGAAATAAAACTCAACAGAACCATCGTACCATTTGAACAGATAATTTATATTTAAATCATTTAAGAAGCTAATGATATTGCAAAAATAAACAAATGAATTTACAAATCAATTAAAAAAATAACCATTTTTAAGAGAGAAGGTATTTATCTTCATAACGAGTAATAAGTATAAATGTCATTATCATGACAATTTGGATATAGTAAATTGTTTTTTGTATATAATATTCTGATAAAACAATAAATAAGTCATAATACATTATTATTATGTATCAACTTGTGTCAATTTAGTGCCAGAAACATTTCTAGCATAAGGTCGTGAAGGTCGTTAAGCAGTAGGTAGCTGTATTTAGGGTTTAGGTATACATTAAACAATCTTCTTTTTCATCAGAATTTTTATAAACAATTCAGGTTCATGTTGAGTGTGATTTGATGCAGAATGAATTGCTGCTTTCATTAATTAGATGTCGATTGCCGATAGATGATGATCTTATCGATTTTTAAATCGTAAACATTATCGACAAACCTTTTAACAGTCGTCGAAAGGAGGAAAGCCATAATTAAATATAAAATTGGAAAATTGGAAACTCACTCAATGTTAGACTATCAAAATTATTTTAATTAGAAACCATCCCCCAATTGAATCTTAGTTAAAATATTTGAAAAAATAACTGCATTTGAATTAAATATTTGTATATATGGATATTTTCACATTGTAACCTTTTCGTTGTTATCACTCAAAACAACTCTTTCAAAGAAAACATAAAATCATCAAATCTCTAAGAGAACTCCCAAAATGTGAGTTTTGTTCAAACTCTAAAAATTAATCAGAGAAGTAAATTTAACTTTAAAAAATCAAAAGATGCATAAGTGAATGCAAAAAGAAATTCAAATATATAATCAAATCATTAAACAATTGTATGATCTACTAATGTTACTCAGAATTGGAATTCAATCACGATTTCAAACAGTCCCTCGTCTCCCTTCTTTGCATTGAAATGACTCAATTCAGTTCAATAGGCTTAACAAAGTTTGTTTATTTGTAAAAAAAATTCAATTACCTTTTAATTAAAGTGAAACGAATCAAGTGGATAATGGATATATTGATCAAAATTGTGATAAACTATTAAATATTTTAAAATTAAGAATTTTAATAGATTTTAGAAACCTTTAAGAAAAAATATTTGCACAAAAAAACATTCTAACCTATTCAGATGTTCATGAAAGAAGTTAAACTAAAAAATTAAACATTCTAAAATTCCTTGTTGTCAATTATCGATTTCAAATTGTTCAAGTTAGTCGTTCACACAAATATTTTAGATTAAGTTAAATAAATAGTTTAAAACACTTTTCAGTTGTATTATAACTTTTTCATATACCTTTTATTACATTCGATGAGTTTCAGGGTTTAAACATTAGTCAAAAGCGTCTAAATGTTAGTGATATTTGAGTTTGAATTCATCAATTATAAATTCTTTGTTTGATCAAACAAAGCATGTGACCTTTTAGCCAATTATATTACTGGAGAATACTCAATTTTGTTACTCTGTTGAGTAACCTTGATAATATTTTTAAATAAATAATAAAGTATATAGAGTAAAAATTATTTATTAAATAAATTAAATTGATAATGGAAAAAGTTAATGAGAAACATCAAAAGAAACTTTGTAACCTGTCATGCCATGAATGCAGTGTTATGATATTCTTAATAAAATATATTTAAATGTAATAATATTGATTAAACCATTGTGTGACTTGGAAAGAATTACCAACGAGTGCCTTTGAGGCAGTTTTTAATTCATAAATTTAAAAATAAAAATAAAGAAAGAAACATTTAGAAACTCATAAGAAATGTGAGAAATTCTATTACCTAAAAAACCTTTAAATGCTTGTGTTATGCTAGTTGCCAATTAAATTTTTAATAAAAAATAAAAACGTAAGATATAGTCGTATTATAATTTTAGATAAAAACAATTATAAAAATATAAACAAAACCACCTAAAGTGTCTTGTTTACAAAAATAAAAAACCATAAAGTACAAAAACACACATTGCAAAGTTGGACTTTGATCGATTGCTTTTTACATGCTAAACGACCAAGAATGGACATAAAGTCTGCTAAATCAGAAGTAGACAAAGAAGGAGGTAGGGGGAAGCTATGGAAGAGGAGGTGGAAGGTTTGTAACAGGAGGATTGGGCTCCATTGTTACACCAGACAAAATTAAGAAAGTTAAAGTAAAAAAAACTTAAATAAAAATCGCGACAGTAAAGTGACGAGAGCAAAGTTTCGAGAGGTGTTGACTGCTTGAGGGACAGAGAACAAATGACGAGAGAGTGCTTTGACACCAGCCTTTTTATAGTCGGCCAAAACATTACAAGAATCGAGTAAATTATCTGATCTTTTTTAATTTAAAAAAAGTTAAATATTTATTTAAACTTCTATTAATTGGGTGTTTTTCATTGGGCGTTTTTTTGGTAATAGTTTTGAAAATACTTTTAATTGGTATATTTTCAATTAAACGTCTAGGATTCTGTTGGACACTATCAAAAATGACCTTTTATAGACTTCCCAAACTCAACTTAACTACACATGAGTTGTCTGAAAACGATTGAATTTAATTTAAAAAACTCAGTAATTATGAATTCTTTATTAAATTTATTATAAAGTGATTCTCTATGTAAAGCTATTTGACATATTTTTAATAAATTGCTAGAATTCTGATAAAATACACTTCAAAATAGACTTTATTGGATTCATTTAACTCAATTTAACTACATATGAGTTTCATTAAATGTATTGAACTTACAACTTGAACTATGCCAGAGTAGACGTTAGCTGACGAGAAAAAGTACGCTTGCGCAGCTCTTAGTTTATAAAAGTTGGTATTATGTGTCAAATAGACCTTAAAGATATACTAAATATAAAATGAACAAGGGAAGCTGGTTGTATTTTAATATAAATATCATAATTGAGTTGTCGTTTCGGCATTGCCCAATAATACTTTCCATTAGATAGGCTGGGAAGATACTCCAAATGGGTTGGTGGGTACAGTAATCAAAATTAAAAGTTTCGACTAAATGTAGATACGATACAAACAAATTCTTAAAGCCTGTCCCAAAAAGTATATACACAGAAAAAAGATCGACTCTAGTCCAGGCATGCGGAAACTTTTTGAGGAAAAGTCCACTGGGGTGGACAATGAGAGTCCCAAAAGTCCACCGCCAATTTTTTTGCAAAACAAATTGGTTGTGATCATATTTGATAAGATTCTCATAGTTAAGCGTACCTCAAAATTGCTTTCTAAATCTTTACTAGCACATGTGGAACGATTTTATAAAGATCAATTACTAGTTAACAAAGAAGATGAAGTTGGCGTTCAGACTCAGTTAGTTTTATGTAAAGCTTTCAAATTAGGTCAGACATAGGATAACTTTTATCCGAAACTATCGAACCGAACTGATTGCCATTTGAATGGCTCTATTTCTCATTGTCCAATTTGAAATTGTTCATATTCAGTTTACTCATATTTCCCAATTAGAGAATAAGAAAAAATCTAGTGGCCAATTAGTGTGGGGTTGTGTCAAGTCTTCTTTTTTTGTTAAAATAAACTGAATTGAGAACTAATGGATTGTAACTGCAAATTGGTTGGCTAAAAAGATTTCAATATTAATTTGGTGCATTTATCAATCTAATGGAGAGTGTGAAGTATTACTCGATGAGTAAGTGGATTTTATAAATTAATTTAGGTCTATCAATTCACAACTCCTGATTTATATGCCATTTGAATCTTTTATTGGTTTGCAATTTGAATTGGATTGTATATTGAACTGCATCACAACATAACCAATGTTTAATTATTCAAAAACTCATTTGTTATACCAGTCACGCCAATATAATACGACACAAATTTGGAATCTATCCACTTTAATTTAAATTAGTAATTCATTTGTTAGTTGTTTTCGTACTTGTGCTTTGAGACTGACTGAATTTATATTCGGGGCATGTGTAAAAGCCAAATATAGAACTTGAAAATTGCTTGAATATTTGGGGTTAGCTTTGAATTGAAGATAGTGAATTGTATCAACTTGTTTTGAGTTGTTAATAGTAAGTTTATATTTTTTTTAAATAAGCGATTATCAAAATATTTTAAGAGTTTTTGAGATTCATTGTCCACTAGTGGACACCAGAATTATTCAAAAGTCCACTAGTGGACTGATGTCCACCGTTTCCGCATTCCTGCTCTAGGCAGTCTTTTACTCGAGTTATGGCGCCTCAAACAGAATGCAGCTCATTACTGTGAAAAATGCATTGTTTTCAAATTGTGAGATGAGATTATCTCATTGAGATATTAGATAAGTTTTATTATTAAATTTAAATATATTTTCATTTAAATGACTGTTTATAAGAACCACACATTATAAATTTTTAATTAGAAAAAGTTTAATTGAATTTTAAATTTATTTAAATAAAAATTGGCCGATCAGATATTTTAGTTGATTCTTATCAGTTGTAGCCTGAAAAGCATAAAAGGCGCTCACGAGTTGGCGTTGGCTGTCATTCGGTCGTTGCGCTTGCTGGAGTCAAGTCGCACCCCATTGTAGTCTTAGCTGGCTATGGATAGTCATTTATTGACTACTTGTCCATTGGACACTGTCCATAGCTTGTCTATAGACTACGGTAGACTGGAGCTAGACCCCACTCCCACTACCAACCGGCCTGATAACTCATACGTGTATGAGCTCAGGCGATTGCTTATTTAAGAGTTGTTTTCTATTTGTTTTTTATTGTTTTTATTACAACACCCTATGATAATCCTAACCAAAGATCTCATTTTGCTGGTTACAACCCTTTTCTAGGGTCAAGCAAGGTAACTTTCCCTGTTTGATCCTATTTCTCTTAAAGTCATTTCTTCTATGAATGACTTATTATTGTTTAGATTTTTCTTTAGATTAGTTTTATTTTAATAGTTTATTAAAGTTTTTAATTTTTTAAAATAAAACTTTTATTTGGATTTTATATAAATGTTTTAATGGTTATTTAGCCCCATGAGAACTCATTTACAGGTTAATCTTTGTGGATAACTTTCTAGAATCAAACAGTGTGAATCAATGATTCGGTTCTTATTTCGTCTAATAAACGATAAACGAATATTATGATATTTGCACTGTTTAATTCTATTCCTCAGTTTTAAAGTCAATTTTTTCTAGGAATGACTTATTATATAGATTAAAGTTTAAATTAGTTTTATTAACACAATTATTTTTAAAATATATTTTTATGATTTCTTTTTTACATTAGAATTAACTCATCGAGAAAGAGAAAAGAGGCATTTACAGGTTTCTTAAACATTTTTACCCATGCTTATCATTGGGTTTCTATTTTAAATTTAAATTTCTATTTTAAATTTAAATTATTTCAGTTTTTATTATTATTTTTACCCATATTTATTTCAATAATTTCAGTAACACAGCCCACACATACTGGTTTTCCTCATTGGTTAAAACAATTTTTTGTCGTGTTTTCCATGAGTTTTTTAATATTTACTGATGTTATATTTAATTGTCGTATTTATTTAAGTTTTGTTATTTGTTTAATTGAGGAATTAAACAATAAATAAGTTCTTTCATTTTAAAAAATGGTCAATTTAAATTTTATTATTTCTAAACAAAGTCTATTTACACATATAGGGGGAAAACAGACGTTTTTGATAAGGTGGTTTGACAGTTGGTTTGATTGTGGCAACATGACAACATAAAGACGTTGACGTGTGACTGACTGACAGATTTGAGGTTTGCTTTTTATTGTCTGTTTTCGTGCAGTTTGGTTCGTAAAGGTTTGTTTTAATTAATTTTGTTGATTTTGACTTAACTTTTAATATCATTTTAGATGTTTTTACTTTATTTCGTTCTCTTCTTGGTGCACCAAACAGTAAGTCAGACAATGCACGACTCTTCATCCACCCCCACCGGAACGGTCAGTCCACCCGATCCTGACGCGGACCGAACTATCGAAGAGTTGGTTGCCTCACGTGGTTTCAGCCTCGAGACGCATTCTGTTGTGACCGAAGATGGTTATCTACTGTCCGTTCATCGACTTCTACCTCAACACTACTCAGCAACCACTTACTCGTTCACCCACAAGCCTGTGATTGTACACCCCCAGTGGTGTACATGAGTGGAATCGACTCTCCCTTGCAGTACCTCGCGCCCTGGTCTCGCCTTCTGCACTCTCTGGGCCATCGGTTTGCGCCCTCGTCCTCGATGCTCAGCAGCCTGTCCCAGCCTCTGTGCGCTCTGTCCCAACTGGCGACTCTGTGCACCAATGCAATGTTCCTCTTTGGTGGCTTCGACACGCAACACCTCAACCGGAGCCGACTGCCCGTCTACTTTCACTTCACACCCGCCACCAGTTCCACCTGGCAGGTGGTGCACTTTCTTCAGTTGATCAGTTCGGGCACATTTCAACGATTCGACTTTGCCAGTGCTGAGGCAAACACGCGAGTCTACCAACAATCCACGCCCCCTCTCTACAATCTCGCCAACATTCCTTCGAATCTCACGATTGTGATTGTGCGCAGTGAGAACGACTATCTCTCATCCATACCTGACACGGATCGACTCATTCAAGAACTACGAGCTCGACCATTCACAACCGAAGACAGTGTGATTGATCATCGAATTCGTGACCCAATTTGGACTCATCTCGACTTTACCTTGGGCATCGATGCTGGAAGACTAGTCTATGATAGGACTATTGAGTATTTGGATAAATTCTCATAGTAATTTCTGTTGCTTATGTATTTATTTATTAATAACTTAACTTTTAAATATTTATTTTTTTAAACGACTATTTGATTTCTTTTGTTTTATTGTCATGGACTCCTCTGCATAATAAAGGTAACGAATAAACCAAAAATCAAATTATTTTTCAATTCTAGCGTATTAATTCTTACGACAACAAGTTTAATGTTATCAATTTACTTTTTGTCCTAAAATAATATAAAGGTAAAAGTAATTTTAAATATCATGTTATTAAATTACGGCTTAAATGTTAAATGTTATTCTCGAAATACGAACCTAGAACTTTCATAATTAAAAATCATTCAATCGTTTCAACACAGATCCGTTCGCCTTATTGAAGAAATCGAACGACGTAACTCTAACAAAAGGTTAAAAATATTTCAATATTTAATTTTTACTTAAACAGACATTGCAACAACAAAACTTTTACTTGATGCTACATCGATGAGAAACTTTTTTTAAAAATATTTTTGAATATTTACATCATGCTCCTCTATAAGTTATTTTTCTTAATGTGAAGAATTACTATCATAAAGATTAATATTGCAGATTTCTCTTTACTCGTTGTACGCTCAGCACTCAAAAAAGGTAAAATCGTAAAACAGTTTTTAAAACGGGTAAATATCCGTAAATAAATTTATAAAATAACTAAATAACTTTACTCTAATATCGGAATTCAACCTGCAATTATCCAAGAAAACAACAATGCGATCGTGTTAGAGTGGCTTGAGATATTACAACTCGAGCTTGTTGTTACATTTTCCAGTGTTCCATAAAATGTTATTTCAACAACTTCAAAAATGTTTTTTAACTACCTAAAAAAGCACAATATGATTCAAAAATGCATAATTTGGTGGTAAATATCGCGGCATTTAAACAGGTAACCTTTTAATATAAAATTCATATTTGTTTAAATTTGTGCATAATTGAATTCATTGTAGTGTATATTAAATTTATATTTATTTGAATTATGTTAAAATTATTTGATTTTCGATTTCATCATGATGCAGTAAAAATAATTTTGCAATTTTTTAATAAATAAAAACTTTATTTCATTTCGAATAAACAACTTTATCCGAAATTAAAACCTAAATTTACATGTCCATATATTGCTGAATGTTGTTTCTTATTCTTGCTCACCCGTTTACGTTGAACCAATTTCCATACATTTGAAAATATGTTTTTTGCTGCACTTGGTTGGTCAGATGTTTCGGAAGTAGTAGTTCTGCGGATATGATTAAAGTTTTTATTAATAACAAGACAATAATCGTGAGGTTTGATTAGACTCATGTTCCGTTAGAAATAAAAACCATGATTTTAAAAAGGTAAAAACAATTGCAATTTACAATTTGTGAATCGTCTGTATATGCTCTTTGATATTTTATACTTAAATCATTCACTCGTGACGTTTTGCTAGTGTGATTGGTGCATGTACATGAAAATTACATGAACGTTGCTAGGTTGTGTAATGCGTTGGGAATTTGATATACGTGCATTAGATCTAACCTACTAATTGTAAATTGATGCAATACAATGTAATACACAAAACAATGATTAAATTCACGGAGTTTCTTCAATATAATATTCATGTTTTTATATATTTAGTTTTTATTGCGTTTTTATGCAATAATATGAATTAAATAGTGTACTATCGCATATTTTTAAAGGTAACAATTTTATTTATTTATCCGGTCAATGAGAAAGTCTTGGATAAAAAAACTTTTGCTTGAATTTCATAATTATAAATATTACACAATCAAAACTTGTTTAGAATAAGGTTAAGTTTTAATTTTAATGTCTTAAACAATTATTTACAATTTAAATACAATCAATTTAAATAGCTTAAAATTTTATACGAAAATATGAGAAATCTCAAATAAAAGAATAGATGCTGCAAATAGTTAATTGTATTAAGATTATTTTATGTTCAATTACAACTCATGTATCGTACCTTTCCAAACGAAGCGAGTGTTATCTTGCCAAATTTACCATAATTGACCGTGTACGGATTGTTCGTATGAAACTGTTCTACATAACGAACCAATTTAAGCTTTAACTTTAAATTTGGAATTGAATTATAAATCAATATTTTCATGATCATTTTAGCAGGAGAATGAAGTTTGAGTATTATGGTCGCTGCACTGAAGTGAACCACAAAGAGGAACAACATTTCGATGATTATGATTACGAAGAGATAGAATTTTGTGTGTAAATTTAAATTTAAATTCATTGCCAATGTCATGGATAGAATTGCGTTGGTTGGCACACCAATCAATAGAAAGATGAACAGAACGGTTCCGTAAATTTCGTTGAGATTTTTCAATGCTTGAATCTGAACATTGTTGATTTGTAAGAATTTTATCATTTTAGTTGGGTTAAATTTATTGTTTCTTCTATAACTCAACTTTATGTAATGCTCAACTTGAGATAATTTTATGTACGAAACTATTATAACTAAACATGCAAAAACACAAACCAATATGATGGAATGAAGAGTGATGAGAAATGAAACTAAATTTAAGAAACAATTCAGTTGGAAAATTGAATATTTGATTATTCCCAAGATTGAGGAGATTTGGCCCGAGTAGTAAAATTCGCTGAATATTCTTATTTGAATTGTGATTATTTCAATACCTAGATGTTAAGTGAAGAAACAGTTTAATTTTGAATCGAGATAATTCTCTTAGAAATTTCATTGGTAATTGTTTAATTATTTTAAATCTTAAATTTTTGATTTTAAAAAATTAATTTCTATAAATTACAACTTACCAACAGCAATGAACAAAATGTGAAAAAAGTTTCTCAATCCAACTCCAATGCATCTCAAGTTTTGAGCAATACTTTTGCCTCTATCAAATCTTCCAAAATAATTCCACAAAAAGAACTCATTTCTCTCTTCGATCAGAACTTGCCAAAATAGCTTTCCCATAAATCCTTGATTTTTCAGGTACATCAAGTCGTAATCAAACGAAGCCAACAGTAGAAGTGGGGCAATCCACAAATTGTAATGAGCTTCCAAACCTTCGAGATAGACAATGTTGTACAGTAGAACGTTCCATTCATTGGAAAGTTTGTTTTGATACAAACACAAAAGAAGTAAACGAAGACTGTACAACCAAAGGAAACATTTGCATAATTTAAGGTAGAACAGTATTTTCCTTGCGTTTGGATCTTTATCCAAAATCATCTTCCATATTTTGAAGTACTCTTGAAAATAACTAAAATCGTGCACAAGATGAGAATCAATCAAAAAACTCATGAAACAAGATCTGATTTTGTTCAAAACAAACGAATATTTGCGATCCATTTTTTGTTTAAATTATTTTGTTTGAAATTCTTGTCAAGTTGAAAAGCTTTAGCAAGCAAACGCAAATGTTTTGTTTTGGTTAAATTAGTTGGCATAGAAACTACAATTTGTTACAAATGTTTAATTATGAACAAAATTTAAACTTTATTTAAAATTGACATTATTTATTTATTATAATTGCCATTTTAAAAAATTGGTATGGCAAATTATAAGGGTTGCGTTCCCGAACTTTTAAATAATGGTTTATTCTTTTAATTAAAAATTGTTTTAATTTATTTCAAATAATTTAAAATCTTATATGAGAATATAAGAAATCTTGAATAAAAGAACAGATGCTGCAAAATGAACAACATTTAATTTGGCCATTATTTTGTCAAATTATTAATAAAAGTACCTTTCCAAACGAAGTGAGTGTGATTTTGCCATATTTGCCATAATTTACAGTATAAAGGTTGTCTGTATGAAACTGTTCAACATAACGAACAAGTTTGAGTTTTAATTTGAAATTTTGAATTGAATTATATATCAATATTTTCATTATGATTTTTGCTGGTGAATGAAATTTGATAACTAAAATTGCTGCACTGAGGTGAGCACCAAACAGAAACAACATCTCAATGAGTATTGCTAGGATGAGATAGAATTTGATCAATAAACTTAAATTCGAATTCAACGCCAATGTCATGGCAAGTATCGCATTCGAGGGTAATCCAAACAATATAAAGAAGAACAGCAGAGTTCCGTATATTTCGTTGATATTTCTGAGTACTTGAATCTGTACATTGTTGATTTGTAAAAAATCCTTTAATTTATTTGCGTTAAATTGTCTGTGTCTATAATTGTGTTTTACGTAGCGTTCAATTTGTGACAATTTTATGTACGAAATTATTACCATTAGAAATACAAATACACCGACTAATATTGCGGAATGAAGTGCCACTAGAATTGCTGATAAGTTGAGGATGCAATTTAGTTGAAAAATTAAATATTTTACCAATCCAATAATTGATGAAAATTGTTTTGAAAAGTAAAATTCACAAAATATTCTTGATTGAATGGAGATTGTTTGAATACCTAGATTTATGTTTGAAAATTTTCAATTTTTAAGTTTACAATTTTTTATATTTTGTTTTAATCATGACTTACCAAAAGCTACGTAGGCAATTTGAAAGAAATTTCTCATCACAACTCCAATAAATTTCAAGTTTTCGTCAATACTTTTGCCTCTATCAAATCTTCCAAAATAATTCCACAAAAAGAAATCATTCCTTCCTTCCATCATCAGCATCCAGAACTCTCTTCCAACAATTCCAAAGTTTCTCCTGTACATCAAGTCATAACAAATCGAAGCCAACAGAATGCCCACAGCCATCCACACATTGTAGTGAGCTTCCATGCCTTCAAGATAAACCAGATTGTAGAGTAGAATGTTCCACTCGTTGGAAAGTTTGTTTTGATAAAAACACAGTAAAAGAAAACGTAAACTGTTAAACCAGATGAAATATTCACATAGTCTAACATAGAACAATCTTCGTCTGCCCTCAGGACTTTGATCCAATATCATTTTCCATGTTTGAAAATAATCACGAAAATAACCAAAGTCCCAAACAATGTGATAATTTAACAGCAAATTTATGATGCACGACTGGATTTTATGTAAAACAAACGAATATTTGCGAAACATTTTGTTGAACTTTTTATTTTGTACCGTAAATGTTTTGTCAATTTCAAATAAAACATTTTGTGAATTTAAATTAGTCCTGGAGGTAATGGTAAACATTGTGCACAGTTGCCAAGCAATTTATAATTTGTGTTTCGTTCGAATAAAAATAACAAACCTGGGAAAAGTTAATATGCTGAATTATTTATTACCTATTTATTTAATGGTTTTTATTTCGATTTTGTTGTTTACTAAATTATTTCGTGATCGCAATTTTTGCAAAATACGTGTTAAATATTTTATTTTATTAATTAATCTAAAAGCCATTGTATGATTCAAACGGTTAAAATTCTTAATTATATAAATTCTTCATTTTATCATTAATCATTCCAAATATTTCAATATTTTGTACGAAATTTAGATATCTTACATAAAAGAATAAATGCTGCAAAGTATGTTAAAAATTGTTTAGTTATTTATGAATTTTCCCTATTCAAAACACCTTTCCAAAAGAAGCAAGTGTAATTTTGCCATATTTACAATAATTGACCGTGCACAGATTGTTCGTATGAAATTTCTCAATATAACGAATGATGATTTTAGCCGGACAATGGAATCTGAGAACCAAGATCATTTTGAAATTCAACAAAATTCTTTTAAATTGAAACCATTGTTCTACTGGTTGAATGGCAAAATGCATTCACTTTTCTCCTCTCGCAGATGCTCTAATATAATAAATGGTTGACAAATTCGTTAAATTTAACTCATTGTTAAATTATTTTATGATAATTCTTTACTATGCTAACTATGCAAAATATACTGGTAATATATAACTTGATAATAGTGTTCCGACTTGACATTTTCCAAAAATTAAAGTTGTGACTAATACTTTCAAGTCGAAGTTGGCTCATATTTTTAACTTTTGCCATTTTTCTTATACCCCGATCAGATTTCAAAACAGGTTTAAAGCTAACTAAATTATTTTTTTCAATCAGTGATTACCAATGTAAATATTTACTTTGCCTCTTTAAGGTGCCAGTAAAACTAATTTTCCAATTGTTTAATGTTATGATTTCAATTAATCTTTTTCAGTAAATGGTTACTATAATGTACGAGTTCATGTTCAAATCAATGCATAAAAGGAAAATGCAAGAGGACCAAGAAATGGTTTCAATGATATTCAGTAATAATCCTTTGTGTTTCTTAACGTAGCTTCAACTCTAACATTCATCATCATTGAAAATCTTGACAAAAATAATTTATATCGAATTGGTTTATTTTTTATGATGATTATCTTATTTAAACCTCAAATGTTAAAAATTTTATATTTCTGAGCATTTGTATTTTTTAATATTATATAACTTCGTACATTGCTTCAAAAGGTAAATAATCAAATTCTAATCATGAGTCCAAGATTATACATTATTTCACGCATTAGGCAACAATTTGATTTGATAATTTTAAAAGATATTTTTAAATATGTAATATGTGCAATGCATCGCTTGACTTGACATAAAATCGTTTCATCATTTTGTTAAATAACATTCGCCAAATTAAAAATATTTCTATGATTTTAAATTTTATCCGAGTATTATCACTCGTTTGCAATCCATTTTGTTTGAATGTATTGAAAGATCACTTGAATAAAGAATGCAGAATAATGCAGCATAAACTAAACTTTAAGTCTCTAAATCCTAATCTTTTTAAAGTAAATTTTCTTGAAACTTCTCAAGGACGGTTATAATAACTTGTTGTGAGTTGTTTTTTTTAACATAATCTCTGTTTCTTTTCCGCAATTCATTCTTTCGCACCTGAATTATTCAAATATAATCAAACCAAAAGATGGTCTCTGATTTATTTTGTCAACCTGATTGCAGCACTTACTTAAGATGACTCACTAGAGTTCCTTGTGATGGTCGCTTGCGACCTCAGCATTTTCTGGTTGAACACTAAAAACCATATTAATTTAACTTTTATAATTCTTTAGAATCCAATCAGTTTCAATTTGTCTTTTTAGTCAATCTTTTCTTCTCCATTTTAAACAGGTAAAATTAACGAAAATTGTAATGTTCAATTATGTGAGATGGCAAATCATTTCTGTTTTGGTTTAAGCATAATTATCATACGTACATAGTTTGGATTTTTAACATCTTTGGGTATTTCTTGGATTACAACATGAAAATTTTGCATTGTACGATGTACAGGTCAAGCTTCCGAATGCTTAAATTGTACTACAAAAAAATATTCCTTACACGAGAGAGATACTACCGACCTGCGCCCTATCAAGACATCATCAAAGAAGATTCCGAACAGAAGATACGGAGTGTGGTAATAAAATGTGCATTCGTTACGACTAGCATAAAAGTAAAGGTAAAATAATTAATATTTTGTGTAATATTACACAACTAATCGATCAAGCATGTGCATAATTATGATTTTGAATATTTTCTACTTATTATTTCAGTATTGTGCTCCACGGTGTACACTTTAATGTGTAATCGTTTTGTATTTTAAAAAGGTTTTCACTTTATCGAAATAATTTCTAACCAACAAAGTAGTTTATCTCTTATAATCAGCATGTTATCTCATCACTTCGAATCCTCAGAGATACATGACAATTTTTTACTTATTTTTCAAAATAAATTGTGACACCTTGTGGTTTTAATTTAAAAATCATTTTTACTAAATCAATTTTATACAATTTTAAATATAGTTGTTG
Organism: Rhizoglyphus robini; assembly: GCA_023373905.1. Classification (NCBI taxonomy): domain Eukaryota; kingdom Metazoa; phylum Arthropoda; class Arachnida; order Sarcoptiformes; family Acaridae; genus Rhizoglyphus; species Rhizoglyphus robini. Next base: position 1,018,642 of record JAKIJQ010000040.1, on the reverse strand, counting down.
ATTAAAGATTATTTTTAATTTTTTCTCTTGTTTGAAAACAATTTCTCAATACAACTCCAATGATTTTTATGTTTTCAGCAATACTACCTCTACCAAATCTTCCAAACTAGTTCAACAAGAAAAAATCATTCCTTTCCAGTATCAACAAAATCCAAAACTGTTTCCCTACATTCCAAAATTATTTCTGTACATCAAGTCATAACTAATTGAGGCCAACAGTAACATTGCAGCCGGCCACACATTGTAGTGAGCATCCAGACCTTTAAGAGAAAATATTGTGCAGTAGAATATTTAATTCGTGTGTGAGTTTGTCTTGATAGAAATACAACAAAATTGAACGAAAAATGTTGAACCATAAGAAATAAATACACATTTAAAAATTTTCTTTGTCCTTCTTGACCTTGATCCAAAATCGTCTTGATTCAAAGTTTGAAAATAATTACGAAAATAACCAAAGTCTCAAACAATGTGATAATCAAACAACAAATGTGTGATACAAGATTTTGAGCAAAACAAAAGAATAGTTTCCGTCCATTTTCTTGGGATTTTAATAGATTTTTTTTTGTTAAAATTTTAACACAATTTTTGTGTTTTCAACAAAATTTATTGTTGGCGCTAATGCAATGCACAGTTACCTTAGAATTGTTAATGTTTCATTTTCAAAACGAAAAACAAACTCAACATGAAAAACACTAATTAAGTCTACCTTTGTATAGAAATTCTCATTTGAAATTAACTTTTTAATTTGGTTTAACATTTAATTTTCCTAATTTTCCTAATATTGGCTAACTAAGAAATTGTTTTTGTAAAAGCATATTGGATTTTGACTGACTTTTGCTCAAAAGGTTAAATTTTTATTACATTTGTAAAGTTTTGTTTATTAAATTCTATTAATTATTTTAAATAATTTAAAAATTTATACGAAAATATAAGAAATCTTAAATAATAGAACCGATGCTAATATTTGAATATTAAAAATATAAATCATTAAATGTTTTCCAATGACAACATTATTGTAAAATACCTTTTCAACGATGTGAGAGTAATTTTTCCATATTTTCCATAGTTGATCGTGTTAAGATTCGTTGTATGAAATTGCTCAACATAACGAACCAACTAGAGTTTTAATCGTAAATTTCTAATTGAATTGTAAATCATTATTATTTTAACAGGAAAATGCAGTTTGAGAACCGATACTGCTGCGCTAAAGTGAGCACCAAACAGGAACAACATTTGCATTACAATGAATACGAGAAGAAATAGTTTGTTTAGTAAATTAAATTTCATATTCAACGCCAATATCATGCATAGAATCGCATTTGAGTGCACTCCAATCAGTACAAAATGTACAAAGGCGTTCTATCTTCTTTATTTTAATGGTTAACATTTATTTCTATTTGGTATTTTTTATTTCTATTCTAATATTTTTGTATGAAATTGTTTGAAACACATTTCTCAATCCAACGCCAATCAATCTCAAGTTTTGTGTAATACTTTTGCCATTACTGAATCTTCCAAAATTATTTGACAAAAAGAAATCATTATTCTCTTCTATCAATGCATTCCAAAAGTGTCTTCCAGAGATTCCATAATTACGCCTGTACATCGAGTCGTAACTAATCAAAACTAACAGTAGACCCGCAACCAGACCAAAATTGTAAGACGGATCGAAATTTTTAAGATAGACAATGTTGACAAGTTACCATAGACAAGTGCGCAAGATATTTCCAAAATAGTAAAAATTATTATTTTGTTTTATGTTTTTTTAACCAGACTACTTGCTTTGGTTTTATAATTTTAAAAATTTTAGTAAAATTCAATGCTAGTGTCTTTAAAATGGTTACTACCCAATTTCAAATAAATTAGAGGTGAATCTTCTTCGTGAAATTCTAAAAGGTAACAAAAAAACGAAATTTGTTCAAAGATATTTCTATTGATATCTCTCGGAAATAATATAAATGGTACAACTCATGCATGGCTTTGCATATTTTTTAAACCTAAAATTTAGTTTATTTTTATTTAATGTTTTGATAAAAATTTCTTTATACATTATAACGCAATTTCTGTTGTGAGTTGTTCTATTCATGTATAAACAAAGGTTTCAAAACAACCTTTGTACTTTAGGTACATTTTAAATAATATCAATTTCCCAATTTCTATTTCTGTCAAAATGTTTCACAGCAATTTCTGTGTATTGTTTTTCGAAATACAACCTTAGATTTCCTTCATTCACCAAGCATTACATTGCATTGGAATTTCGCTTCAATTAATGGTAAAAATTCTAAAATTTTTCATGAAATTTTTCACTGATAATAATCGAAATGTTTTTGTTAATCTCAAATTCTTTACTATTCGCACCAGTTTTTGTGTGCAAATGTTTGTTTGAATTGTTGAATTCTGCATTGGTGCGTTCTATCTGGTTATTGGTGAGTTTCTGTCATTTACGGTGATGGTAGCATTTATGGTCGTTTTTGAGGTTCGATCGCACAATTACATAAGGTAAGATGAGATTATTCAATTTATGATATTGATAGATTTTAATTTTTACTTATTTGTTTATTAAAATATAATCTGCTAAATTACCACTGTTTCTTCAATTGCGATCTGTTATTTCTATTTTTCCATTTGTATTTAAAGTCAATTTATCAAACAAATATAAAAAACCTTTATTTGTTTATTAAAAAATGCGTCAATTTATATCCTATAGTTCAATATGCATTTTTTCACATAACGGCAATTTCATTCACAATTTTTATATGCAAATATAAGAAATTTTAAATAAAATAATAAATGTTGTAATTTAATTGAAATTAGTCAGATGCTACTAAACCGGTAACAATACCTTTGCAAATGTAGAAAAGGTAATTTTTCCAAACGTTCCATTCGTAACACTGAATGTGTTTTTAGTGTACAAATGTTCGATGCAATAGGCGAGTTTGAGTTTCGATGGCAAATGATGTGCAATACTGCCCGATTGATCGTATACTTTGAACAGATACTTGGCTGGACGGTGAAATTTGACATGTGCCAAATTTATTTCATTTCATCAATTAACATCAGTTAGTGGACACTGTGGCCAACATGGTCCACATTACTGAGCAAGCCAAACTACTAGTCAACATGTTGCGAAATCATATATCTGCAAATTCCAACAAAGTTCACGTTTTCAACTTTGCAACTTTCTGACCGAGCACTGTCGTGTGTCGAATCAGATGATTCAAGGCTGCAAAGAACTGATCAGCAATCTAATTGCACTCACTCTCGTGACCAACATTCCTGTGAACGTCTACTTTGTTCGTCTGGTTGTACTGCGAACTCATCCATTTGACCAGTTAGTGATCTATTTTATTATCACATATATCATACTATGATATGATTCATAGATATAATCGTGATTCAGTTGGCTGCAAATTTGATTTGTTTGGTTGGCCTGGCGATGATCACCAAGACAATTCACGATCTTGCGAGGTACATTCCTGCACTTCAACATTTGATCGGACATGGATTGTTGAGATACAAATTAAAGTATGACGAACTGATGTATCGACTGGTTTGGGGACCTAAAATTGCGGCTTCTGTTGGACCGGTTAAGAAGATTACCTTTCGAGGGATTGTGGAGATTCTAGTGTTTTACATTGGATTCCTCTTGTTGGTGTTCTCAAATGAGTTGAAGATAAATTTAAAATTTTAGTTTGCCGTTTAAATTCACCAGTATAACTTTTTAAAAAAATAATAGAAAAATTGAAAATAGACATAATTTTGAAGAACTTTTCTTGAAACTGTAACGTAAATAAACGAAATAATTAAAATATAAATTAAACTAAAATTACCCAACCCGTTTATTATTGTTTCCTCAAAATTTCCCAGTTAGGTAACGCATAGTAACGACCAAACATTGCAGCGGCAAACATTTTCCTTGCCATGAACACACAAAAAGTAACGAAACGAGTTCAGTTCAAATAATAAAATCGATAAATTCCGACTAAACTCATGAAAAGTAGAGACGCCAATTGTGTTATTTATGACAGTTTCAATTCGATTTGAAGAAAAAATAAAATACAAAATATTCCACTAAATTTATATTTCCTTTAAAAATCCAAACGTTTATTACAATGATATTTTAATATTTTAATGTTTATAAATTAAACTTTAATAATTCGTGAAATTTTATTTATGGAAAGAACAATTTAATAAAATTAAACATTAAATTATTATAACCTTTAAAACTCAACGTGAATTTTTCAGATTAATTAAAATTGAATCATAATGCTATTCTCAAGCCTCAAATTCCAACGTTGTTTTTACGCAATCTCAAAAGAAATCATCGAAAAGCCCAAAAACCGTCGTCTCATTTTCTATCTCAACTGTGCTCTGTTTGTGTACTCCATTCCACGACTGTTCACTCTGTTGTATGTGAATTTTGCTGAAAATGGTAAAATTGCACCACAAATTCGTCAGTACGATTACATTGGTCATTATTTGCACTCAAATTCGGAGAGCTATGACAAATTCATTCCTCTGTTTATTTGGCTGCTTGAGCTACTGCTCTTCTGTGTCCAGTACAATCTGTACTATTTACCGGGAAGCTTCACTGCACCACAAATTTTAAAACAATTTGTTGTTCAGAATCAAGATTTATATTACCAGTTAATTTACGCCAAAGAACGACAAACTTTAATTTTTAAAAAGAAATATAAAAAATTATTAAAAAGCTCTCAAACCAAAAATAAATTCACCAAATTCTACTGCAAAGTTAAAGCAAAATTTACAATTTGGATAAATCTCGAAAATGTCAATCAACGAAAGCTAAATCGAAACAGACTATCAATTCTTCCAAAAATGTCGTCAAAAGTTCGGGCACAAATGTTGAATCTAATGATTGTTGGAGATAAGATTGGATATGCATTTCAAATATTTGGAGGTAATTTAAAACATTCAAATAGTTAATTACTAAATTAAATCTTTTTTTGTTCACTGTAGTTATTCTTTACATAATATTCCTTATTTTAAGTATTCCAATCCTGTCAAAACCTTTTCCCTGGCATTACATTTTGTGGATCTGTACCGAGGATAAATTGGTGTATCACTCTTTCCTTGAAATTGTTCGTTACGGAATATTCTTCTGTCAATGTGCAATGGTTGCAGCAATTGTCGCAATCGGTCATATTGGACAGCAAAGTAGAATTATTAAAAAAATTAATTTACCGTTATAAAAGAAAGAAACCTAAAAATCATAATTTATCAGAAAATTGTCATAGAAAATTAGCCAACTTCTTAGTGGAACATTTGAAAATGTCCAATCTAATCGTACGAATCAACAGTGAAATCATCAGTCGCATTCTGCTGATTGCCATTGGCACAAACATTCCAATCAATATTTTCATTTTACGTCAAATTCTATTCAAACGCAACTCAATTTTTGAATACTTTGTAGCCGGATTTACGTTCACAATTCAAATCTGTGCATCCGCCATAGTTCTGCTACCAATCTCGTTGATGGTCAATCGAATGCACGCGCCTCGAAGGAACATTCCAATATTACAATATTTAATGAATAGAAATTTAATAATTTACAAATTGAAATATGACAATTTGTTTTATAGACTAAATTTTGGTCCAAAAATTTGTATCACAATTGGACCATTGAAAGAGGTAACCTTTGCTGCACTCATGGAGGTAATCGAGAAAGAATTTGATTTATAAAAGTGCTTTAAGTCTTATACTTTTTCGTTTTAGATCATTTTTGCATATTTTGGATTCTTCTTGTTGGCATTAAGACGAATATTCAAATGATTGGAAAGATAATAAATGCATAGAAAACATTTAAAACAATGAAATGGTAAAATCGCTTAAATTCATTTGAATTAAAAATATTAAACTTAAGACCATTAGGTAAATTAATAAATATAACAAATGTCTTTTGAATATCAAAATATTAACAGAATTGAAAAACAAAAAACTAATTAGTGAAAATTCATTTAAAAATTATTTCATAAAACTTTATTTATTTGGAAATTTAAATATAAATGAGACCTTTTAAGACTTAGAAAGGATGAAAGACGAATGTTTATTGCATCATTTTCTTAATTACAAAGATTTTCGTTGAATCATCTGCATGGCATACATTACAAATGCACAATAAAGTAAAGTAAACTTTTCGAAAATATAAAAATTTTGATTTTATAATTTTATAAAATTGCTTTAACAAACCTCATACAACGCTTTTGTAGTAATTTGCCCAACCGATCCAAGTGTATAGTAAAATTTGCGTTCACAGTTGACCATTTCATAGAATGCGCCAAGTTTGAGTTTGTCCTTGATTAGTCGTTGATGACGTAAATATTGTTGCAGATTTCCTAAATATAGGTTCGAATTATGAAAGTACTTCACAACATAAATAATTGGAAGACAGCACGAAAATCCTGCCACAATTTGACATGACAAAAAGACAGCGCAATTGATCTTTTCCACAGAAGACAAATCTTGATTCAGTGCAATCGACAGCAGATAAACACTCAACGGTAAATTGCACACAAAAGTCAACATCAAAAATGGGCGCAACCATCTGCTGAATACGAACAAACATTTTGAGAATCTTGAAATATTCAATTCGATAGTAAAACAGAATGAGTGCCAAATCAAATTGAGAGAAGAGTCGTTTCTTGTCACGACAAATGTAGATTGCTTTTGCGAGAATTTGGTTTGTCAGGTGAGCCAAACTGGAGCCATAGGCAAAGTTGATGATAATTTCACAGAACATGAGGAAAAATATATTTTTCATGCACTCGAGGAAGGTGTGAGCTATTAGGATGACATCAATGAGCAGTAGAAGGTAATACTGAATACTGAGGGAGTAGGCTCGGTTTATCATGTACAGGTAGTAGACGAAACGGATGAATAGAAAGAAACCTATAAGAATTAAAATGATATATATGGTTTCATACAAAAATATTTCAATAAAAAATGTTATATTTGGAAAACTAATTTAAAAGTGAGATTTTTAAAATTCAAACCATTAAAATCTCTAATGAAGTATTCGACTAATTTTATCATTTGAATAAACCTTAAGTTTTTTTAACAAAATAAAAATTATAGAATCTAATATCAAATATTTAAAGAATTGTTAAAGGACTGTTCATAAATGACATGTATTAAAATAGAATATATTAAGATAGAAAATTTTTAAATAAAAAAATATAAATATTACCGAAAACCGAATTAAAAACCGTCTCCAACTTTTCCAAACATTTAGCAATCAAAATGACCCTCACACGAGAGTTTCTTGACAGATTCGAAAAATTTTCCAATTTTCTATCATAAAATTGAACATTTCCACTGTTCCAAACGTTCACATAGGTTTGCACGCGCGTAATAAGTGATCTAATTGGCGATTTCAATGTTGATTTAAATCTGAATTGAGTTTGATTGATAATCCAAAAGTTTTTTGCATTCTTAATCGTCAATTCGTACACCAATTTGTAGTAAAATCGATTCGCTTTTCCGTAAATGAAATTGTCGATATAAATCACGAATAGTGGCAATGGTGAAATACAAATGCCCAAAAGAGAATTGAGACGAATGACTTGGAGAACTGTGGTAAGAACCGGATCAAGATGAGAGTAAATTTCAAATAGATTTAATTCTCGATTTAATGGCAATAGAGTGTAGGACACAGCACAGCAACGGACAAAGATTAGAAGTAGATAAAGGTGATATAACCGTTTTGAAATATGATCTAAATGAGTGGGAAATTTATGCCGATTAATACACTCGATTCTAATGATTGAAGATGATAGAAAGTATCGTTTTGAGATGTTCCATAAGTGTTGGAATGGTCGAATAACACATGATGATCCGTTGGTTGAATTGTTCATGATTTTTTATTTAAATTTAAAATTAAAAATTTAAGACCTTTTTAGAAGCGACATAAGGAATAAGGAAAATAATATAAATAATTTTTTAAATATTTTATATATTTAAACTAAAATTGTCAAATTAAATTGAAACAATTAGTAAACGTACTTGTACAAAAAGTTCATTGAAACTTCAAACTTTAATTAGTAATTTTCATGCTAAATCGAATTTGTTTCAACTTGAGTTTCATGTAAAATGTCATTATCCTTGACTAATTATCATTTGTGTTTGCCTGCAAAGTTTGTTAATTGCAAAATAATTTTACCTTTTAGTAAGTAATCAAGAAATATCATTTTGTCAAGTAATTTACTTTTATAAAGAATAGATTTCTAACTAAATTTTGAAAAAGGTACGATATCATTACATTTTAAAGTAAAGAAGGATATTTTAGTAAAACTAATTAGAATTTTACTAAAAATAAATGTTTTAATAAATTTTGCCTTTAAAAGAGACATTCGATAACTACCTTAACATGCATTTTTCATTTAAATAAAACAAAAAATATTATTTACAAATTTAAACATATCTTTACTATTTTAATGTGAGAATACAATTTGCATTAAAACAAACGAGAAAAATTTTCAAATGCATTTAGCAATGATATGGCAATCATACTGACTGATGACTTCGAATCAACGTTGACATTGGACCCGACAGCATCTTCACTCGGTTCATCGGTTTCATCAGATGATGCCTTCTCCTGTGAAGACAAATTGAGCTCCTCTTGAGTGCTGCCCACCTCTTTGGGTAGTTTGACAACAAGTTGAGCAGTTTTGAGTGACTTTGGTGCGGGAGATTTTGGAACCTTGAAACCCTGAATCTTTCGAATCATCTTTTTGAATGTCAACCAAACGAGCATTGAAACGATCATAATATTTAAACTCGCGAGATGACAGTCCAAAGGTGATGGATCGCTCGCAAACAAAATTGATAGGATGATAGCGACGACTCGCTTGTAAGTGGCCCATCAGCTGGTTGATCACTTCTTTACTGGGTCGGGTGTAGGTGTTCGCGGGTGGTGATGGTGATGGCTGCTGTTGATGAAGGGGGCTTGATTGTACTGGAACTGTCGCTTTCGTTCGAGTCGTCCTTAGTGCAGAAGACACAGAAATATTTGGAACATGATGAGTCACACATGGCGGAGTTTGTTTCGAAATGGTTTGAGAATGAAGACAAACTGAAGAGAGGTAACGAGACACAAGACAGAACGAGGTGCTTACTAGTAAAGTTGTGGGGAGTGACGCCTGCTTTGACGGCGTCAGTTACGGGGTCGAACATTTCCTTGCATCTCGAGTTATATTGGCGTTCAAACTTCTTGTAGCCCATCATGGTTTCGAGTAGTAGAACAGCAAAAAACAGTCCGCCGAGAATGGTTCGTACGATTCGTTGATTCGCTTTTCCAAACTTTTGTACTTTTCAGCGCCTTTTCGAAAGCGAAGTATGGTAGAGTCTTTACAGCCGCTTATTTCACCAAAATACTGCTTTCCAAGGCCTAAATCGATCATCTTGATGCCACAGGTTCTCGACTCGAGATACTTGATCAGTCTTTCCTTGGGCTTATTCAATGACTTGAATCCATTCACCATTACGTTCTGTGCCTTGATATCGTGATTCGCAATTCGGCTTTGGTGAAGATGAAGCAATGCTGCGCCCAACTGGTGTGCCACTTTTACTGTGACTAATCTGGGCAACGGTGCGTCGATCTTTTTGAGCACATCTTCTAGAGTGAAATCCAGTCCAGTGATAGCAGGTTTTGAGAAAAGCTGGGAGCTTCATGATTGTGGTGGAATCAGAGAAAGTATCCAGTGATGGAAGATGCCCAATGCAAGCTAAATCATCCTAAAGTTATCTCCAAAGACAGTGATTGTTGAATCCTTCAAGAATATTCTTAATAATGATGAGGATTTAATGAATTTTTGAAACAGACAATTGATTCAGTTAATTCAATTTATTTGACGCAATTTTGATTAAAGATAATCAAAAATCAAGAAAATGACAAGTTATGAAAGAATTTATTTAAAAAATAACAAAATTTAAAGAAAAAACGTTCACACTTTATAACGGTTGATAATTTCCATGGCTTGATCCATGTGGCACCTTTTGGACTCTTTTGCAAGAAGTTTCAGTACCAAACCGTGCATTGGTGTCTTCAAACCATTCGTATTGAAGAAGTCTTGCGCAATCTCGAGTATAAAATTGTATGGTTTCTCAGTCTCGAGCACCCAGATCTTTTGATGCTTTGGGTCATACTTGCGCTTGAACTCATTGTAGCCCATCATGATCACCAGCAGCAGTACACCAAACGCAAAACAGTCCGCCAAGAATGGATTGTAGGTCGTCTTGTAGAGCTTTTCATAGCTAATGTACATTAAAGTGCCCATTCGGTGGCGTGCTTCTTTGCAGTCTTTTAGTTCACCTGAATATTGTCGTCCAAAGCCTAAATCGATCATCTTGAAACCACTTTTGGACAGATTCTTGACAAGTTTGTCCTTGTTCTCCAGCGACACGAACGAAGTCATCATAACGTTCTGTAGCTTGACATCGTGGTGAGCAATTTTGTGCTCTTGATGAAGATGGCTCAGCGCTGCGCCCAACTGTTTCGCTATAAACACGGTGAGTTTTAGGGACAAGGGTTTGTCCACTTTTTGAAGCACTTGGTCTAAATCGGCAGCCAAAAGTTCGGTTTTCATTACCAGGCAGCATGGTTCCTCTTCAACCGCTTGTTTGATCCAGAAATAGTCGTGTAGCTTGACTATGTTCTTGTGCTCGACCTTCTCCAAGAATTGTACTTCCCTCTCTGTCTTTTCGTACCAAGTCTCGGGAATTTCTCCAGCAACATCTTCAGCGGGTTCTTCTTTCTTGTTCACAACTTTAATCGCAAAGTTGGATTTACGGTCATTTTGGTCGTGTGCTTTGTAGACAAAACCATATGAACCTTCGGCTAGATAGACTAGTTCGGATAGGCCAAATCTTTCTTGAATTAGCTTGCCGTCCGTGTTGATGCTTGGATCAAAGTTTACATCAACAATTGTCTTTTTTGAATCGTAGATAATGAGCGATGGTACTGGGTCTAGCTCGGGAATTAGGATAGGAAGGGCTTGATCTTCCGGTTTGGCTTGTTCCTTTGTCTTTGTTTCTTGGGACTTGATTCCTTCGAACTTGGTCCCTTCGGACTTGGTGTCCTCGGACTTGAAATCTTCTGGCTTGTCCTTTTCAACGAATCCATTTGTTTCAACTACATCAGCCACGTAGTTTGCTTGTTCAACCAAAGCTGTTTCATTCAAAACGACCTGATTTGCACGGGCTACAGCCAGTAATGGCAATTCTTCCTCGTGGGTTTCGAGTTGTCGTCTGCCGCAGCAGCATCCAATGGTGTAATGGTAGCAGGTTTTGAGAAAAGCTGGGATCTTCATGATTGTGGTGTAATCGAAAAAGTATCCGATGCAGAAAAGTGATCCAGAACCAGACAAATCATCAAAAAGTTAACTCCAAAGACAATCATTGTTGAATCCTTCTAGATTAATCTCAATTTCGTACAAGTCCCGCAAAACTAACGTTTTGCCTCTGGGACTTGTACGAAACCGTTGGCAGCAAGCTGCCAACGGCACCCACACCCCCTCACCTCACTCAACTCACTATCGCATCACCTTAGGAACAAAGACAACCAACCACCAATCCAACTAACAAAACCTAAACTTAACGACCACCAACCCCCACCTAACCACCTAAACCAAACCTAACCCTACAATTTCTCATAACAAATGTAAAACCTTTTGTAAAATCTTGATCTAAATAAAATCTTTTTATACCTTAAAAAACCATCTAACCTAACCTAACCCTATCCTAACCGACCACCAACACCCACCTAACCACCTAAACCTAACCTAACCCAATCCTAACCGACACCCACACCCGCCCAACCACCTAAACCTAACCTAACCCTATCCTAACCGACGCCCACACCCGCCCAACCACCTAAACCTAACCTAACCCTATCCTAACCGACGCCCACACCCGCCCAACCACCTAAACCTAACCTAACCCTATCCTAACCGACGCCCACACCTGCCTAACCACCTAAACCTAACCTAACCCTATCCTAACCGACGCCCACACCCGCCCAACCACCTAAACCTAACCTAACCCTATCCTAACCGACGCCCACACCCACCTAACCACCTAAACCTAACCTAACCCAAAACCCATCCTAACACGGCACCTAACCTAACCCAAAACAACTTAACCTAAACCTACACTTAACGACGCCAAACACCCATGCCAAACCACCCAAAGAAGCCTACCCTAGCGCCTAACCACATAACTCTACATTTAAGTCTGAAATTTCTCAAAATTCGAATTTTCAATTGTTGAAGGCATTTTTCTATTAAATGAAATTATGGCATTATTCGACGCAACAATCAGCGTGACGGACACACGCACACGAGAATTTTAATAGAAGTGGGATAATGGTGAGGATTTAGTAGTTAATTGAATGGGATAAATTGAGTTAATTGACTCAATCAATCGAATGTATAAATTTCAAAACCTTGTTTTATGTTTCATTTTTTATTTTACAAAAAAAATCAATTGAATCCATATTTTTGGAAAAGAAATAAAATTGAAGTTTAAAGAATTTATTTAATAATACAAAAATTTAAGAGAAAAACAAATCACAACTCGTCGATCACTTCCATCGCTTCATCCATGAACCACCTTTTGGGCTCATCCGCCAGCAGATCCAGAACCAACTGATGCATCGGTGTCAGTTCTTCAAGATCGTCGAAGAATCTTTTTGCGATCTTCAGTATAAAGTTGAAAGGAGGCTTGATAAGCTTGTCCTCTTTGTCCCAAATTTGGTCATGTTCCGCGTAATATTGGCGTTCAAATTCCTTGTAGCCCATCATAGTTTCGAGCAGTATTATCGCAAACGCAAAACAGTCTCCCGAGAATGGACAGTACGATTGGCTGATTATCTTTTCCAAACTTTTGTACATTTCGGTGCCTTTTCGTAAGCCAAGTGCGGTTGAGTCTTTACAGTCACGTACTTCACCAGAATACTGCTTTCCAAAACCGAAATCGATCATCTTGATGACACAACTTGACAGATACTCGGCAAGTTTTTCCTTCGGCTCCAGGGACTTGAAAGGAATCATCATAACGTTTTGAGCCTTGACATCGTGATTAGCGATTTGCCGCTCATGATGAAGATAGTTCAGTGCTTTACCCACTTGTTTGGCCACAATTATTGTGACTTGTAGAGGCAATGGTGCGTCCACTTTTAGAAGCACGTCTTCGAGATCGACATCCAAGTTTTCGGTTTTCAGTACAAGGCACAATGGATCGGTATAATTCCATCTTTTGATCCAGAAATAGTCCAACAGTTGGACTATATTCTCATGCTTGACTTGCAACAATACTTTCAGTTCATTTGCTGTTTCGTCATACCATGGGTCGTAGAAATCAGTACTTCGCTCGTCCACTAAGCTGTCTTTCTTTACAACTTTAATCGCAAACTTGACTTGAGGGTTAGCCTTTGAGCGTGCTCTGAAAACCTTTCCAAAAGAACCTCCCTTCCCGAACTCTAGTTTTGAGACGGCAAATCGTTCTTGAATCATAATTCCTTCTTTTTCTGCTTCGAATTTTGGGCCTGGGTGAAAGCCGTTGTTTTCGATTTTCCTTGTTGGATCGTCTATTTTGAGCTTCAGGTCCGGATACGGAACAAGGATAGGAAGCGCTTGTGCTTCCGGCTTGGCATGAACTTCGGGGTTTGCGTCCACAGGTTTGTTGTTCGTGAGTTCGTTGCTCTTGGATTCGTTGCTCTTGACATCGTTGCCACCGGCATCTGTGTCCTTATGTTCGGAATCTTCAAGCTTCTGGCCCCTGGGCACACGAATCCAAACTCGCCTATTCAAAACGGCCTGATACTCTGACAAGCATTTCAAGTCATCTGCCGCATCTGCTAGTAATTGCCTCCTTTCTTCTTCGGAGTCATCGAGTTGTTGTCTACTGCCGCAGCAGCAACCAAAGGTATAGTGGTAGAGGGTTTTGAGAATGTTTCGGGAATTCATGATTGGTGGTGGAATCGAGAAAGTATCCGCTGAGAAAAGTGATCTACAACTAGACAAATCATCCAAAATTTAACTCCAAAGATCATCATTGTTGGATTCTTCTAGATTAATCTCAACAATGATGAGGATTTAATTGATCATTGACAAATTGACTCAATTGACTCCATTTTAATGAATAAAATTCAAAAATTTGAGTTTTGTATCTTTCTTTCTTTAAAAAAAATGTTTCAAGTAAAGTCTATTCATAGAAAAAATATCGTATAAAGAATTTATTTAAAAATACAAAAATTTAAGGAAAAAACAAATCACAACTCGTCGATCTTTTCCATAGCTTGATCCATGAACCACCTTTTGGGCTCATCTGCCAGCAGATCCAGAACCAACTGATGCATCGGTGTCAGTTCTTCAAGATCGTCGAAGAATCTTTTTGCGATCTTCAGTATAAAGTTGAAAGGAGTACTGATAAGATTGTCCCTTTCGTCCCAAATTTGGTAATATTCTACGTCATATTGACGTTGAAACTCATTGTAGCCCATCATAGTTTCGAGCAGTAGTATCGCAAACGCAAAACAGTCCGCCGAGAATGGAGAGTACGATTCCTTGATTAGCTTTTCCAAACTTTGGTACATTCTGGTGCCATTTCGAAGCTCAAGTGCGGTTGAGTCTTTGCAGTCGCGTACTTCACCAGAATACTGCTTTCCAAGACCGAAATCGATCATCTTGATGACACAACTTGACAGATACTCGGCCAGTTTTTCCTTCGGCTCCAGGGACTTGAAAGGAATCATCATAACGTTTTGGGCCTTGATATCGTGATTAACGATTTTGCGCTCATGATGAAGATAGTTCAGTGCTTTACCCACTTGTTTGGCCACAATTATGGTGACTTGTAGGGGCAATGGTGCGTCCACTTTTAGAAGCACATCTTCGAGATCGAAATCCAAATTTTCGATTTTCAATACATGGCACAATACAACATCTGCTCTGGTGATCCAGAAATAGTCCAACAGTCGGACTATATTCTCATGCTCAACTTGCAACAATACTTTCAGTTCATTCTCTGTTTCATCATACCATGGGTCGTTGGTAGCAGTACTACGCCAGTCTCGAAAGCTACCTTTCTTTATAACTTTAATCGCAAACTTGACTTGAGGGTTAGCTTTGGCGCGTGCTCTGAAAACCTCTGTTCCAAAAGAACCTCTCTTCACGGACTCAAGTTCTGAGACGGCAAATCGTTCTTGAATCATTTTCCCTTCAACTTCAGCATTGAATTCGCCTAGGCGATAATTGTCGTTAACGATTTTCCTTGTTGAATCGTCTATTTTGAGCTTCAGCTCGGGGTACAGCACAGGAACGATAGGAAGGATCGGAAGCGCTTGTGCTTCCGGGTTGGCTTGAACTTTGGGGATTGGGTCCACGGGATTGTTGTTCGTGAGTTCGGTCACTTCAACTCGAACTGTTTCATCCAAACACGAGTGATACTGTCGATCATTGTTTCCTACTTCAACAAGCAGGAACGTTTCATCCTCGGGGGTTTCGAGTACTCGACTGCCGCAGCAGCATCCAATGATGTAGTGATAGCAGGTTTTGAGAAAAGCTTTGAACTTCATGATTTTGGTGGAATCGAGAAAGTATCCGCTGAGAAAAGTGATCTAGAACTAGACAAATCATCCAAAAGTTAACTCCAAAGATCATCATTGTTGGATCCTTCTAGATTAATCTCAATAATGATGAGGATTTAATTGATCATAAATGAATCAATTGCCTAATCTTTGAATTCACGATCTAGTAGTTGACCAATTCAATGACAAGGTTAAAAGAATATCCACGTAAAGAATTAATTGAAAGATAAAAAATAATTTATTTATATCTACTTGCAAATCATTTTGATTTACTTTAAAATTTCATTTTTAATTTAATTATGAGATTTTTAAAATGTAGATTTTAATTCTGAGTAGTTCAAATTTGTTTGATGACAACAATCCAACATTTTGTAATGATAGTTTTTTTTAATTCAACGACAACAATTATGTAACATTATGACTATATGAATTCAAAAATTTCAAAGGTTATCTTTTTTATATATTTCTCTCATCAAATATTTTGGAAATGCAATTTTAACTATTTAATTAACAATTATTTTTTAAATCATAGAAAAAAAAATTAGAAAAAGAAAAAAATTCAAACATGAAACATATTAAACTCGGAATCGGTTCTCATCCACGAACCCAACTGTAACTCTTCAAAGCTGTCGTACAAAGTCTTTCTTAGCATTTTGGTATGCACTCGAAGCTGCCTTCAACGATTCGTAAGTCTGTTCAGCAGCATCGACACGAGTGTTGAGCAGTGGTGGTTGCTCCAGTTCATTCAAAGCTCGATAGCGTCTTGCAAATTCCAATTTTGACAAACGAGACTGATCGGACCGACGTAATTCGTTTGATAAATGGAGTGTACCTATCCGGGAGTTGGTGACTTCAATGTGACCTTGGAAGGGATTGTCCGTGTGAAGCAAATTCAATAGTTCGTACCAATTGTGTGCATCGTGACCTTGATACTGCTGACGAATCTATGTAAATGTTAAAAATCACTATATACTAATATCTCAAGGCTCGTAAGGAATTGCATTGTAGAAGGCATAAGGTCCACCTCGTCAACCCACAACAATACAGTGAAAGGCAGAGTAAGGACCACCTACTTCCGTATGCCATCCGACCACAGCACTATTAAAGGCAGGGGCCCCGATCTACAGTCAAAGGCAGGGGCACCAGTTCAACAGTCAATTACACTATCAAAGGCAGAGGCACTCGATAATCTTCTGAGTACGCCAGTGTACCACAAGCATGCTTTGTTTACTAATTTCAGCTGTTTTCGCTCTGGCCACAGCACAGCACCTCGTGCACCAATAATCTCGAATTGTTTTAAATTTCTCTATTTCCAACGTTTGTTTATGTTTCTATCTGAATGCATGTGTCAACCAAATCACCACGAACGAGTTCAATTCATCAAATTGTATCAAACTCAGCCAAATTTTATTGACATCATCGAAGAGCGCACATCTACTTTGTGATGTTATTTGTGTGTTTATTATGTTTGCTTCACATTGTTGTCATTGTTATTGGTCACAAGAATGTAACACATTGCTCAATGAACAGGTGCTTTTCAAAATCATTTAGATTTGTGTCTTTTTATTACTGTTTGCTTACCGAGCGACTATGACTCAGCTTGCTTTCTCCTGTCATCTTTAGTTGACACGTTGTTTTGTTTTGATGCAATGACTTGATTGTTGGTACTCTACAATCTAGAGAACAGATTTACACAACTTACCGAACTACTCAACTCAATAGTCTCATCGTTCATTTAATCAGCATAATGATTCACTTATTGTCTACTGCTTTCGTAATGTGTTTACATTGCCTTCATTGTGTTTTGCTCTTTTGTGTGGATTCCGAAGCAAATTTTCCATGTCAACGATATACAGTACACAGACCTTAATTACCAAATTATAAAACAAACTCATTTCTACTTTGTTGTGATAAGGTGAGTTTTTTATTACTAAATCCGAAATAAACCTGCTTTGTTTTTATGCTGTTTTCTAGGAGACATCTATTATTTCCTAATTAAGCGAAAGGAATGACTGGCAAATCTTGGTTCGGGATTGCTCAAAATATGTTATTTGAATCAATTTTTTTTGCGTTTGTTACATTAGGTGCCGTACATTCGCAATTCTTCATGTAGAGAGATTACGGTCAGAGGAGTTGTTGGCGACAGCAGCAAACTGAATCCAACTCATCAAAGACAACAATCGGAGTCTTAAAACGAGCCACAAACTTCAATGTTCTTCAATATATCCTGCATTGGTGAACATTCACCACATTCTGTTACCCGTCGTTTTGTGTACCTAATTCTCGAGTGATATTGAGCCGAAATATAATAACTATTAAAGATTGCAATGTTAACCAGTGAACAACAAGTTGGTGGTTTGTTATCTGGAGTCAGATTTCGAAAGCAATAAGTTTATATGACCAGGTCTCTATTTGAGAGTTTCAATTGCTTAAAACCAAATCTGCATGAAATGTGTCGCTTCTTAATCAATTAGCTGAATTTTCAAACTCACACCAAGAACCACTTTCCGGTTTTGTTTATTCCGAAAGTATTGGACAATTTCGCAAATACCTACAGCGCTGTTATGATAACAGTTATCCGTCCAAATTTATTGTTCATCTTATGATAATGTTCTTCACCGGATGAAAAAAACAATATCTAGCAGTTACCGTCTTTAATTTATTCTTTTGCACATCTACTGCACGGCCTACCTACTCAACTTCCACTAATTGAACTAACTTGAATTGCCCCAGATAAGATTTTGCATCACCCAAGTTTAAAAATGTAGAATCAAATGCAATATTAAATTTATAAAACTTTTGCTTGATTGAACGAGCAGGAATTAATACCAATCGTATATTGCACTAACTGCAAATGTGTTACCAAGTGCTATAATACAAATCATTTGTCAAATGTGCATGTAAATGAGAATTTGTTACCACAAGCTCTCCCGCTTTGCCTGTTCAAATTTGTTTGATACTCGCAACATTTAATCTAAACCGATTCATATATCACTTAAATTTAAAATCAACATCTTCACAAACTAAACCATAACAAATTTGGTAAACATGCGTTCAATTTAAAACATTCAAAATACACCATATACCCAATTGTGTTTCTCCACGTCCGAAGGACGTTTTACAGGAAACCTCAAATAACTTCGTGACAACGAAGTTATTTGAGTTTCCTTGTAAAATCTGAGCGAACATATCAAGCAAGTTCACGCCAACACGACCCAATGGAACTGTGACCATTGTCCAAAGAATTTCCACACATATCGGATATTGTCCTTGCACAATCATCAGTATCACCAGCTTGGTCAATACAAATGTGCATTTGCAAATTGTTCATTTATGGGAGCACACAGACGAAAAGTATATGATCATTATCGTGATCAGCACAAATCAACAGTTGAATTCACATTTCACCATCCCAATTGTGGACGTCGATTCAAGGTTAAATCTAATTTCACGAAACACCAACGAGGTCACCTGGACATTAAACCATATCGATGCAAATGTTGTTAACATTAACGTTTATTAACATAACTAACACGATGTTAATAAACAAGTGAGTTCGAATGACTCTAAAACAGTCATGCCAGACCAAACATCTTAAGACCAAATACAACACCTCCCTGGGTTATCTGTTCAAACTTCAAACTTAGACCTATTAAACCAAAATGCAGGAATTTCATTTCATATTCCATTTGTATTTCAGGAAAAACTTACCACAACTTAACATGTTATGTTATATATATTAACTTAATATGCTATTACAGATATTTAAATTAAAAGTGGAAAAATGGAAAATTTTCCATTAATATTTGTTTGTAATACTTTAATAAATAATTTTGGTGATGTAACTGTTTATTTGAGTGATTTGCTGATAAGACACAGTCATGGTCACTCACTCAAACTGCGTCAATGTCTCGCCACTGTACAGTGCACACTCCTACTGAATGGTTTGTTTGAACTTTATCAGTCAACTCTAAACGACTACTAGCCATTGTCTCCTCATTGTGATTTGTGATCAGACCGTTCTGTTCAGCCTGTCGTCCTTACTTTTCAAATACTTCAAATAGCTTCGATTTGTGTTTGTTTAATAACTTTTTTTCTGAAACAATGAACTCCAACGCTGAATCTTCGTCGACTGTCTCCGTAGTTCGTGAATTGCTTGCAGCCGAGAAGGAGGAAGCTCGTATGTGGTTGCGTTCTGAAATGGATGGACTCGTGAACCCACTGATCGAGTCAATGTTCACCAGACTCGAAATTAAGTTGACCGCAAAGATGGAACAAATATTATCGGGTGATGGTGGTGACAGACGCTCGGTTCAATTGCCTCAATCAACCACACCTACATCGTCTCATCTCATACAGCAAGGTGTTGCAATGAGCATCGAGTCTCCACCGATCCAGCCAATTCCTTCTGCTTCAAATTCAACTCATCAGTCTTTTTTTACAGCTTCACCAGTGACAATCATCAATTCTCAAATCAATTTTCCCAATGAACACACCAGCGTCTCACCTCACCAACAGTCAAACCCACAGGACATTGTGGCAACAGTTCAACCACCACAATCAACCGAAAGTTTGAACGATAGTGTCCAATTGATCGACATTGATCACAGTGATGATGATGATAGTGTCCAGTGGATTGAAAATGTCCAAGGTGATGATGAATTACTTGAACCGTTGGAGATGCCAAGAATGGACACAACACAATCAACTAATGACGAACCAGAAGTGGCAAGACAGTCACCGAGACAGCAAGAAGAGAACAACGAACAGATCGAAGTGAACATTCGGGACAAACGAATCATCACAATCAGTCTTCAGTGTTCCGAGTTTGAATGTCACGAAACTTTTGCTGAAGACGAGCTCAACAATCACATGATGGAGGAACATTTGATAGGTCCATTTCGATGTATAGTGCAAAGCTGTGCCCGATCATTCTACAATAAGTAAGTTTGCTTTATTCAATTTTCCAACCACTAACTCTAGTTTGTCTCAGGCGTACTCTAGGTGATCACATCAAGCGGGACCACCAAGACATCACTCAATGGAACTGTGACAAATGTTCAAAACACTTTGTCAGCTATGAACGATTGTTCAGTCACAAGCACGATTATCACCAAATGGGTCTATTTCGGTGCTCCTATCCCTCATGCACATTCACTGGAGAATACCGACGAAATGTGTACAATCATCACGAGTGCCACCGAACAAGTAAGACTGAGTTGGTGTGTCGAGAGCCGGGTTGTGCATTTAAAACAAAGAATTCCACTACCTTCAAAGATCACCAACGAGCCCATCTTGGAATCATGCCTTTTCGATGCAAATGGCCGCAGTGTGAGTTTGCAAACGCTTCACGCAATACAACCATGATGCACATCAAGCGAGTTCACTTTAGTTCAGGCGATTTGGCACTCACCGGCAAACCTACGGATTACCTCGAAGTGGTACAAGATCAAATGTGATGCGTCGCATCGACTATCACATCCAGCGTAGTATGAAACAGAATGGTCTTATTAACATTATGAATTTTATTGTAAGTTTTGAGGAATCTGCTTTTAAACTTTTAAATGAACGTGGATATCTGTTTTATATTTTATTTATATTTATTTATTGTACGAGTATATCAAGGGTATTTTAAACCTAAATTTTCAACCTAGATTTTCAACACAGATTTTCAACCTAGATTTTCAACACAGATTTTCAACACAGATTTTCAACACAGATTTTCAACACAGATTTTCAACCTAGATTTTCAACACAGATTTTCAACACAGATTTTCAACACAGATTTTCAACACAGATTTTCAACACAGATTTTCAACACAGATTTTCAACACAGATTTTCAACACAGATTTTCAACACAGATTTTCAACACAGATTTTCAACACAGATTTTCAACCTAGATTTTCAACAAAGATTTTCAACACAGATTTTCAAAACAGATTTCAAACACTTCTTTAGTTTTAGGCGTAATCAATTTTTTAAAATATGCTCAAATATGTACTTTGAGCAGTTCTATGATTAATTTCAAGGCAAAATTTTCTTTAATTTCTACTTTTTAACTTACGGCAATCTTTCAAAAAATAGACCGAATAAGATAATTTTAAAATTAATTGATTGAATAAAATTACCCGACTTTTAACATCAAACGGATTGAATCGGTTTGGAGTGGTTCCAAAAAGCGGCTGATTCACCTTAAATCCACCAGCCCATTGATCCGTCTGTCCAAGTTTTTCACAGAGCAACGGATGATTGATTCGACCATACAAACCGTTGACCATCTGTTCAAAGTTGTATCTAACCGAAACCACAAAACCCGAAAGATAGACCGGTTCGAGATAGCCACTAAGCAGGGCGCCCTGCACTCCAATCACGTTCCATTTGGCCATCTTTGCCGAGCAGCACATGAACATTGACCTGTCGGGATCATTGTTCGTCCAGAAGGCAGTTTCACCAATTTCACTCGTACTATCGTCCACATCATCGTCAGTAACATACTCTTCGTATTCTTCTTCCTTCTCATCAAAGTTAGTGTTTTCTTCAAATGAAGTCGCCGATAACTGTTCGGAGTCTTCCAATTCTTCCGTTTGTTCCATTTCTTCGTTTTGTGCATCGTTTCCTTCTTCGTATCCTTCTTCGTATCCTTCTTCGTCACCATCTTCGTCACCATCTTCGTCACCATATTCGTCTCCTTCTCCGTCTTCTTCATCAGAACATTCCGAAGTTAAATTAAATGCTCTTACAAATTGCTGTCGCTTTGCATGCAGTTGAGATGCACCATTCTTGGCCGAACCACAAGGAGCTTGAATCACATAAAAGTAGATCTTGATGTTGGGCTTCAATCGATAGCCGGCCTGAGTTGCACCCCATACAGTGGAATCACTCCGTTCCAGGATCAAATCGTCGGTAACCTTTTGATCGAGCAGTGCATGTAAGTGTTCGTACAACAGGCAAACAAAAGACCGACGAGCAATAATGTCCGCATGCGAGTCAAACAGCACCCTTCCATGATCTTCAACTTCGCCCTCTTCGTACAAGTGCTCAGCTAGGATGCATTTGGAGCCAGTGCCAATGCTCAGGACTCGAGTTCGCACTGGGTCATCTTCAGGAATGGCCACAAATGCGGCGATCACTTTAAATTCCTTTTTGGTTCCAGGATACATCTCAAGCCACTTTTTGTAGATCTCAACGTAAATCTTGTACGCAAGTCTTGGGTCCATTCGCATGTGCTCATTTGGGGACGGTGGATTTCCAGGTTCTCTATAATTAATAACATTTTCGTTAGAAATTTACTCCAAAGAAGAATAAACAACAACAAACACTTACAATACAAAATCGTTTGGAGTCACTAAATGTGGATAATTATAATCGATACCGAACATTTGGACGAAGATTCAAAATAAAGTTTCGATGAAACAGACAGAAATCGCGTAGTTCAAATAGTTGAGTAGAAAAGATGTGGTTCACGAAAAAAAACAAACAGAAACTATCTCAAACAAAGCACACAAGTCGTGACTAGATTAGAAGAAAGTGATGTTGTTCACAGTCAAAGTTCAAAACGTTTTATGTTTGCAAAGGACGAGATGCACAACTATTTATGTAGCTGCTCACAGTGTACGTACTTTCAGAACGGTTTTATTCAGAGTTAGTGACATATGAGTGTAAATCTATGATTTGTGATAATAGTTCGAGCAAATTATTAGTGACATGCAGTTTAAAGTTTTATCATTTAGTCATTTCTGTTTAAATGGTTTTTAATCGGTTTACTAAACATGCAAAGAAAACTTATATATAATTTAAGTATTTTAATTTAATGATTCTGTATTACTTAAATGTTTTTTATTAAATGAAAATTTGATTTTAATTAAAATTATCCAACATAAATATTTACGTACATAATTTTTTTTACATAATTTGAAATAATTTTTTAAACAACATTTTTCCTTTGAATTTTTTCAAAGCTCAATATGCAAAGGTTCTGAAACTCTTTTTTCTGAATAATTCCATTGATAAATTTCATGTTGTTGTTTTGCGAATACTATTTTAATTTCCATTAACTTTCAGATTACGTCCATGGACTAGATGTATTTTATAAAAGGTTAAATCCGACAAATTGAAAATTACTTTTCGAATAAATATCATGTCAATTTTAAAGAATTTAAGTCATTCGTAGTCTGCCAAATATTTTAATGTTCAATTTTTTCATTTGAATTTTTATAAACTTTAAAACTTTGATTTTTTGATTTTTGAAGTTTCCAAACTAAACGAGAAGAACATATTGTGAATTATAGGTTTTATATTACTAGTTTAAATTTTTCAATTTCTGGGTAATAAAAGTGGGTTTTACTTAATTTTTGTCGTGGAAATAAAACGTTTCAATGTTGAGTTCATAATATCTGATTCTCTTTTCCAAGGAGTTAAGATTATTTTCTTATTTTATTTCACTTTATTCTTATAAATATATCTGCAGATGTGGTTAATATCAGAAATTTGTTATACTTATATGAATCACTATTGTCTATATCGGTTTACCAAATGGTTATCCAAAAATTATTATTGCATGTACTATATGCCATGTTCATTTCAAATTTTCTCTTAAATTCTAATGATAAATTTATTTACAATATAATGTCAAGTATTTATTATAGATATTAACACCTTTACCATCATTAATACGAATTATACGAGAACGATAATAGCCAAAATTTAAAGGTAAAGCCAAATCAAATAATGTGCAAAATCATTAAAAATGTTCAATGTTTTACAAACACATTTAATTTTTCACGACCGAATCATTTAATAAATATCTTATCAAATTATGAAGACCAAAACAGTTATTTATTTATTTATTTGATTATTCACAAAAATTACATGTTAAACTAAAAATTAATTTAAAACCTCTGACTTGTTAATCAAAAGGTAGCAAAACTTAAGTCATTGAAAAGATATTGAATCATCGATTTCTGTCAGCACATGCCTTATATATCTTTGTATCTAAATTACTTGGTGCCGTAATTGTAAATTGTTTTATATTAAGTTTCATCTAACAGATTGTTCAGTAGGTTAAAAGGTTAAAATCAATATATTTGTTTAAACAATTATAATAAAAATTTAATCTTTATAATGAATTCAGCAAATAGCAATTTTATGATTTTTATTTATAAGGATACAATTACAAAATTAGATAAATGATCACTGTGGAATGATAGAAATGGTCATGATTATATTTTGTATTACTGAGATATATGTTTCAATTTTTGTTAATTGTCGGAGCGGAACGTCGAGCGAGCGAAGCGAGCGAGTAAGTGTAGTGACGACTCTCCGTCAACTCAATTGGAAAAGGCTTGTAAGCAGCCTACCGTCTATACGGTTCAATGGATCGCTCTAGAAATTTTACCAAAAATTCAGGCGTGGGTGTAGACAAACTGATTAGATTTTGGGCACATAAGGTCAAAGGTCACCAGAGATAAAAAATAATTAGTGATATTTTACATAGATCTCTATTGAGAAATGAGTCAATTTGCCCGTCGTGTACAGGATTCCCGCAATAAATAATGTGTAAACTCTCATAAAAGTTTTCTTATTTGTTTTTTATCGTAGAATCCGAATCTGTGGTAGACGTAGTGCTATGAAATCGCGAGTTTACTTGAAGAATTTGGAAAGGTTAGATTTGACCAAGAATTTTGTCTTCCCTGAACAACTTGATATAAATGTTCATAACTTTTTCTGTTATATTTAGTTTCTCTAATTCTCTAATTGATTTTTCTGATTTATATGACAAAATATGATTATTAAATCCTCTAAGATTATATTTAAGTAGATCGCATAATACCGTATTCGGAATCGTAAAGTAAGTGAAATAAAGCTAACAACCATGGTCTATGAGTGGTTTTATCGTGGTTTTCATCGATGATATGATCAGATAACTCGTGATTTCACAGTACCAGACCAAAACTGATTTCAGATCCGGTTTCAGCGGTAAAAATACAAACGAAAAACTTTATGAGGACTTACACATATTCATTTGAGGATCCCTGTACACGACGTGTTGGGTGTTTGTCGGACTGTGATGACTCATCGATGACTGAACTGAGTGTATGAGTGTATGAGTGTATGAGTGTATGAGTGTATGAGTGTATGAGTGTATGAGTGTATGACGAGTGTTCGCGATACTCCGGCACCGACTTCACGCCAACGGCGTCACTTAAGACTAGTGTAAAAGGTAACGTTCTTTGTGAAAATGCACTTATGAATTGTGTAGAGACTAACAATCATTAAATTGCGTTATATTATCGATAACTTAAAATACAATAAAAGCTTTTCACTAAAGACTCATTTTTGTTACGTTGACGTTAAGTTGTAATCAACTATGAGTCAAATTAACTTTTGTCGATTAGCAGTTTGATCAATGTTTGAGTTCAACTTAGTATGAGTAAGTGAGTGTATGACGCATCGTCACTTTCGAGTCATTCTGTGCCACGCTGTCTGTGTGTTGTGTGTTGTGTGTGACAGTCTTGTTCTAGTCTGTGTCTGGGCTTGTCTTCACTCCCAAAAGTGTTCTACCTCGTGTGACTTTGAATCTCTGTTTCAAGATGGCATATCTACGCAATTCACGCAACAAGACCAATTTCAACCATCACCAGCCTCACTACACCATGAAACCTCCCGTGAATCCTTTTACTATCGATGGTGAAGAAGCACAACGGATCGGCTATCCGTCCAATGTTGACAAGTTGAACATACCCAAATTGATGCTACCTCCACTGATGGATCAAGATGACAAAACTCTACGCGAATTACAGAACCAATTTCGTGATGATCTTCTTGGCACATCCGAACCAGTTTGCACAATCATGCAGAAGCATACCCGTGAGCGATTTGATTTCGTCAACTACCTGGTGATTGTGTATTTCGAAAATTTGCAAGACATATTGCAAAGACCTGGTATTCAATATTGGCAAGTAATGAATCACTGGAATGATCAATTCTACGAGAATTTCGTTTGCTATGGTTCAAGATTCTGGGATTGGTGTGTCGAATCGAAATTATACAACGATCAAATCTTGAAGAATTATTCTATTTTGTTGTTTTGGCATTTGCAGCTTTATCCCAATGACATACCAGATCTTCACGCCAATCTACGTCACGTCTACCGTGAAATGTCTTCCTCTCCACCAAGTAAACGTGATTTTTCTATTTCCTGGGTCTCATGTAAACCAAAGGATCAATGGTAAGTGTTTTTTTTTGTTATGAATTGCAAACAATTATTTATTTTTATATTTAAAGGGAAATTCACAATTTTATCAAACGCGAAGGAAATTGGTGTATTCAAGAAGACGAGTATTACAAATCTGATTTTCCTATTATCAAACCAGCCTTCCTTGAATTTTTTGAAAAGGAATTGAAACTCTGTTTGAATTTGTACAAACCAAAACGTCAACATAATCTTAAATTCAAAATTGACGAATGCTTTCCTTTCGTCTTTTTTAGAAGTATTAATGGCGATGTATTTAATTGGCTATTTTCTTTTTATGAAAATTATCATTTGGGGCGCAATCCAGACTGGTGGACTGTGGTTTTGGCATTTTCAGCTGTACGAAGACATTTTGCTGTCAACTATGGAATTTTGTTTGACTTTAAATTCGATGAAATTGTTCTCAGTTTCGATGCATCATTTTATAAAGTCGAAAATGAAAATTTGAAATTTGCCACTGTTTTAATCCGAAGCTACTCTGATGCATACTGCCAAGTAGTTGGATTTTACTCCAGTATTGGTAATTGTGGCACTTTTATGTCTCATCTATTTTACTGGGCACATCAAAATTCACTTTTGGATGGAACTTTGTTTGATAATTTTGAATTTGGATTGCTGATTGTGTTTTTCTTCGAGAATTTTTCCGAAAAAGTTGACGCCTGCAATGCTTCATTTCCAACAATCGAACAGTTGTTTGAAAAATATGCTGTTTATTCTAACTACAAGAAGCCAATGAAGGATCCTACAATATTACTTGAATTTTGCTTTGATTCTAAATTTCAAGATAAAATGAATTCCTATTATGCTAAGAATTGCATTGGAAATTGCATAATTTTTGACTTTTTTGAATTCTATCACAATTTTGATTTCTCAAAGTACGTCATTTGTCCGTATGATGGTCAAGCCAGGGATAAGAAGACATACGAACAGAAGAACAATTGCAAGCTGAACTCGATTATCTACAATGAAGGTCCACATCCAAGTTTGAAGCCCCAACCAAAAATAACGTGCACAGAAGAGAGAATGCAACAATTCAAGCAATTGATTGATCGAATGTATTTGCTACTGAAAGATTGTAACCAACCGGAGATGTTCTACATTGAAGTGCTGACCAATCCTGAGTATTTCCTGAAACCCGTAAAAATATCGTCAACATTGAATCCTGAAAATCCCGATCTGAGCAATAAAAACAAGTGCGAATTAAACGATATTGAACCTAAACCTGATTTACCGACTGAAACCATTTCTGATTCATTTGCCGATTTACGCGTGAATGACGAACTCACTGAACTTAATCAGAATGAAGAGGAAAAAAGTTCAACTGTGAATGACCACAATCAAGATTTAAGTTACGAAAGTGGAAACGAAGAAAATGGATCGAACATTGAGCAGCCGATTGACGATCAAACCGAGTCCAAGGAAGGCGCCAACAACGAAGACGAGGATGACCAGTGTCGATTGATGTAAAATTTCGCTAGTTTATATTTTGTTTGCATTACTTAATCGATTAGACAGTTTCAATTTTTCTTTTCAAATACTTTTTCTGTTTATTCATATTTTTTGTTTTCATTTTTTGTCTAAATATATAAGTTAACTTTAAATCTATTAAATCTTATATTTATGATTGTCTCATAATTCTAAATTAACAATTAAAACTGTAACAATTTCGCAAGAACAAACAAGTTATTGAAAAGACTTGTAATCATAGATTTCTGTCAGCACAAGTCTCTACATTACTTCGTTTTGTCAACTGATCAGTGTAAGTTGTTTTATATTAGGTTTTCTTTGGAAAATTTACCAAATCGATTAAATTGGTATACGTATAAAAGGTTAAAATTGATATTTATTTAAAAAAATAAAATTATAATTAAATATGAAATCAAGGATGACTTGTCCCCAACTAGACTCGTGTTATCTTTAAAATCAATTCAGAATTTTTTTAATTCATTATCTATAGAAATTTTAAATGTAAAATGTAACGTTCTTTATGAAAATGCACTTATGAATTGTGTAGAGACTAGCAATCATTAATTGTCTTTATATTATCGATCAGTTATAATACAATACAAACGCTTTTCACTAAAGACTCATTTTTGTTACTTTGATTAAGTTTTAATCAGCAATGAGTCAAATTAACTTGTCGATTGGCCGTTTGATCAATGTTTGAGTTCAACTTTGTATGAGTAAGTGAGTGTATGACGCATCGTCACTTTCCAGTCATTCTGTGCCATGCTGTCTGTGTGTTGTGTGTTGTGTGTGTGACAGTCTTGTTCTAGTCTGTGTCTGTGCTTCTGTTTACATCAAAAGTGTTCTACCTCGTGTGACTTTGAATCTCTGTTTCAAGATGGCATATCTACGCAATTCACGCAACAAGACCAATTTCAACCATCACCAGCCTCACTACACAATGAAACCTCCCGTGAATCCTTTTTCTATCGATGGTGAAGAAGCACAACGAATCGGCTATCCGTCCAATGTTGACAAGTTGAACATACCCAAATTGATGCTACCTCCACTGATGGATCAAGATGACAAAACTCTACGCGAATTACTGAACCAATTTCGTGATGATCTTCTTGGCACATCCGAACCAGTTTGCACAATCATGCAAACGTACACCCGTGAGCAAGTGGATTTCGTCGACTACCTCGTGATTGTCTATTTCGAAAAATTGCACGCCATATTGCAAATACCTAAAATTCATTATCGGCAAATAATGGATCGCAGCAATTATGAATTCTACGAAAAATTTGTTTGCTATGGTTCCAGATTCTGGGAATAGTGTGTCGAATCGAAACTGTACAATGATTATATCCTGCGGAATTATTCTATTTTGTTGTTTTGTTATCTTCAATTTTACGTCAAAGATATACGTGAACTTTGGTTCAATTCACGTCAAGTCTACAGTGTGATGTCATCCTCCCCACCAAGTAAAAGTGATTTTTCTATTTCCTGGGTCTCTTGTAAACCAAAGGATCCATGGTAAGTGTTTCTACTTATAAATTGAGATAATCATTTATTTTTATATTTCAAGGAAATTCACGATTTCATCAAACGCAAAGGAAATTGGTGCATGAAAGGAGACGAGTATTACAAATCTGCGTTCCCTATTATCAAACCAGTCTTTCTTGAATTTTTTGAAAATGAGTTGAAACTCTGTTTGAATTTGTTCAAACCAAAGCGAAGACATTTCCTTAATTTCAAAATCAACGAAGGCTCTACTTTCGATTTCTTTAGAAGTATTAATGGCGATTTATTTACTTGGAAAATTTCATTTATTGAATATTTTTTTTATGAATGACTCTGACGGCTACTATTCGGACTGGTGGACAATGGTTTTGACAATTTCAGCTGTACGAAAACATTTTGCTGTCAACTATGGAATTCTGTTTGACATTGAATTTGATAGAATTGTTCTCCATTTTGATGCGTCTTTTCATAAAGTCGAAAATGAAAATATTAAATTTGCCAACGTTGTCATCCGTTCCCAATATACTGAATACAGCAAAATAGTTGAATTTTATTTAAATATTGTGAATTGTGGTACACTTATGTCTCATCTATTTTACTGGGCAAATCAAAATACACTTTTGGATGGAACTTTATTTCGAAATTGTGACTTTGGACTACTGGTTGTATTTTTTCTTGAAAATATTATCAAAAAAATTAAAGACTGCGATGCTTCATTTCCAACTATCAAACAGATTATTCAAAAAAATCTTCCTGGTTTTCCTAACTTCATGGATTCAAAAAAGAATTCTGCAATTACAAGTCTATTATTTTATTTAAGCAATAATTCTGAATTTATAGCTAAAATGCGTTCTCATTTTGCTAAGAATTGCATTCGAAGATGCTTAATTTTTGATTTCTTTGAATTTTGTCACTATTTTGATTTCTCCAAGTACGTCATCTGTCCGTATGATGGTCAAGCTCGTGAGAAGAAGACATACGAATCGGAGAACAATTGCAAACTGAGCCCGATGATCTGCATTGAAGGTGTACATTCGGGCATTAAGCCTCGTCCGAATAAATTGTGCACAGAAGAGAGAATGCTACAATTCAAACAATTGATTGACCGAATGTATTTGCTACTGAAAGATTGCAACCAACCGGAGATGTTCTACATTGAAGTGCTGACCAATCCTGAGTATTTCCTGAAACCAGTGAAAGAATCGTCAACATTGAATCCTGAAATCCTCGATCAGAGTAATGGAAACGATTCCGAATCAACCGATATTGAACCTAAACCTGATTTACCGACTGAATCCATTTCTGATTCATTTGCCGATTTACGCGTGAATGACGAACTCGTTGAATTCAACCTTAATGAAGAGAAAGAAAGTTTCCCTGTGAATGACCACAATCAAGTTTTAAGTAAGGAAATTGGAAACTCTGAGAATGGATCGAACTTTAACCCGCCGATTGACGACCAATCCAAGGAAGACACCAATGACCAAGACGAAGAGTACCAGTGTCGATTGATGTAGAATGCCGTTAGTTTTAGAATAATTCGGATTAGTTTCTTTCTTTTCTTTTAAATGCCTCTGTTTGTTAATTTCTGATTAAATATTAAACTCAGCATATATTTGTATAAATTTAAGATAAAATAATTAAGTTTAATGTTTTTGTTTTAAATGTAAAAATTTCTAAATTTAATTTAATTAATTCGATTTTTAATTTATAGTTAAAAATTCAAATAGTTTTTCTACACTTTCGTTTATTAGGGTGTTAATCATTCTTTTAAATTTATAGAAACCAGAAAAATCTGAAGACAATCTTTTACACTGAGTATATTATAAAAAATCAATTTAGAAAAGAGTTTAATGTGTATGTTTTATTTTTAATCATATTCGAATATTTTCTTCTCTTTTGATGGTTAGTTTTAAAAGGTTAATAACGTAAAACATATTAATGAAAAATGAATATTCTTTAGATGTTTCTTACAAGTTCCTACAAAAATATACGACTTTTTAAGCCTTCTTACTTTATAGTTTGCATTAATTTTGCGTTTAGGGTATTTAAATGGTTTTATTTTATTAATTTTCCTTACTCACACTCGATCTTTGCGAGATATATTTTAAATTGAATCCAAAGTTGCCTCATTTCATCATTGATCTTTAGTATAGGTGATGATAACTTGATAATCCAAAATGGATTCTTATTAACTCTGATGTGCTTCATTTTTTACTAAAGTTTTCAGTCAAATATTTTCAACATAAACGATAAGTAAGTATACGATCAATTGTGCAGAGCAGTTTAAAATGTTTTGAAATAGAATTTGAAATGGTTTCGCTTAATTAATTTTCTGAAAATATAGTTTAGTATCATGCTTATTTTAATGTTTGCTAAACTTATAATTTGAAACATCAGAATTTTCAAATTCCTTCCATTGATTCCATGATTATGACAATAGGTTATGCACACCATTTGTTCCATCAACGGTGGACTCACTTTTGAGCTTTACAAGATATAATTTAATCTAGAGCTAACGATATATTGATAATCCAAAATGGATATGGTTTTTAAGTTTTATTTTTATTTTCAGGATTATAAAATCTTAAAAATTCATATCATATTTCCTTCATTTTTTATGTTTTTCAAAATCATTTTGAACTTGTGCTTTAAAAATGTTAATATAGACCTGATTCGAAACAACAAGTTGAAGGAATAATACTATTTTCAAGAAGATTCTTACTTTTTTCAACTGTTTTTAATTTGTAATTTATACTTTATTTTGTGACTACCTTGTAAACACACTAGTTCTTCATAAATATGGTTACCTCCCTCCACATTCAAATCACACACATGCGCAGTACATACACACACAATACAACGGACAGAAACTACCAGTGTTCGTTAGTAGAAGTTTCGCACTGCTGCAATAAACATGTCATTTCTCGACTAGGTCATTTATTGTCAATCCCAACGATTTACTCCAACATTCCTCTGTATCTTCGTTACCCAAGCAATAAATATACCTTGTACGTCACAATTTAAATGGTTTGCTTAATTCAACGATTTTAATTTAAATTCTAACTATCATTACATTGTGTTAAACTTGTAGTTTCAAATTAATTTTTAGTTTATTTGTGTTTTCATCGAATTGAAGAACGGAATTATCTTGGGATAATAAAAGTTTTCAGTTTTGTTCTCATTTTTGTAAAATTTCCTCAAATAACATTTTTTTGTTATCTATAAAATTTTGATTACATTTTCTAGTGTTTCCAAATAGGTTGTTTCAATGCTAATATGTTTGGGGTCATCCCTTATTTAAAATGTTTATAAATTGCTTTTATCATTGAGCCATCGATTGTTTGTCAACTCGAGAAAATAGTAACAGTTTTTAAATATCTCCGTGTGAACATAAATTTTGATTTCGAAAAATGTTTTGTCTAAGTTGTATATATTTTTTAAATTCAGATTTATACGACGTTAGTTCGCATCGTATGTAAATGTACTTAAAGGTAATCTTAATTGAAATATTCATTAAATGACATTTAAGCTTGCAACAACGGCAATTAGATTTTAGTTGGTTGCCATAAAGTTTTTTTGTAATCAAATTTCTTGGTAAACCTTTTCCGGAATGAAGCAAGATTTTTCAAATATATAAATACATAAGATCAATTGTACCGATGAGTTATGATTCTTACATTTTTGGCATTTTAAATGGTTTTATTTTATTAATTTTCTCTACTCACACTCAGTCTTTACGAAATATATTTCAAATTAAATCCAAAGTTGCTTCATTTCATCATTGATCTTTAATATTGGTGATGATAACTTAATAATCCAAAATGGATTCTTACTCTAATGTGCTTTATTTTTAATGACTTAAACTTCATTATTCATAATAATAAAAATTTATGCTCTTTTGATCTAAATCGCTTTCAAGAAGAATCACATGATTAGTTGTTACTTTTAAATTTATTTTATTTATTTAATTTTAAGTTTTCAAAGCTTAATTCGTTCCTTACGATTCAACTCTTGCAAAATGGTCTTTTATATTAAATTTTACTTTAAAAATTTATTGAAGCCTTAAACCTACATTAAACCATACACAATAAAACTAATTTTCACAATACAAAAACAGATATTATAGATTTGATGCTTTGGTTAAATCATACAACAAATTTAAAGGTAAAACTATTTTTGTTTAAATACATTTAATAAAAATCTCTTTGTTCCAGGTTCTTCAAATACAATTCAGATTTTTTAATGTATTTGGATTTGTTTAATTTCATAATAAATTCATTGTATAAAACAATTTTATATTAATCTAATATATTAAAAAGAAAACTTGGTTGGTAAAAAAAGGTAAAATACAATTAACTCATTCGTATATTGGTTTATTTATAGAATTCACTAATTAGTCAACTTGAGCAATCTTAATTCCTTGGGATTCAACATATTTTTATATTTCAATTTGTTTTTACATTTTAACCAATTTCCATAACAAATATTCAAATTCTCGTTTCTTTCACCAATTTAAAAGGTCACTCAAATTCATCTAAAAGTAGACAAAGTCTGATGTTAAATTATTATATGAGATCATGAGATGACAATCGTGATGATGATTGATGACGTTGATAGACAACTGCGCGCTAATCTGTCTCCTTTACTGTTTTCATTTTATTACAGGTTGACTAATATTTTTTAATATCATCATTCAACATAATAATATATTAATATCTACAATTTCTCTTATCAAACACTCTATACTTAAACACTTAAAGTAAAGAGAAGCCAAAAAGAAGCGCAAACAAACCTAATTAGACTTTGTGAGTGATAACTTAATCTCATCGTGAGCCGCCTTAGCAACGTGAAAATTTTCCCTAATCTATTAGGTTGATTAAAATGTTTTGATAACTTATTTAACTAAATATAAAAGGTAAAATATACAGAAACTTTTGTCTCCACCTAATATTGACACAACAAACATGTCAAATTGTGAGAGTCATAAAATTTAAGATACGTGGCAGGGTGGTCTATTTTGGTTTTGCACTCTGTTGATGAAGTTTGGCTTCATGTTTTGAGTTCATGACTGGAAATATTTTTGTAAATGTTTTTGAAATTATTATAAATATTATTAATTATTGCTAATTATGAAGCAAGAATATAACATTTTATTGTTTGGTGAATCTGGTGCCGGCAAGTCCACGACCATAAATGCATTGGCAAATTATTTGCGCTTTCAGTCCTTTGAAGCTGCAATTGAGGGAGATTTTGTGCATAAAATTCCTTCGAAAATTCATCTTTTTGATCCGAAAACTTATAAACCATTGGTAATTGAAGATGGAAGCGATGATTCGAATGAACGTCATAATGACGCTGGTCAATCGGTTACGCAATCACCGAAAAGTTATTCTTTTGAATTCGAGGACAAGAAAATCACGATCATTGATACTCCAGGTATGGGAGATACTCGTGGGATTGAAACGGACAAACAGAATTTGGCGAAAATTTTGGATTATTTGAAAACTCTGAATCAAACTCTTCATGCGATTGTCTTTTTGAATCAAGACAAACACTACGAGGAAGACTGCTGCATTTCGTTACTGTTTGAATGAATTGTTGAGTTTGCTTTCTCGTGAGCATGCGCAAACGAATTTGGTGTTTTGTTTTACGTTTAGTCGAAATTCTTTGTATGGACCGGGTGATGGATATGATACGCTGAAGGGCGTGTTGAGGGACAATCAAAACAGTGAAGGACAGGTTGAGGTAAGTAAAGAATATTCTGTTGATTTAAAAATACATTTAATTTTACCTTTAGATTCAACTGAAAAATGGTGGAAACTGCTACTTTATCGACAACGAAGCGTACCACTACCTTGTAGCTCGTAAAAACGGTTACCCATTCACAGTAACCAAGGAAAAGTCGTACAAAGAGAGTTGGATCAACTCTTCCGCATCAATCAAACAAATGTTGAGTCACATCACAAACTTGTCCCCAATTGCGCCGAACGAAATTTTCACTCTACTCGAAGCACGAAAACTGCTACCTCAACTTGAGGAACCAATGGAAAAGTTGATCACCGAAATTGACACTCGAGTTGACAAAATTGAGGTTGAGAAAGAAAAGCTGCAAAACTTTCAAAATGAAGGAAAGTTGAAAGATGCGAATGCGTTGGAGCAAATGATTGAACAGATGCTCAAAGTCGCAAAAGAGTGTGAAGGAGAGTTGAGTTTGATTAAAGATTTTGTAATCAAATTAGCATTCTATCTGATTGAACATTCTAATTCTGTGAGTTTTAATTAATATTTTAATCTTTCCTAATTTAAAAATAATAATTTCCAACCCAAAATAGACTTGCGAAAAACTAATCGCGCCCTACATGCAACTTCTATCACCAGATGCCCCAACACAAATCAAACAATTTGTCACAACAACTCGAACCCAATTTGAACAAAATCAAATACCCAAAATTGATGCAAAAGAAATACAGAATTTCGAACAACAGTTGGTGGCACTGAAACATCAAGGGGCGTATTTCAAGAAAATAATTGAAAATAATCAAGGAGCTAAACGACAAGCCGAGGCTCCTGTTGTGGTGGAAACCAAAACAAAAATTTCAAAACCAATGCCTAAGCTTATTTTGAATAATCCAAACAAAACCCAAATTCCAGAATGGCCTAATAAAATTCCTCCAGTTCCTGAACCGACCCTTAGTCCTACTCGAGCTGCACCGCCCAAACCACCTATGCCTACATCTCCAGTGCCAGTTTATCCTGTCCCGACATCTCAAGTTCCAATTCTTTCTGCTCCAACTCCCCCAGATCCAAAATCACAAGTTCCAATTAAAATAATTCCAAAATCTCCTGTTCGGACAGATCTTGTTCCAATTCCACTAGTTACACCTCCACCAGTTGTATCGTCACCAGTTTTAACATCTACTATTCCAATTTCTCCAGTTCCTAAAATTAAACCCCCTGAAGACATTAACAATAATGTGGAAGTTCGCAATATTCCATTCGATAACCAAGAACACGATTATGTAGAAGCAAAATTGAGACGAGATGCCGAATCTCGACGAACCGACACAGTCGCAAAGCAAAAATCAAATCTTTTAAATTTTTGCATTCCAAATAAGAAACACATTTACAATGATAATTACGATTATGCAGAGCGTACAGACGGCAGAGTGAACGGGCATGATGCCTCAACTTATAACATTCCCCCTCAACAATCTCATCGCCAAATCAAACAACAGCCCAGTAATGCGCCATCGCACGTTTCCATGGCATCGAGACAGAGCAATCGGAACAACAGTGTCAACTACCAAAAGAGACACAGCCAAGGCTTTACACCAAGTGGACGACCCAAAACCACAATTGAAATTTTGATTGGCATGCTATCGAGAATGTTTCGTTGATATTTGCATTTGTTATTCTTATTCTTAGTTATCATATCTAATAAATACATTTTGTAACATTTTTTAATGTAAACCTTCTAGTAAATTTTGTCATAGTACAAAAATGTTGCTATTTTATGCGCTTATACACAATTTTATGGCAACCGTAGAGGGAAAAAAGTCTACATTTCATTTTTTCATTATAATAATTATTTTATTTATGATTGCCACGGGTTGTAGTTGTAGATGTAGTAATATTTGTAGATATTGTAGACAAAAATTCTTATGAAAAATGGATTAAAAAGTCTATGTCCAAGGTTCGGTATAAAGTCACTAAGGAAGCTTAAGATCAGTATCTGACATCAACTTTGAGAGATTATTGTGTAATGTATGCATATTTGGTAAGCACAGAAGATTGTACGAAACATGATGCAACAAGCTCCAAACTTGTGCGCATTTAGGAACAACAAAATACCATAAAACCCGTGTATTGATAAGCTCTCCTCACAAGAGAAGAGACAGACAATGGCAGACGCAATCTAAATATAACTTGTGACCGCGTTCTGCCAAAAGGGTTTACAAAGAGTGCAATTTTGTTATTTTTATTTGACTAGAAAAATGGACAACGAAAAAATTCAATTCCGAGATCCAAAACGACTAGTGCAACGAACTGTGAGTGAACTTGGCAAACGTGTGAGCACAAATTTGGTTGAAAAATGTTGCGACGAGATCAACATTTTGATTTTGGGTGAAACCGGAACGGGAAAATCAACCACCATAAATGCGTTGGGAAATTATATGAAATTTTCATCGTTTGAGGAGGCGTTGAATGTCAATGAATTTATGAACTTAATTCCATCAAAATTTTCACTGCCGCATCCAGAAACTCAGGAGCCTTTTTTGATACAGGATGGCGAAAATCCTAACGAACAAAATGAAGTAGATGGAGCTGCAAAGACTCAATCTCCATGGGGTTATGTGTTCAAGTTTGGGGACCGAGTTATACGGCTGATTGATACTCCAGGTATGGATTTATTTGGATTTTGATTTAGTATTTTTTAATTAAATTCTACAGGAATGGGAGATCCACGGGGAATTGAAACCGATAAAGAGAATTTCGACAAGATCATACACTTTCTCCGTCATCATTTGACCCTGCACGGCATCATAGTCCTGGTGAAGTCGTCCGAAACCCGAACAACCGCATCGTTCAAGTACTGTTTGAGTGAACTGCTGACTCATTTGCATCGAGACGCATGTCGCAACATTGCTTTCTGTTTCACTCACAGTCGCAACACTTTCTACGAGCCTGGTGAGGGCTACTC
Source organism: Rhizoglyphus robini (assembly GCA_023373905.1). Classification (NCBI taxonomy): domain Eukaryota; kingdom Metazoa; phylum Arthropoda; class Arachnida; order Sarcoptiformes; family Acaridae; genus Rhizoglyphus; species Rhizoglyphus robini. The sequence goes on along the minus strand of JAKIJQ010000040.1, from coordinate 980,112 downwards.
CACGGTGAAAGCTTTTCTGAATCAGGCAGAATTTTCCAACAATATACAGCTTAAACCAGGGGTAAATTGTTTCTTTATCGACAATGAAGCTTATCGGCTTTTGGTTGCCAAAAAACATAACTATCCTATTGAGGAGAAAAAGTTGATAATTTATAAAGAAAGTTGGGACAAATCTGTCGCTCAGACAGAGAAAATGATGAACCGATTCATCATTGAACTGGAACCACACAATCTAGAGTACACGACCTTTTTGAACAGTGTCAGGAAATTAATTCTGAACCTGGCGAAACCGTTGGTTGACATTCAGAAATTGACCAACGAGAATATCGATTCCCTTAAATCGAGATGCGATCAAATAAAGGTCACTAGAAATCAGGACAATGTCAAGGTGCAGCTGTTTGATGCAGACCTGGAACCACTGGATCATCCACAACTGGTGTGCACTGAGTTGTGTTGTGTCAAGAAGATTATAGTTGACGGAGAGGAAAAAGACGTGTTCAAGACACGATGTCATAAAAAGTGTAAAATTGAAGGCGTTGAGACTAATATGATTGGTAAGCTATGTTGTAGGTAATTAAATTATTATAATTGTTTGATTTGTATTATTTAGGTCATCCTCTTTTGAAGAAATGCCCAAAATTCCAAGATGGGGAATTTTGTAGTAAATGTGGCTGTTCATGGACGAAGCACATGCATCTCAAGTATCGATTCAGACGAGTGGAGAGAGTCGTGGTACACGACCAAGAGAGACAAGAAATGGAGAATCCGGATAAAATGATTCAACGACTGATTAAGGAATACAAACAAGAGTTCACCGTGATTCAGGAGATTGCAGCAAAGTTTGCACAAATTTTGAACGAAAATTCAAATTCGGTAAATTCACAAATATTCTATTAACATTTTCCTCATATAATCCCTAAATTTTTCCAACAGCCAGTAAACAACTACATCGTACCCTATCTCGATCTGCTGATCGAACAAGAGGAACGTAAACTACGAGAACGCTTGAATCATCCCCGAAAAACGCTAAACTCACTAAAAGAAATGAAAGAAGCTCATACAAAGTCGCTAAAAATGCTACAAACTGGAGGCGACAATAAACTAGTTAAAGGAGTGGACTTAAAAGACGTGAACACATTGCGGGATCAATTGTGCAATCTGAAACGAACTGGAGCGACATTTCGCAAGATTATTCACACTACAATGCCGAATGAGTTTGATCATCCAGAGACCTATTATCCGATATTCTAATTTGTGATTTAATTAATAATTTAGCTTTTTTATTTTATTAATAAAAATAAATTTTTATGACTACCGTTAGATATTAGCATCCTTAAAGCTCATGACTAAATTCCAGTGGTGCTCGGCACAATTTTTTATTGATTTGTTTTTGTCGCCATTAAAAACGCAGACAAAAATGTGCTACGCAGTAGTAGATTTCCAATGAATTTAGGCTTAGGACACAGAAACACAAGTATTTTTACATATACACATGACTTGTGAGCATTTTTATGACGCAGTTTGTTTTTGATCCAACACTATTTAGGACTACAAAACACTACAAAACACAAAGGAGGGATTTATGATGACATTGTTTGTCCAGACAAGACAAATCTTTTATTAGTTTCGAAAGAGTTAACTGACAGAAGGATTGGTTAACACAAAATACGCATTTGGGACACGTTATCTGTTATAATGTTATATTGTACAGTATGTGGAGGTGTTGTAAATCAATTTGACATGTGTAGACCATATGATCACTTTTATGGACATTTACAAAATGTGACAAAACAAACTCAAAGTCTAAAAGTCGTCCAACATCACAATTTGTCAAATGTTATATTTTACTTTTACCTTTTCTACTACTCAAATTACAAGATATCACTTATGACCTCAATCAGACCTCGACCATCATAAAGAGTTGTAAAACCCCTTGCGTCCCCTCTTCCCCCAACCAACCCCTCAAAGATGATAATTTAATTCGAGGGAAATGCGACTAAAAGAAAAGTTTGCGTAATAAAGTTTTCAAATGTTTAGTTTTCGGTCATTTATACAAAATTGTTGTTCTCTTTGATTTGTTTGTTTGTCTTTTTCGAATTTTGAAATTTTTTAAATATGAATTCAAATGAATTTAATATTTTACTATTTGGTGAAACTGGCGCTGGAAAGTCCACAACAATCAATGCCCTGGCAAATTACATCCGATATGAAAGTTTTGAAGCCGCGGTTTCAGGTGATTTCGTTCAGACAATTCCTTCGAAATTGAAACTACTGGATCCTACGACTTATGAACCACTCGTGATGGAAGATGATGATTTAGCTGATGATTCGAATGAGTTTCATAATGAAGTGGGCGCTTCGGTAACTCAATGTCCAAAGAGTTATGCGTTTGAATTTGAAGGAAAGCGAATTCGTGTGATCGATACACCAGGAATGGGTGATACTGGTGGAATCGAGGTCGACAAGCAGAATGTTCGCAAAATTTTGAATCATTTTAAAACGATGAAGACACTGAATGCGATTTGCTTTCTCATTAAAACGAATACCACGAGAAAAACTGCTGCTTTTCGTTACTGTGTCAATGAGTTGCTGAGTTTGCTTGATCGTGGAAGTGCTCGTACAAATTTGGTTTTCTGCTTCACGTTTTGCAGAAATTCTCTGTATGGACCGGGCGATGGTTACGACACGTTAAAACAATTTTTACATGAAAACGAAAACAAAGGTGTGCAGATTGAGGTGAAAAAGGGCGTGAATTGTTTCTTTATTGACAACGAAGCCTATCACTATTTGGTGGCACGTAAACACGGTTATCCCTTTACGGAAAATAAAGCAAAATCGTACAAAGAAAGTTGGGATAAATCTTCCGCAACGATAAAGCAACTGCTCAGACATGTGTTCCAATTGCCACCGGCATCACTGTTTCGAATATCTGTAATGTTGAATGCACGACAGTGGCTCCCTCATTTGAAGGAACCAATGGAACGACTGCAGAATGCGCTAACTGTTTTAGCTATTTCAATGACGAAACTGGAAAATTCAAATCAAAGAGATAAAGGAAAAATTTATCAGAATTTTCAAAACGAAGAGAATCAACTTCAATTTGAACTTGGATTAGTAATATCATTTATTCGTAAACTTTGTTACTACCTGATCGAACACTCAAATACGGTAAGATTAATTGTATTCAGTTCTTCACAGCTATTTATTCCAATTTATCCCACATAGACCTGTGAAATCCTCATAGAACCATACCTTCAGACTTTAAACACAGAAAATCAGATCAATTGGAATAAATCAAATTCGACAGAAATTGTCAACAAAATCATCGATAAAACGCGAATAAAGATAAATTCAAATCAAATAGAAAAAAAGTACTTTTGCAGAAATTCGTGGACTACGTTCAAAAATTATGGAAATTAAAAGTTTTGGATCGGAATTGCCTAAAATTCTTGGTTATATTGCTCTGCATTACACGGGACCAAAGAGACCAAAAGGTCCAGCTCCGCTTCCCCCAACACAAAATGTCAATTCTCAACATTTTGAAAAACCTGCTGAAACCAATGGTTCTCATTCATCTCCAGCATATGTCCCTATCAGAAAAGCACCACCCCCTCCAGTAGAGTCTACAAACCCAAAACCTAACAATTATATTCCAATTCCAAATCTTAATCTTAATAATGTTTCCAAATTTCAAACGGGCGTTTTAACAAAACCTCAAAATAACAATCAATTTGTAAATACAAAAAATTCAACAAGCAAATTTTCAAAATTTATCAAAAGTATTTTTTAATTAAATTTTAATTATAACATTACAAAAAAATTAAAATTATTTAATTTTAATTTGACTTTGACTTTGCACCGGTGGCTTAGGTGCAAATTTCTTCTTGCCACTTGACCATTTTCGCCGATTTAGAATTGGACTGGCTTGATGGTCAATCTGAACAACATCTGAATTGGTCTCATTTTCATTGATTTTTCCAATTGACAACAAATTTAATTTGTTTATCAATTTTTTACAATTCTTCCCCGTACTGGTTGGCTTTGGTGCCAGTATCGACAATTTTTGATCAACTTTTCCAACATTGTTTTCCTTGTCAACTTGTTCTTCGTGAGCAGTAGCAGCAGATAATGAAGAATCCATAATTTGTAATTTGAGCACAACAAAAACAAATTAACAAACTTGACACATTTGAGCATACATTGAGCAATTTGTTCAATATTAAATAGCCTAATAGGTCCTGAACAGATAATGATAATCTTTACGATCGTCTGGTTATTTTATTATGGTAATGTTTGCCTAATTGTACCCTTACTTACTTTCGTGTACATTTATACACTTACCAACAACAGTTAAGTAAGACAAAGTGAGGCCATTTAAGTCCGCAATCATAAAAATCGTTCCAGGATCTGAATTATCATCTTATTATTTTGTGGTTATTATGATTCAACTGATAAATTGTTGGGTACAACATTCAAATGCCATTGTGATTCTTTAATCAAAAGGCCAAATCGCAATCGTTAAAAACTGGGAGAAATTTACTAGGACCTTATTCTATTGAAAAAATAATTTTTTTTAATATAAACGTGAAAATTGTTTTAATAAATATTATGATCATTATCTGACACATGAAAGTTGAGAAAAATTGTTGTACGACAAACTGTATAATTACGAAACTCAAATGATCTTTTAGTTAGAACAGTACTGACTATTTCTCTTAAATTCATATTCTAAGTGAAATGTGAAGGTCACCATAAAAAAAATTCCTTGACAGTGAACTTGAATTTTGGTTTTCATTAGCATTCAAATGGCATTTCTAACACTATTATAATTATACAATCTGGTTATTATTATTAAATTCGAGTCACGTTTTCAGTCTTCTCTTAAAATGGTAAAAACAGCTTGGAATGTTCCCATATATGCAACCCAGAAAATTCATAATATTCAAATTTGATTTCATTTGGGTTGAGATACCAAGACGATTTCCTAAGAAAGAATATTTGTTTGCAAGATGTTTAACAAGAAAGTAGTAAAACGTCTTGAAATTTGCAATGAACCACTCAAGAATGGGTATTTATTTTTTATATTCGTTTTTAGAATTTGACAAATGATAATAATATTCTTTGCAGTCTAATTTCTGTTGGGACAAGTTGCGAAACGAGTGATTTGAGTCAGGTTTACTCGAGAGCATCAACTTTGTTTGCTGACAATTTAATTGTGTTTGCGATTAAGAATGAAAATACTTTGAAAGTCTTTGGTAAAGATAAGAAAAAGTCCAAGAAGCGTGTCCATCTGTCCCGAGCAGTGTCACAAGCCGCAGCAAAACAAACCGAATGCACAATCTGCAATAGAAAGGTTATCAACGATGTTCGCATCAACCCAGACTGTGGTTGTCGCAAGTTGTTCTGTCGTGATTGCTACTTTGAACACAACTCGAGTCAACTGACTAGTCATGAATGTCCTGCCAGTGGCATACAGATCAAAAACATTTTTGTCACCACTGGATCCAGTGAATCCTACTTTAACATTCGTCCACTCAAGTTGACAGATCCGTTGATTCGAATGTTGCAATGCATGAGTTACATTGAAAGATCAAATGTGATGGGTAACGTGAAGGTTTCTTTTAGGGATTTTTGCAATTCGTATTATGACATCAACACGGATAAGAAGTGTTGCTTCAAAATGCGCGAACACGACAACATTTCAGACTTTCGTGCATTTGTCTATTTGAACAACTTGGAATCTGTCACCCGATCAGAAGTGGATCACTACTTTGCTGCAATTAAAAACTGTAGCATTACTGTACAGAAAAGTGAACTGAAAAGCTTAAAGACAAACTTTATCAGCCGCGAACTGTTTCACATTCGACGAGGCCTCAAAGCTCAAGTGCAAATTATGGAATTCAATCGAGCACTAACGAAAATTCTCAAACCAATGCGCACCATAGTTCACTTCATGGAGTTGAGTCCACTCAAGCTGGGAGAACTGTTTGACCTCTTCTGGTCCGTGCCCACAAAGTACAGATATGCCCTGATGGGACTCAATTTGGCACAGAAATTCTTTCACGAATGTTTTGGTTATTTGATGGCCAAGAAACGCAGTGACAAGTATGCGGACTACTTGCGGGCTGTCGAGTATTATACTAATACAAAAACAAATAAACCAATTGAGGATCTCGAGTAAGCGAAAATCGCTTTATCAGAATCGATCTTCATTGATTCTTTAAAAAATAATCACTAAATTGAATTGATTTCTTAATTGGACTTAATATCTCTCTAAAATATAATTTTAAAATTTGTTTAAAACTAATTTAAAATGTTTTTATTTAAAAATAATTTGAATTAAAAACAATTTTAAACTGGTTTTAAAATCACTAACTTATGAGCATTAATTCAATAAAATCCAAAGTACAATTAAATATCTGCTAATCTACTCAAGTGGCTCTCTCATTGATTAGCTTACAAGCATGTGAAATATTTTGTTGTTTGGCAGACGATCCCTACTTTGATGATTGTAATATCTAAATCAATCGCTTCTAAAGACACTTCAATAGTTGAGTTGGCAATACATTAATGGAGATTTTGAGTTTGCTTTTACCCTCAGTTAAAACATTAAAATGAAAAATTTTATTGATATTTGTCTTTTTGGTTTCAATTTGGGCCTATTTGTTGCTTGGGCTTAGTCATGGAGCTATTTTCAAACCTTCAAGCTTTAAACCTGCTCCGTATAAACCACCGGTTGCACCGTTAAGACCCCCGCCCGTTCCGCGTCAACCACACAAACCTCCAACTGTAATTGTTCGACCCCAAACCACGCACGTAATCGTCCTCCGTCCCCGTCCCGTAACTCACATAGTAATTCATCCTGTAATCCATCCCGTACCCGTCTACACCATCGTACTCTATCCACGTCAACCTGTGTACACAATTTCAACGGGTGCATGCACAAAATCAACAGGCGAGACTCTATCCGGGTTTTGTCAGACTAAAATTGCGAGAAAGTATGACCTATCGAGCTTGACAACCACAAAACGGACTTGTTGTGCCACCTATGAAGAAGCAGCCTGTTATATGCAGTACGCTGGATCGTTTTGTTCAAAATCAGATCAAAATTCTTTGGTGAATTATAATGTGAAAGTCGCAAATTACTTCGAAAGTACAATTTGTCGTTCTGTACCTTTCGCAAATTGGGAAAATGTCTGTTCGGGTAAGGTATCGGTTATCCAAGACTCGAAAATCCCATTCATTCAACTGCCAACTCAAACCGGTAACGAACAGACCTGTATGAGCAAACTTCGTTCCACTTCCGAAGGTAATTTGGTTGAACAATGTTTGAATGCTACGATTGACCTGTGGGATTCAAACCGGAACAAACTGGTAGAAAATCAAATTGGAGATACATGTTGCGCAATGTATGATCTGCTGGACTGTGTCTACAATCAAGCCGTGTTGGTGAATACGTGTACAGGACAGGAATTGAAAGATTTGGACAACTACCGCAAGGTTTCAGCCCATGCATTCACTGGTGGGGTTTGTCGTGCACTGCCTTATGAACAGGCTGACAAAGTTTGTAGAGGTAAATCAGGCTCAATTAAGCAATCTCCAGACTTGATTATGATGCTGATAATGATAAGTTTGATTACAATGTTGTACATGTACTGATTCAAATACTTATAAATTAAAACTTGTTATCCAAACTATCCGGGGTTAAATGGGTTAAGTGAGAATTAAACATTTAGAAAATTATCAGAAAAGAAAATTATGTGCTTGACAGACATGTTTGGTCTGCTCTAATGAGATGAGCCTATTGGATACTTGAGAATTGTAATTATCTGTTAGATGCACAAAACTAATTTTTTTTGTTTTGGCACATTGGCATTAAATTGTCTTTTATTTTCGACGAAAATAACTCAGAATTATGAATTCAAACGTAAGAATAATTTTTTAATAAATTCTCAAATTTCAGGTTTCAATTCAGAGTTTAAAATCAAATCAACTTCCGAAAACTCTACCAAACCGGTGATTCAGTTGAATCAAATTCAACAAACCCGAAAAACATCTACCACTAGTTCTTCTGATCTAAAAGACCATTTCTTCAACATTAATAAAGAAGCAAATGGTGACAATCCAACCAAAAAGAAAAGTATTTTGAAAAAATCCAAAGTGATGGTTGAACAAGTTTTCAATAAATTTCTAAACAAAAATCAATACAATTTAAATAAAAATTAAAATATGTCGATTTGTCTTGAATTTGAATAATTAAATTTATTTTTAATATCTAATTAAGACCTGGTTGGTTTTGAAGGGTTAATTAACAATAAGCAACCTCTATATTAAATCCACTTAAGTTTGATTTGGGTTAAGGATTTTGGTCAATTAGTCAAAGTACGTATTGATACAATTGATAACATTAAAACTAAGACAAAAGAGACTTTAAGTGGAATAATAGAAATTTCCAAACCATTGAATATAAAACTTTTTGACTAACCTAATTAATATGACATTTACATTAACCTGATTAGCATTCAAGGATACAAAGAAAGCGTACAACAGCGGCACGTATGTTATTCCAATGATTGCATTCTCATACACTTATGTCTTAAGACGTTGCTTTGTAAAAGCAAACATTTAAGAAAAAATGAACGATCCCCAATTTGACCAAAATCCAAGACCTCAATTGAATCGCCATTTAAGTTTTCAATTGAGTAAAAATTTGGATGAAAATTATTCGGAAGAAATTAATATATTGATTTTGGGTGAAACTGGAACGGGCAAGTCTACCACCATAAATGCGTTGGCTAATTATTTGAAGTTTTGCTCGTTTGAGGAGGCGCTAAGTGTTAGCGAATTTCTCAATTTGATTCCATCGAAATTTAGGCTACCAGACCCGAAAACTGGAGGTTCCTTTGTGATTGAGGACGCTGCTCATGAGAACGAACATCAACATGAGGATGGCGCTGCAAAAACTCAATCACCATGGGGCTATGTGTTCAAGTTTGGGGACAGAATTATACGGCTGATTGATACTCCTGGTAAGGATTTTACTATTTAAATATTTGGTTGATGGATTCATTCATTGTCTCGGGTGCAAAATTTGATGAGATGTTTTTTAAGCGCCGATCTAAAAAATATATAATTTTGAGCATTAGGTTTTCAAAAATTTTGTTAGTTTTTTTTCAAAATTTGAGTGAGGTTAGGTTACTGTTGCTCGAAGTAGAATTAGGTTAGGTTACTGTTGTCAGAAGTAGAGTGAGGTTAGGTTACTGTTGTCAGAAGTAGAGTGAGGTTAGGTTACTGTTGCCAAAAGTAGAGTGAGGTTAGGTTACTGTTGTCAGAAGTAGAGTGAGGTTAGGTTACTGTTGCCAAAAGTTGAGTGAGGTTAGGTTACTGATGCCAAAAAAGTTGAGTGAGGTTAGGTTACTGTTGCCAGAAGTCGAGTGAGGTTATGTTACTGTTGCCAAAAAGTTGAGTGAGGTTAGGTTACTGTTGTCAGAAGTAGAGTGAGGTTAGGTTACTGTTGCCAAAAGTTGAGTGAGGTTAGGTTACTGATGCCAAAAAAGTTGAGTGAGGTTAGGTTACTGTTGCCAGAAGTCGAGTGAGGTTAGGTTACTGATGCCAGAAGTAGAGTGAGGTTATGTTACTGTTGCCAAAAGTTGAGTGAGGTTATGTTACTGTTGCCAGAAGTAGAGTGAGGTTATGTTACTGTTGCCAAAAAGTTGAGTGAGGTTATGTTACTGTTGCCAGAAGTAGAGTGAGGTTATGTTACTGTTGCCAAAAGTTGAGTGAGGTTAGGGTTACTGTTGCCAGAAGTAGAGTGAGGTTAGGTTACTGTTGTCAGAAGTAGAGTGAGGTTAGGTTACTGTTGCCAAAAGTTGAGTGAGGTTAGGTTACTGTTGCCAGAAGTAGAGTGAGGTTAGGTTACTGATGCCAAAAGTTGAGTGAGGTTAGGTTACTGTTGCCAAAAGTTGAGTGAGGTTAGGTTACTGTTGCCAGAAGTAGAGTGAGGTTAGGTTACTGATGCCAAAAGTTGAGTGAGGTTAGGTTACTGATGCCAAAAGTTGAGTGAGGTTAGGTTACTGATGCCAAAAGTTGAGTGAGGTTAGGTTACTGTTGCCAATAGTTGAGTGAGGTTAGGTTACTGTTGCCAGAAGTAGAGTGAGGTTAGGTTACTGTTGCCAGAAGTAGAGTGAGGTTAGGTTACTGATGCCAAAAGTTGAGTGAGGTTAGGTTACTGATGCCAAAAGTTGAGTGAGGTTAGGTTACTGATGCCAAAAGTTGAGTGAGGTTAGGTTACTGTTGCCAAAAGTTGAGTGAGGTTAGGTTACTGTTGCCAGAAGTAGAGTGAGGTTAGGTTACTGATGCCAAAAGTTGAGTGAGGTTAGGTTACTGTTGCCAGAAGTAGAGTGAGGTTAGGTTACTGTTGCCAAAAGTTGAGTGAGGTTAGGTTACTGTTGCCAGAAGTAGAGTGAGGTTAGGTTACTGATGCCAAAAGTTGAGTGAGGTTAGGTTACTGTTGCCAGAAGTAGAGTGAGGTTAGGTTACTGATGCCAAAAGTTGAGTGAGGTTAGGTTACTGTTGCCAGAAGTAGAGTGAGGTTAGGTTACTGATGCCAGAAGTAGAGTGAGGTTAGGTTACTGATGCCAAAAGTTGAGTGAGGTTAGGTTACTGTTGCCAAAAGTTGAGTGAGGTTAGGTTACTGTTGCCAGAAGTAGAGTGAGGTTAGGTTACTGTTGCCAAAAGTTGAGTGAGGTTAGGTTACTGTTGCCAAAAGTTGAGTGAGGTTAGGTTACTGTTGTCAAAAGTTGAGTGAGGTTAGGTTACTGTTGCCAAAAGTTGAGTGAGGTTAGGTTACTGTTGCCAAAAGTTGAGTGAGGTTAGGTTACTGTTGCCAAAAGTTGAGTGAGGTTAGGTTACTGTTGCCAAAAGTTGAGTGAGGTTAGGTTACTGTTGTCAAAAGTTGAGTGAGGTTAGGTTACTGTTGTCAAAAGTTGAGTGAGGTTAGGTTACTGTTGCCAAAAGTTGAGTGAGGTTAGGTTACTGTTGCCAAAAGTTGAGTGAGGTTAGGTTACTGTTGCCAAAAGTTGAGTGAGGTTAGGTTACTGTTGTCAAAAGTTGAGTGAGGTTAGGTTACTGTTGCCAAAAGTTGAGTGAGGTTAGGTTACTGTTGCTCGAAGTAGAATTAGGTTAGGTTAGTTTTGTCCTAGTAATGGATCCTATCCTAAAAATCTAACCAACAACCAAATTCAAATTTTTAAATGTTCAAAATAATAATTTCTCAATTAATGTTTATTATTCTCATTAATTCTAGGAATGGGAGATCCGCGCGGAATTGAGACAGACAAAGAGAATTTCGACAAGATTATGTACTACCTGCGTCATCATTTGACCCTTCACGGCATCATAGTCCTGGTGAAGTCGTCCGAAACCAGAATAAACGCATCTTTCAGATATTGTTTGAGCGAACTGTTCACTCATCTGCACCGGGACGCATGTCGAAACATGGCCTTCTGTTTCACTCACAGTCGAAACACTTTCTACGAGCCAGGTGAAGGATATTGTAGGATCGCTAGCTCGGCTCGATTGCGAACATAGTTTATTAGACTCGATGGCGACGTGATCGTAAGAGGCACAGGTTAATGAGATCGAGAGTGCGAGAGAGTGATTGACCAAGTTGGTCGGAGTGGCGTATTTCAGGACTATCGCGTTCGATAGTGATTCAGCAGTTATTGTGAATGTTCGTTCTGGTGAACGTTACAAGCAACGTGTGATGAGATTAACTCATTAACGAATAAACGGTAACGACCGGCTGCTACAATATCACATTGTTAAAGCTTTTCTGGACCAATCAGAATTGACCAACAATTTACAACTTAAACCTAGGGTGAATTGTTTCTTTATCGATAATGAGGCCTATCGGTTTCTGGTTGCCAAAAAGCATGGCTATCCTTTTACCGAAGAAAAGATTCGACTTTTCAAGGAAAGTTGGGATTGGTCTGTGGCCCAAACAGAAATAATGATGAAAGGCTTCTTCCAACTGGAGCCACACTATCTTGAGAACACAATTCTGCTGAACAGTGCAAAGAAGCTAATGTTGAACCTAGAGGAACCAATGGTCCGATTACAAAAGTCGATCAACGAAAATCTAGATAATTTAAAATTCAAATTAAATCAAGCCAAATTTGGCAATCAAAATTTGAAAATTCAATTGTACGACGTTGAGCTCGAACCACTGGAGCATCCACAGTTGGTCTGTACTGAAGAGAAATGTGTCAAAAGGATTGAACTTGATGGAGTCGAAAAGGAGGTGTTCAAAACGAGATGCCACAAAAAGTGCAAAATTGAAGGCGTTGAGACCAATTTGATTGGTGAGTTGTGGGATTTTCTTTTAAACAACTAATTTTAACATTTTTTAGGCCATCCACGATTGAAAAAATGTCACAAATTCAACAATGGCGAACTGTGCATCAAATGTGGTTGTTCGTGGCAAAAGCACATGCATCTCATGTATCGATTTAGAAAATTGGAAGTTCATGTTCTGTACGATAAAGAAAAGTTTGAAAAAGATAAACCACATTTAATGATTCAACGATTGATAGACGAGTACAAGCAAGAGTACACAACCATACAGGAAATTATGGTCAAGTTTGCGCATATTTTGAAAGAAAACTCTAATTCGGTAAAACTAATTTAACTATAAACAAGGCCGGTTTATCCAATTTCTTGTCATGCGTGATGGAGATGGCACTGTTGCGTTGTTACGGGTTACGTTTGTTTGAAGTGTCACTAAAGTTGTGTGAGGTTAGGTTAGGTTAGTTTGTCCCTAAAGTTGTATTATGTTAGGTTAAGTTAAGATTAGTAGGATTAGAATAGTAGTTCCTAAATATAATAGGCCACTCCTTCTTTTGCCTTCTACTGTATTACGTGGCGGGTACCCTTACGGTTTTAATAATTTTTAATTTTTTAGCCAATGAACAATTACATCGAACCCTACCTAGACTTGTTGATCGAGGGAGAAGAACGAAAATTACGTGAACGCTTAAATTACCCCCGTAAAGCACTCAATTCTCTAATGGACATGAAAAAAGCTCACGTAGAATCGCTAAAAAATTTACAAATAGCTATAGAAAGTAGCACAGCGAAAAGTGTCGATATCAAAGATGTGAACACACTGAGAAGTGAACTGTGTAACCTGAAACGAACTGGCGAAACATTTCGCAAGATCATTCACACGACAATGCCACCAGAGTTTCAACATCCGGAAACGCCAATTTCAATTTTTGATTAGGATTTTATTTAATTATTAATTAAATTTATATTTTATAAAAAAAATTAGCCAATGTTTCTCAAGTGAGCCAGCTTGCTCGTTCCTGTTTCAGCCAAAATCGTCAATATGTCAATATGTTTATTTTAGCAGAATAATTTTCATCCAAATTTTTACTCAATTAAATACTTAAATTCTAAATAATTTGTGCTTTTCAGTTATCTATTTTTTTTGTAAATCTTTTCTACACAATTTCAAGCAATTAAAAATAAATTTATTATGCCACAAAAGTTTAGAAACTCTGTTTAGATGTGCATTCAGGTAAAGATATTTGCTCAATCGGGGTGCAAAAAAATCCTTGTTGTTGTCTTATCGGAAAATATATGTCAGAGCACAGGAATCTGTACTCAATACGTACTTTGACACAAAATCATTGACGTAAATAGAACTAAAGAGGAACTAAAATGATGTTTGTTAATTGTTGATTAACCTATCCAAACTTACCTAGTCTAAACTAGTCAAACTAGAAATATGTTATTTCTAAAATTCAAGTTAAATCATTTGTTTTTAATTTTTATTCGTTCTAAATTTATTTAAAACATTGTCAAAAACAACTTTTGTTCTCTTTAAAATACTTTTCTTCTTGGTTGTGTTATCATCATTTGCTCCTTTAATATAATTTGATAATTGATTTTTGGGATTAGAAAAACCTGTGGTCGATGCTTTTCGGGGTATTTCCTGTTGAATTTCAGGAATAATTGAGTTTTTAAAATTAACTTCAAATTTCAACTCTGAATTTAAAACTTTGGAATATTCTTGTTGTAAATCAGAATTCTTTATTGGAGGCAATGGTGCCGGTCCTTTTGGCCTTTTAATTGGAATTTGCATCTTTTGTCTAAAGTACGCTCCAAATCGTTTTGTTTGTCCAAGCTGTGCTCTAAGTTTGAGAATGTCTTTCCATTCACTTTTTGACATTTGATTTGTTTCGATTCTTTCTCGGGTTTTCTCAATAAATTCGTTTACAATCTGATTCAAATTTGATTCAGGGTTAGTATTCTCTGGAATTAAATTCTTAATGTATGGTTCAATCAGAGTTTCACAAGTCTAGGGGAAAATCAAATTTTATTTTTTTTAAATGAATTTCTTATGAATTATTCTTACCGTATTTGAATGTTCAATTAGAAAGTAGGATAGTTTGCAAACAAATTCATAGATTAAACGCAATTCGTTGTGTTCGATTTGTAAATTGTTCTGATTTTGACTTTCGAGATTAACCATTGGATTCATTTGAATGTTAAGTTCATTTTGTAGTGTTATCATCGGTTCCTTCAAATGTGGAATCCATTTTCGTGAATTCAGTAGATTTGTTATTTTTAAAAGCGAAATTGGTGTCAATTTTACCACATAAATCAACATTTGTTTTATTGCCGCAGACGAGTTGTCCCAACTTTCTCTGTACGACTTTGTCTTATCTTTCGAGTAGGGATAACCGTGCTTGCGTGCCACCAAATAGTGATAGGCTTCGTTGTCAATAAAGAAACAATTTCGTCCACTTTTCACCTCAATCTCAACTCCTTTGTTTTCGTTTTCATACAGAAATTGTCTCAGCGTTTCGTAACCATCACCCGGTCCATACAAAGAATTTCTGCAGAAAGTAAAACAGAAAACCAAATTCGTTCGAGCTGTTTCCCGATCTAAAAAACTCAACAATTCATTCAAACAGTAACGAAAAGCAGCAGTTTTTCTCGTGGTATTTGTTTTGATGAGAAAACAAATCGCATTCAGAGTTTTCATCGTCTTAAAATGAGCCAAAATTCTACGAATATTCCGCTTGTCGACCTCAATTCCACCAGTATCTCCCAACCCTGGTGTATCGATGATATTAATTCGTTTGCCCTCGAAATCAAACGAATAACTTTTTGGACATTGAGTTACGGAAGCGCCCAAGTCGTTGTGACATTCATTAGGATCTTCATCTAAATCTCCTTTGATCACGAGTGGTTCATAAGTTTTCGGATCCAACAGTCTCACCTTGGAAGGAATGGTCTGAACAAAATCACCTGAAGTTGCAGCTTCGATGCTGTCATATCGAAGATAATTGGCCAGTGCATTGATTGTTGTGGACTTTCCAGCACCAGTTTCACCAAACAGTAAAATGTTGTATTCTGTATTCATATTTCTGCGTTATTTTAAACTAAAAAACACAAAACAAAATGAGCCTAACAATAAAAACCAACAATTTTGTGCATTTAACAGATAGTAATTAATTCTCAAGTATCCAACCAAACTAATCGTACCTCAATCAGACCTGTCTGCATACCACTTGATTTACTTTACTGATAATTTAATAAAAGTAAGATAAGATCATAATTTCTTAATTAACCCATTCAACCCTAAGGTGTTTTGGATAATAAAATTTAATTTGTATTAAGTAACAATATTTATATAAATATTTAAAATATTTCGATTGGCGTTTCCGGATGACCAAACTCTCGCGGCATTGTAACATGAATAATTTTTCTGAACTGTTCTCCAGTTCTTTTGAGATTACAAAGTTGTGCTCTCAGTTCGCCGACATCTTGAATGCTAACTTTATTATCTATTAAGCCTTCATCATTTTCGATTCCTTCACGCAGAATTTTCACAGAATTTCGATGTGCCTCTTTCATGTCCATCAGGGAATTTAGAGTTTTTACGGGATAGTTCAAATGTTCACGCTGTTTTCGACGCTCCTCTTCGATTAACAGATCGAGATAAGGCTCGATGTAGTTGTTAACAGCCTTAAAACATATATCAATTAAAATTGTATTCAAAATTCTGAAACTTACAGAATTTGCATTCGAATTTAAAATATAAGCAAATTTTGATGCAATTTCTTGAATAGTTTTGAGCTCATCTCGATATTCTCTCAGTAAACGTGTGACAAATTTATCAGGATTCTCTTCATGATTCATGTCGTGTAAAACAACGGATGTGACTTTTGAAAATTTATAATTCAAATGCATGTGTTTGTTCCAGGGACAGCCACATTTGGTACAATTGTCGGATTCTTTAAAAACTTTACATTGTTTAATTTTTGGATCACCTTTTAGAAAATAATTATATATAACATTACAAAATATTGATTAATTAAAAAATAAAAGAACATTCTTACCAATCAAATTCGTTTCAACGCCATCAATTTTACACTTTTTATGACATCTCGTTTTAAAAACGTCTTTCACGACTCCAAGTTCGACTTCAAGTTTCTTGACACACTTTTCCGCAGTACAAACGAGTTGAGGAAATGCAAGCGGATCCAGCACTGCGTCAAAAAGTTCTACGTTTTTTGAAATTTCGTTTTTACGATTAAATTTTAGTTGTGTTAGCTTCGATTTCAGCTTGTCAATATTCTCGTTAGCAGTTTTCTGAATATCAACCATGGGTTCCGCTAGACTTTTCATCAGTTTCCGAACACTGTCTAAAAGGGTAGTATTTTCAAGGTCATGAGGTTTCATCTCAATAAAACGCAGCATCAATTTCTCAGCCTGAGCAACCGATTTGTCCCAACTTTCTCTAAACGAAAGAATTTTTTGATCCGAAAAAGGGTAACCGCACTTTTTGGCAACCAAAAACCGATAAGCCTCGTTATCAATAAAATAGCAATTTTCCCTAGGTTTCAGCTGCAAATTTTTACCAAAATCCGTTTTGTTCAAAAAAGCATTTACAGTCGAGTATCCATCACTCGGTTCATAGAAGGCGTTACGACTGTGAGTGAAACAGAAAATCATATTTCGACACGCGTCCCGATGGAGGTGCGTGAAAAGTTCACTCAAACAGTACTGAAAGGGGGCGGTCAGGCGGGTATCGGTTGCCTTAACCAAAACTATAATTCCGTGCAGTGTTCTATGGTGACGCAGATAGTACAGAATTTTATCGAAATTTTCCTTGTCTTTTTCGATTCCTCGAGTATCGTTTAAACCTTTTAAAAAATTATATTTAAAAATTTTAAATATTTTAAAAATTTTAAAACTCAAAATTACCAGGAGTATCAATCAAACGCACAACACGATTCCCAAACCAGAACACATAACCCCAGGGCGACTGAGTCCGTGCAGCGCCATCCTCATCCTGTTGTTCATTTTCATGTCGTTTCGAATCCTCAATCACAGTCGACTCTCCAGTTTTCGGATCTGGTAGTGCGAATTTCGATGGAATCAAATTTAAAAACTCTTTTACCTTTGAAGCCTCGTCAAAAGAAGAGAATTTCAAATAGTTTGCCAACGCATTTATGGTTGTAGACTTGCCGGATCCAGTTTCGCCCAATATCAGAATGTTGTACTCAGAACAGGCTTCATTTCTAGTGACTTTTTCGTTCACTTTCAGGCTGAGTGTTGGCTTGATGTTGTGCTTTTCACTGTTTGGTGATTCACTTAGTAGTTTGAGGCTTGTGGTTCGGTTGCAGCTCATTTTTTGCTGTTGTGTTTAAGCAAACATCATGTGTACACAAGATCGTTATGTATTTTGACTGATTTCTGTGTGTATCTGCTTCTCTTGAGGCGTCACAACAAATTGTGTATTATATCCGTGTCTGTGTGTCTGGTACAATCAACAGTGTATACCTGTGTATGGTGTTGGTGTTGCTGCTCAAAGAGTTGCAGCTTATCTGTTCCTTTGTTCCTTATTCAAACAACACTAGGAGTTTGATTCAAATGGTAAAATTATTTCTTATTAAGAATTATAATTTAGGTTAGAAAATATACATTTTCGAATATGAACATGTGAGAAATCATTTCGCATTAATGTCTGCATGTTTGCTCAACCCTCAAGCCCCCTAACGAGCCTCATAACGAGCCACTTGACAACATAAAGTACAACTTTGATACTGTCTGGTATTGACAATCAACAATGTCAATCATCATTCTACATGGCACAATGTAGTGGTCCTCAATGTTTGCCTGGTTTGCTATTTAGTTGGAAATCAATCTAATCTGCTGATAAGAGAGGTTAGTTGGTAGGCTTTAAAGTTGTTTTTTGGTATAGGTAGAGAAATTAAAAACTATTTTGCTTAGCAACAAGTGTAGATTAAGATTATGTTTTGGTTGGCAATGTACGGTGACAGTTGAAGATTCAAACTAACAGTCATATGACTAACTAATAATTAGTTCAAATGTAAAAACTTTAAATTATCTTTAAATGATAGACACGATTGATGTCAAATCCAAATCTGAATTCAAACTAAAATATTATCATATTAAACGCTAAAATCTATAAGTGATTTTATAAACAACACAATTAAAAATTTTGAATATTAGTCATAATCTGCTCTGAGTTTGGTTTGATCGTTCTATTTTTTATAAATATAATCATCGATAATTGTTAACGGTAAAATCGAGAAATGAACTTCCATCTGTCGAGTCACAATTGAACCAAAATTTTATCACACAACTTGACAACCATTTTTTAAGTTGTTGAGTACCTTAGTGTAAGTGTACATTCTCTTAAGATATGATAAAACCTCAATTGAGCACAGTCATCTGATGTGCATTGTGTTGTGTCTTGTGATCTGTATGTTAGTTGCGTTTGGTGTTTACAGCTAATATTTACCTACGCATTAAACGAGAAACCAACACAAAAATGAGCGTCAAACTGAAGCAAAACCTCAAGCCCGATCAAACCGAATACAACATTCTCATATTGGGCGAAACGGGCGCTGGTAAATCTACGACCATAAATGCATTGGCAAATTATTTGAAATTTAGTTCATTTGGCTCTGCTTGTGAAGCGTCTTTGAAGGACTTTATCACGCCCATCCCTGCCCAATTTGCACTGTCAGATCCAGAGACAGATGACGCAACTCTCATCAGACTGGGAAGTGATGAAAATGAGAATCCAAGCGATGACGGTAACTCGTGCACTCAATCACCGATGGGTCATGTCTTTACCTCGGGGAACAAGTCCATCCGTATTATCGATACCCCGGGAATGGGTGACACATCGGGAATTTCAACTGACAAGGAGAATTTTGAGAAGATTCTCTGTTTTCTCAAACACCACCGAGAACTTCACGGTATTTGTGTGTTGATCAAGGCAAATGAGAATCGCAAAACCGCTCTGTTCCGGTATTGCGTCACGGAACTGTTGACTCATCTGCACAAGAGCGCCTGTCGAAACATGTTTTTCCTATTCACGTACAGTCGAAACACTTTCTACGAGCCTGGAGATGGTTTCATGACTTTGAAGCGATTTCTTCAAAACGAACTCAAAAATGTTCAACTTGAATTGAAGAAAAGCTTGAATTGTTTCTTTATTGACAATGAAGCCTATCGATTTTTGGTGGCATCGAAACAGGGATATAAATTTCCTGATAATCAGATAAAGCTGTACAAGGAGAGTTGGGAAAAGTCCGCACAGCAGATTCAGAGAATGATGGAAAATATTTTCAAATTGGAGCCCCATCAGTTGGACCAAACTGCAGGACTGAACAATGCGAGAAAGTTGTTGATCAAAATGGCTGAACCATTGGTGCAACTGCAGGCGAACATCAACGACAACATTGAACGAATTCGACTGGAGGAGGCTAAACTCAAAGCTTCTTCGAGTGCACAGAAACAGACAAAACAGGCAGAATTCCGTGAAATAACTTTGGAAGTGATGGATTTGGAGATGAAAGCATTGGAGTATCCGACAACAGTTTGCACTGCACAGAAATGTGTGGAAGTGTTGGACACGAATGGACAGCACAAGGTCAACTACAAGACCAGATGTCATGAGGATTGTTCACTGGTGGGCGTGGAGGTCAATTTGATTGGTGAGTAAACTAATGCCAAATGCCAAATGCCAAATGCCAAATGCCAAATGCCAAATGCCAAATGCCAAATGCCAAATGCCAAATGCCAAATGCCAAATGTCTAATGTCTAATGTCTAATGTCTAATGTCTAATGTCTAATGTCTAATGTCTAATGTCTAATGTCTAATGTCTAATGTCTAAGTTGGGTTAGGTTATGTTTGTTTGTCACTAAAGTTGGGTTAGGTTACACCGAACAAGAATTTACTAATAATTTCACTTTTAATTTGTACCATTATTTTTTTGTTAAATTCTTCAGGCGATTCTCTACTCAAGAACTGTTGGGCCTTCTCCTGTGGCGCCTCTGAGCTCTGTGACCAAAGCTGTGGCTGTCCCTGGCAGAAGCACATGCACGTCACCTGTGAGTATGTCAAAACCAAGCGAAACATTGTGATCCAAGAGGAAATCAAAGATCCGAACAGTAAAAATGATACTTCAAATTCAAATTCCAACAACAAACAACTTGAAGCAGCTTTGAGAGCGATTCAAAAGCTCGTGGACGAATACAAAAAGGAATTTGATACGCTGCAGGAGATTAGCTCAAAGTTTGCTTACATTTTGAGTGTCCATTCGAATACGGTAATTATTCTGAATTTTCACGGACTTTTAAAATAATCTTTACACCCCACAAGCCATTCAACCGTTACATCGAACCCTACCTGGACCTACTGATCGAAGAGGAACAAAACAAAATCAATTCCGTCCTGAACTATCCACGAGCAGCCCTAACCTCACTGGTGGATATGAAGAAAAAACATCAGGATCAGGTCAACTTTTTGGTAGAAGCAATGAAGGGCACAAACAAACCGAACCAGAATGTGTCCATTGACGATGTGGCAAAGTATCGTGATCAGTTGTGCAAACTGAAGCACACAGGGACACAGTTCAAACAAATGATCGAAACACAAATCGAGACTAGACAACAGGAGTTTGAGTATAAGGAAAAGTTTGCTATGGAATTGAGAGCTTGAAATTACATTATCTTACACATGTATGCAAGTTTTTTAGGATGAGTTCAAACTATTAAATATAATTTATTTGGGTATTTTTAAGAATAATTAACGAAAAAACAGCGATTTTTTATCTATACGTTTATCAGATATTGAATTTCAAAGTTTGCAAAATGACCATTTAAGGCATACTTTGGAGCCCATTCTAATAAACATATGGCAACAATATACCACTGACAATGATGCCACTACATAGCTAATTACCTCAATATTGCATATACAAGTGATGGTTTGTATAAACCTGATAGATATCTAGATAGAGCAAATATAGAATCTTTATTTTGATGGGCTTCAGGGCCCGCTCCTCTAGTGACTGCGGTAGAAATTGCCGCCTATGACCTGAGGTCATTCTGTCTGACCATTGCAGCGCGATTCGCGACCTGTCTCGCCACTGTCTAACTGACTGACATGTGACACTTGTGTGTCTGTCTGTCTATTTGGCTTTTTACGCCTTTCGCCGTGCCACTACTACCTGCATGATTTGTAATTTTCACCTTTGCCCTGTATAGCATGAATAACCCTTTGAAAAAAAGCGTGTGCTTGATTTTGATGTTTATTTTGTTTGGTTTATTTTGGCTTCTGAATTTCCACATTTTCCGACTATTCCTGGCCTTATCATGGTCTTATCATATCAGAAAGTGAACGAGGTGAATCAAGGAAGATCTCCACATAAACATTCACCAAACAAATTTTGCTATTGCTGTATGATGTTTGTTGGTACAAAAAAGAATAAATTGCTTGGGATTGAACTCAAAGAAGCACACAAGTTCAAGAAGGCTTTTGTTGAGTATTTTAAGTTTTTTGGCGGCGAAATTCATGTCACCGATCAAGACACAAATTGGGCTCCTCGTGTTGTTTGCAAAAAGTGTTTCGACAAAATCACCGCCTGGTTCAACGGAGATGCAAAATCTCATTTGGGTTTTAGTACACCTGCTCAATGGTTTGTTCCTCGAAATTGCGAAAAGGATTGCTTTTTTTGCTTGTCTGACATTACCGGATTTAACATATCTAAGCGATATTATCATTACAAACGGGATATTCCTTTGAACAAAGATGATCGAGAATTTAACGGAGTTGTTAGTGCACCAATTGGTCTGTTACCAAACCAACCAACACCTCAACCACCGACCATGGAGCGACTTGAAGAACTTGAAGAGGAAGATGAATTACCTGGTAAGATATGTACCTATATGTAACTGAAACTAACTTCTTTACTAAATTAGTCCCTGACAATCCTATCAACGATCCCGACTTTGTTCCAACTGGTGAACAAATGAAATTCAAAGAAATTAATCAAGCAGCTTTAGACGCTCTGGTCACAATCGGAGGCACGTTAAACAAGAAACTCGCTAGGAAAATAGCTGGATTTTGCAAGAAGAATAAGTGGCTGCAACATGGCGTCAAAATATCTTATCGTGATCGTGAATCAAAGTTCTCGAAGTATTTTAAAGAGGAAAAAGTGAACTTTGAATATCAGAAAGTTATCAATAAAAAGAAGCAAGTCGTCAAAGTTCAAAATCATCCGATTATATTTTGCGACGACATTGAAGGTCTTTTTAATGAATTTGGTTTTGTCTACGATGTCACACAGTGGCGTTTATTTATCGACTCAAACAAAGCAAGTTTCAAGGCGATACTTTTACACAACGAAGTCGATCTTAATTTGCGTAAACCCGGGATTATTGTTGCTTACTCGGAAGGTCTTGCAGAAGTATATCCTGCCATGAAAATTGTCCTGAATCTGATCAAATACGATAAATATGATTGGTTCGTTTCAGGGGATGTTAAGGTAATCGAAAAGAATATCAAATTTCCTGTTTATATTATGGTTAATTTTATAGGTAATCAACATACTCAGCGGCATGCTGGGTGGAGGATTCCCGACGTATGCGTGTCATCGTTGTGACTTCAAGGGCGAAAAAGAGAGAAGCATTACGTTAAGCACAAATGGACATGTTGGACAAAAGCGAACACCAGAAAAGGCCAAAGAAGTATCGTGAATGACCCTTTGGTGCTACCCGATAAGATTTTGCTACCTGATCTGCACATTAAGCTTGGCTTGATGACTGGTTTTGTGAAAACTTTGGCACTTAATCATCCTACATCTGAAGCCTACAAACACATCTGTGAGAAGTTCAAGGGGGAGATTACAAGTATGAAAATCAAACAAGGGATCTTTAACGGCCCGGAAATGCGACAGCTAATGCAAGATCAAACTTTCGCTGACAAGTTGAAGCAAATTCGTGGTCGTAAGGAATTTAATGCTTGGACTTCTATTATTGACGTGTGCGAAAACTTTTTGGGTAACTATAGATCGCCTGACTACAAACAAAAAGTGGCAAAACTACTCAAGGCATTCAAGTGTATGAAAATCAACATGACTGTTAAAGTTCATTTTCTGGAGTATCATTTGGATGAATTTCCAGAACATATTGGTGCAAATAGTGACCAGCACGGAGAGCGAGAGCACCAAGAGATGGCTCCAACAGAAAAAATCAATCGGGGTCCAAAAACAAAAGAAACTATTGGTAGACATTTGTTTGCAGTTGATGCCAAAGAACGAATGAAGAGGACCCTCGAAGAAGACGGTGGAATTGGTGGAAAAAGACGAAAACAGTAAATTGTGTAATTTAAATAAATGTAAATTTGATTTTTTGATCAAAACAATAAACACAATGCAAAGTTACTAATTTTTACCACACAGTAACTTGTCTTGTCAATTTAACTTTGAAGACACACAAACACACAGGATTTGTTTACATGCGTGCGGAGGCGATATCTACAGCAGCGGTGCATAGAGCGCTTCCAATCACTGGTGGGCAGCCAACGGGTGTAGCAGTCACCATGGTATTGCAATAATAATAATCTCTGCCCACTGTTGTGGGGCAAAACGAACATAGATTCTATTTTATTTCTAATCTAGATGGGAATGAGATATTCCGATTTTTCTTTTTTGTGTGGTTATTAGGAGTATTCAACCTAACTTTTGGCAGTTTTAGTATGTTACTAAAATATAAAGAAATTCGTGTAGGCCGACTTGAACATAGGCTAATATGTAAATATTCCCAACTTTAAGATAACAGATCTCTGCAATGTATGGATAGATTTTCCTAATATCTCAAATATATCATCATTAGACACTATATTATTCGAAAAAATATGGTTGAACTCATCCTTTTAACAACATCATTTTTTTGCACACATGTGTTATTAATCAAATTGATTATTTCTTGGTAATATAGTTATCTTTATATATACCTTTATATTCAAAAACCAATAATTTCACATAAATTAAAATATTCTTAGATTTACAAATAATTAAAGATAGTTGAACAAATATTTATAATTTACCATTTCAAAGAAACAACAAGTAACAATTCCAAATCGTAGTTCCTATATTTCCTGAAAGTCAAAAATTGTTCAACATATCAATTGGACTTGAGATTGGTTTACATCGGAACATAATTTCTGGTATACCTCCTTTTCGTTTACGAACTGAGAGACTTGTGAACAGCACATCAAATTCCTAGTGCTAATGTCTACAACTGCAAAAGAATTTAACGAGTAATTGCACAACTTGAGCGCTGAAATGTACAAACTAACAACATGAGAATGGGAAATTATTGTTATCACGACTTGTTTACAAAAAATTGAATGACATGTAATGTGTATGCGATTGAAAATTCTTGAATAGACTTTTTTGTATCCAAAATTTGAAAAAAACATTTATTTGATTAATTTAACATTTTTTAATCAGTGAGATTGATCAAGAAGATAATAACCAATAACCGTTCTCATTGAACAATGATCACCTAGTCTTCGAATTAAATAACAAGTGCTGCATAGCAAATATATCAAAGTAAAAGTATCAATATAAACTATAAAATGCTGCATAAAATCGAATACAGTTATATAAAAATTTCTGCTAAAAAATTTATTATGAAATACAAACCAAATTCTAACAATTGTAAGTGCTGCCATTTGATGTCTGTAGATCCAGTTCACTTTTTTTTCGCGTTGACAAATTTGAGTTTGTGCTTTTTGTCGTAGTGATAGTCAAACTACTGTTCCTCCATCCTCTCATTGTGTTTTCAACGAGTTTTGAAAAAATCTCGTATATGAGAAAAATACGTCTCGTAGATAAATATTATTTAATGAAAAATATTTTACCTTTAAACAGAGTCGATTTTTAAACAAAAATTATTGCTTAAGCTTCTTGAAACAAAAATACTCTAAGAAATATAAACAAAGACATTTGCTTAGGATAAGAACATTACTTGTGATTGTCTCCATGTAGAAACTGTTAATCTAAAGTACTCGGTTCCAAGCAAAATCCGTTTCAATTCATGATCTGTAAGCGACTTAACAAAATTAGGCCAACAGAAAAAATAGCAGTTTTAGTTTACCATTATTGAAAAAACTTTTAAATATAATAAAAATTTGGTAACCTTTATCGTAATCGAAATTGTAGGCTCAATTATTTAATAACTCAACGAACTCCGCCTCTTTATCTGTTCCAAAAGTATGTAATAAACTTTAAAAAAAATAACTTTGAACTTTAATAAGATAATTTTTAAATCTAAGGTACATTGAACCTTGAATAGTTCTTACCAATTTTCAAATAAGATATAAATAAAACCTTATTCATTAAACAATTCCCACTTTTAACATAAAAAAGAATAAATCTCTCCGTAACATTCTTCATCTTCCAATTTGAACAGAATCACTTGAGAATAATTCAAATCTCCAATCACTTAATCCAAAAATCGAAATATTAAAAAGTTATTTTTACCTTTTGAAGCAAGGTCAACTTACTCTTGAAATTTTGATAATAAAAAGATAAATGATTTTATAACAGATTTTTAACATAAATAAAGTTTTAATCAAATATACATGATAATATAAATAATTTTAGTCCACATGCTTGAAAAACTCAGTTTCCTACAAACAGAAGATTACATTACAGATTAGTAATCTGAGATTACACTCAATTTTTCTATACAAAGTTAGCCAACTAATTAATTACATTCGGCAACTGTCGGATAACATTATGTTTGATCCTGAATATAGTCAAGTAAGCATATAATTGATTATCAAAAATAGATAATGGTGATTTAAAATTTCAAAATTAATGTTTTAATCAAAATCGATTAATGTTTTAGAAATGACCTTTCAAATTCAGATACTCTAAGAATATTCTCGTAATTAAGAATCAATAAAAAACCGGAAAATTCTAAATAATTACATACTTATCTACAGTTTGTGCACACAAAACAAAGATCATGTTAAATTTTGTTTTCAAAGGCTTAGAATTAGACTTTCTGTGCATTTTGTAGTAATTAATTAAAAAAATATAAATTTGTTTTAAGTTATTCTTTGAGTAAATTCTTTATTATCTATAAAGAACTTATTTGTTTAAAGAAGGAAACCATTTATCAAACAATCATAAAATTGAATTCTAAAAAATCTCTGAAAATCATACCTTGGAGTACAAGTATTAAATAAAATTAGTTTTAAAAACTAAAATTATTACATATGATTAGTGTTGACCTTTTGAAATACACCCAACTATACGAATACTTAATTGTAATTATTTTTAGCTAATCTAAACATTCTTCAAATATAATGCTCAAATATTAAACCATTTGTGTGTTGTAAGGCAATCTGGGATCGTAAATTACTTATCAAACGATGAACTGATGCAATACTTTTCACGCAACATGATTTCAAAAAATCATCAATATCCACAAAGCAGATTACAAAATCAGACGGACAAAGGGATCCCTTTCGACAGACAGACACGATGGCTCCGACTCTAAAAGAGTCTCGCTAAAAATGAATATTGGATAAGCATAAAAATTCGAAATTAAATTATTAAAAATCTATGAGCTTACAAAAGAAAGGACAACCTTTTTAAAAAACGATGAATTAAGTGGATAACATTTTTGATGCCGTTTGACTTGGCGAAAACTGCGATGAAACTACAACTATTAAGACTGAACAGACAATGAGAGAAATTGAGAAACACAATTTGAGTGAATGGCGATTAGAGTAGAGTAAAATTATTGAACAATGAAGAACATCATTTTGTGCCCCTGTTGTTGAGGAACAGTGCCGTCGCTAGGTTTTTCGGCGCCTAAAGCAAAGGGATTTTGGCGCCTATTTTTTTAGTTACCTTGGTCCCCCCTGTAGTATTTTAAAAAATTATTATACCAAAATGTACCCTCCCCCCTTTTCTCTAACTTATCATTTGTAAGCGAAAATGGGTCACAGGATCTCAGGTAGTCGTTAATTGGCACCAAAAGGGGGTTACCACGATCCGTGCAAAACAATCAGACAATATTGTTTTAGTGTACTATAACGAGTACGATTCAAAATTTTAGTTTACCATTTTTCACTCAACGAATTATAAAATTCCTACTTTCACTACGTTAGTGTCACTATTTTCAGTGGAGTTTTATGTAATACTGTGTTGAGATTGCAATCGTACACATGGCAGTGATTAAGAATTTGCAGCTTTATTGTGGGAGGTCTAATATCGCATCGATTCCCTAGTTTGAGGTGTTAAATATTATCTTTAGAATGCACAGATTCATGAAATTACTACGCATATAACGTGGAAACAAGATTACTATTACGGATACTTGTTCAAAAGTGTCACTTTGCTTGCTGCAAACGTACTTTTGACTTGGAGTATCATAGTGAAACTATAAGAAAGGCTAATTTATATTTGTTGGGACATTTCACTGTTAACAGAGAAAATACAATTGTGTTTGGGTTTATTGGGTAGATATGTGATCAAACTAAATAGCTACACAGTCAAATCAATAGGCGAATTAATAATACTTAATGCATCATCGCTCGAATGTTGCATACAAACACATTGGGAATAATCAATGTGTTTATATTTGTCAGTTTGCCTATTTCAACGCAAGGTGGCATTTGAGCAATTGAATTCAAAATAAAGTCAGGATTGTAGATTCTGGTCCGGAGAATGCAAAATTCACTACCCTACCGCATTCTGGAGAGATTCTCAACTACCCTACCAAAATTTAAATCTTTTCGTTTTGAAGATTGTTGTCTATTTTGACATTTTAATTGATGCAGCTTTACTAAATACGGTGCGAGGAATGCAACTGTGTCATTTGTTTGGGTGCAAAGTGGATAAATTTAACAGGAAATAGAATTAACGCCAACTTTTACATTGAAGTACCAATAAAACATTTTAAAATCTTTTCGTTTTGAAGATTGTTGCCCATTTTGGCATTCTAATTGATGCAGCTTTACTAAATACGGTGCGAGGAATGCAACTGTGTCATTTGTTTGAGAGTAAAGTTGATGGAATTTACAGGAAAAGCATTTGAACTCGAATAATTATGAAAAATCTCTTGATTTCTCCATTGACATTTCAATGATTGGCTTATCGTTGGGTTGTGTCCATGCTTTTGTTGTACTCAAGTGCGCTCTAAATGTTCTCCGTAGTGTACATTTAATGATATGAAGGTAAAAAGACGTTATGTTACTCTAATTGTTTCTGAAAAAGTTTTGTTCTCTTTCTTTTCGAGTGCAAGACCGGCGATGATGACTGTTGTTCGAGTCAATATGCAAACAAATAAATAATACTTTTGCCTGGTCAACTACTACTTTTGGTAACGAAGTACCACAAATACCTTTGTTGTGTTACGATGGTCAGTACATTGACAGTTAGACGGCTGACATTGAGTGATAGGAGAAATAGCGAAGAAAAGATCAGACAATATATTTTGAAATTTACAATTTCCTATTAGTTTCTAACTCACTCATCTATGCAATTTCACTTTCCGACAATTAGTTTATCGGATGGGTACTCAATGAATTGTATTTCCCAATATAGTTTATCACAAATGTAATTTGTAAGCCGGGAAGCTTAAATTGCGCGAATAGATCTAACCCAAGAACTGTAGGACCGGGAAATATCAGAAATAGACCATTCCATCTTGTCATGCATTTTATTGGCAGGGCGGAAAGATATTTAAATTTATATAAATATTCAAATGACTATATAGTATGTTTGATGATGAGTTTGGTTTGTTGTGTAATTTGTCGCAATGGTAATGGTGAGTACTAGTGTTATTGAGAAGCTACAGTAAAGAATTTTTTTTGTTTAAAACTCTTTCTAATATCTTTATTGACTGCGAGCGAACATATAAAAATGTGTTACAGTGAAGAGATCAGTACATAATTGACCATGTCTGGTAATAATTTCTGGTCAATCACTTGTTGGCTGATGCATCTAAGAGCGCCAAATCAATGTCCGAAAAATTCTCTCGTTTGATTATATTATTGATCCAGATATAAATTAGTTTATAAATTGATTTGGTTGGCGATTAGTAATCAAAACACAAATATATTTTCGATTGAATATATTAGGATGATCTAATTACATGCAAATGATTGTTCTATATTTCATTTCACATTTTTATAGTTTTTTGGATTGATTTTGGTGATTAGTTAGTTTCAAATTCACTGTCAATTCAGAGACAGATTTGTTCATGAAAGTCTGCCTAATCGTACTCTACATACTCGTATTCTATTAGGTGGTGCTTTCAGAAAAACAGGGAAAAGAAATCGTAAGAAATTCGCTTTCAGACCAATTGGGAAAAGAAATCGTGGAAAATGCTCTTTCAGGCCAACTGGGAAAAGAAATCGTAAGAAAGGCGCTTTCAGACCAATTTGGAAAAGAAATCGTTGGAAAAGCGATTGTAGATGCTTTAATAAGTCTACTATAATTCAAAAATAATCAAAATTTTAGACATACAAAAGAATTTCGGCGCCTTCGGCGCCTTTTTGACCTTCCGGCGCCTGTCGGCGCCGGAAGCAAATGTTTCCCTTGCTTCCTCAGTCGCGACGGTGCTGTTGAGGAATATGTTATGCGGTTGACCATTTGAAAAGACAATTGACGCAAAAGATAATTGAAGTATTCGTGTATTGCCCGCACACAAATATAAATATAGCCCGCACTTTTAAATTGTCTATTTAGTTAACTTAGAGATCATTTTGAGCACTCACTAACTGAATTCATTGCAAACTTTCCTATTTTTAATATACAAAAGCCAAATAAAACAAAATATACGGAAAAGCATTGAATAACTGGCGTAAATATTGATTGAAATGGCATATAAAATAAGAAATTCTGAAACATTGAAAATATTTCCCCGCACCTGAATATAGTCCGCAGTAGTTCTCTAGACTCAGTGGTAAAAATATCTCATGATATAAGTTTGTGAACTACCTGTTTTGTAGACTTGTGTCTCTTATAGATGTAAAAACAAGTATTACCCCCGGGATATTAATAAAATTATTCTCCACTAAGAAAACGCGCTTTTAAATTTAACTTTTTGTCACGTACTATCCGAACAGAATGTCTTTCCCTTAACAATAGTTTGCAAGGCTAAACTAGCCTGTGAAATATATAGATGACCGTTGACTTGATGTGGGCAGTAGAGTAATTGTCGGAGCGGAACGTCGAGCGAGCGAAGCGAGCGAGTAAGTGTAGTGACGACTCTGCGTTGACTCAATTGGAAAAGGCTTGTGTAGAGGATTCCGGCTAAACGGTCCAATGGATCGGTCTGAAAATTTAACCCAATGTTCTCGTTGGGGTGAAGATGTGCAGTGCCCAAATATGTCACTATAGGTCAAAGGGCAACGGAGCAGTGATTTTTCAAATATTTTGCATAGAAATGTGTTGGGACCGAGTGTCAACAGTGGGTGTGCGAAACAGACAAGCACACACGCCGAGCAGCGCGCCCGCTGTGCGCATGGAGGATGCGCAGTGTCAAACACACCCACACAAGAGTGCAGTGATTGTGTCTACACTTAGACAGTCTACCTTGCACCAAATTACTGTTGACTGTATCTGTCTGTAACTGATGGTTGTGTGATTGAGTGTCTGACTTATTGTCTGTTATACACCGGCTCCGACTTCACGCCAACGGCGTTACTTATTCTTAATAAATTAAAATGGTTTCATAACGCATGCTGCTGGTTTTATACTAGTTTAAAATAAAACCGAGGTCGAAGATTTGACAATTCCTGGGTCTAATTCTCTTCATGGGGTTCTAAAACGAATTAAAGAATTTATTTTGGGGGGTTTGGGTGACACACAAATCCGGACGGGCCATTCGAAATTTCCCATTAAAATGATGGGAGTTTTTGGCACTTTAGGAAAATATTTTTTTAAGGGTATTTTATTAAGCCAAATTCACGCAAAAAGTTACAATCCAGAATCCTAATACCCCCTAGAATATTCTCAAAAATTTTCAAGCCATTCTATGTACATTTAGGTTAGTTTAGTGGGCTTTAAACGGAGTCAAAATGATGAATCGTTAAAAATCGCTATTATGCTTCATGTACTAGTGCACTGACAAGTGCACTAGTATGATTGGTTTATGACATTTTTATTTCAATGATTTACCAGAACTGATTACTAAATTAAAATATTATTGATATTGGTTTATAAAATAACAGAAAACTTAAAGTTAAACAAAAAGAACTATTTGAAGACTGGAAAATACTCCAACAAAATTATTCGCCTAAACTTATTTTATTAAAAATTTAAAATACGCTTGTTTTAGTTATTTTTTTTATGAATATACCAAACGTTTGAACTAAAACTTATAATCAATTAATTTAAGGGACAGGCTTTAAGGCCTTAAGGGACAGATTTAATTTATCAATAAGAACTTAAAAACAAACGAAATCTTCTTTTATGATAGTATCTACATGTTTTAAAACAAAAAAACAAAAGAAATATTTTGGGACATTAGGTCCACCAAAGTTTTCTGAATACGCCAAAATAGGACATTACGTCCACCGCTACTCAAAACAGTGCATTTGGTGGACGTAATGTCTCAAAATCAGTGGCGTTTTGTGTGTATTTTGCCTGGCTTGTTATTAACATATTCTTTTGGTCGATTTTAATTATATTTGAACAAAAAATTATTACAATATTGATTTAACAAGACATTTTACTTTTTTTACGCAATCATTCTTTCTCAACTTGACTGTTTTTATGGTTTTGATGTTGTTTTCGATTTGTTGAACTGTATTATCAATTCTTCTACCTCCGAAAGTTTGTGTTGATGTTGTTCGGTAAGTAATGGCCACTAATCAATAATATAATCGATGACAGTTATTGAAATCAACTACATGATCCTGAATGTAGTCATGTATCACAGGTAGCTTATAACAATGCATATTTTACATAAATTGACTCAGTGGTGACAGCATTCATGTAAGTTTAAGTCTAAAATGTTGTTCTTTATTAAAGAATCTTTACCTAGTTTTCACAGTGTTTTCCTGGTATGAAAAAATTCTATTTACCTAAAAAACAAATTTAACCATTTATTGTATTTATTGTATTGAGCGAAAGTAGAGTAAAAGTGTATAGTCTGGTGTTTATTTTGTTAAACTTTTGTCAAACAAAGAAAAACTTTCCTCTTTTCTAAATTTGAGATAAGATTGCTGCAAAAATATCTATGTGTCGCGATATTTGTTTACTCAGTCATATTGCTTCGTCTAATGCAGCAACACTTTTTATTTTATTTATCTTATTTTCCCATTGAATATTCGATCTGATCACTCGACACGCACACAAAGTTTTACCTAAACATCATAATTTTTTTAAACGTGAAATATAATAATAAAATAAAAGCAGATGGTATACAAATACTAAAATAGTAGAGTTTTGGACAAAATACTTGGTGGACGTAATGTCCCATTTATTTTTACATCAAAATTTGGTGGACAAAAGTGGACGTAATGTCCAGTGGACCTAATGTCGTGCGACCACAATAATAGATAAAGATTGAAATAGGTTCGTAAAAATATTTACTTAGACATTTAAATTCACTTATTATGTGGCGCCTTCTGTCGTGTGTGTGCAACTGCAACTGCAATTAGTAAAAACCAAACATGCAGAAATGTAGAGTAAACTGGCAAACATTGGTCCTGTTGATATCTTTTGTCTTATTGATTATAGTGATTCAGAAAAATACGATAAAAATAAATATAGAAGATAGAAACAATATAAGTGATAAACAATTAAATAGAAATAATACAACATTATAGTTTCTGTTGTTTAGATGAAAAAATCTTTAAACCTTTGTTACGACAATTGAGTGATATTGGTAAAAATTTAATAACTTATAAATTCTTTAAAAATCTCTAAAAATACGAGAAACAATAAGCATTGTTTTTAAAACAGAGGATTTTGACCATTTTGTAAAAACCAGCAGCCAATAAAAACGTAATATAAGAGAGAAACAAAGCATAAATATTTTATTAAGAACAAAAAAACAATGGGTTACCTTTTTGATGAACCTGTAGTGTCATTGAAACAATGATTGAACATAACAATTGTGAATAACAGTGCAACATAAAATGATTTAATCTATGAAATTTTGATTGAAAAAGCTGATTCAAAAAAATATTTGGTTTTTACCTATTAAATGAAAATAATCATGCTTATCGCGCATTGAGGTATATGAACTGAAGATTTACAGTAAGATATTTAGTATGCAGAAAAACTTTTATCAAAATTGAAGAACATGAAAATAGAAAACTTATACCTAATATGAAAAATCTTGAATTTCTTATTGTAAATTATTAAAGATAGAAGTTTACCAGTACTTATTTGCGATACGATCACAATTAAAATGTATGTTATTTTTGTTTGTAGAATAATAGCAGTGTCGGTAAAGTTGTATTCAAGTCGTTTATTGATTCAGTATTATTTAAAGTTGATTTTAGTATTGATAAGTTGTGGACCTGTCATAGAATGACTCTGATTTGTTGAAGCATTTTTTTACAAATAAAACTTAATTTGAAAATTAAACCTTTTTAAACTTACGTGATATCTTTCCAATCCATTCTATTTCATTAAAAAAATACCGAATTTGAAATTTGCGTTGTTGAAGATTTGTACCCTAATGAACATCCCAGGTAATTCTCTGAACTTTGTCCAATTGATAAAATAAAACATTTAAATAAATAAAAAAGAATTAATTGCAAATTGGGTTACCATTTAACTAACATTCCACTAATTACCAACCCAAATCCAGAAAGAAAATTAGTCAAGAAAGATAAATTCTCAAGGCAATTGGAGAAATCACGAGTAAAAAAGATCAGATTATTATTTAATAATGTATTTAAATAAGTAAGCATGTTATTAAATGATTCTTTATTTTGTTCGAAAATTTAGCTCATAATTTTCAGAAAAATGCAGATAATTTGATTTTGAAATAAAAACTTTAAGATTTGATACTTTTGAACTAGAAATGGTTAAAAACAAGTTTAAAACTTTGAAAAACATTGAAAAACGAATTAAACTTGGAATTTTGAGTACAAATTCGGAATCTACTTTGAAAAATCTACAAGATAGGATTTACCGTAAATTCTCACTTAACCGCCGCGGCGCTTATCGGTTTCAGCCCTTAATTTTAGGCCAAACCACGCCCACTTTTTAACTTCCACAATGCATTTTTCTGCCGCGCTTAATTGAGGGCGGCGGTTACTGGGGATGAGGCGCCTTTTGGTTCATGTAACTTCGATTCTGGTGTCGATCTGTGTTAAAGTATTCTGAGTTTAAAAATCAAAGACTAACCCTAAAAACAAAAACTTTTGTAACCTTTTTTAAAAATTGAAAAAACAAATGAAGAAATCAGAATTGTTTCAAAATAGATATTTTGTAAATTAGAAATAAAGATAAATAGTTTTGAAATAGATTAATATTAAAACTGAACTTTTAATCTAACATAGCTCATCAGCTAATCATTCATTCATTTCTTGGAAATATGAATTTAGATGATGCAGAACGAAATCAACTACTATGTCATGAACTTTGAATTCTATTGATATGAAAAAAAAATTTTGATTGAGTGAGTGAACGTAGCGAAGCACTCTGCACCAACTCGAGAAAACCGTTTCGACTTTTCAATGGGAGAAAATGGAAGCATTGTAACAGTGGGGGAATATGTCACACTTTTTTGTGATCACGATTACTCTGGAACGGGTGCACGGAATTTGATAAGTGAGGCTTCAAGAGATGCAGCTACTAATAAATGAGGTCTCCATTGTTTTTGTGTCGAAATTCATGATTGTTTAGGTAACTTCTGACTAGGTAATGTCAGTTTTTAATGTATTCTCTATGGGAAATAGCAATAGGAAATGATCACATTTGATCATTTGTTCAATTCACAGCAATCATTCATTCACGAGACACATTTGTCAAAATACAGTACACACCTCAAACTATCATCTGATAGACTCTCAGCTCGGAGATTTGCATTCTACCTCAACAAAGAACTTATTAAAATGCCATTCTTTTCATCAACACCATATTTCTCCTCAGTACAGTCCTACTATGCAGCTGCCTCAGTGATGAAAAAAATTTTAATATATATATATATATATAAGAAGAAGAAAGAATGTACCAAAGGCCATGCATAAAAAGTACATACCTTTTAAAATAATATTTTTACCTGTGCTTTAAACTATTATGGGAGACAATAAAACTAGTATTTGAACCAGCAGCTGGCAATTTGAAACATTATTGCTATCATCAATAAAAATAGGTAATGCCATTGGCATGAAAGTCGGAGCGAGAGTGTGTGAAACGTTGCAAAATCATTTAAAAACATTTAATGCATTTGAGATAAAAGGTCCATTCTCGGTTAAATGAATAAATAAATGAGACACTCTAACTTTTTGATTGACAGTTAAAAGTTCACCTATCAATCTAATTCATTTCATTATTGTCATCACACATTCAAACGATTATCTGAGTACGCAGGTCATTGCAATCAGTTAAGACCAATTCAAACAAAATATAAAATTATCGATTTACATCACTCATCTCTGACTGTGTGACTGTGATCGTGAACACCACCTTATTCAAATATGCTCATTATATGCAACTATACTTATTTACGTTGATTCCTAAATGTCATTGAGCTCCCATGTATTCATGAAAAAATCTTTCGCTTGAACATAATACAGATACAAATTATATCCAACAAAATTTTCTCTAACATTTGTTATTAAACTCTCAAATCAAACATGCTTCAAAAAAATCAAATTGAACAAATTTGAACCAAAACAAATCATATATTTGTAATTTTGCACAAATCCATATGAATTTAACCATCTTCAAGATGGGTTTTCAAGGCCAGAAAATAAATACAATGATTTGGAAATAATCATTTTGTGGAATTGAATTTGTCATGAGTTTATATTTATGTTGAGTACATCATTGTTAGGTACATTGGTGTATCGTGGGTTTATTGTTTCCTATTGTGAACACTTGTCAAAGATACAATACAATGTCAAAAGTTGTGAGCATATTCACATAAGAATTTGACCAGCGAATAAAAGCAATTTCTACTTTTGCTATTTACTAAATACGCCATTATGTAGGAATCAACGCAATATTTTAAATAATGTTGTTTTGGGTTTAGAATTTTGGACCAATTCCAAGCTGCAATAATGCAAATAAATATCCACACACAACAGCATTCGAGTCAAATGGTTCGCATCCACTCGTTTGAGTGTGCTTGCTACTGCGCATTTTCTTTTGCGCACAGCATGCGCGCGGGGGAAGCGTGTGTTTGGCTGGGTCAGACAGGAACATACACAAAGTTGACTCTCGATCCCTACACATTTCTATACAAAAAAACGAATTTTCAAAAAATCACTACTCCGTTTCCCTTTGACCTACAGTGACCTATTTTCGCACTGCACATCTAGACCACCACCAGAACGTTGGGTTAAATTTTCAGACCGATTCATGCAGTAGTTTCGGAGGAGTTATCCGGACAAGAAATGACCGAAGTCGCATTTTTCTCGGGTATGAATCGTCGCTCCCTCAATCACTCACACCCTCGCTCGCTTCGCTCGCTCAGCGTAAGTGATTTCGGTCGCTCCTCCAATTATGGCTTAACTTTATAAAGACAAAGTAATGGTTACGTTACTGAGTATAATTCAGATAGTACTACTATTTGAAACTTACAAAGTCTGTCATTAATTAATACGAATGCCATTCTTCAAAGATGCTGAAGAAGTAAAGTAAAAAAGTGAATACTAAAATGAGAAGAGGAGAATATGATGTGTCCATTTAGGGCGTCTAGTAAATATGATATAGTTTAGTGAGTGGTTGCTCTGACTTTGTAACTGCAGTGGTTCGAAAGGATACTTGAGAGAATGAGAATATAAAAATGAACAAACAAGTAAATTAAGTCAAGAATACACTTTGTTCAAAGTGTGAGAGTTGAGAGTCATATTTCCGAGATGTTGTTACTGTGAGATTGTTACCATTTGCAAGATTAACTCTGAAGTGAGTTACTAAACTGAGCTGAAATGTAATCAAATATAATTTCGAAAATTTATGAAAAATAATTATCGGACAGACGAACGGTTTTTATTGAAACTAAATAAAAGTCTTATATTTAAAAAAAATATATATTAATTGTTAAAAAGTTATTGATAAGAGAGAAATTAATAAGCGACAAGTTTCCATGATAAAGTGACACCACCACAGAAAAACATGACATTTGAAGTGAAATTAATAATTAAATATTTTCTTACTTTTTGAAAACAAGTCACAGACTAATTTTTTAAATTTGAAAAATGAAATACATTTATATAAATTCACAAAAATTGTATTTGCAAAATTATACCATTCAATCCGTAATCGTACTGAGTAATTAGCCAAAGTTTGTACACCGTCGATTTAATCGATAGTATCGAATTTTTTTGTCCGAATTTTTTAGCCTGGGCCTATTTTGTCGACACACGCAATCGATTGTTTCGTATTAGTAGAAGACAAACATATGCGTGCAATATACCTTTTAGGTGTACTCAAGTTGAATTTGCATTATAGTTTTTTTTTCACTTTCTTGTACTGTATTAGATTAAATGTTTGTGGACGAAAATGTCGAATGTGTTAGATGTACATTTTTTTTATATTTACCTTTTAACCTCTTCCGTGCTAGGATTTGGCACATGTGCCCAGACCGAACGGTACAACATTGCGACTTGAAATTTTTGGAGCCTACTCCTGTGGTCCGTCGGATGTGTGCTCACAACTCAAAAGTTCCAATTGGATCGATTTCCGGGAGCCCATTTCCGGTATGGATTTTTTGACTGATATTTTGTTTTTGAACAATTCTAAGACTTTTGGCGCAAAAATTAAATTTTTTGGATAACCGGAAGTCGGAGTTCCAAAATGGAAATTCCTGTTCCTAAACAAAAATTGCATTTTTGAGTTCGGATTCGGATTCGCCGTCCTTTTTCATGAAGAATAGCATACCAGAACATAAAAATCCATCAAGTCTAAGTAAAATAAACAGATTTCAAATTTTGCATAAAACTGGCGGAAATTGAATGTCGGATCAATATACATGTTATTTTTAAATTTAGTTTTCGGTATTTATACTTAACCGATTTTAATGTTCTTTTATGCTATCTTTCATGATAAAGGACGGAGAATCTGATTCTGTAATAAAAATTAGATTTTGGAACGATAACCGGAAGTTAGATTCTGGAACTTCTACTTCCGGTTCATATAGAGATTTTTAATTAGCCTTAATCAACTCTCTGTATTGTATTTAGTAAGAATGGAATTTTAAAGTAACAAAATCCATTCACTACAAGTGATATAATTAGAGCTTTAAAATTACAATATCAATGTCAATTCTGTCTGTCCACTTTCCGGCCTTGTTTATTTGGCCAAAATTAGAAGGGTTTTAATTTTAGTTTATTTCTCTTATACTTGATGGATTTTTATGAACAGATATGCTATTCTTCATGAAAAAGGATGGAGAATCCGAATCCGAACTCAAAAATGAAATTTTTGTTTAAGAACCGGAAGTTCCATTTTGGAACTCCAACTTCCAGTGATCCAAAAAATTTAATTTTTGCGCCAATAGTCTTAGAATTGTCTAAAAACAAAATATCAGTCAAAAAATCCATACCGGAAATGGGTTCCCGGATATCGATCCAATTGGAACTTTTGAGTAGTGAGCACACCTCCGACGGACCACAGGAGTAGGCTCCAAAAATTTCAAGTCGCTATGTTGTACCGTTCGGTCTGGGCACATGTGCCAAATCCTAGCACGGAAGAGGTTAATAAGCGGCAATCGAATCGAACAAAATTAGGCAATTGTGGAAAATTTAATCCAAGTCAATGTACAAGACTTCTCACAAGAACTTCCCACAAGATTTCATATTGTGTCGAATTTAAGGCCTTTGAATTTGTTACTGAATGAGCACGATCGATAATGACTTATTTAATACTAATTAGCTTAACAAAATTTGATTTAAGAAAAATAGAAATAAACAACTTTCATGTTAAATTGTATTAACTTTTTATTTTTATGTGATATATTTGAACTCAGATCTCGGGGGAAAATTGGTTAAATTTTTAATTTATATTCAACTTTCATTTGAATAAAAAGAATGTAAGAAAGAAGAATAGAAGAATGCGATAAATTTGAATATATGTTTTAAAAAATCGAATGCAAAGTGACGCCATCTAAAGTCTGTTAGACCAATTCACGTTTTCTCCATTTCATTCTTAATTCGCGTTGACAAATTAAAAGTTCTGCTTTTTGTCATAAGAGTCAATAAATTGTTAAATACAAAAACATTAAATCAAAAATATGTTTTGACCTTTTTGTAAGCGATAAACAAGCGTCACTTCCTAATTGGAAATATATTAACAATATTTTTAAAAAAGATTTTGGTTAATGACGACCAAAATTTTAAACCTTTTTTATATCACAACTGCAATGAAAACCAAACATAAAATATGATTAAAACTCCACTCCTTTGATTCACCCAAAAGTGTACAATGAACCTTGAGCTATACCGAAAGATTATAAACTATCAGATTCATATAAACAGAATATTTCTAGATATAAAAAATATTGGTTTCAAATATGCCTGAATGGCTATTTTAATATCGTGCACGAAATGATTATCTCTCCTCAATGGGCGACACTTCACGATTGATTGAGCGCTTGAGGAAGAATGGAGTGCGAGTGAACGATCACATCGTGACCGATCCCAACTGGACACACATTGACTTTCTCTTGGGGAATGATGCGGGAAAGTTGGTCTACGATCGAGTGATTGAGGAGTTGGACAAATATGCTCAGTGATAAAGATAAAGCTATCAACTGATTGGATTCAAAATATCAATATAAATTTGAATAAAAGAAAATTTAATAAATTACTAACTTTATGATTTTACAAAAAAAATATAAAAAAAATATTTAAAAAATTATTAATCAAGCACAATGTTTGATTTTTGAGATAGTTTCAAGTCAGACTTTAATGTTTTAAAATTTCATAACCTTTTGAGCTAAAGCAAGCAGTTAAAAGGATTGCAAACCGTAAAAGCTAATGTATAGTAAAATCATTTTATAAACATGAAAATATATATAATTAATACAGTTGTAATTATATCAGATATGATATATCGTTGTAATAGTTTGGTTTCAATGATCCGAATTAATATGCATTACAAATAAGTCATATTTTTTTTAATCAATGAAAATTAAGTGAAAACCATAAATAAGTTTTGATCTTTTGTATAAAAGCAAAACATCAAATGTGAAACTTTCTACTTTGGGCACCTAAAAGTGTGTGTGCATTGCAATGACCATTTCATAATTAAGAGCAATTTACAATTAAGTCTATTCAAGACTTATCAAAAGTTTATAAACCTTTACACTACCTATGCGATAATCATTCAAAATTGTACAATGAACATCTTGGATTACCAACAAGAATTATAAAAGCTGCCAACATCACCGATATTAGTTTTGGGCAGTTAAAAGAAATGACCTTCGGTGGTGAGCACAATAAAAATATTGCAAACTATTCACTTTCATCAGATCTTTAATTCGTTGGATTAAAAAAAATTCTTTAGACTTTTACTTCTAAGTTAAATTGGCAGTTACTAGTTATTTTATTTAAAAAAAATAAAAAACTATCATTATGATACGATGATAAGTGTCACCTATTGGTGGAAGGAAAGTATCATCCATAATGATGAAGGCGTAGCTATTTTTTCTGTGTTCTTTTTAATAAAATAGACTTACCTTTTAAACAGATTAAAATTTGGCAAATAAAAAAATTATTCCATTAACTCATTCCATGCCACCCTTGGCAGGGGTCTACAGACCAAACGGTTCAACCGATTGACTTAAAAATTCAGGAGCATATACTTCAGGATGGGGGGGATTTGGGGGACGGATCCTATTTTGTTCCAATTGGAACTTCGGTGGCCAATCGAATATACGTGTATTTTTTTATTTGTGTAATCGATCCTACTCGCCATTCTGAGCATTTTGATGTATAACTCGACTAGTTATATTCGATTGGCCACCGAAGTTCCAATTGGAACAAAATAGGATCCGTCCCCAAATCCCCCCCATCCTGAAGTATATGCTCCTGAATTTTTAAGTCAATCGGTTGAACCGTTTGGTCTGTAGACCCCTGCCAAGGGTGGCATGGAATGAGTTAAAAACGTATGTGAAATTTTATCATATAATATTATGATTAATTATAAAAATTGAAAATTTGATTTCAAAATTAATGTTTTAAGGACAGACGCAGGTAACGTTCTCTATGAATGGCTCCCTTTAGCTCAAATCTATTGATTTGACTAGATGATATTTGAAAGGTTACTTCTCCTTTAATATTTGACCGATTGTGGCATATTATAACTTAAATTAAAGATAAATTGATTGGTTTTAACGGCATCAGAAAACATTTATGAAAATATTTTTTATCGAAAATATAGATAAAAAAATGTAAAAAAGTAGCATATTTTGAACACTTTAAGATGAACTCACGATCAGATAAGAAAACATTTTTAAAATGTTTTCTGTCCGCCAAATAGAGAATCTTATTACCTTTTAATAAAAGCCCTGGTTCAACAAAATCGGACCAGTTTTGTAGGAGAAGAAGCAAAAACAAAATGCAAAGGTCTTGATTTACAGGAGAATGGAAAAACTAAAAGGTATGCATTGGCTGGTAGAGGGCAAATGCGAAAAGTGCATCCTGGAAATGTGGATTTTTTGTGACTTTTCGTCGGAATATTGTTAAGTTTTTATAAGTTTTTAATAAATATTTTAAAATTTGAAAATTTCTTGAATAAACCTTTTATAAAATCAAGATGAAGATGAATTCGTAATTTATAAGATTTTAAGGAAATTTTATTCATTATAAAGATTAACAAAGCAGAAAGTTAATGAATCATAATGTAAAAATCTTTATTTTAGATTTTCAATTATGAGTAACCTTGTAATGAAATGAAAAATGAAGATTCATTTAACAAAAAAACCTTTTTATCAATCGATTTAGATTAAAGACCAACTGCGCGAGTACAGTCACTTCTGGTTATCCTACCTCAGTTTTGTGTTTGTCTTTTACGTCATGATCATTTCGTTCATAATATACATTTCACTCTTCTCTACCATTGAGCTCTATGTAAAGGCAATCTATTCGGTAGCCTTCTTTGCTCACGTCACAGTCCTCTCTGCCATCATCTACTACTGTGGTGCAATTGTGGTCGCAAATCTAAAACTCTCAAGTCAATTTGAGTGTTTTCTGGCTCAGAATTCAAAGTCGAAAAGACTGAACATTTGTCAGTTGATTAAACTTCACAATACATGAAATTGTTTGACACAAATTTCGCTGGGAGGATTCTCACTACTCAATGGATACTTGATCACATATGACACTTATCGATGTTTGATTGTGAACATTACTATTTACTTTATTTTGATTATTTAGAAAGACATTTAGGTTAAAATAGCCATTTTGAAAAATTTATAAGTAAATTTATAAACGATTAAAAAAATATTATCAGGTGTTCCTAAAAGTTATGAAATGGCTCGATGAGGTGGAGGAGTGAGGTGGAGGGGAAGTTGTCAGTGAAACAGTCTAAATGGCGTTAACGGTTATACTGTTTTGTGTGCAGTGCCGCAGCAGCACACTCACACAGCAGCCAAACAAGAAAGCTGCACGCGCGAGCCCTTAACTCAGAACAGTGTAACCGCTAACGCCATTTAGACTGTTTCACTGACAACTTCCCCTCCACCTCACTCCTCCACCTCATCGAGCCATTTCATAACTTTTAGGAACACCTGATAAAACAAATATTTATGAAGTAATTATTTTTTTGTAGTTTATGGACAATTTTCAATCATAATTTTAAAGTTTAAACCTTTTGAGGAAAAGAAACCGATTTCATAATATATTTTTAATCAATTTAATTTAACAAAACAAAAGCTAATGGTGGTTTGCTTTTTATCGTAATCGCTTATTCATAAAACATTAAAAACGAAATTGAATTCAAACTTTCATGTTATTTGATAAAATGTTATGAGATTAAGGTACATTAGACCAGTGTAGAATACAGTTTTGAAAACGTTTTGAGATATATAAAAAAAATAGTTTACCTTTTAAATGTCTCAGGAAATATATACCGAAATGTTTTAGTAAGTTTAATAAATGTACTAATGTTGTCACCAAATTGATTGACAGGATTTTTCACATTTCATTTGATTTCAGTTATTTTCAAGATAGAAAAAATTAAAATAAAACTACCTTTTAGCTATTCACGAAATTCACGAGGTTCATCGAACCATTAAAAATTAAATCCGACAATTTATCTATAAAACTATAACACATGTATTGAGATACGATGCCCAATATAAAAAAACTCGGAAAATGAAGTTATTTTTTGCATAATTTGTATATTTATTGAGTAGTGTCTAAAAGTTTTGGGACGTGTTGATTGTTGTGTTAATCCATAATTTTTAATATGTTTAATCTTTAATATTAAAATTTGAAAATTAGCATGTTTTTACCTTTTAAAAATCAATTTCCGAACCTAGACAAACAAGATTTCCCATCACAATAGAATTTTGCTATTGCCTTTGTGCGTCGAGTCGATTACGAATTCTGTTTTAGAATATAAAAAAAATATAAATTGGTCTATAAAAGACGTAACAAAACTTTGTAACCATTTTTGATATCACTACTCCAATAAAAAATAAAACATTAAATGTAATCAAAACTCCACTTCTTTGACGTACCCATAAGTGTACAATGAACCTTGAGCTATACCGAAAGATTATAAACTACCAGATTCATGCAAACAGTATAGATCTAAGCGACAAATAGCGGGATAAAATATGCTATGGCTGAATGGCTATTTTTGTAATGTAGAAGAGATAAATGATCATAAAATTTATGTAACTGACGATTCACATGTATCCGATCCTGAATATACTCATATTAACTGTGCATATTATCAAAAATTGAAAATTTTTAATAGATGTTTTAATCGAAATAGATTAATGTTCTTAAAATTTCTTTGTATGGATAATCTTGGGTTTGGACTGCATTTGACGGATCGGTATGA
Source organism: Rhizoglyphus robini (assembly GCA_023373905.1). NCBI lineage: Eukaryota > Metazoa > Arthropoda > Arachnida > Sarcoptiformes > Acaridae > Rhizoglyphus > Rhizoglyphus robini. Next base: position 935,541 of record JAKIJQ010000040.1, on the reverse strand, counting down.
CGTTTGGTTGAGTAATTCACGTGTAAATCGTTACTCGAGAGGTCATACGTACAGTGTTGAAGCATTACCAACAGCAAAAGTATTGGAAATTCTCCTTTGATCATAAAGCTCAGTATGACATGCCTGCAATAGTAGATTATGTTCGTAATGTTACAGGAAAGAAAACTGTTGGGTTCGTCGGTTATTCACAGGGGAAGGCTACGATGTTTGCACTGCTTTCTCTCAGATCTGAATATATGAAGGGCAAATACAAACACAATTATTTTAAATCAGTAAAACTTTAAATGTTTTAAGTATAAAGGATGATTGATTAAAAAGAAAAATTTTAATGTAAAATTAATGAAAAATCGATTAAAGTTTAGCTAACACATTTACGTTTTCCACAAATCAATATCAACGGTGATAAACTATTCTAAAATTTCTAATATTGACACACGTGTATACAATTTCAAGTACACAATTAAAAAGCTATTTTCATGATTTATGAATAAGTTTTATTAAGTTAATAGAAACGAAATTTAAACAACAATAATTTTGTTTTACAATTAATTATTGATTCAGTCGAGTGAGATTATAAAACATCATTGATTCATGTTTAAAAATTCATAATCAGACATGAAAATTATTACCATCATAATTTTTTAATTCCAAATTATCATGTGACAATTTCAATGTATTAAAAAACATTTCATAAACATGAAAATAATAAATTAATGCACCTTTTAGAATACCAGATTGGCGTCATGAGAGTAATACGAGTTTGGTCTCAATGAATTAAATTAAGATATTCATTTTACCAAAAAGTACCTTTTAAACTCTCTCAAAGATAATGCGGTAATTTATTTTAAAAAGGAATTTAAACTACTAAACGAATTTGTACTCAACACCTCTGCCTTTAATATTATGATAAAATTGATTTACGAATATAAAATATTTTTCAATCAAAAACGTTTTAGAAATGTTCTGGAATATTTGTTGATTGACAAGATGAACGAGAACACTTATTACATATGACATTTTAAAAAACATAATGGAAATTCCCTAATTTATTTTGGTGCACGACGAGACTATTGGAATTTTAAGATCAATTTAATATCAAGAATTAAATTTAATAATTAATTTGATCAAAGATTTTTTTAAATAAATTGAATTATTTTGAATTTAAATTATTAAATAAAATATTTAATTTAAGTTTAAATTTTGGAATAAACCTTTTATAAAACCAAAAAACATAAGACAAAACTTAATTTATGATATTTTAAGGAAAATATTAATGAATTTACAAATTAATAAATCAAAAAGTTAATGAATCGTAATGTAAAAATCTTTAATTTGGGGTTTTCCATTAAAACTTTTAAATATGAAAATTTATTTTAAAATTCAAATGACTTTTTTAACCATATAAAGAAGAGACTCAAAACATAAAGTCAATTTAAAAATAAATTATTTAAAAAAATGAATTCAAAAGAAAGAAACGAATTTGTACTCCAAACCTATTTCACCCTTTACTATTATGAAAAAATCATTGATCAATACAAAATATTTTACAATCGAAAGCGTTTCGGAAATGTTCGTGAGTATTTGTTGAGTGATAAGAAGAACAAGAACACTTATGACTTGTATCAATATCGTGAAATTTTTCAAAATGAAAATGAAATTCATGAGAAAAATGTTGGAACAAAGTCAAAATCAGAACTGAACTATCCTCAAATTGTGGACAAATGTCCGTTTCACTTGAAAGTGTTGAAATATTATCTTCTCGCTTATCTACTGCGCTGTCTTCTGATCTTGACTGTAAAGTCCGCAACAGATCAACGATGGAAACGTGTTCTAATTGGAACGGCACTCTTTGGACGCGATTACCTATACTTGGAGACAAGTTTTTGCATTTGGTCTGCAATAACATTCTCGTTTTTACAATTCACTCTAACAAGCAGGACTTTGGATTATAAATTTCTGACCATTTTCCGTATGACAAACAGAAGCCTCGATCATCGTCCACCTGCAGCTTTCGGTCTGACAAATCAAGAATTTGAAAAATTTCAGAAATTTCGAAAACTTGCACTCGATTTCTATCATTATGGCATTATGGCTGTGTATCCTCCGTTCGGCTCCTTATGCTGCAGCGGACTCTATTTGCAAGAGTCGCTTTATATGACTGGTAAGTTTAAAAAATATGGTCTTTTCATATATAACGTATCTGTTAGATCCAATTCCTAGTATCATTTGGACCCTAATTCTGGATTTCTGGGTCTGCTGTGTGGCAACTGTGATGATGGGAAATCTGATTGCCTTCCTGGTTGTCACCAAATACATTCGAATAAAACAGAAATCAATCTCAACTCGAATTCAAGCTCATTTAAACACTTTCCAACTTCAAAATCGTAAAAACTTCAATTGGAACGCCTTTCTACAGGAAAACCGTCGTTTCAGTAACCTTCAAGATGAACTACGCGACTACAATCACTTCTGGTCATCGTACCTAAGTTTTGTGTTTGTCTTTTACGTCATGATAATATCGTTCATAATATACATTTCACTCTTCTCCACCATTGCGCTCTATGTGAAGGCAATCTATGGGGCAGCCTTCTTTGCTCACGTGATCCTCCTCTCTGCCATCATCTACTACTGTGGTGCAATTGTGGTCGCTAATCGTAAACTCTCGAGTCAGTTTGAGTGCTTTCTTGCTCAGAACGTTAAATCGAGAAGGTTGAACGCTTGTCAGTTGATTAAACTTCACAATACAGGAAATTGTTTGACACAAATTTCACTGGGAGGATTCTCACTGCTCAATGGATACTTGATCACATATGACACTTATCGATTCTTGATTGTAAACATTACTATCTATTTTATTTTGATTATTTAGTAAGACATTTAGGTTGAAATAGCCATTTGGTAGAAATTGAAAATAATTTAGTAAATAAACCAAAAAGATTATTAAAGCAATTATCCATGGTGAAATATTATTTCTCATATTACATTGACAATCCTCAATCAATTTGTACTCAAGTTTGAAACACTTGATTTTCGTGCAAAGCTAAATAGAAACTAAATTACAGATAATTTTAACATAAAATAACGGTTTTAATATGCCAAAATAGAGAAATTGTAGATATATTCTGTGAATATTCGTTTTAATGTGTTAACCTTTTCAAGAAAGTCCTTATTCAACAAGTAATTTCATAATAAATTTATTTATAAATTTAATTTAACCAAATAAAAGAAATAAGCTAATAAAAGTTTCTCATCGTACCTATTCTTCACATATTACATAGTACTTCATCTATCTACTGATCGCACTTTTGTGGTACATTACCTTTTTTTATTTATATCGAAAATCTGACTTATACGATTACTATACATAACGCCGAATCATCAAAACGCCGAAACATCAAAACGCCGAAACATCAAAACGCCGAAATATCAAAACGCCGAAACACCAAAACGCCGAATCATCAAAACGCCGAAAATCTTCCTCTGTTCCAGACTTAAACAAAGTTGTCCAATCGACTCCTAGTCTCCAATTTAGTAAAGGACAACGCTTTCCGAAAGGAAATACATCCACATTATCAATTCCGAAAGGAATATAACATGTTTGCAAACAGCACACTCACTCTGTGCAGACATAAACAAACATCAGCTGTTTTGTGTTTTGTTTCAAATCAGCATTGATTTCGTCACTATCCGGCAAAATATTGGCCTTCTACACAAAAACAAAGTTTTCCAATCGATTCCTCGTGTTCTATTTAGTAAAGGACAACATTTTCCCGAAAGAATTTAACCGCACAATTTCAATTCCGAAAGGTATTTGAGACTTATTGATTCAAATTAAATTTGAAATTTCTTGTTTTCGTCACAGTCTCCCTAAATATTGGATCCGTACAACAACAAAAAAATGTTTTCAAATCGATTCAGCATAATAGAATTGATAAGAATCAACATTTTCGGAAAGAATATAGTTGCATAATTTAAATTACGAGAGGGTAAATGATACTTTTTGATTGGATGGTAAAACAAAATTTCAAGTTCTGGTCACTTTTCCACCAAAACTTGAATTCTTAGGCCGAAAAAAAGTTGTCCAATCGATTCAGCGTACTTGAATTGATAAAAATCAACATTTTCCGAAAGAATTCAATAGCACATATTCATTTCCGAAAAGGTATTTGAAACTTTTTGATTCGATTTTAAAATAAAATTTCGTGTTCTGGTCACTTTTAAGCCAAAACTTGAATACTTAGACAAAAAAAGTTGTCCAATCGACTCAGCGTACTCTAATTAATAAAAATTGTCATTTTCCGACCATATTCAATCCTCCAATTTCAATTCCGAAAAGGTATTAGATACTTTTTGATTGAATTGTAAAAAAAATTTCATGTTTTGGTGACAGTCTACCGAAATATTGGACTCGTACACCAAAAGAAAGTTGTCCAATCGATACAGCGTACTGTAATTAATTAAAATCATGCTTTTCCGAAAGAAATTAAAAGCACAATTTCGAATCCGAAAAGAATTAGAAACTTTTTAATTCCATTTTTAAAATAAAATTTCGTGTTTTGGTAACTTTTACGCCAAAACTTGAATTCTTATACTAAAACAAAGTTGCCCAATCGATTCAGCATACTCTAATTGATAAAGATGAACATATTCCGAACAAATTTAATCGTACAATTTCGAATCCGAAAAGGTTTTATAAACTTTTTGATTCGATTGTAAAATAAAATCTCATGTTTTCGTCACAGTCTCCCGAAATATTGGACTTTTAGACCGAAACAAAGTTGACCAATCGATACAGCGTACTGTAATTAATTAAAATCAACATTTTCCGAAAGAATTTAATGGCGCAATTTCGAATCCGAAAAGGTTTTATAAACTTTTTGATTCGATTGTAAAATAAAATCTCATGTTTTTGTCACAGTCTCCCGAAATATTGGACTTTTAGACCGAAACAAAGTTGACCAATCGATTCAGAATACTCTAATTGATAAAGATGAACATATTCCGAACAAATTTAATCGTACAATTTCGAATCCGAAAAGGTTTTATAAACTTTTTGATTCGATTGTAAAATAAAATCTCATGTTTTCGTCACAGTCTCCCGAAATATTGGACTTTTAGACCGAAACAAAGTTGACCAATCGATTCAGAATACTCTAATTGATAAAGATGAACATATTCCGAACAAATTTAATCGTACAATTTCGAATCCGAAAAGTATTTGTCACTTTTTAATTCGTTCCGAAACTTGGAATTTCATGTTTTGACAACTTTCCCGAAAATATTGCACATGTACATCAAAACAAAGTAGTCCAATCGATTCCTGGTACCTCATTTGGTAAAGGACAACACTTTCCGAAAAGAAATAGATCCACAATCTCTTGTCCGAAAGGGTTTCGGCGTTTTGATGATAGAATCCAAAAAATGAATTTTCGTGTTTTCAGCCTCATACTGAACTTTTATCCCAAAACAAAGTAGTCCAATCGATTCAGCGTCACTTTTTTAGTAAAGGACAGCTTTTTTTGAACTGAAATAGTTGCACAATTTCAATTCCGAAAGGAATTTATCACTTTTTTCGGCGTTTTTTTTTTGTCGAACACATGTTGCATCGAGCATATGTCGTAAGCTGTAAACAAACACACGACTGACGCGTGCCATCAGTGCTTTAACAAAGAGCTCCTTTGTTCTCCGCACCACAGGTGGTCGTGTGCTGTGTCTGTCAGCAGCACACTCACTCACTCGCACAGTCAGTGCTGTAATTGTTACTCTGCGCTGCAGACGTAAACAAACATCAGCTGTTTTATGTTTTGTTTTGAAACATATTTTTGATATTGTGCATAATCAACCAAACCGGACACATTTGGCTGGAAATTTGAATGTGATGTGTTTGTGGTGAATCTTCACAAACTACTGCAAACAAAGGAACAATGCTAAAAGCTTTATTTGGGATACTTTACACCCAAAACCCAGCACCTTCACTAATGAATTCCTTTACACTGATATTAGTATATATTACTGTATTAGTAGTCACTTTCCTGTAAAAATCTGTACTTGTACCCCAAAACAAAGTTGTCCAATTGATTCATCGTGTCCCATTAAGTATAGGACCACTCTTTTCAAACGAATACAGATTCACAATTTCAATTCCGAAAGGTAATAGTCATTTGTTCTGGTTCAGAAACTTGAAGTTATGTGTTTCCATCACTTTGTTGTAAAATTCTGTACTTGTATCCCAAAACAAAGTTCACCAATTGATTCCTCGTGCCTCAAATAGTAAACGAGAACTCATTCCGAAAAGAAATAGATCCACAATCTTTTGTCCGAACGGTTTTTGGTTGGGTTTTCGGCGTTTTGATGATAAAATTATTTTGTCGAAGACATGTTGAGTCGAACATGTGTCGCATAACAATGCATGAACAAAGAGCTAACTAGGGAGGGTAGGTGATGCCAAATTGAGTTGGGCAAAATGGCTATTATTTTTCGATTTGACATCACCTAAAACCTCTAAAAAAGTATTTTTCATCGGCGGACCGGTATATGCGCAATGAAAATAGGACATTCAAAAGTTCAATATATGGCCGTTTCAATGAGAGCAAACTGTGTATCACATTGATTTCAATTGACTTTGATGAGTGACAAACTTTCTGGTTCTTCCGCTGCTTTTGTCCGAAATGGAAAATGACTATCTAATTTAATTTTTTAATTTAAATTAAAAAAATTGTAAATTTAAAATGTGTGAATCATTTTGCTGGTCAAGTTTGAATTTTAGGCACTTTTTTCAAACAACAAAACTGCGATGGTGAACATTAGTGATGATGAGAACGAACTTGACTAACCAACTCTACAAAGTTTTCGCTACTTTCATCTTTTTTGATGGATTTCAGCAAACCATTTTTTGATTAAAAGTTGTACCTAGCTTGAAAATTTTAATATCGATAATTATCGATATTTTGTCAATATCAAAATCAATTCATTGTCAAACATTCTTTTGATAGTTGTTTTGTCTGCACTCTTGCCGTATGTTTGCTTCAGTCAACAAAGAAAAAATAATTGGATTTAAAAGTGAATTTATAATTAAATCGCAATGCAATTAACAATTTGATGTAAAAATATATAGGATAGTAAATGCAGCAAAACGAATTGTAAAGACAAAAAAACAAATAGGTAAATAAAATAATGAGAAACGTTACACTTGTTATTGTACTGACAATTGCTGGTCTGTTCATCTAGTCTTGAGTAGGCTAATAAAGGGCAAAGTAGGACTTTTTGTGGGTATATTTTCTTTTATCCTCAACCGGTCCGCCGACGAAAAATACTGTTTTGGGGGTTTTAAGTGATGCCAAATCGAAAAATAATAGCCATTTTGCCCAACTCAATTTGGCATCACCTACCCTCCCTAGTAAGCTCTATTGTTGTCCGCTCGCAGTGTGCGAGAGTGAATTGTGTGTGTCAACAACACACTAATTTTCCTCTACAGAAGAACGAGACCACCTGCTGTGATGAGTGTGCTTTGTTTGAATAAGAACAGTAGAGCTGCACAGCGGGTGACTTTTCGGCGTTTTGATGATTCGGCGTTTTGACGATTCGGCGTTTTGACGATTCGGCGTTTTGTAGGGATACGGACTTATACAATAAATTAACAACAACATTTCGATTAAAAATCACTCATCAGCAGAGACAAATCAGACTGCACGGTATCATCCAGTTCCTATCTCAGAAAGTAGTTTTACAAATTTTATCTTCATGCTCGAGAAAATGGAGCATAAAAAGAATCTTAATTTAGAAATGTAAACGAAATGGTTTTAAACATTCAAGTCAATTGATGAAATAGAAGGTTTGAGATTATTATAAAACCTGTTTAAATAAAGAAAACAGACAAAAAGAAATAAGAAATTGTTTTGTAATATAAAAAAATAGTTTACAAAATATCAAATAATGTTTTACGTAATAAGTACACTTTCATCCGTGGTTAAACTCCAGATACAGAAACAAAAGAGGATTGTCAAGACCAGAGAGGAAGAACTCGTTTTTCGGCAGAGAAGAAAACGCATCGTTATTGAAAATGGTAGCACACGAAATGGGGAAAACGGAAAACCAGAAAGTACAAACAAAGTTCTGTTGAGCAAGTTTGAATGTTATCATAAAGTGAAGAATAAAATCAATTACTTTATTTCGACACAGAAAATCTGAAATTTGTTATTATAATTTAAGTTATTAAATGAATAAATACATCCTGCAATAGTGCATAGTGTGTGTCTGTACTGAATATGAAAGAATGTCTCTACTGCGCATGTCCCATTCTGTACCTTTGAGCTATCCCACCACGACGACGAAACATTTTGACTTTACTTTAATATTATAAAGATAATGCATGAGTATTCAAAGGTTTATGATAAAAACATATTTGATAAGATTGTTTTTATAAAAGAAATTTTTTGCCGTATAGTTTAAAAAAAAGAAAAAAATTCAACATTAAAGTTTTAATCAAAATCGATTATTGTTTTAGAAATAACCTTTCAAATTCCGAAATTATAACAGATATTCTAAGACTAGTCTCGTAATTAAGAATTAATTAAAAACCTTGAAATTTCAAAATGATTTCACACGTGTCTACAGTTTGTGTACACAAAACCAAGTTCATGTTCAATTTTTTTTTAATCAAATCCATTAGACGTTCTTTGCATTTTTGTAGTAATTAATTAAAAAATATAAATTATTTTTAAAAGCAATTTTTTGAGTAAATTTATTATTTTCTATGAACAAGAACTTATTTGTTCATAGAACGAAACCTTTTATCAAACAATAATGAAATTAGATTTAAAAAAACGAAAATTATTCTACATGATTAGTGTTGACCTTTTTAAAAATACAATCGACCACAAATACTTAATTGTAATTATTTTTAGGCTATCTAAACAATCTTCAAAAATAATGCTCTAATATTAAACCACTTGTGTGTTGTAAAGCAATCTTGGATCGTAAATTACTTATCAAATAATGAACTGATGCAATACTTCTCACCCAACATATTTCCAAAAGAATCATGAATATCTAAAAGCTTTATTAAATAAACAAAATACAGTTTAAACAGGATTCGGAATCGCAAATAACTAAATATATGAATTTCATGAAACAGAATATTGTAAAAATATTGACATTGGATTGATTGATTGGATTGGATATGAAAATTATTTACGATTAGAAATGTTTAACTTGTTGTTCTGAAATCATAGTCGATTTAATAGTCCCACCCATGGTTTGAAGTATACTGTCTGTATTTTCATGAGATTCTTACAATTTGGACTGATATTATTTGTGGACCCTTTTCTTTACATTTTGAAATTAAATAAAAAAATCATTTACGAATGTTCACTCTTTACATAACAAATCATTTTGTATCACATCTTCGTTGACCTTTACTTCCGAGTATGCTTCCAACCACATTGGCCAATCAAATTCGAAATTGCTGATAAATTTGGTAAGTTGGGAAATGTAACAATGACTCATTTGTTTGTTCTAGAAGGAGATAAAGTTTTTGAATGTGATAAGACATGACTAACCCTCGTTGCAATAAAATGTAACCAAGCATACAGCATAACATCATCGCAAAACTCATCATTGACATTAAAATTTTAAAAAAGTTTAAGATGATGTTTTTTTGAAATTCATGTTGCTTTTTTCTTGTTCACCCTAGGGACGGCTGATTTTGTTCTAGGGTCGGATCCTGTTGATTACTAAAAACATCGAGCAGATCATCAATTGATACGGTTTCGAGGTTGAACTTCACAACATGACAACAGAAGATGGTTACTATCTCGCACTGATCTTAAAACTTTAAATAATCTCAACTGGTAAGCTAAGTTTGAATTTTTAAACGAACTCTTAAGAACTAATAAAAACTGGTATGCAAATATAAAATAATTATTTGATATAAACAATATCGGATTATCAAAAAAAAAGATTGAATAACCTGAAAGTAAAAAAATGTTTTGACCTTTTGTCAACCAACCAACGAAAAACAGCACAATGTTAAATGTTAAATGTTAAACCTAACATATTTTTCAAAGCGAGAACTGTTGAAACTTTTGTTTAATTTTAAGCAGTTAAAGTGAATGTGCAAGTTTGAATAAAAATATATTTTGTAATTAGTCAAACAATTCTATTATAAAACATTTTACATTTATACGTGCTATATTTGAAAAATATGGCAATAGAAAAGCATCGAAAACTGATTAAAGTGCCATTATAAATTATGAAGTTATGCATACAAAAATCAAATATTAAGAATATGTTTTGACCGTTTTGTAAAAGTACCATCTTGTTCAAATGGAAAAACTATCAACAATCTTTTAAAAAGATTGTTGTCAGTGCGATATATTTACAAAAAAAATTGAATTAAATAAATTGTGTATGCACTTGAAAACTTGTTTAGACATTTCTTGTATTCAAAATTACTAATTTAATTTAACCTTTTTTATCTATCAAGATTGATCAAGATAGCATTTAAATAATAAAATTCATATATATAAATTTTTCCAAAAATTTAGCCAAATAAATTATATTTATATGTTACCTTTTGATGGAACCGTGTAGAGGGTCAGGAAATTTATAGTTTAGAAATACCAAGATTGAGATATCGATTTCGACAATTTTGTCAATTGTGATTCTCCAAAACAAGGAATGGTTTACTCATTTCAAATTGCTGACTATGATTGAGTAGCTACAGAAGAATATGAAGAGTTCAACTGATGGATCACATTGTGTCCGATCCTAAATATACTCACATTAACTGTAAACATGATTAATTATCAAAATAAAGATATTTTTAATGCAAAATTAATAATGTTTTAATCTAAATAGTTTTCAAAAATTAATACCTTTAGATTCGCAGACAAAATTAGTAAACATTTAATTAATAATTAATGAAAATAAAATTCAAAACAATAACATACAGTCAACAGTTAGTGTACACTGTGTTGACTTATTGAAACACAAAGTCCTGGACATACAAATTATCAATTGTAAATAATGTTTGTCTCATACATTGTTCAAATGTTGGGCTTTAGTTAGCTGAGCGAAGTGAACGAACGAACGAACGCACGAGCGATAGCGAGTGCGTGAGTGGGCCTGTTTACATTTAAACTATCGCCAGCGATTGGTATCGCTAGGCCTACTTTGGACTGCAGAGTACCAACTTTTGTGGATCACTCCTATCGCTCGAGCGATAGCAGAAAACAATCAAATATTTTGATTTTTTCGGTCGCTGTCGCCGGCGACAGTACAAGTGTAAACACACCCAGTGAGTGAGTGAACGTAGCGAAGCACTTCTGCATCAACTTGAGAAAACCGTTTCGACTTTTCAATGGGAGAAAATGTCAGCATTGTAACAGAGGGGGAAATGTCACGCTGTTTTTGTGGATATGGTTATCTCTCGAACGAGTTCACTAAATTTTACAAATGAGGCCTCTGAAGATTAAGCTACTGATAAATGGGGGTCAAGTTCGTTTTGTGTGAAAATCCATGATTGTTTAGGTAACTTCCGGTCAGGTAATGTCTGGTTTTAATGTATTCTCTATGGGAAATAGCTATTTTCACCTCGAATTTTCAGAGGCTGTAGAGAATTGATTATATTGAGCATTGACATGTGTGACACATCAAATTAATCGTTAAACTATGTAGATTATTTTCCGCCATTTAAAATTTGAGAAAAACTTTTATCTAACTGGCCATCTACAATCAAACTCAAACATTCAGAGTTGTAATTTGTAATTGTAAAATTTAAATTTGAGTTGAACAACCTAATTTTCTCGAGTTTATAGTAGATGTTCATAAAGTTAGCGGAATTAGAGAGCATTTCTGCAAATAGCTCTCATTGGTTGTATTGTTTGAGTGTATCTGTCAGCGGCAAACCGAAGAACTCGTGACTTCGCGAATTGCCGAAAATTTGTCTCGGCACTCCGCGAAGTCACGGCATTTAAACGATTATTCCAGTTTGTCTAGTGGGATCACGGAGTGACTAGTCACTTCGCAAAGTTGCGGAAAGCTTGTCGGCAAAGTTAAAATCTTAAACTAATTTATTCTATTTATGATAATAAATGAGTCCAAAAGTCCAAAATGTGAACAACAATTCCGGATTCCGGATGTGGACAAAGGTAAAGCAGACTCTAACAACATTCTGGGCGTTGTAATGGAAAACAATTCTGAATCGAATTGGAACCAAACAGAGTATCCTTGGCAAATTTGACACGGTTAGGAAGCGAACACTTGTCATAATAGTTTTGATTGCATTCTTGATGTATTTGGACTCATTTATTATCAATAATATAATAAATTAACTGTAGATTTTAACTTTGCCGAAGAGCTCTCCGAAACTTTGCGAAGTGACTAGTCACTCCGTGATTCCACTAGAAAAACTGAATAGTTATTCATTTTCCCGCTACTTCGCGGTGTGCCGAAACAAATTTTCGGCAATTCGCGAAGTTATGAGTTCTTCGATTTGCCGCTAACATATCTATGTGTGACATATCTAAATAATTCTAAGAATGTGTATTTTCTTGTCAAGTAGATCATCTATTTATCAAAAATTATTCTAATTGTTTCCCAATGCATTCAATATGCCAATGTTTTAATCAAAATTTCTTTCTTATTTGCATTTACGCACAGTGTGACCCCGATTGCTTCAAATTGCACAAACAAAACACATTTTCATTTCACAATATTAAGTCAATACATGTCACAATACACACACAACACAAATATACATTCAAAAATATAAATAATTTATCAATAGATCAAATATGACTAAATTCTTTTGTTTTGTCGTATACGAAGAGTGGATGTAGTTTGTAATGCGATATTTTTAATTACCCTCAAGAGCCCCCTCGTAACATGTGCGCACATGTTTGCATGACTGTCACTCTCCTCCAGCACTACTCTCCACGAGTGTGTGTGCACAGAGCAGAGAGATATGGCTTTCCCATTCACTCGCACTTTATCGTGAGGCGACGAGAAGAGGAGAAAATCATAAATTACGCGAGTGTTGGGTCACTGTGACACGTCCATGTCCATGTACATGCAACAAATAGACAAACTTAGAAGAGAAGAGAAAAGAGGAATTAACAGATTTTTAAAAATTTCTGCGGGATTAACACTTTCAATTTATTGAGATCAACTTCACGTTTCTGTTTCATCTTTAGAACTTAGTGTAATAATCGCTCAGCTTAACTGCTCGCAGTCCCTCTAGTTTAACATTAATGAAAAAACTTTGAAATATAAAAAAATGGTAACCTTTATCAAAAGAAATTATTTACAAATAACTCAACGAACACCGCCTCTTTATCTGTTCCAAAAGTATGCAATAAACTTAAAAAAATAACTTTGAACTTTAATAAGATAATTTTAAATCTAAGGTACCTTGAACCTTGAATAGTTCTTACCAATTCTCAAAATAAATATAAATAAAAACTTATTCATTAACCAATTCCCACTTTTAACATGAAAAAGAATAAATCTCTCCATAACATTCTCATAGTCTTCATCTTCCAATTTGAACAGATTCACTTGAGAATCATTCAAATCTCCAATCACTTAATGCAAAAACCAAAATATTAAATAAAGTTATTTTTACCTTTTTAATCTAGACAAAGGGTCAAATGAAATTTGATGATAAAAAGATAAATGATTTTTAAAAAGATTTTCACCTAATTAAAGTTTTAATCAAACATACATGATAATATAAATAATTTTAGTTCACATGCTTGAAAATAAAAAAGAAAAACTTATTTGTTCATAGAAGGAAACATTTTATCAAACAATAATGAAATTAGATTTTAAAAAACAAAATTATCCCATAGGATTAGTGTTGACCTTTTGAAATACTATTCACAACAAACACTTAATTGTAATTATTTTTAGATTATCCAAACATTCTTAAAATAAAATGCTGAAATATTAAACCACTTGTGTGTTGTAAGGCAATCTGGGATAGTAAATTACTTAACAAACGATGAACTGATGCAATACTTTTCACGCAACATGTTTCTAAAAAAATCTTCAATATCCACAAAGCAGATTACAAAATCAGACGGACAAAGGGACAGACAGACACGATGGCTAAGACTCTAAAAGAGTCTCTTTCTAAAAATGAATATTGGATAAGCATAAAATTTCGAAATTAAATTATTAAAAATCTATGAGCTTACAAAAGAAAGGACAACCTTTTTAAAAAACGATGAATTAAGTGGATAACATTTTTGATGCCGTTTGACTTGGCGAAAACTGCGATGAAACTACAACTTTTAAGATTGAACAGACAATGAGAGAAATTGAGAAACACAATTTGAGTGAATGGCGATTAGAGTAGAGTAAAATTATTGAACAATGAAGAACATCATTTTGTGCCCCTGTTGTTGAGGAATATGTTATGCGGTTGACCATTTGAAAGAACAATTGTCAGGCAAAAAGATAATTGAAGTATTCGTGTATTGCCCGCACATTAATATAGCCTGCACTTTTAAATTGTCTATTTAGTTATCTTTGAGATCATTTTGAGCCCTCACTAACTGAATTCATTGCAAACTTTCCTATTTTTAATATACAAAAGCCAAATAAAACAAAATATACGGAAAAGCATTGAATAACGGGCGAAAATATTGATTGAAATGGCATATTAAATAAAAAATTCTGAAACATTGAAAATATTTCCCCGCGCCTGAATATTTAGTCCGGAGTAGTTCTCTTGTAGATGTAAAAACAAGTATTACCCGCGGGATATTAATAAAATTATTCTCCAATAAGAAAACGCGCTTTTTAATTTAACCTTTTGTCACGTACTATACGAACAGTATGTCTTTTCCTTAACAAAAGTTTGCCAGGCTAAGTTAGTCTGTGAAATATGTAGATGACCATTGACTTGATGTGACAAGTGATGAAACATTAACTCGAATGAGTAAAATGATAATTAGAACAATTGAGATAAAACACCATAGAAAAATAAAAGACAATTGAATTGGAAGAGAGAGAGAATGATTTCAGTCATTTTTATAAAAAAAACTTGGTGATAAAAGCCAAATATTAATGAAAAGATAATCATAAACAATAATAGATAAAGATTGAAAAAGGACCGTAAAAATATTTATTTAGACATTTAAATTCACTTATTATGTGGCGCTATCTGTCGTGTGTGCATTCAACTGCAACTGAAATTAGTAAAAACCAAACGTACAGATATGTAGAGTAAACTGGCAAACATTGTTCCTGTTGATGTCTTTTGACTTGTTGATTATATAGTGATTCAGAAAAAATATGATAAAAATAAAGATAGAAACAATATAAGTGATAAACAATTAAATAAAAATAAAACAACATTGTATTTTCTGTTCTTTAGAAGAAAAAATCATTAAACCTTTGTTACGGCAAATGTTTGATATGGGTAAAATATAAATAACTTATAAATTCTTTAAAATCTCTAAAATACGAGAAACAATAAGCATTGTTTTAAAACAGAGGATTTTGACCATTTTGTAAAAACCAGCAGCTAATAAAAACGTAATATAAGAGAGAAACAAAGCATAAACATTTTAGAAAGAACAAAAAACAATGGGTTACCTTTTTGATGAACCTGTAGTGTCATTGTAACAATGATCGAACGTAACAATTGTGAATAACAGTGCAACATAAAATGCTTTAATCTATTAAAATTTGATTGAGAAAGCTGTTTCAAAAAATATTTGGTTTTTACCTATTAAATGAAAACAATAATGCTTATCGCGCATTGAGGTATATGAACTGAAAATTTACAGTGGGATATTTAGTACCCAGAAAAACTTTTATAAAGTTTGAAAAACATGAAAATAGAAAACTTATGCCTAATATGTAAAATCTTGAATTTCTTATTGCAAATTATTAAAGATAGAAGTTTACCGGTACTTATTTGCGATACGATCACAATTAAAATGTATGTTATTTTGGTTTGTAGAATAGGAGAAGTGTCGGTATTCAAGTCGTTTATTGATTTAGTATTATTTAAAGTTGATATTAGTATTGATAAGTTGTGGACCTATCATGGATTGACTCAGATTTGTTGAAGCATTTTTTAAAAATAAATAAAACTTAATTTGAAAATTAAACCTTTTGAAACTTGCGTGATATCTTTCCAACCAATTCTATCTCATTAAAAAATACCGAATAAGAAATTTGCGTTGTTGAAGATTTGTACTCTAATGAACATCCCAAGCAATTTTTTAAACTCTGCCCAATTGGTACAATAAAACATTTAAATGGATATTAAAAAATTAAATGCAAATTGGGCTTCCATTTAACTTACATTCAACTTTACCAGCCCAAATCCAGAAATAAAATTAGTCAAGAAAGATAAATTCTCAAGGCAATTGGAGAAATAATGAGTAAAATGATTAGATTATTATTTAAAAATTTATTTAAGCAAGTAAGCATGTTAGTAAATGATTCATTATTTTGTTGAAAACATGAAAATAAGACTGCAATTCTGTAAGAGTGGGAAGTTTACGTTAAAAAATATAAATCTATGATTTCGGAGTAGAAATAAGTTTTTTTTAATAATACTCGAATTAATTTAACATTTAAAAATTGATGATTTTATTCATAATTGGAGGAGCGAACGAACAAACTCAAGCCCGAGCGAAGCGAGGGTTTGAGTTTGTGAGTGATCGACTCCTCTGGCGCCGCTTGATAGGAAAAGGCTTGTCAGCAGGATAGAGCCTACACCACTCAATGGATGGCCCTAGAAATTTTACCAAAAATTCAAGGGTGTGTCCATGGGTGTAGACGAACTGATTAGATTTTGGGCCCATAAGTTCAAAGGTCACCGGGGATAAAAATTAATTAGCGATATTTTAAGTAGGAATGTATTGAGAGATGAGTTAATGCGTGTGTAACACGGTGTGTTTGACTCAATGTGATGACTCATAGATGACTGACAAATGCACCCCGACTAATTACAATGTCAAAATGAATTAATTTTAGTGTAAATAGATTCAGTTTTGCTAAAATAAACATTTAATCATAATTTTCATTCTGATATCCGGTTTAGTTGTAATATTAATCACATTTGTTTCACTCAAACAATATCCACATTTGACCACAATACATGCAAGACAACGTGTGCTATCCTAGACCGGATTAGTAGTACAGATTGAATAATTTTCACTTGACAGTATTTTTTAAAAGAAAACAACATTGAAGATTGAAGTTTGTTCAAAGTTTTGGTGGAAATCATCATTAGATACTTCACAAAAGCTCTAATCACAAGACGATATGAGGACATTTGTGAAATTTATTTGATCTGATCATTATTTTCTTTTTCTTTGATTAAAAGAGCGATGCATTGATTTGTCGTTGCACAACTAATAAATAGTGCAAATTTGTAATGCTATATGCAACAAAAACGTGATAATAAAGACTCTTTAGAATCAACAGTTAACAGTTAGCTCATCGTAACTAGCAGAAATAAATGGGTTGGCTCATGTCAATGTGTAAAGTGCACAACACCTGTGTACATCAAAATCAAGATTTTGAAATACAGATTCTTGGTATTTCAACGAAGGTGATTCTATTGATATCAAACTTACTCAATATCTCTGTTGTGATTTGAAAACGGGTAATTGTAATGGAAGGAACGAGTGTCAGCGATGCTCTCGCTCCGACTTTACGCCAATGGCGTGACTTAATACTAGTTAAAGTGGATAATTGAATATATATTATTATTATTTAGTAAGTTCGTTCATAAAACTGATATTTTACCTTTTGAAAACCCAACATGTCAAAAGACAAAATTAAAATTGTCAATAAATCTACAATTATAAATTTAGTTAATTTGATAAAACAGTTTTTAATTTCAACAGATTCGCTTGAGAATCACTCTTGTGAACTTTGTAGTCCGAGTCCAAAGAGTCAATTAAAGTATTCTGAATTTAAAAATCAAAGATTAACCCAAAAACAAAAACTTTTGTCACCTTTTTTAAAAAATGAAAAAACAAATGAAGAAATCAGTATTGTTTCAAAATATATATTTTTTAAAATTAGAAATAAAGATGAATAGTTTTGAAACAGATTTATATTAAAACTGAACTTTTAATCTAACATAAATAATGAATATTTTTATAATTTACTATCATCATCGAGGCCCATTCTGGTGACAAATGTATTCTGAGAGAGCCGTATAAACTAGAATTACCAAAGAGTCATGCCCAAGCTAATTAATATTTCTAAAAAGCCAAACTCATAAAAAAAAAGTCAACACTTTAATACAGTACACTAAAAATGATAATTTTTGACATTAAAACTTCAAACTCGTTTATCTCAAAAAGTCGAAAAGTGGACTTAATCGATTTTGCTTCTGGGGCTTTCATGCATATGCAGCAGCTTTCTTTGCTCACCTCATTCAAATCATATAATGTCAAAGGGCAATAAAATTGTTATATTTTGATGATAAAAGTTGAATGCAAGTTGAATTCAAGTCAAAGTTAACGCATCATAAATGGGCAAATCTAACATTTGTAGTTGTAAACATGTCTGACAGAACCATTGAGGCACATTTGAGCTATGCAGTACAGTGTGTCCAATTTTATGATACTCAATATACTCTATGGGACAACTCTATTTACACAAGGTGGGTACAAAAGTTTTTATGTATTGAACTATCGAGATTAATTTTAGTACCGTGATGGAATCTTTTGTATTTACCTAATTTTTGACGAGCCATAAATCGCTCATGAGATATGCGTACATTATCAGTGTTGGGGTTGGTTGACTTGAGGTTGAGTGGTGGAAGTGAAAATGATGTGCATTAATTTTGTGACTGTTAGTGTTTTGTGTTGTTTTTACTACATACTTAATTGAAGACAGTGACAAAAATGGACAAAGACATGTTCGTTGCGAAGAATGTGTCTTATTATCATTTCCCATTTCGTTCAGCATTTGCAGTCACATCCGGGATATTCTACTATGAGGTGGCTCCGCTCACCGATGGAGAAATGAGCATCGGATGGGCAACGAGAGAAGCCGAATTGAGTGAATTTTCAAAAGTTGGAGACGATGAACATTCAATTGGTGTGAAAGTGGGAATTAACAAGTGTGAGGCTTATGTTTGTCATAAACATGAAATAAATCGTACCGAAGACTTGCAGTCATTTCCAATTGTGTCTTCTAGTGCATCATCTATAGTGATTGGTTGTTTGATTGACACTTCGAATCGTCAATTCCAATTCTACATCAACGGGCAACATGTGAAATCACCGAACAATGTGAATTTCTCTACATGGCCTTACTATGCAACTGTGAGCCTATGGGGGAAACAACAGTGTCAATTCAACTTTGGACAAGAATCTTTCATGTTTCCTCCAAAAGATATTCTATTTAGCAATTTCAAAGCGACAAGTGGAAATTTACAAAAATATCAATTGACCAAAACAATTAAATTCTGGGACTATTTCTGGTTTCTCCACTCCGTGCTTGACAATGGCCATGACCTGTTCTACTGTGATCCTGAGCAGGTAGAATGTGACAAGTTGGTGAGACTACTTGAGCACAGCCAAACCATTCCACTTGATCACTCAGTCGAGTGTGGCAGATTGATTCAGTCGTTCATTGAGGTGCTTGGCAGGATCCTAGGAGGTTGACTTGTCACCCCAATGACCAGGTGGGAAGGTGGATGAGGAAAGTTATTTGTGAAATCAAGGACGAAAAAGAAATAAAAAACTGAACGTACAAAATTGCTTGCAAATATCCTTGAACTATTCTATCCCTACCTCCAACTTTCAGTCACCTCAACTAATGCTGCCAAATGCCGCAACATATGTTTAATTATAAATATGATTTTGTTTCATATGGAAGATTCTTTCTTTGTATATGAATTGATTCGCAATTTTGATGTTTTATTGTCCCAAACATTCAAAACATTCCTGAACATAAAAACATTCATAACCGATCCCTGGACAATGATCTACGCACTCAAATGTCTAGAACATCCTAAACAACCTCTCACCACTCAATCACTACTCAATGACCCTTCCCTTATGACCACTCTCAATTGGTGTTCCGAGTTATTCGGTCAGATGTCTAGTGTCTCACGACTGTACGAACCGAGTTGTGATTTGGTGAGATTGCAAGCCGCCATGTGTGCAAGAATGTTTCGTGATCACGTGATGCAAGCAGAGGAACAACATTATTCTTCGCAATCAACACTCAATCCTCAAGACAAAACAGAACACATCAAACTGTCCAGTGATTGTTTGTCTGCACGCAATAATTCTGGTGGTTGTCATTGGCATAGTGTTCGTTCTGTGTGTTCAGTTAGTTCAGATATCTTTTACTACGAAGCTGTTCTGCTTACAGATGGAAAGATGAGAATTGGATGGGGAACGAAAAAATCTGAGTTAAATGGACTTGGAATTGGCAATGATAAATTCTCAATTGGTTTTGATGGAAGTGATGAATATGAAATACGACATCAATCGAGAAACTTTCACGACAAATCAGCCATTTCCAACATCACATTCAAACAACAATGGTTAGTTGGTGACATTGTGGGATGCTTGATTGATTGTGACCAGGGAAAATTTCAATTTTTCTTAAATGGAAAGTTAGTTAAATGTAAAGAGCGATTTCAAGGTCACTATTGTTTTCAAGACATTGACTATTCTTCTTCCCAACCTTACCATGCAACAATTAGTCTCTATCGCCACCAGCAATGTTATCTCAATCTTGGCCAGTGCCACTACTACTATGTCATGAAACATTGAATTCTATTGATATAAAAAAATATTTGAGTGGCCTAATTGACACTTCTCCCACGAATCGAAATTTTTCTTTAAACCATCAAATAATTCTTCTCGCTCAATGGACATTTGATCATTTGTTCAATTTGCAGCAATCATCCATTCACGAGATACATTTGTCAAAATACAGTACACACCTCAAACTATCAACTGATAGACTCTCAGCTCGGAGCGATCGCAATTGGCAAAGTGTTCGTTCAATCAAATTGAAAAAATTTCTTTGAGGTGACTCTTGTGACTAATGGACCCATGAGACTTGGCTGGGCAGCGGAAAATTTCAATCTAAATGAAAGTAATCTTGGCGATGATAAGTACTCTATTGGATTCGATGGACACAATCGATGCATTTGGCACAGAGGAATACAGTATTCGAAAACACTTCATAGCATCCCCAAGTGGAATGTAGGGGATATTGTGGGCTGTATGATTTTGACCGAAGAAAGACGTTTCGCTTTCTACCTCAATGGAAAGCAAATTGCAATGTCATTCTTAACAAATTTTTCTTTGGATCAATCGTATTATCCTGCTGCATCACTGTCTACCTTCCAACAGTGTCAATTCAATTTTGTGCCTGACAAATTTCCGTCTGCCAAAAATCATATTTTATTCAATAATGTAATAGATCAAATGTTTGATGACAGCACAGAACAGGCCAAAGTCAATGAAACTATCAAACAAATTGAACAAAAAAATGATATTAATTATACAGTGGCCAATGCGATGACAAAAAATAAGCCCCTTAGAATGATCCAATCGTTCATAGAAGTGGCAGGAAAGCAGTTGACATATGACAGAATGAGCATTGCCATGAAATGGGCAGACCAAATGATATCACAAGCTGCCAAAGATTCTTCATCTACAGAAAAGCTCTTTCAGTTGCTCTATCCATACTTTACTCTGCACTTAGTCAGAGATACGGTAAGAAAGCATCGCAAAGTTTGCATTGTTTTGTGGTCCTTAATCAATACAATGCCTCAATTTCCAATCAAATTCCATGAACTAACACTGAAATACCTTGGGAAAATTGTTTCGAGCAATGATAAATTCTCAGATGAATTGCTATTGATGATTGTCCTGCTTGTTTTGGGAAATATAAAGTTAAATGAAGAAGACAAAAAATAAATTGAAATTAAATGATAAATTTTGCAATGCTCTCAAGTCACTGAGCAATCCTAATTTGAATTACATCACAATCTTAGCGAAACTTTCAATTATACGTCAATTAGTGCTTCTTAGCCAGTGGACCCTTGGTGACTTACTCAATTTCGGGCAAACGAATCCACAAACCAATGTCGAAACTCTCAATCCATCCAAATGCAGTTTCCACCTCAAGTTATCTTCCGATTTACTCTCAGCTCGCAGTGATCGCAACTGGCAAAGTGTTTGCTCACTAACCTCGATTAGTTCCAAACGATATTACTACGAAGTGACACTAGTGATCAGTGGACCAATGAGATTTGGTTGGGCTTCCGAAAATGTGGATTTAAATCAAAACAAATTGGGAGATGACAAGTACTCCATTGGATTGGATTTACACAATCGATGCTTATGGCACCGAGGAAAGCAATACGCAGTTAGAAACACACTTCAAGGATGGACTGTGGAAGATGTGATCGGCTGTATGATTATGATGAAAGAACAAAGATTTGCATTTTACCTCAACAAAGAACTTATTCAAATGCCATTCTTTTCATCAACACCATATTTCTCCTCAGTACAGTCTTACTATGCAGCCGCCTCACTGTTTACCTTTCAACAGTGTCAATTCAACTTTAGTGTAGCCAAATATCCACCCAGACGGCCAAGTTTTCGAGTGCTCGATTCGTTGAGAAGTTCAATAGACAAAGGTCGTAGACATGTTAGAGATAGTATATTTGTGAGCACAGGCAATGTGATCAATTCCATGTTCAATGTAGCAGGCAAAATTGAAGCTGGAAATGTTTCATCAACCTATATCACTCGTGATCGCTCAAATAAGAATTCTCCAGCCAACCACGATAGCAACACGAAATCGCTGTCAAACAGTAAAAGAAATCTACTTAATTACCAACAAGTGTTGGATGAACGCGAAGAGGATGATTTGGAAGAAAGCGACATTTAAAGACACTAAGTTTGCAACCATTTAAGGAATATTAGCATTTTCTTCTAATTTTTTAGCTTGATCATTATTGGAAACATTTTCAGCACATTAAAGATAGATTTCAGCATCTTCAAGTTAGTATCCTAACGAGTTTCACATTCTTGAACTAACTTTACTTCCGAAGAAAACTTTTGGTTTACCTTTAATTTAAATTCTGTCATCACGATTTAATGAAATTTAAAATGATTTTTCCACTTACAGAAATCCTGATTATTCAAAATACGAACAAAAAGTAGTGTCATTAATAAAATTATATTTGTTACTTGATTGACATATTGTGTAAATTAGTTTATTCTTTGAAATAAATTGATTCAATATTTAGTAATTTAGCCACATGACAAATGATATAAAATCTAGTTATTTGCTATTTACTAAAAAAATTCAATCGATTAGTATAATTATCAAACATATATTAACTGATATCAATTAATAAATCAATTAAGGTTGCTTGCTGTAGTGAGTAAAAACAGAGTGATATATTGAGGGATTGATAAAACAGAATGCAATAGAACAGCATTTAATTACTTTTCTATACAAAGTTAGCCAACTAATTAACCTCTTCCGTGCTAGGATTTGGTGCCTGTGCCCAGACCGAACGGTACAACATATCGACTTGAAATTTTTGGAGCATACTCCTGTGGTCCGTCGGAGGTATGCTCACTACTCAAAAGTTCCAATTGGATCAATTTCCGGGAGCCCATTTCCGGTCTAGATTTTTTGAGTTATATTATGTTTTTGGGCTATTCTAAGACTTTTGGCGCAAAAATTAATTTTCTTGGATAACCGGAAGTTAGAGTTCCAAAATGGAACTTCCGGTTCCTGGTCGAAAATAACATTTTTGAGTTTGGAATCGGATTCTCCATCCTTTTTCATGAAGAATAGCATGTGTGATCATAAAAATCCATGTATTCTAAGTGTAATAAAATGATTTCAAATTTTGCATAAAACTGGCGGAAATTAACTGTTTTATAAAAAAACATGTTATTTTGAAATTTAGTTTTTCTTACTTAGACTTAACCGATTTCAATGTTCTTGTATGCTATCTTTCATAAAAAAGGACGGAGAATCTGATTCTGAAATAAAAATTAGATTTTGGAACGATGACCGGAAGTTGGGTTCTGGAACTCCTTTTTCCGGTCCATATAAAGATTTTTAGTTAGCCTTATTCGATTCTCTGTATTGTATCTATATACATAAAAATGAAAATCTGTTTGTTTGTACGACCGCTATGGATTCGGAAACTACTAGACCAATTTTGATGAAACTTGGAATAGATTCTCTACTCGGGCCCGGGAAGGTTTTAGTCTTGGTCCCAAGTCAAAATATTATGTGGAACTGGAGATATAAGGATTCTTAGGATTCTAATGCATTACAGCTATTGTAATGACGCATGCGCATAGCGGGAACACAAAAGAAGTAGTAGAACTCTAAGGTTATACAATGTATAATATACATTCGAGAATACTCTTTTTAGAGAGATTACCAATGTTCAAGAAAGTTCTAGAATGTATATCCCTACGAGGGATATTTCCATGGAATGTTCTAGAAACTTCATGAATGTACCTCTCTACGATGGATATTTCCATGGAATGTTCTAGAAACTTCATGAATGTACCTCTCTACGAGGGATATTTCCATGGAATGTTCTAGAAACTTCATGAATGTACCTCTATACGAGAAATATTTCCATGGAATGTTCTAGAAACTTCATGAATGTACCCCTCTACGATGGATATGTTCATGGAATGTTCTAGAAACTTTATGAATGTACCTCCCTATGAGGGATATTTCCATGGAATGTTCTAGAATGTTCAAGAATGTACCGATTTTTGAGGGATATGTTAATGGAATGTTGTGGAAGATCTTAGAATATGCCTTCTTTTGAGATATATAAATGATATGTTCTAGAATGTATCTCCGTTTAAGGATATATAAATGGAAATTTCTAGAATGAATTAGTAATGCCGGAGCGAAGCCCGGGCAGCTCATCTGGTTTAGTAAAAATGGCATTATAAAGTAACAAAATCCACCCACAAACGGCGATATAATTAGAGATTCAAAATTACAATATCAATGTTAATTCAGCATGTTCACTTTCCGGCCTTGTTTATTTGGCCAAAATTAGAAGTTTTTGAATTAGAGTTTATTTCTCTTAGACTTGATGGATTTTTATGTTTAAATATGCTATTCTTCATGAAAAAGTATGGAGAATCCGATTCCAAACTCAAAAATGTTATTTTCGACCAGGAACCGGAAGTTCCATTTTGGAACTCTAACTTCCGGTTATCCTAGAAAATTAATTTTTGCTCCAAAAGTCTTAGAATAACCCAAAAACATAATATCAGTCAAGAAATCTAGACCGGAAATGGGCTTCCGGATATCGATCCAATTGGAACATTTGAGTATTGAGCATACCTCCGACGGACCACAGGAGTACGCTCCAAAAATTTCAAGTCGCTATGTCTTACCGTTCGGTCTGGGTACAGGCGCCAAATCCTAGCACGGAAGAGGTTAATAACGTTCGACAACTGTCGGACAACATTGTGTCCATCCTGAATATAGTAACGTTAACATTTGATTGATTATCAAAAATAGATATTTTTAATTCAAATCATATTAAAAATTAATGTTTCAATAAAAATCGATTAATGTTTCAGAAATGACCTTTCAAATTCCCGATCTCGAACAGCTTTTCCAAGGCTAGTCTCGTAATTAATAATTAATCAAAAGCCTTGAAATTTCTAAATGATTACACACGTGTCTTCAGTTTGTGTACACAAAACCAAGATCATGTTCAATTTTGTTTGCAAAGTCATTAGACTTTCTGTGGATTTTTTGTAGTAATTAATTAAAATATATAAATTAAAGTAATTTTTTGAGTAAATTCATTATTTTATATAAAGAAGAACTTATTTGTTCAAAGAAGGAAACCTTTTATCAAACAATCTTCAGATTATTTTCTAAAAAACTAAAATTATCCCATAGGATTAGTGTTGACCTTTTGAAATACAATCGATCGCAAATACTTAATTGTAATTATTTTTAGGCTATCTAAACATTCTTCAAATATAATGCTCAAATATTAAACCACTTGAGTGTTGTAAGGCAATCTGAGATCGTAAATTACTTATCAAATGATGCAACTGATACAATACTTCTCACGCAACATATTTTAAAAAAAAAGAATCGTGAATATCTAAAAGCTTTATTAAATAAACAAAATACCATTTAAACAGGATTAAGAATCGCAAATAACTAAATATATGAATTTCATGAAACAGAATATTGTAAAAAATATTGACATTGGATTGATTGGATTGGATATGAAAATTATTTACGATTGGAGATGTTTAACTTGTTGTTCTGAAATCATAGTCGATTTAATAGTCCCACCCATGGTTTGAAGTATATTGTCTGTATTTTCATGAAATTCTTGCAATTTGGTCTGATATTATTTGTGGACCCTTTCCTTTACATTTTGAAAGAAATCAAAAATAATCATTTACGAATGTTCACTCTTTACTTAACAAATTATTTTCGTATCATATCTTCGTTGACCTTTACTTCCGAGTATGCTTCAAACCACATTGACCAATCAAATTCGAAATTGCTGATAAATTTGGTAAGTTGGGAAATGTAACAATGACTCATTTGTTTGTTCTAGAAGGAGATAAAGTTTTTGAATGTGATAAGACATGACTAACCCTCGTAGAGTAAAGTAATCAAGCATACAGCATAACATCATTGCAAAACTCATCATTGACATTGAAATTTTAAAAAAGTTTGAAATGATGTTTCTTGAAATTCATGTTGTTCTTTTCTTGTTCAGGGACAGCTGATTTTGTCCTAGGGTCGGATCCTGTTGATTACTAAAACATCGAGAAGATCATCAATTGATACGGTTTCGAGGTTGAACTTCACAACATGACTACAGAAGATGGTTACTATCTCGCACTGATATTAAAACTTTAAATAATCTCAACTGGTAAGTTAATTTTGAATTTTTAATTAAAAGAACTCTTATTAAGAACTAATAAAAACAGGTATGAAAATATAAAATAATTATTTGATATTAGCAATATCGGATTATCAAAAAAGATTGTATAACCTAAAAGTAAGAATATGTTTTGACCTTTTGTCAACCAGCAAACGAAAAACAGCCTAATGTCAAATTTAGATTAAATTTAAATGTTAGATGATAAATCTAACATGTTTTTTAAAGCGAGAACTGTTGAAACTTTTGCTTGATTTTTAAGCAGTTAAAGTAAATGTGCAAGTTTGAATAAAAATATATTTTGTAATTACTCAAACAATTTTATTATAAAACATTTTACATTTATACGTTATATTTTTTGAAAAATATGGCAATAGAAAAGCATCGAAAACTGATTAAAGTGCCATTATGAAATTATGCATACAAAAACCTAAAATTAAGAATATGTTTTGACCTTTTTGTAATCGTAAAGTATCATCTTGTTCAAATGAAAAAACAACCAACAATTAAAATATTTTTGTTAGTGCGAAGTGTTTAAAAAAATGAATTAAATCAATTGTGTATGCACTTGAAAAACTTGTTTAGAAAATTCTCGTATCCGAAATTATAAAAAAAACTAATTTATTTTAACCTTTTAAATCTATTTATATTGATCAAGAAAACGTGAAGAATAACCAGATAATCAGTTTAGGATTGTCAAGAAAATCTATTCAATTTTTTTAAACAAGCAGATTATAAATAAAAATTAAACAAAGTATTGACTAAAACATTTCACTAACTATTCTTACTGAATTGTTGAATATTGATCACTTACGTAGTCTTGGATTTAAATAATAAAGTGAATATTGTGAAATTCGTTGCCTTTGGAGGTCGAGTCGATTACGAATTTTGTTTAAGAATAAAAAAAAATGCAAATACACACAAAATGACAATACAAATTTACAACAAAAATAAAATTCATAATTTTAAATTTTTCCAAAAAGTTTAGCCAAACAAGTTATATTTTTATGTTTGTTACCTTTTTATAGCAGAGCCAAAAGGGTCAAGAAATTTATAGTTTAGAAATACCAAGATTGAAATATGTGTTTCGACAATTTTGTAAATTCTGGTTCCCAAAAACACGGAATGATTTACTTATTTACAAGGCTGGTTATGATTGAGTGGTTGCTGAAGAATATGTTAAGTGCAAATGACGGATCATATTGTGTCCGATCCTAAATATACTCATTTTAACTTTGAAAATAATTTATTATCAAAAAATAGATATTTTTAATGCAAAATTAATGTTTTAATCTAAATAAATTTTTAACAAAATAAGACCTTTAGATTCGTAAACAAAATGAACAAACATTTAATTAATAATTAATGAAAATGGAATTCATAACGATTACATGCTTGTCAACAGTTAGTGTACACAAAACCAAGGTAATGTTTACTTTTGTTTACAAAATCATTGCACATTCTATGCATATTGTAGGAACTAATTGAAAAATATAATTTCTTTTTAAAGTGTAGGCTTCAAAAAACAATTTTATTAAAACATGTTTAAATAAAATTTAAGAAATTAAAAAATAACATATGATAATTGTTGACTCTTTGAAACACAAAGTCATAGACATTCAAATAATCAATTGTAAATAATGTTAAACCATAAACCATGTAGCTGGACCAAGTATGACCAAGTAAGTAGCAGGATGCCTAAGTAGGGGAAGAGATGAACCTCATCGATGGAAGATGAGGCTGAGGTGACAAGAGAACGGTGCGCGGACATTGGCCGGCAATGACGAAGCAACTTTACCGTTACTGACTGGAGGGCAACACACGAGCGGCGGCAGCATGAGTGCTGTTTAAATCGCCGCCGAGACCACGAAGGTGGAAATGGTGGTCGATAATAGGTGGTGCAACCACACATACGTTCTTCAAATATTATGCTTCAGAATTAAACCATTTGAGTGTAAAGCCATCTGGGATCGCAAATGACTAATTAAATAATGAATTGATGCAATGCTTCTCCGAAAATACAATTCCACCAGAATCGTAAATAGTCACTAAATTGATTTTCATTTACCTTTTAAAAGTTCCATCAAACCTCTTGAAAATTAAAATTTAAAAATGATTTTCAAATTCAATTTCAAATTTGACAATCGATTTCTTTTTAATCGTATGTAGATAGTTAGGCAGCACAATAAAGGCAATCATTTTACTTTGTAATTTCATTTAAATCAAATAAATTTTATTTTCAATAAAAATTTTCAGAGTGCAATTTCAATATTTTTAAAAACCTTTTTATGGGGCGGAAAACCTTCAAGTCAAGTCTTTTAATTATGCTATGTCAGTAAAATTTTATGTATTCTAAGTACAAAGGAAGATTAATTTTTAAAAGACAAAAATTTTTATGAAAAATTTATGAAATATTGATTAAAGTTTCGTTAACACAATTAAGTTTTTACCATTGGTGAAAGACCCATCAATATCTTCTATGATTAACTATCCGAATATTCCTAGTGATGACACACGTGTATACAATTTGAGTACAAAATTCCAAGGCCATTTTCATGATTTATGAACAAATTTAATTACATTAATAAAAACGAATTTTAAACGTTAAGTCATTGCTAGACTTAGCAAAAGTTTATAACCTTTGTACAGCGATGATAGAAGCGCAGAAGAAATTGCGAGAAATTGTGAATTGTGAGTTAATAAACTTTATCATTAATAAACTTTATAATCTTTTTAATATCAGGGGCAAACACACTATTGAACTCAATAACTCAAATGGCTCCTTCACTTTAATGTACCCAAATGTGTGCAATGAACCCTGATTGAATACCGAACAGTTATAAATTATGTTTGAAACAAAGGAAAATTTTAGTAAATCGAATATTAAAAATTGAATCAATAATGATCAATTAAAAAACATAAATATTACTTTTTGTGCATACTCGTACAAACTTTAAGTTAAATTAAATCCTCCTATTTTGTGCACCTAAAAGTATATGTACAATGACTTTTCCCTAATTAAGAGCAATTACATTTTTATCAATGTCACGAGTCAAACTCAAGGGCAGTTTTGGATTAAGTCATAAAAATGTGTTCAAACAGACGAAACTGACTTTTACTTGAAACTACGTAACTTCACCCTTTTCCTATTATGAAAAAATTTTATTGATCAGTGCAAAATATTTTACAATCGAATTTAGAAATGTTCATGAATATTTGATGAGTGACAAGAAAACAATCACAACACTTATAATCAGAATCGTGAGATTTTTCAAAACAAAAATGAAATTAAAGAAATATTACATTTCGAGACTGAATGCAGAAGGCGTGCTGGTGCATTTGGTGCCCAGTGAGATTTGGAATCTTCTTGAATATAAATGATTTTATTTAAAAGTATTAAATTAAAATTGATTGATACATTTTTTTTAAATTCAAATATTTTGGAATAAACCTGTTTTTAATAAAGAAACATTCGACAAACATTTGCACTGCGCAGAATTGTGTTGAGGTGTTGGATACGAATGGACAGCATAAGGTCAACTCGTACAAGACCAGATGTCATGAGGATTGTTCACTTGTGGGCGTGGAGGTCAATTTGACTGGTCAGTATAGAATTTTCTGTTTATGTATTTGATTTTGTTGTTGAGTATTGAAATATAATGAGTGACATTAATGACGCCAATGCCCAAAACCGTTCATTCTCTATGATCTGTTCAAATGTTCAAGTAAAAAGAAATAATAAGCCACATCGTAAGAGGATATTGCAAAACTCGTTGGCAAAGTTTCGAAATCACTAATTAGTTTAACAAAATTTGATTAAAGAAAAATAGCAATAAACAACTTGAATGTTAAATTGTATTAACCTTTTAGATTCCGTTTTCCAAAACATTTAATTTGTTAGACAATATTAAAATATTTGAACTAATTCGTCTGATATTTTGGAAAGCAAAATAATACAATTAAAATGTGTTCATGTCACTAAATATTATTAAATAACAGTTTATGCGATATCTTTGAACTCAGACCTTTAGGGAAAATTGGTTAAATTTTAATTTAAATTCAACTTACATTTGAATTATAAAAATGTAAGAAAGACGAAAAGAAGAAGGCGCTAAATTTGAATATATGATTTGCAAATCAAATGCTAAGTGATGCCATCTAAAGCCTGTTAGACCAGTTCACGTTTTCTTCATTTTCGCGTTCACAAATTAAAAGTTCTGTTCTTTATAATATGCGTCAAGAGATTGTCGAATGCAAAAACTTTAAATCAAGAATATGTCTTGACCTTAGTGTAAACTAATACAAGCATCACTTTCTAATTGAAAATATATCAACAATATTTTTGTTAATGATTTTGGTTAAAGTTTACCGTTAAACACTTAACAAAACTTTTTTAACCTTTTTTATAACACAACTGCAATGAAAACAAAACATTAAATATGATCATAACTCCACTTCTTTGATGTACACAAAAAGTGTACAATGAACCTTGTGTGTTATACCTAAAAGATTATAAACTACCAGATTTATGTAAACAGTATATATCTAACTAAGTGAAAAATTGCGAGTTCAAATATTTGCTATGGCTGAATGGATATTTTGTAATTTAGAAAATAGATAAATGAACATAAAAATTGATGCAACTGAAAGATTGAATGTGTCCGATCCTGAATATACTCACATTAACTGTGCATACTATCAAAAAATCGAAAATTTTTAATTGAAAATTAACGTTTTAATGGAAATAGATTAATGTTTTTAAAATGACATTTCAAATTTTCGATGTAAACTAGTCTAGTAAATCAAATATACCGGGAATTCTAAATGATTACACACGTGTTTGTGTTACAGTTTGTGTGCACAAAAACCATTACAAAAAGTATAAGTTATGCCAGCAATGAGTTATCAAAATATATGAGAAAAATATACCTAACAAAAATAAAAAAAATGTAAATAAAAATAATTCGATATAAATATTAGTTAATATTTATATATAATATATAATATTTATATATTTATATAATAATTATTATTAAATATTATACCTTTTAAACAATGTTGTGTGATGATAAATAAATTTTTATTTAAACTTCTTGAAATTAAATACTTTAAGAAATAGAAATAAAGACATTTGTTTGGACAAGAACATTACTTGGGATGATCTCCATGTAGAAACTGTTTCTTCGGTTGCCAGATAAATTTGTTTCCATTCTTGATCTGTCAGCGACCTTAAGAAACCAATCATATATCGTTGCAATAGTTTGCTTTCAATGAACTGAATGAATATGCATTACAAATGAGTCATATTTTTTTAATCAATTGAAAATTGAGCGAAAACATAAATAAGTTATGATATTTTGTAAAAAGCAAAACATCAAAAGTGAAACCTTCTACTTTGGGTACCAAAAGGGTATGTGCAATGACGTTTTTGTAATTAAGAGCAATTTACAATTAAGTCTATGCAAGACTTAACAAAAGTATATAAACCTTTATAATGCCATATCAAAAGTCATAAAAAATACCATGAACTTTGGGTTACCAACAATGATTATAATGACTAATTAATGAAAAGATTATCTACCGATAATAAAAAGTTAAGTGTTACGTTGATATACGGATGTACCCGTATGCCGATTCCATTCTCATTCGTATTTTGTAATCGAGTTCGACAACAAAAACACATGATCTACGGGTACGTGATCGACGGTCAGAGTAGTATTTGAAGTGCCAACATCAAGGAGATTAGTTTTGGGTAGGTAAAAAAGATGACCTTCGGTGGTGAGCACAATAAAAATATCTCCATCTAATCACATGGAGCACACGCTGTTGACTTGTTGTTGCTGATTGTTGTTTGATTAGAATTGTACATATACTTGTGCAAATGCAATGATAAAAAAATTTATTTTGCTGGTTATCATATTTTACTTGTGTGTCTTAGATTTTCGTTCTTAGCAGTAAATGTTGAAATATCCGTTGAGCTTGACTCATACTCAATGAATCTCACTGTAACTCATGTGAATCATATGTTTTTTCCCTAAATAATCTGGTTTCTAAGTAATATCTCAGGGTCATGCAACCAAGCTTCTCTACTGTCGTAAGAGTTATACAGTTGTTGTTATTCAAAGATATATTTAAGTTGACGTGTACATAAAAGTTGATAAGCCACCAATTGCACATTAGAATCCTGTTTTCGTATAACAGTGATGGTATAAATAATTGTGCTCAAACTAGAAAAACAAGCTTTGTTTCTTAAAGTTCGAATTATTCGTTTTTCATAATTATTATATTCCTACATAAATCTTTTATCAATTAAAATGAAGTTGTTGCATATTGTTTGTACTTTTTTAATACTATTTCCAATTTGCTATGGTCAGTAGAGTGATTATTATTATTTTTATCAATTCGGTAACTTCATTGTGTTTTTAGTAGAAACTAATGCAGAAAATACATTTTCTTGTGAAGAATCTTCACTTGATGAAAGTTCGGCACAATCCATTGAGGACAAAATACGACACAAAATAATGACAGATTTCTCTAAAGGAGATGCTCTTCGAATTTTGTGGTATCTAGATCAGGAAGAAAAGGCATACAAAAATGATCCAGAAGATTCACCTGCCTGGAAAACATTAAAAGTCGCATTCAAATTCGATGATATATTCGAATCGTACGCCAATGAAATGATCACAGACACCAAAAGTGCCCAAAATAATCCTAAATTTCTTCAAACACTAGATAAAATGTACAGTCAAATGTTGGCACCCTCAAATGATTTAGTGTCTGCCACTGCACAACAAGGTGCTGATTTGTCGGTAATAGCCAGCGCTTCTGCAGTCTCGGGATTCATGGGCTTTTCACATGCAATGCGCATGTTACCAAAAGGCATTCAAGTGGAAATACTTGGATACATTCCCGAATTTATAAAAACTAACAAAGTGGTAGCATATGCGGGCAAAACCAGTTTAGCGAATCAAATTGCAGGACGCAATGACATTGTGTCTTTGGCGACGGTTCAACTCAGCGTCGAAGTGGTTCAAAGCATCAATCTTTGGTGGCAAGGTCGTATCACAGGGGTGAGATGCTGCAAAATGATTATCGATTCTACTGTAACGATTGGTGCGGGAGTCGGCGGAAGTATTGGAGGAGCTGCGTTAGGCTCATTTGCAGGTCCTTACGGTACGGTATTTGGCGGTTTGGCTGGTGGAATGGCCTGTGCAGGACTGGCCAATTATATCAGTGATCTATTGACACAAAGAATATTTGGCATTCCCAAAGATGTTGCCCTCGAAAATGCATATGTCTATTTTGGTGTAAGTTTGACAGCTACCAACGTTGAAGTCAATTCAGCCTACCGAAACCTCAGTCGAAGGCATCATCCAGACAAGGGTGGAAAGCAAGCTGACTTTATACTTGTTCAAGTACACATGGCAGTTATCAAAGCAGCACGAGAAAGTTTGTAAACAAAACTGTAAAATTCTTGTAGTAATTTGTATAATTCAAATAAACAATCCTGAGTAGAAAGTCAACAATAGAGAATATATTCTAATATAAAAAAACAAAGCAACAAACCTTCTAGTTTGGGAACCTAAAAAAGTGTATGTGCAATGACCTTTTCGTAATTAAGAGCAATTTACAATTAAGTCTGTGCAAGACTAAAGTTTATAAACCTTTATAATACCTAATCGAAAGTCATTCAAATTTATACAATGAACATTGGGTTACCAACAATAATTATAATGACTAATTAATGAAAAGATTACCAACCGATAATAATAAATACTTTTGCACTTTCATGATGAGAATTAAAAGCTGCCAACATCACGGATATTAGTTTTGGGTAGTTAAAAGAGATGACTTTCGGTGGTGAGCACAATAAAAATATCGTAAACTATTCAGATTGATCAGATCTTTAATTCGTTGGATTTAAAAAATTCAGACATTTTCCTTCTAAGTTAAATTGGCAATTAGTTGTTTTGTTTTTTAAACAAAATTGAAAAACTATCATTATAATGATATGATGATAACTGTTACCTATCGGTGGAAGGAAAGTAACATCGATAATGATGAAAGGTACAGGCGTAGCCATTTTTCTGTGTTCTTTTTTAATAAAAATAGATTTACCTTTTAAACAGATGAAAATTTGGCCAATAAAAAAATATTCCATTAAAACCGTATGTGAAATTTTATCATATAATATTATGATTAATTATCAAAAATGAAATTTTTAATTCAAAATTAAATGTTTAATCGAAATCGATTATTGATTTTTAAAAAGACCTTTCTATTAGAGAAGGAGACGCTATGAAGTTATTAATAATTAATCAAAATCCCCAGAAATTCTTAATGACTATATGTGTGGACAGTCTATGAACAGATGTCACGTTTTATTTTTACGAGTCATTAGACATTCTATATTCATTTTGTAGCAATTGAAAAATATAAATCCTTTTTAAAATAAAAATTTTTGAGTTTATTTGGTAACCTTTTATGGATCCGTTATTCCTTTCAGAATAACCAAATTTCTTAATGAATAAACAATGTGTTTGTCATTATTGAGCGAAATTACATATTTTACATTTTTTATTTTTTCTCTCACAAATTGTCAGATATACTGATGGCAATGATTTATTATTAATAAACTTTATTACCTTTAAATTCATTGTAACGAAAACAAAATTAATATTAAACGTAATGAACTCCTCCACTTTCCAAAAGTGTGCTTTTGCAATTAACACTGAGTGAATAACCAACAGTTATAAATTATATTAGAACTAAAATAAAAGTTCAATAAATCGAATTATATATATTTTAATTAAACACTTAATTAAACATTGAATTAGATTGAACAACATTTGTGCATATGAGAGTTTAAGAATAAATAATTTTTAATATCTGAAAATCGAATCATAAGAAACCCTCATTTTTGTTCTTAATTGAAGACAAAATAGTAACTTTAACCGTTTTAATTGATTAAAAAATCTTCCAACTTAATATATGAAATTTAATTTATTTTCAATACACGATAAGAACACTTTAAATATTAAAACTTAGAATTAAACCTTTTGAGTATTGTTAAGAATGGTCGTGGTGGTAATAGTTTTGTAATATTTAAAACAATAAACTGAATGGAAAGCTATTAAAGATAAATTTTATTTTATAATTTCAATAATGATTAAATTCAGATATTTTTTTTTTTACTTTTTTTTTTCAATATGGTCAATGTTTATTAAGAAAAATGAAAATTGTATACAAGGATAGATTAAAAGATAGAAAGAGAATACATGATAAGAAAAGATAGTAATAAAAGAGATAGTAATAAAAGAGATATAGGATATGTAATAGTATTTACAAAAATATTTACAAAAGTAAAAAATAAAATCTTGACTAGGTAATCGGAGGATCCCATGAGCGAAAGTTTAGAATAATGTCGTGGGAGTCACAAGCAGTTTCGATCATCAAATTTTCGATCATTCGAGGGGCCATTTTAAAGGTGTCCTTAAGAAGGTTGAGACACACGTTGTGGATTGACCCACGAGAACCAAAAATGAGACCATACACCTCGAGTTCGGTGACATCATCATATCCTAATGATCGAATCCATTCAATAATGAATGTGCTTATTCGAGTGTATTTGGCACGTTTATTTTCGTCGTAGTTGTCCAGGCTTTTGCTGTGATACTCAAAGCTGACACCAACATCCAGACACCGTGCTACCTTGCAGCCTGCTTGAACCACAATCAAATCTGGAATCAAGTACTTTCGGCCATCTTCCGCTATTCGTTCACCTGCTACTTCAAGACCTTCGTAATATATCCGCTGCTCGCGAAAACAATCAAGGTAATGTGTCCGAAGATGGTATTCGATCCGATCCAATAGACGGTCGTGACGCTTGCCTTGTGCAGTTCGGGTCAATTTACACTCATTCAGGACATGAAACATGGTTTTTTCTTTCGAACAGAATAGACACCATTCTCCATCTTTTATCATAGCTCCTGCTCGAATCTGGAGTAGCTTCATTTTCTTGTCTTCGGGCAGATCAGTTAACCCTGAGAGGTGTTTGTTCACCATCGAACCACCAATCAAGAAGTAAGAATGTCCGTCATTGATTCTCCGAATGTCACGAAGCAGCCGTTTCTGGTTATCGTTGTCGGCTGGGCACAAACGGTTGACGCGTGACAATTCGTCTTGAAACCATTTTGATTGGGTTGTTGCTCGTACGAACCACGAATTGGATTGGGCAAGTCTGTTCATGCGGTTGAGGGAAATCCTTGGTACTTCGTACCGAAGTTGTACTAAAGCCAGACCACCAGACTTGTGGGATAGATAGAAAAAGGATGTTGGTGTCTCCATCGGCAGTTGGAGGATCCTCTTAACCAGACATCGAATGCGGCCGTCAATATCGCGAAGAGTAGAGTCCAAGGATTTCTCATGGACTAGTCGATGTATCATTTCAGGGATAAGGTGATTTCGGACCAAGTAGAGTTTACGCCAAGGTGACAGTTCAGCAGTTTGGATGCGGTGGAGCTTGAAACAGATGTCGGTTGGCCTGAAACGGTGAGAATCGTCTTTATCTATTATGGCTCCGAGATAACGAAAGGATGGTACGGGTTCGATCTGTTGGCCATCAATAGTAATCTGCTCGTCGGTACCAAACAGAACAGTTTTGGTGGCGTTAATTTTGAGACCGACTTTACGGTAATATTCGATTGACAGAGCTGCAAGCACCTCAATTTCATTGTTTGTCCTGCCTGCGAGGAGTGAGTCGTCCGCGAATGCGAGGCATCTTAGCAATTGGCCACCTATCGGGAATCCCATGTGTGATAGATCCAGCGTTCGGAGCAGTTGGTCGATCACCAGGTTGAATAGAATTGGACTGAGGGGGCAACCTTGCTTCATCCCTCTTCTTATCCAGATTTTCAAGGATATCTTCCCATTGAACTTCACAACAGTTTGACAGTCTCGGTATAGGTTCCGAAGAAGGTTTATGTCAGCCCGTTTCATCCCATTTGCTTTACAGATTAAGAACACTGATTCTTGACTCACTGAATCGAATGCCTTGGAGACATCAATACCGGCAATCGTAACGTTTTGATGGGATAAGAAGCGACATACGGTGATTGCCTCGTGTGTGCCATCCATAGGAAGGAAGCCTTTCTGGCATTGGTGAGGTTTGAGAAGAGCCTGAAGCCGACGGGCTAAGATAGCAGCCAATATACGATAGGCAATCGAACCCACCGTAATAGGTCGATAATCGGCCGGGTTTGTTGAGACCTTCTTTGGAATGAGTGACGTGGTTAGTTTGCGCCAGTCGTCTGGTATGTCTTGAACCCACAAGCAAGCATTCAATACCACTTTTAGTACGTGCATGTGGTAGAGTAGATCGGTTGCGCGGATACCATCCAAGCCGGGTGACGACTTTCTCTTCGCTCTCAAATGATGGGAAATATCGCGATGGTCGATGTACTGACTTGCGCTGATGGACTCGGGCTCGTGTACTATGATCGGATCGAGGAGGTTGGAAGTTCGTACACTGAAGATCTGATTGAAGTGGTGATACGCCTCGTCGATGTCCAGTTCTGCATGAACTTCACCTCGAATCAGATGGCTCCAGACTTTCTTGGAATCCTTGGCCGCCAGTTCCAAATTCAAGGGGTACACACTACTTTGGAACTTTGGTCAACTGTGGAAGTTTGGCAAATTCATTCGATACGATTACGGCAAAAGTTCACTCAACCAAGAGGCATTCGGACAGGCCAAACCAACAGAATATCCTCTCGAAAATATTCCAATTAATTTCACAATTTTCATCATTCGTGGACCGACTGACGCATACATTTCGAGTGTGGATGCTGAGGCGTTGTTTGGGCAACTGAGGGCAGGGGGCGTGAAGGTGCAGGACTACGAGGTGCCCAGTGAGACTTGGAATCATCTCGATTATGTCATCGGAATGGGTGCAGGCAAGTTGGTGCACGACAAAACGGTAGATATTCTGGATCGATTCAATAATGAGGAATTTAATTGAATAAATAATTTGTTCAGATACTTAATTTATAAATAATTTAACTGACTTTATACAAGAATAAATTTACAAGTTTTTAATTTTTTTAAATTCAAAAATTTCTGGAATAAAGCTTTTGTACCTTTTCGTAAAATCAAACAAAAAAACCAAACATAATTTATGATATTTTAAGTAAAATTTTAACAAATAAATCAGAAAGTTGATGAATCACAACTCATGAATCTTTAATTTTGGTTTTCAATTATGACTAAACTTAAAATGAACTGAAAATTTAAGATTAATTTTTATATAGCAAAAAATACCTGTTTATAATCTTTTTTATAGTAATTTTTAAAACAATAAACCGAATGGCAAGCTATTAAAGATAAGTTTTGTTTTATAATTTCAATTATGATTAAATACAGATAATGTTTTTACTTTTTGCATTGCATGGAGTTGGCTACACAACAAGTTACAAGCTTACAAGTTAAGAAATTAGTTAACCCCCTCCTATTTTGTGTATGTTCCATGACTTTTCCCTAATTAAGAGCAATTCACAATTAAGTCTGCACAAGACTTAACAAGACTTTATAACCTTTGGTAATATCGAATTTAAATTTAGGATTTAAAAATATTTCCGAAAACTTTCTCAACCCCATGGATCAAGGGTCATAACCATGGATTTCAGTAATCCTTACTTCTACTGCGTAAAGTCTTTTTTGCCACTCATCTTAGCCTAACGTCTACTGTACAACTTCTCCGTGCCTTTGAGCTCTGCCATCACGACGACGACGACGACGACGACCACATTTTTCCTTACTCCAATAATATGATTAAGATAAGATACAATAATAAAAAGAAATAAAGCTCGCAATTGGTGTTAAGGACATTTACGGGGTTGAGTACAAACATTCATCTATTAATACATTTGAGCAATAAAAAAAAGTTAAACTTTGCAAAGTAGTTGTGTCTGTGTATGAGATAAATATTTTTATATTAATAGTTTAATATTTATATAAAATTGCAATACTTGTTTACAAATGTCGGAGAAATAGAAACTTTTGTTACTACCTAAGCAAAGAGCTTAAGGATTATATGGATAATAAAAAACCCAAAAAAGTTAATATAAAAACTGGTATAAAAACGGGGTTAAGTTTTGAACCAAAATTATTATTTATTTTACCTTTTTGTATACTAAAATCACTAATCACTAAAATGTAATTAACTTATTCCGCATCAATATTCTTGATTTTAATGGTTTTTGCAACCTAACAGTCATCTGCAGCAAATCTCACCGAATTGGTTGTTCCATCAGTTTTCAAGACCGATCAAGATCAACGACTAACACTAGAAGAACTTGTTGCTGTACGTGGTTTCGCACTTCAGTACAGTACAGTGTCGAGACTGAGGATGGTAACATTCTGACAGTGCATCGAGTTGTACCGAAGAATTATTCTATCGATGATTATTAGGTGAACCGAAAGCCGGTTATTGTTCAACACTGGTTGTCGGAGCGTGCGAAGCAGCGGAGACTATACCATCGCTTTTGGCACTTTACTGTCAATTATCCAGCCAAAACTACCGTACCAAATTGTACCAAAATTTAAGGGTAGTCTCTGGCCATAGTCTAGATGTGCAGTAATAGGTGGTTACACTGAAAACTTAAAGATCAGATAAGACTGGTGTCGCCACCTGGTGGTGTTTTTTGAAACTATATATGTAATTGTTTGCTGTGCGTAGCATGATATGTACACATATGTGTAATAGTTTGTAAAAGGGTATTTTGTACTCAATGGCTTGGTTTTCAAGAAGCACATCGAAAAATCTAGATTTGATGTCGGAGCGTTGCTGTTGTCGCACTTGTGTACGAGAGTGTCTGACAGCAGTACATCTGTGTCTGCTTTGTTTACATCAGTTTTGTGCTGTCAGCTGTTATGACAATGGTTTGTGATATTTGGAGTTTTGATTTGTTTGTTTTTTGTGCTTTTTGCAAGCCATCTACTCGTTGGTGTCGCGTAATTCTCCTTATTTCAAGCTATATTTTCAATTAAAATGTAACAATGTGAGGAATAATTAGTGACAATGAAGAAACCCAGTTACCAGTTTTACTAAATATGTGTTGTGCTTTAAAAGTGCTTTAATCTTTATCTTTTAACGAACCCAAAAGGTAACAAACATCAAAGGAATAGTTGGAAAGGAAAATGCATGACATACCATAGGGCGAAGAGGAATTAAAATCAATTCAAATGCGTTTTGTTATGTGATTGATTATGTGATTGTTATGTGATCATATGTTTAGATCTATTCGTTTGTGTCGCATAAATCTTTTCACTTCATTCTATATTTTGCTTTTAATATTTTTTTCATGAATCTGTTACCAGCTACTACGTATAAAAACATGCAATTAGCACATATTTTAAATGTAACAATGTCACTTTGGAGATATTCGCCTATTTTATTATCTATGGTGATCCATTAGCTTCCAACTCATCCCAAGTTAGTTATGGTCGAGTTCAAAGACTACAAAGCAATATGCTTGGCATGAAGTAACAAGCTTTTTCTTATCAAGCATGTTACGCGCAACTTTGCTAAAATTGTCACTCAATCTTCTCACTTCAACTCAAAAATATTTTTAAGACACCGTACAGACATGAAACTGCATGTACCTGTACTGTATATGTGGTTATCGAGAAATTGGACTACACGTGGATTTTGGCGAGATAGCTAGGGTAGATAGGCAGATAGTGTGAATCTGCATAACAACAAGCCTCAATCATCATTGCGTCGAATTCGATCAAGTTAACTGCAAACATTTGATTTTCGAGTTTCTACTCATGGTGGCGCTAGTAAAGGTTGATGAACAATGTTCATTGAACATGTATTGTCCCAATATGAGTAAAAAAAATATGAGTAAATATAGCGCACGC
This sequence comes from Rhizoglyphus robini, assembly GCA_023373905.1. Taxonomy (NCBI): domain Eukaryota; kingdom Metazoa; phylum Arthropoda; class Arachnida; order Sarcoptiformes; family Acaridae; genus Rhizoglyphus; species Rhizoglyphus robini. The sequence continues at coordinate 893,675 of JAKIJQ010000040.1, read as the reverse complement.
TCCGACTACATCCAAATGGCATGAAATTCCATGTCATTGGGATCATTATGATGTTTACTTGGTTCTTCAAATGATTTCTTTATCAATTCGCCATTCTTCAAAGCAGAGGACAATCCTGGCTGTTGTGGAGATACATTTGGACTCTGTTCGGTCATGACGGAGCGTTATGACATTTGGTTGCCAAATTCAAGGGGTACACACTACTTTGGAACTTTGGTCAACTGTGGAAGAGTGGCAAATTCATTCGATACGATTACGGCAAAAGCTCACTCAACCAAGAGGCATACGGACAGGCCAAACCACCAGAATATCCACTCGAGAATATTCCAAAGAATTTCACAATTTCCATCATTCGTGGACGGACTGACGCATACATTTCGAGTGTGGATGCTGAGGCGTTGATTGGGCGACTGAGGGCAGGGGGCGTGCAGGTGCAGGACTATGAGGTGCCCAGTGAGACTTGGAATCATCTCGACTATGTCATCGGAATGGATGCGGGCAAGTTGGTGCACGACAAGACTGTTGAGATACTAGATCAATTTAATAATGAGGAATGAAATTGATTGGTTAATTTAAAAAAATTCTATTGATTGTTAATTATTATTATTAAACCAAATTAGATTTATAAGTTTTTAATAAATTTATTAAAATTTGAAAATTTCTTGAATAAACTTTTTATAAATTCAAGCTGAAGCATAAAGTAATTTATGATATTTTAAGAAAGTTCTAATGATTATAAAGCAGAAAGTTAATGAATCATAATGTAAAAATCTTTATTTTGGATTTTCAATTGCGAGTAAAAAGAGGAGTGATACCAATAACCAAAAAACAACTGGAGAAGAAGAATGACCCAAAAGAATAGGAGATTAAACTCTCGTTTAATCTCCTATTCTTTAGTGTGAGAGTTCAGTACACGAATGAGATGTAGGAGAAATGAATGATTAAAAGTGTGCAGACTGGGATAAACAGAAGATAATTGACAAAATTTGGAGAATACGGATGAAATTATATTTTTTTAAATTTGAATTTTGGAATAAACCATTTTTACAACCCACAAAGAATTTTCAAAATTTATTTATGGCATTTTAAGGAAAAATAATTAAATTTAAAAATTTAATGAATCATAATATATGTATTTAATTTGTTTTTTTATATTTTAAGTATTTCGGGAAAAAACTTTTATACATGAATAAAAAAAACAGGCAAGAATGCAAGAAAATACGTTGGAAATTCGACCCGATATTGAAGCTGTTTACTGAGATCTGATGGGATTCATTGTTCAACATGCTGTGTTCAATAATTACGAACTGGGAAGCTTTGGAAAAGCGCATCAAGGAAATTAAAAGCAAAGGGGCGTCGAAAGCTGAAAAAAGTGTACGACAACCATTCCACTTTATTGCTGATAAGAAAGAATACATGAACGGTCATAAAGATGTACTTCATCATCTGCAAATCTCACAGAATTGGTCGTTCCATCACCATGACCAAGAACAACGACTAACACTAGAAAAACTTGTTTCTGTATTTCTGTACGTGGTCCTGCTTGGAATTTAAAATTGAATAGAAAAAATTCAAAGTACCTTTTAAATGAGAAGACAAGCGTAGCGTGAGAACTGTATGTATTTGTATTTGCATATCGAGCTACATACATGTATATTAATTGCTATTAAGCGCTATCACAACAACAAACATTTTTAATGAACAAAGCACAAACATTATGTCACCAAAAACAATTTGAATTCCACTTGAGAAATTTTTGATTAGACATCTCTGGAATCAACAGTCTAATAAAAATCTAGAAAATTAGATTTACCTTTTAAACTACAACCAGCAAATCATAAAATTTTACGATAAAAATTAAAATTCGTAGCTTATGAATAACGTAGATATATAGTGGATTCTAACCAATAATACATTTTTTATAAATTAAAAACGACAATCTAAAGTTTCAGAAACGTGCACGTTAATAAAATCTATATGTCTATATAATCCTATGGTCCTGTTATTAACAGTGTTGACATGTATTTTTGTGATTCACTTTAAATAAGATTAATTTTTTAGTGATAAAAGTTGGAGAATTAAGATAACTTTATAATGTTTAAGTATATTTCAAAACTAAAGATATACGATAAGAACATTTTAGTAGTAAAATTATAAAATTAAACCTTTTGAGTTATGTCAAGAATGGTAAATACTTGTCGTAATAATAGTTTGGTAATATTTGAAAACAAAAAACTGAATGGAAACCTATTAAAGATGAGCTACGTTTAACTTTTTATTTTGTGCACCTAAAAGTGAGATATGACCTTTCCAAAAAGATTTCTCTATCCACTAGTGCCATTTCTACAGAAATTTCCAAGAAAATTTGTCCTCTCAGATCAAATCTCGAATTACATTGTGCAGATTCAGATGCGGGCAAGTTGGTGCATGTCAAAACTGTGGCGATTCTGAATCAATTTAATAATGAGGAATGAAATTGATTGATTAATTAAAAAATAATTAAAATGATTTTAAATCTATATAATAAAATTGGATTAGATTTACAACTTTTTAATAATGTTTTTATTCATAATTTTATACACCTTTTGTAAAACTACACAAAGAGAACAAAACTTAATTCATGATATCTTACGTTAAATTTTAATGAATAAATCAGAAAGTTAATGAATCATAACGTAAAAATCTTTAATTTGGGTGTTCAACTACGAGTAAACTTGAAATGGAATGAAAAACTAAGATTCATTTTAACAAAAAGTACCTTTTAAACTTCCCTTAAAGTAATCTATGGACTTATTTAAAAATGAATTCAATACAACTATACGAATTTGTACTAAAGACCTAAGCTTTTACTATTATAAGAAAATTATTGATGATTACAAAATATTTTACAATCAAAAGCGTTTTAGAAATGTTCGGAAATATAATATTTGTTGAGTGACATGAAGAACATGAACACATATTACTTATGACCTTTTAAAAACAATTAGAAAATTACTAATTTAGTTTAGTGCACTACAAAACTGTTGTGATTCTAAGATCAATTCAATAATTAAGAACTAAATTAAATAATTTAATTTGTTCAAAAATTTTATAAATAAATAGAGTTATTTTCAATTTAAATTATTAAATCAATTTTGAATTTTAAGTTTAAATTTTAGAATAAACCTTTTATAAAACAGGAAAAACATAAGTGATAACTTAATTTATGATATTTTAAGGAAAATATTAATGAGTTTACAAATTAATAAATCAAAAAAGTTAATGAATCTTAATGTAAAAATCTTTAATTTGGCCTTTTCCATTAAAACTTTTTTAAAAATGTGAGTGTATTTTAACAAACAAATTACCATTTTACAATTCAAAAGATGCACTAGAAAAATGTGAAGAGATATTTAAAATAATTTATTTAAAAAATGTTTTCAAACAGACGAAACGATATTTTTCTCGAAACCTACTTCACTCTTTACTACTACGAGAAAATCATTGATCAATATAAAATATTTTACAATCGAAAACGTTTCGGAAATGTTCGTGAATATTTGTTGAGTGGCAAGAAGAAGAACAACAAGAACACTTATGACTTGTATCAGTATCGTGAGATTTTTCAAAATGAAAATGAAATTCAAGAGAAAAATGTTGAGTCAAAGTCAAAGTCCCAACTGAACTATCCTCAAACTGTCAACAAATGTCCGTTTCACTTGAAAGTGTTGAAATATTATCTTCTCGCTTATCTACTACGTTGTCTTCTGATCTTGACTGTAAAGTCTGCAACAGATCAACGATGGAAACGTGTTCTAATTGGAACCGCTCTTTTTGGGGCCGATTTCCGGTACTTGGAGACAAGTTTTTGCATTTGGTCTGCGATATCATTTTCGTTTCTTCAATTCACTCTAACAAGCAGAACTTTGGATTATAAATTTCTGGCCATTTTCCGTATGACCAATCAAAGTCTCGATCATCGTCCACCTTCAGCTTTCGGTCTGACAAATCAAGAATTTGAAAAGTTTCGAAAATTTCGAAAACTTGCCCTCGATTTTTATCATTATGGAATTATGGCTGTGTATCCTCCGTTTGGTTCCGTCTGCTGCAGCGGACTCTATTTGCAAGAGTCGCTTTATTTGACTGGTAAGTCCACAAATATGGCCCTTCCATATATAACGTAAATCTATTAGATCCAATTCCTAGTATCATTTGGACCTTAATTCTGGACTTTTGGGTCTACTGTGTGGCAACTGTAATGATGGGAAATCTGATTGCCTTTCTGGTGATCACCAAATACATTCGAATAAAACAGAAATCAATCTCAACTCGAATTCAAGCTCATTTAAACACTTTCCGATTTCAAAATCGTAAAAACTTCAATTGGAACGCTTTTCTACAGGAAAACCGTCGTTTCAGTAACCTTCAAGATGAACTACGCGACTACAATCACTTTTGGTCATCCTACCTAAGTTTTGTGTTTGTCTTTTACGTTATGATCATTTCGTTCATAATATACATTTCACTCTTCTCCACCATTGCGATCTATGTGAAGGCCATCTATGCGGCAGCTTTCTTTGCTCACGTGATCCTCCTCTCTGCCATCATCTACTACTGTGGTGCAATTGTGGTCGCGAATCGTAAACTCTCAAGTCAGTTTGAGTGCTTTCTGGCTCAGAATGTTAAATCGAGAAGGTTGAACGCTTGTCAGTTGATTAAACTTCACAATACAGGAAATTGTTTGACACAAATTTCGCTTGGAGGATTTTCACTACTCAACGGATACTTGATCACATATGACACTTATCGATTCTTGATTGTGAACATTACCATTTATTTTATTTTGATTATTTAGTAAGACATTTAGGTTGAAATGGTTATTTCGAAAAAATTGAAAATAATTTAGTAAACAAACAAAAAAATATTAAAGCAAAGATCCATGGTGAAATATTTTTTATAATATTGCATTGACTATCTTCAATCAATTTGTACTCAGGTTTGGAACACTTGATTTTCTTGCAAAGTTAAATAAAAACTAAAAAACAGACCATTTTATCATAAAATAATGGTTTTAATATGTTAAAATAAAAAAAATTGCAGATATATTCTATGAATAATCGTTTTAAAATTTTAACCTTTTCAAGAAACGTCCAAAGTCAGCGAATAATTTCATAATATATTTATTTATAAATTTAATTTAATTAAACTAAAGAAATAAGCTAATAGATGTTTCCTTCTCATCGTAGCTATTCTTCACATATTACATAGTACTTCACCGATCTACTGATCGCACTTTTGTGGTACATTACCTTTTTTTATTTATATCGAAAATCTGACTTATACAATAAATTAACAACAATTTGATTAAAAATCACTCATCAGCAGAGACAAATCAGACTGCACGGTATCATCCAGTTCCTATCTCAGAAAGTAGTTTTACAAATTTTATCTTCATGCTCGAGAAAATGGAGCATAAAAAGAATCTTAATTTAGAAATGTAAACGAAATGGTTTTAAACATTCAAGTCAATTGATGAAATAGAAGGTTTGAGATTATACATAAAACCATTTTACATTTTAGAGGAAGGACTAGTCTTACCAGAGTAAAGGAAACGCATCGTTAAGTAACCTAAAACGAAAACGGAAAACCAGAAAGTACAAACAAAGTTCTGTTGAGCAAGTTTGAATGTTATCATAAAGTGAAGAATAAAATCAATTACTTTATTTCGACACAGAAAATCTGAAATTTGTTATTATAATTTAAGTTATTAAATGAATAAATACATATAAATAATAGTAATCATTATGTAAATCTATCCAAATACTCAATTGTCCTATCGTAAACTAGTCTTCCAGCATCGGTTCCCAGGGTAAAGTCGAGATGAGTCCAAATTGGGTCACGAATACGATTATCAATCACACTGTCTGGCGTGGTGAATGGTCGAGCTCTGAGTTCTTGAATGAGTCGATCCGTGTCAGGTATGGATGAGAGATAGTCGTTCTCACTGCGCACAATCACAATCGTGAGATTCGAAGGAATGTTGGCGAGATTGTAGAGAGGGGGCGTGGATTGTTGGTAGACTCGCGTGTTTGCCTCAGCACTGGCAAAGTCGAATCGTTGAAATGTGCCCGAACTGATCAACTGAAGAAAGTGCACCACCTGCCAGGTGGAACTGGTGGCGGGTGTGAAGTGAAAGTAGACGGGCAGTCGGCTCCGGTTGAGGTGTTGCGTGTCGAAGCCACCAAAGAGGAACATTGCATTGGTGCACAGAGTCGCCAGTTGGGACAGTTTGCACAGAGGCTGGGACAGGCTGCTGAGCATCGAGGACGAGGGCGCAAACCGATGGCCCAGAGAGTGCAGAAGGCGAGACCAGGGCGCGAGGTACTGCAAGGGAGACTCGATTCCACTCATGTACACCACTGGGGCCCAGGAAATGAAGGGACGGATTTGAGATGCAAACTCGGGTCGTTCGGAGAGGAGTGCAAACATTGAGGTAGCTCCTAACAAGCAAATTCAATTAAAAACATTAAAATCAAACCTAAAATAACATACCTTGTGAATAGCCCACAAAGCCCACCGTATCGCTCCCCGTAACAGTACGCACCTTCTCGACAATACTTGGCAGATCATACTTTGCAATTTGATCAAACGAAAAGTTCCAATACTGTTCACTGTCCATTTGACGAGTCTGTGGATTGCGTCGATAGTTCAAATGCATTTGGCTGTAGTCATTGCCTCGAGTGTTAGGCAGCCAAACATCGTACCGTTGTGTGAGTAGTAGAGCAAAGCCAAATGTGTCCCCATAAGTGGAGTTGGACGAGTGCAGGTGAGCTGAGTTGATGAGAAAGTCTGTGGATGCACCGAACAGTCCGTGCTGTACAATCACTGGCTTGTGGGTGAACGAGTAAGTGGTTGCTGAGTAGTGTTGAGGTAGAAGTCGATGAACGGACAGTAGATAACCATCTTCAGTCACAACAGAATGCGTCTCAAGGCTGAAACCACGTGAGGCAACCAACTCTTCGATGGTTCGGTCCGCGTCAGGATCGGGTGTAGTGACAGTTTCGGAGGAGAAAGATGACGAGTCGTGCATTGTCTGACCAACTATTTGGTGCACCAAGAAGAGAACGAAATAAAGTAAAAACATCTAAAATGAAATAAAAAAGTTAAGTCAAAATCAACAAAATTAATCAAAACAAACCTTTGCGAACGAAAATGCACGAAAACTGACTATAAAAGCAAACCACAAGCCTGTCAGTCAGTCACACGTCTTCGTCTACATCTTGTCACGTTGCCGCAACCAAACTAACAGTCAAGCCACCTTATCAAAAACGTCTGTTTCCACATATATGTTTAAATAGACATTGTTTAGAAATAATAAAATGTAAATTGACCTTTTTTAAAAATGAAAGCACGTGTCTATCATTTAATTCCTAAATTAAGCCAATAACAAAACCTAATAATAATTTCAACCATTTTTATAAAAACATTTGGTGGTAAAATGCATAACATTAATGAAAAGATACGCATAAACAATAATAGATAAAGATTGAAATAGGATCGTAAAAATATTTATTTAGACATTTAAATTCACTTATTATGTGACGCCATCTGTCGTGTGTGTAACTGCAACTGAAATTAGTAAAAACCAAACATGCAGAAATGTAGAGTAAACTGGTAAACATGTACTCCCAAGTGTATATGTAATATTCTATTTTCTTAGAATATTCTAAATACTGTTCATTTTTATTAAAATCAGGTTTTTATCTATCAGTCAAGTCAATCCGCGTTCCTAAATTAGTGCATAGGTCAGCACAAACTCAAAGATGGTCGAATTGTCTGTACGTCATCGATCACAAGTAGTGTCACACTCTGCAAACGTGAACAAATCGTCGAACACGTACAAAAACACTCTTTCTCTCTCTTTCTCTTCGCTCTTCTCAAGTCGATTACTGGTTAAAACCAGAGTAATCGCAAATCAATGTCCAAACTAACTCTTGCCGATTGTCGGATGACATTTCGTGCTCAAATGCCTCAATTCCTTCTTCGATGCTAAATGCTATCTTGTTGCCAAGTAAGCTCAGGCTCGAAAGCCCTCAAAGCCAAACGCCCATGAGCGTACCTCTTGTTATTCGTTTTCCCCTTTATCACCAATGCACTGTGCAACAGCACTGATGCTAAAACACAAACACACACACACTCATTGGTTAGTCTCAGCACCTCCCAGAGTGATCGTTTCATTAAGTCTTATTGTTCCTCCTACTCCATCCTCCTTTAATCGTCCATCTTGAATCTAAGTACTTAAGCAGGATACCGGAAGGACAGACGCCATTCTGGTGGTGATGCGCTCAGTTTCGTTGGTCTGTGACAACATCCACGCCAACTAAAAGAAAGTTTCCTGTTCGTCATGCATTTCGACAACAGTGTTTCCGGTAATCTTGACTTTGGTCAACTCAGCCTGGATCAACCTCAACCGAACGTTCCAGCAGCCTCATCGTACATCTCTGCAATAGTTTCCAGCTTACTCTTGAAGCCATTCAGTCAGATTAGTCAGTCAAATGACCATTTTGTAATGATTGTTCAAGTATCGAGCATTTGTCCTTCATATTATCAATTTAACCTTCCACTCGCCATGTCTCAAAAATCTATGTTTTCGCAAATAAAACTAGACATTCGTGTCACCAAAAGCCCAATATCGGCTAACATGGCAAATGGTATCGAAAACCGTCTGCACCTTTCCAATCCAGTCCAACTTTGACTGTTGACCTTCAAAAGTCAACAGACAAAGACCAATCAGTCTCAATCTTAGCCCGTAGTCTTTCAGTACGAAAAAACTTAAACATTACATATACATGCCAAATTTGGTAATATTAGGCTCTACGGTTCTCTCAGAATACATTTGTCACAAGAATGGGCGTCATGATCCATGGCAACCAGTTTTGGTCTGACTATTCGATTACATATACTCCCTAGTGTGTGTATGCCAAATTTGGTAATTTTAGGGTCTACAGTTCTCTCAGAATATGGACAAAGGTTTACAGACAGACAGACAGACACGATGACTATAGCATAAGCTTACGACTCTAAAAGAGTCTCGCTAAAAAACAATGGGTTACCTTTTTTTATTAGTGTCACTGATAAGTAAAAACATTGATTGAGCATAACAATTGTAAATAGCAATGCAACATAAAACGAATTAATCCATCAAATTTTGATTGAAAAAGCTGATTCGAAAAAAAATGATTTGGATTTTACCTATTAAATGAAAATAGTCATGTTGATATATGAACTGAAGATTTACAGTGAGATATTTAGTATGCAGAAAAACTTTTATCAAATTTGAAGAACATGAAAATAGAAAACTTATATCTAATATGAAAAATCTTGAATTTCTTATTACAAATTATTAAAGATAGTAGTTTACCGGTACTCATCATACAATCACAATTAAAATGTATGTTATTTTTTGTTTGTAGAATAGTAGCAGTGTAGGTAAAGTTGTATTCAAGTCGTTTATTGATTTAGTATAATTTAAAGTTGATTTTAGTATTGATAAGTTGTGGACCTGTCCATGGATCGACTCAGATTTGTTGAAGCATTTTTAAAAAATAAAACTTAATTTGAAAATTAAACCTTTTTAAACTTACGTGATATCTTTCAAACCAATTCTATATCATTAAAAAATACCGGATTAGAAATTTGCGTTGCTGAAGATTTGTACCCTAATGAACATCCCAATCAATTCTCTAAACTCTGCCCAATTGACACAATAAAAACATTCAAATAAATATTAAAGAATTAATTGCAAATTGTGCATGATAAACATGATAAAAAGACTGGAATTCTGAAAGATTGGGAAGTTTACGTCAAAAATATAAATCTATGATCAATTTAATTATGAGGAAAGAAATTGAATTAATTATTTGTTTAAAAGTAATTAATTTATAAATATGAATTTACAATATTTTCAATTTACAATATTAAACAAGATTAGATTTATAAATTTTTAATTATCCTAAATTTTGGAATATACCATTTATAAAACCAGATCCGTTGCGTACCTAACTTAATTTATGTCATTTTAAGGAAAAATTTAACGAATAAAAAAAGTTAATGATTCGTAATATACAAATTTTTAATTTAGTTTTTCGTTTTAAACTTTTAGAAAAGGAAAAATAGACATTTTAGTGAGGTATATTCAGACCATACAAACATGACATTTAGTGGATTAATCGCAGTTTCAATTGTCGAGATATACGCAATCCGCTCCCCTCCATCGATCCAGTCCGCCAGTCCACAAGTCGTTCATGTCCACCAGTGAGTGAGTGAGGTTACTGCTGTCCGAAGTTGAGTGTGGTTAGGTTACTGTTGTGTACATATATATATAAATTTTATTCTTTTTATCATTTGTTTTTAGGATATCATACTTTAATTTGTAACATGTCTGTTAAGGAGGGACGCGATGATGCTAACATCTGTGAACGATCCCTATGACTTAAACGGGAAAAAAGTGGGTTTCGTATTGTTCTGTTTCAAACAGAACCTATGGACCGATTTTGACATTCTATAGCTTAAATTAAAGGTAAAGATGTAAACTACAAAATTGACTAACTGAATTTTTAATATTTTATCTTATTTGACAGTGAGAGGATCATAAAGAACAAAAACCCCTCTTATTTTGGTCAAATTTGTAACTTCTTGGACCTGTGTATCTTTAATTTAGTATAAACTGAAAAATTCAGTTAGTCAATTTTGTAGTTTACATCTTTACCTTTAATTTAAGCTATAGAATGTCAAAATCGGTCCATAGGTTCTGTTTGAAACAGAACAATACGAAACCCACTTTTTCCCGTTTAAGTCATAGGGATCGTTCACATATGTTAGCATCATCGCGTCCCTCCTTAATGTAATTTGCTTGAGTAATATTTGAATATTTGTTACGATTCACCATTGGGATCCAAACCGAAACAAACTCGTTGTTAGTCAAATTGGAGATACATGTTGTGCAATGTATGATCTACTGGACTGTGTCTACAATCAAGCCGTATTAGATAATACGTGTGGCGGACAGAAATTGAAAGATTTGAATAATTATCGTAAGGTTTCAACCAATGCATTTACTGATGGTAATTGTCGTACATTGCCGTATGGAGAGGCTGATAAAATTTGTAGAGGTAAATCAGGCTCAATTAAGCTCTCTTTAGACTTGATGCTGATAAGTTTGATTACAATAATGTACATGTACTGATTAAATTTTAACTACTTGGAAACGTTTGCTTTTTTGTGTTGACAAAAGCAAGTTTCATAAGACTCGTCTCATAAGAAAGATATTAATCGTCAGGTGATCGGTGTCCGGATGTTGGAGGTGGAATAAATCTGGGAAAAGAAGATAATGTACACATTTGCATAGAATTGAACGCAATACAATGCATATCTACGACAAGCCAGTATCACATGTTTAGCCAAATCGTATGATTGGTTGGATTCTCACATTTCTCTAAGATACTTCCAGATAAATTGTTTGGCGTGATTATTTAATTAAGATAACATTTTGTCCCTTATTACAAATTTTTGTATAAATTTTTCGTCCATTGGAAAGCATTGTTTCATTGACTTGATTTCTTGACAATCGACCTACCTTTTCCCCGAATTAAGATGCAGTCTTATATTCTATGTGAAATTTTAGTTCTTTTAGCGTTTCTTGGTAAATAGAAAAATTCATTAATAATTAATAATAATAAATTTGTTTTCATAATAAGGCAATCTAAGTGCAAGTTCCTCGACTAATTTTGAGAGCGAAGTTCGACTAAAAATTTTAGAATTATTTCCAAATGCAGTAGAATCGACTCGACTTTTGTTTTATCTCGATCAAGAGAAGAAGGAGTACAAAGATTTTCTCGAAAATGCACCAGCCTGGCGAACATTGAAAACAATTTTGGAATCTTCAAAATTCAATTCCAAATCCCATCAAGAGGATGTATTCAAAAATTACGCGCAGTTTATGATTGAGGACACCATGAAAGCCGAAAATAATAAAAAATTTTTAGAAACAATGAATCTTATGTACGCCGAAATGTTGGATGCATCGGATGACCCACTGGCAAGCGATGCGCATCGAGGTGTGGATTCTTCGAAAGTTGGCTCAGGTTCGAATTTTATTATAACTTCCATGGGAGTGCTATCGAATGAAAACAAAGCAGAATATCTTCAATCAATTTCCAAATATTTGACCAACAATCGCAAGATCACTAGTTTAGCAAAGAAGGTTGACAGTAATAGCATGGTGGCTTTGGCATCGGTTCAACTCAGCATTGATGCGATTAGAAACATTAATCTTTGGTGGAATGGCAAAATCAGCGGCGAAAGGTGCACAAAAACAATAGTCGATGCTGCCATAACCGTTGGAGGTGGAATTGGGGGCTGTGCTTTAGGATCTGCAGTTGGAAGCTATTTTGGTTCAATTGGCTCAAATATTGGCAGTTACGTTGGTGGCCTGTTAGGAACTCAATTTGCCAGTATAATTAGCGACCGTTTGACACAGGAAATATTTGGTCTCCCCAAAGATGTGGCCCTAGAAAATGCGTACATCTATTTCGGTGTACCGATAACCGCATCCAACACTGAAATCAATGCCGCTTATCGAGCACTTTGTCGAAAACATCATCCAGACAAGGGAGGAAAAAGTGGGGAGTTTGAACTCGTTCAAGCGCACATGAGCCTAATAAAAAATGCTAGAGATATGTGGCGATCTCAAGACGCGAAAACCATCACGAACAATTCGTGAAAAGTGCAATAAATGAAAGGGTAAGCAGAAATTCAATCATTTTTATTATTTTTATTACATGTGTAAGCGATGAAGCGCACTTCAATATCAACAGGCTAAAGTAACCAACTCACCTTGCCTACTGACACGTTGTACTAATTTGTACATAAGGTGGATGTCTCATGTACCACTTCTGCTTTCCACTTTGACATTATTTACCCTTTTTACTTATATTGTACTCCTCAATTATTATACTTATTTACCACATCATCATTGACTCTCGCACGGTCTGTATTGTACAATCTTTCCGTGTGAGGCATTTGTTGAACGCCATATTAACTCCAATAAACCAATAAAAACTTATTCAAGTGTTTTAATTTTCAAACAGAATCGAAGGAGCAATGCTCACTTGTGACTAACACTCCAATCACAGAACAAGAACACAACAAATATTGGAACTTTTCAGCAAAAGCAAATGTTTTGGTGTTGATCGTGTACTGCCATTTAAGCACAAATTTTGTGGTGGTAAATCGAGCGCAATGCAGCACACTATTGTTTTGCTGAGGATGATGATAAATTTGATAAAAATGCGTAGTTTACATGTACTCACTAAAATGTATCGACATTAAAACGTTTGCTGCTCTTTTCGATTTTGGCACATTGACAGAGAGTGACAATCAGAGATCAGTGTTTGAAGTGAACTGTGGAATGTCTCTGAGAAAAATAAGATAATGGACAACTTAGGATCAAACGCAACAAACACCAACACAAATACCAAGCGACGATTATCAATGCATATGTACAAACTATTTTTTGTTTGTTTATCATATATGCTTACTTGTTAGCCAAAAATAGTACTATTAGTAACAAGAAACTCTTGCATTTTTTAAAAGCTATGTCTAGATTATTTGTTTGATGTGATTATTTGATTATACTTTATACTTTTATATTTTATTGATAAATAACAACTTTTTTAAATTTAAATTTAAATTCATATTATAGAAAATTAGCGAATGTATCTCAAGTGAGCTTGCTTGTTCCTGTTTCAGCCAAAATCATATATGTCAATATGTTTATTAAATAAATGCTGCAGAATAATTTGCATCCAAATTTTTACTCAAATGAAAACTTGAATTTTTAAATAACTCCTGTTTTTTTGAAAATTTTCGCAAATCAAAGTGAAGTTGAATATATAAAAATTGTATTCTTTTTTGTCATTTGTTTTTATGTTTCATCATGTGCAAATCAGGTGCATTGGAGCACACGCTGTTGACTTGTTGTTGCTGATTGTTGTTTGATTAGAATTGTACATATACTTGTGCAAATGCAATGATAAAAAAATTTATTTTGCTGGTTATCATATTTTACTTGTGTGTCTTAGATTTTCGTTCTTAGCAGTAAATGTTGAAATATCCGTTGAGCTTGACTCATACTCAATGAATCTCACTGTAACTCATGTGAATCATATGTTTTTTCCCTAAATAATCTGGTTTCTAAGTAATATCTCAGGGTCATGCAACCAAGCTTCTCTACTGTCGTAAGAGTTATACAGTTGTTGTTATTCAAAGATATATTTAAGTTGACGTGTACATAAAAGTTGATAAGCCACCAATTGCACATTAGAATCCTGTTTTCGTATAACAGTGATGGTATAAATAATTGTGCTCAAACTAGGAAACCCAACTTTGTTTATAAAAGTTCTATTTAACCGTTTTTCGAAATTGTCATTTTCTTACATCAATCATTTATGAATCAAAATGAAGTTGTTGCATATTGTTTGCACATTTTTAGTACTATTTACAATTTTCAATGGTCAGTAGAGTGATTATTATTATTTTTATCAATTCGGTAACTTCATTGTGTTTTTAGTAGAATTAAATGCAGAAAATACGTTTTCTTGTGAAGATTTTTCATCTGATGGATTTCCCGCAAGATCCATTGAGGACCAAATACGACACAAGTTAATGACAAAATTCTCTTCAGAAGATGCCATCCGAATTTTGTGGTATCTAGATCAAGAAGCAAAGGCATACAAAAATGATCCAGAAGATTCACCTGCTTGGAAAACATTAAAAGTGGCATTAAAATTCAATGATATATTCGAAGCGTACGCCAATGAAATGATCACAGACACAAAAAGTGCCCAAAATAATCCTAAATTTCTTCAAACACTGGATAAAATGTACAGTCAAATGTTGGCACCCACAAATGATTTAGTGTCTGCCACTGCTCACCAAGATGGTGATTTGACCAAAATAGCCAGTGCTACTGCAGCCTCGGGATTCATGGGCTTTTCGCATGCAATTCGCATGTTACCAAAAGGCATTAAAATGGAAATACTTGCATACATTCCTGGATTTATAAAAACTAACACAGTGGTAGCATATTCCTGCAAAACTAGTTTAGCAAATCAAATTGCTGGACATAATGACATTGTGTCTTTGGCCACAGTTCAACTCAGCGTCGAAGTGGTTCAAAGCATCAGAAATTATTGGCAAGGTCGCATTACAGGGGTAAGATGCAGCAAAAAGATTATCGATTCCAGTGCAACGATTGGTGCTGGTGTCGGCGGAAGTATTGGAGGAGCTGCGTTAGGCTCGTCGGCTGGTCCTTACGGTACGGTATTTGGTGGATTGGTTGGTGGAATGGTTTGTGGCGGACTAGCAAATTATGCCAGTGATATATGGACGCAAAAGATATTTGGCATTCCAAAAGATGAAGCCCTCGAAAATGCATACGTCTATTTTGGTGTAAGTATGACAGCTTCGAACATTGAAGTCAATTCTGCCTACCGAAACCTCAGTCGAAGACATCATCCCAACAAAGGCGGAAAGCAAGCTGACTTTGAACTTGTTCAAGTACACATGGCAGTAATCAAAGCAGCAAGAGAAGATTTTTGAGCCGTACTGAAAGATTCTTGTAGTAATTTTTATAACTCAAATAATGAACCCTGAGTAGTTAGTGAACATTAGATCATATATATTCTAATTTAAACACAATTCCGATATATTGAAAATAAATTTAAAATTTGTCAATAAAAGTTGAGAAACCCTCTAGAAATGCTTGACCCTAGAAAAGGGTTGTAAACAATAAATGAGATCTTGGAGTGATGGAGTGACTAGCCTAGAATATCATTAAAAAATTAAATAAAATATTTACTAAAATATTTAAAAAACAATTATAATTGTTGCAACTGGGTACGTGATAAGACCAATGAAAAATTAATCTCGTGATTGTAATTGTAAATAGTGGTTTGATAAACATTGCAAATATATCTAAGTAAAATCATAAATATCAATTATAAAAGGATGAATAAAATCGGGTACAAATAGGTAAAAGTATCTGTTTAAAAGAAATTTTTGTCATATGTCTATACTTCCATCCTCTCAATGCTTCTCAGTGCGTAGATGCGAATTCACGAACATCACCTGTGGCACACAGTTGGGCTTCGAAGAATGATTCATAAAGAGAATTTTTCTGTTGCCTTTGTGCATCGAGTCGATTACGAATTCTGTTTTAGAATAACAAAAAAATATAAATTGGTCTGTAAAAGACTTTAAAAAAACTTTGTAACCATTTTTAGGTCGCTCCTCCAATACAAACGAAATATTAAATGTAATAAAACTCCATTTCTTTGACGTACCCATAAGTGTACAATGAACCTTGAGCTATACCGAAAGATTATAAACTACCAGATTCATGCAAACAGTATAGATCTAAGCGACAAATAGCGGGATAAAATATGCTATGGCTGAATGGCTATTTTTGTAATGTAGAAGAGATAAATGATCATAAAATTTATGTAACTGACGATTCACATGTATCCGATCCTGAATATACTCATATTAACTGTGCATATTATCAAAAATTGAAAATTTTTAATTGATGTTTTAATCGAAATAGATTAATGTTCTTAAAATTACCTTGTAGGGATAATCTTGGGTTTGGACTGCATTTGACGGATCGGTATGACGTTTGGTTAAGTAATTCACGTGTAAATCGTTACTCGAGAGGTCATACGTACAGTGTTGAAGCATTACCAACAGCAAAAGTATTGGAAATTCTCCTTTGATCATAAAGCTCAGTACACTCTCAAATCTTAAATTCTCTATAGAAAGGGCATGAAACTTTTTTCTATAGAATAAAAATAGCAAAAATTTTTTTATAGAGGAGGTGAACATTTGAGAATGGTATGACATGCCTGCAATAGTAGATTATGTTCGTAATGTTACAGGAAATAAAACTGTTTGGTTCGTCGGTTATTCACTGGGGATGGCTACGATGTTTGCACTGCTTTCTCTCAGATCTGAATATATAAGGGCAAATACAAACACAATTATTTTAAATCAGTAAAACTTTATATATTTTAAGTATAAAGGATGATTGATTAAAAGGAAAAATTTTAATGTAAAATTAATGAAAAATCTATTAAAGTTTTGCTAACACATTTAAGTTTTCCACAAATCAATATCAACGGCGATAAACTATTCTAAGATTTCTAATGATGACACACGTGTATACAATTTCGAGTACACAATTAAAAAGCTATTTTCATGATTTATGAAAAAGTTTTATTAAGTTAATAGAAACAAAATTTAAACAACAATAATTTTTTTACAATTAATTATTGATTCAATCGAGTAAGAATATAAAACTTTCATGTTTAAATATTCATAATCAGCCGTGAAAATCATTACCATCATAATTTGTTAAATTCCAAATTATCATGTGACAATTTCAATGTATTATAAAAACATTTCATAAACATGAAAATAATAAATTAATGCACCTGTTAGGATACCAGATTGGCGTTATTTCAGTTATACGAGTTTGGTCTCACTGAATTGAATTAAGATACATTCAAAATTATTCATATTATATAATTTCAATATAAATTAAGTGCATAAACATAAATTAGTTTTAATTTTTGTAAAACAAAATTATTCACTCAGAAACCTACTACTTTGTGCACCTAAAAGTGTATTTGCAATGACTTTTCCTTGTAATTAAGAGCAATTCACAATTAAATATTTTATAACCTTTGTTATACAAGCAAACAATTGTGAACAAAACATTTAACTCACAAACTCTACGAAATCACTTTTATATACTCAAATGTGTGCAGTGGACCCTCAGTCAATAACCAACAGTTAATCAACAAGTTAATGAATCATAGCGTTAAATTTTTTTAATTTGTGTTGGCTGAGTAAGTAAGAAAACTTGAAATGAAGCGAAAAACGAAGATTCATTTTAACAAAAAGTACCTTTTAAATGCCATCTGAAGTAATCCATGAATTTATTTTAAAAAGGAATTTAAACTACTAAACGAATTTGTACTCAACACCTCTGCCTTTAATATTATGATAAAAATGATTGACAAATGCAAAATATTTTTCAATCAAAAACGTTTTAGAAATGTTCGGGAATATAATATTTGTTGATTGACAAGAAGAACAAAAACAAGAACACTTATGACTTATGACCTTTTAAAAAACATAAAGGAAATTCCAATACTAATTTATTTTGGTGCACGACAGGACTGTTGGGATTCTAAAATTAATTTAAGAATTAAGAATTAAATTGAATATTTAATTTGTTCAAAAATTTTATAAATAAATTGAATTATTTTCAATTTAAATTATTAAATCAATTTTAAGTTTTAAGTTTAAAATTTGGAATAAACCTTTTATAAAACCGAAAAAAAAACACAAACTAAAACCTAATTTATGATATTTTAAGGAAAATATTAATGAGTTTACAAAATTAATAAATCAAAAAGTCAATTAATCGTAATCTAAAAATCTTTAATTAGGCATTTTCCATTAAAATTTTTAAAAAATTAAAACTTATTTTGAAAACAAATTACCTTTTTACAAACTCGAAAAGCGGGGCACCCAAAATAAGAAGTGAGTTTTAAAGTAATTTATTTAAAAAAAATGTTTTCAAACAGACGAAACGAATTTTTACTTAAAACCTACTTCACTCTTTACTATTACGAGAAAATCATTGATCAATATAAAATATTTTACAATCGAAAGCGTTTTGGCAATGTTCGTGAGTATTTGTTAAGTGACAAGAAGAAGAACAACAAGAACACCTATGACTTGTTTCAGTATCGTGAAATTTTTCAAAATGAAAATGAAATTCAAGAGAAAAATGTTGAAACAAAGTCAAAGTCACAACTGAACTATCCTCAAACTGTGGACAAATGTCCGTTTCATTTGAAAGTGTTGAAATATTATCTTCTCGCTTATCTACTTCGTTGTATTCTGATCTTGACTGTAAAATCCGCAACAGATCAACGATGGAAACGTGTTCTAATTGGAACGGCGCTCTTTGGACCGGATTACCGGTACTTGGAGACAAGTTTTTGCATTTGGTCAGCAATATCATTCTCGTTTTTACAATTCACACTAACAGAAAAGACTTTGGATTATAAATTCCTGGCAATTTTCCGTATGACGAATAGAAGTCTCGATCATCGTCCACCTGCAGCTTTCGGTCTGACAAATCAAGAATTTGAAAAATTTCAGAAATTTCGAAAACTTGCACTCGATTTCTATCATTATGGCATTATGGCTGTGTATCCTCCGTTTGGTTCCGTCTGCTGCAGCGGACTCTATTTGCAAGAGTCGCTTTATTTGACTGGTAAGTCCACAAATATGGCCCTTCCATATATAACGTAAATCTATTAGATCCAATTCCTAGTATCATTTGGACCTTAATTCTGGACTTTTGGGTCTACTGTGTGGCAACTGTAATGATGGGAAATCTGATTGCCTTTCTGGTGATCACCAAATACATTCGAATAAAACAGAAATCAATCTCAACTCGAATTCAAGCTCATCTAAACTGTTTTCTACTTCCAAATCGTAAAACTTTCAATTGGAACGCCTTTCTACAGGAAAACCGTCGTTTCAGTGACCTTCAAGATGAACTACGCGACTACAATCACTTCTGGTCGTCGTACCTCAGTTTTGTGTTTGTCTTTTACGTCATGATCATTTCGTTCATAATATACATTTCACTCTTCTCCAGCATTGCGCTCTATGTGAAGGCAATCTATGGGGCAGCCTTCTTTGCTCACGTGATCCTCCTCTCTGCCATCATCTACTACTGTGGTGCAATTGTGGTCGCTAATCGTAAACTCTCAAGTCAGTTTGAGTGTTTTCTTGCTCAGAACGTTAAATCGAGAAGGTTGAACGCTTGTCAGTTGATTAAACTTCATAATACAGGAAATTGTTTGACACAAATTTCGCTCGGAGGATTCTCACTACTCAACGGATACTTGATCACATATGACACTTATCGATTCTTGATTGTGAACATTACCATTTATTTTATTTTGATTATTTAGAGATAAAATTAGGTTGAAATAGCCATTTGGTAGAAATTGTAGATAATTTAGTAAATAAACCAAAAAGATTATTAAAGCAATTATCCATGGTGAAATATTATTTCTCATATTACATTGACAATCCTCAATCAATTTGTACTCAAATTTGAAACACTTGATTTTCGTGCAAATCTAAATAGAAACTAAATAACAGACACTTTTGAGATAAAATTATGGTTTTAATATGCAAAAATCGAGAAATTGTAGATATATTCTGTGATTAATCGTTTTAATGTTTTAACCTTTTCAAGAAACATCCTAATTCAACAAGTAATTTCATAATATATTTATTTATCATTTTAATTTAACCAAATAAAAGAAATAAGCTAATAAAAGTTTCTCATCGTACCTATTCTTCACATATTACATAGTACTTCATCTATCTACTGATCGCACTTTTGTGGTACATTACCTTTTTTTATTTATATCGAAAATCTGACTTATACAATAATTTAACAACAATTTGATTAAAAATCACTCATCAACAGAGACAAATCAGACTTCATGATACCATCCAGTGCATATCTCACGAAGTGGTTTTACAAATTTTATTTTCAGTTCGAGAAAATGTAACATTAAAAAATATCCAAATTCATAAATGTAAACGAAATTGTTTCAAACTTTCAAGCCAATTGATGAAATAGAAGGTTTGAGATTATTTTAAATAAAACCAGTTTGAAAGAGCACAAGAATAAAAAGTAATGAGAAAAGATTTTGAAATCGTACAGTTGGAGTCAACTTGACAGTCAAAACAAAGAAACACGACAGACTATCATTGACAGAAATCATATGATTCGATTCATTGCACGTTCATAAAATACGTACTTATGATGGGTTAACTTTAAGAAAAATACATTTCCCAAGAAACGCTGGGAAAGCTATAGAATTACCGGGAAAGATGTACATTTACCGGTAAATGTATGAAAACAGAAAAAGTTTGAAAAATATTACACATTTCCCGGGAAAGGTATACTTTTTCCCTAAAGCACACATTTACCGTGACAGATACTTGATACTTGATATTTGATCACATATGACAATTATCGATTCTTGATTGTGAACATTACTTATTATTTTATTTTGATTATTTAGAGAGACATTTAGGTTGAAATAGTCATTTAGGAAACTTTATAAGTAAATTAGTAAACGATAAAAAAATATTTAAAAAAATATCTATGAATTAATAATTTTTCTCATAGTTTATTGACAATTTTCAGCTCATAAAATCATAATTTTAAAGTTTAAACCTTTTGAAGAAAAAAACCGATTTCATAATAAATTTTTATCAATTTAATTTAACAAAACAAAAGCTAATGGTGGTTTGCTTTTTATGGTAATCGCTGATTCATAAAACTTTAAAAACGAAATTAAATTCAAACTTCCATGTTATTTGATAAAATGTTATGAGATTAAGGTACATTAAGGTACATTAGACCAGTGTAGAATACAGTTTTGAAAACGTTTTGAGATAAATAAAAAATTAGTTTACCTTTTAAATGTCTCAGGAAATATACATCGAAATGTTTTAGTAAGTTTGATAAATGTTCTAATGTTGTTCATATGAAGGATTGACAAGACTTTTCACATTTCATTTGATTTCAGTTATTTTCAAGATAGAAAAAATTAAAATAAAACCAAAAAACTACCTTTTAGCTATTCACGAAATTCACGAGGTTCATCGAACCATCGAAATTAAATCCGACAACTTATCTATAAAACTGTAACATACGTATTGAGATAAGATGCCCAATATAAAAAAAATCTCGGAAAATGAAGTTATTTATTGCATAAAATGTATATTTATTGAGAAGGGTCCAAATATTTTGGGACGTGTTAATTGTCAATTCGTAATCTTTAATATTAAAATTTGAAAATTAGCATGTTTTTACCTTTTAAAAATCGATTTCCGAACGTAGACAAAAAAGATTTCCCATTACAATAGAATTTTGCTATTGCCTATCGAGTCGATTACGAATTCTGTTTTAGAATGACAAAAAATATAAATTGGTCTGTAAAAGACGTAACAAAACTTTGTAACCATTTTTATATCACTACTCCGACAAAAACAAAACATTAAATGTAATCAAAACTCCACTTCTTTGATGTACCCATAAGTGTACAATAAACCTTGAGCTATACCAAAAGATTATAAACTACCAGATTAATGCAAACAGTATATATCTAAGCAAAAAATAGCGAGATAAAATATGCTATGGCTATTTTTGTAATTTAGAAGAGATAAATGATCATAAAATTTATGTAACTGACGATTCACATGTATCCGATCCTGAATATACACATATTAACTGTGCATATTATCAAAAAATTGAAAATTTTTAATAGATGTTTTAACAACAGTTGCACAAATTGAATCACCAATCAATCGATTAGCATCATGGTGACGAGGTTTACGATTACTGGGAGGTGAATTTCTTCCATCATCATGTACATTGTGAACAAACTTCTGTCTGGATTGTCGAAACTTGCCTTGATGATCGTTATGTGTACTGTCAAAATATAATTTTCATTTCTCGGGCTAGGAACCCAAGCATTTGAATGTGACCAGAGTTTCTGTATATTCTCAATTCTTGCCTTCGCCTACATCCTTCCTGGGTAATTGCCCACTAGGCGCAGTTGGTGATATCGAAACGTTTTACTCGATTCGACTATGGCACTGCTCGTAAGAATCGTGATGCCTATGGACAAGTGACTGTATCCGAATTCCCTCTGGATCGTATTGCACCGAATGCGGTAATATCAATGTTTCGAGCACGAAATGATTATCTCTCCTCAATGGGCGACACTTCACGATTGATTGAACGGTTGAGGAAGAATGGAGTGCGAGTGAACGATCACATCGTGCCCTGATCCCAACTGGACACACATTGACTTTGTGCTGGGCAGGGAAGAAACCCAAGAGAGATTGTTAATGATGAGAATATTTTAGATTAAGTTTTTGATGTAGATATTTGTAAGATGAAGCTTGAATTTTATTATAATGAAATACCAAATGTTTGAAAATAGTTAGAATAAATTCGACTATTGATTTCTGTTTGTACGTAGATAACTTAGGCAATGACTAATAGACATCTCAATGAAGGCAATGATATTATTTTTAATTTAAATCAAATAAATTTTATTTTCTTTAAAATTTTCAAAAATTGTAATATCAATGTTTTAAAAACTTTTTTAGGGGACAGCAAATACAAACAGAATAATTATTTTAAATCAGTAAAACTTTAAATATTTTAAGTATAAAGGATGATTGATTAAAAGGAAAAATTTTAATGTAAAATTAATGAAAAATCGATTAAAGTTTAGCTAACACATTTAAGTTTTCCACAAATCAATATCAACGGTGATAAACTATTCTAAAATTTCTAATGGTGACACACGTGTATACAATTTCGAGTACACAATTAAAAAGCTATTTTCATGATTTATGAATAAGTTTTATTAAGTTAATAGAAACGAAATTTAAACAACAATAATTTTGTTTTACAATTAATTATTGATTTAGTCGAGTGAGAATATAAAACTTTAATGTTTAAAAATTCATAATCAGACATGAAAATTATTACCATCATAATTTTTCAATTCCAGTGTTATACATGACAAACAATATGAACAAAACATTTAACTCACAAACTCTATGAAATCACTTTTATGAAGCCAAATGTGTGCAGTGGACCCTCAGTCAATAACCAACAGTTAATCAACAAGTTAATGAATCATAACGTTAAAATTTTTAATTTGTGTGTTGACTGACGTAAGTAAGAAAACTTGAAATGAAACGACAAACGAAGATTCATTTTAACAAAAAGTACCTTTTAAACGCTCTCAAAAATAAAGCGGTAATTTATTTTAAAAAGGAATTTAAACTACTAAACGAATTTGTACTCAACACCTCTGCCTTTAATATTATGATAAAAATGATTGACAAATGCAAAATATTTTTCAATCAAAAACGTTTTAGAAATGTTCGGGAATATAATATTTGTTGATTGACAAGAAGAACAAGAACAAGAACACTTATGACTTATGACCTTTTAAAAAACATAAAGGAAATTCCAATACTAATTTATTTTGGTGCACGACAGGACTGTTGGGATTCTAAAATTAATTTAAGAATTAAGAATTAAATTGAATATTTAATTTGTTCAAAAATTTTATAAATAAATTGAATTATTTTTAATTTAAATTATTAAATCAATTTCTAATTTTAAGTTTAAATTTTGGGATAAACCTTTTATAAAACCAAAGAAACAGAAATCTCAATTTAATTTATGATATTTTAAGGAAAATATTAATGAGTTTACAAATTAACAAATCAAAAAGTTAATGAATCGTAATATAAAAATCTTTAATTTGGCTTTTTCCATTAAAATTTTTAAAAATTAAAATTTAGTTTAACAGACAAATTACCTTTTTACAAACTCGAAAAGCGGGGCACCCAAAATAAGAAGTGAGTTTTAAAGTAATTTATTTAAAAAAAATGTTTTCAAACAGACGAAACGAATTTGTACTCCAAACCTATTTCACCCTTTACTATTATGAAAAAATCATTGATCAATACAAAATATTTTACAATCGAAAACGTTTTGGCAATCTTCGTGAGTATTTGTTGAGTGACAAGAAAAACAAGAACACCTATGACTTGTATCAATATCGTGAAATTTTTCAAAATGAAAATGAAATTCAAGAGAAAAATGTTGAGTCAAAGTCAAAGTCAGAACTGAACTATCCTCAAACTGTCAACAAATGTCCGTTTCATCTGAAAGTGTTGAAATATTATCTTCTCGTTTATCTAATACGTTGTATTCTGATCTTGACTGTAAAGTCCGCAACAGATCAACGATGGAAACGTGTTCTAATTGGAACTGCACTCTTTGGACCTGATTACCCGTACTTGGAAACAAGTTTTTGCATTTGGTCAGCAATATCATTCTCGTTTTTACAATTCACACTAACAGAAAATACTTTGGATTATAAATTCCTGGCAATTTTCCGTATGACCAATAAAAGTCTCGATCATCGTCCACCTTCTGCTTTCGGTTTGACGAATCAAGAATTTGAAAAATTTCAGAAATTTCGAAAATTTGCACTCGATTTCTACAATTATGGCATTATGGCTGTGTATCCTCCATTCGGCTCATTATGCTGCAGCGGACTCTATTTGCAAGAGTCGCTTTATATGACTGGTAAGTTAAAATAAATATGGTCTTTTCATATATAACGTATCTGTTAGATCCAATTCCTAGTATCATTTGGACCTTAATTCTGGACTTTTGGGTCTACTGTGTGGCAACTGTAATGATGGGAAATCTGATTGCCTTCCTGGTTGTCACAAAATACATTCGAATTAAACAGAAATCCATCTGAACTGGTAATCAAACTCATTTAAACACCTTCCAACGTTGAAAATCCAAGTACTTCAAAATCGTCAAAATCCATTCAATAGGAACGCCTTTCACAGCTAAATCTCCGTTTCAGTAGCCTTCAAGATGAACTACGCGACTACAATCACTTCTGGTCGTCGTACCCTCGGTTTTGTGTTTGTCTTTTTACGTAATGCTCTTTTCGTTCATAACATACATTTCACTTTTCTCCACCATTGCGATCTATGTGAAAGCAATCTATGCGGCAGCCTTTTTGTGCTCACGTCACCACTCTGCCATCATCTACTACTGTGGTGCAATTGTGGTCGCTAATCGTAAACTCTCGAGTCAGTTTGAGTGCTTTCTTGCTCAGAATTCAAAATCAAAAAGACTGAACATTTGTCAGTTGATTAAACTTCACAATACAGGAAATTGTTTGACACAAATTTCACTGGGAGGATTCTCACTGCTCAATGGATACTTGATCACATATGACACTTATCGATTCTTGATTGTAAACATTACTATCTATTTTATTTTGATTATTTAGTAAGACATTTAGGTTGAAATAGCCATTTTGAAAAATTTATAAGTAAATTAGTTTAACGATTAAAAAATATTAAAACAAATATTTATGAAGTAATTATTTTTCTAAGTTTATTAACAATTTTTAAATTATAGTTCATAGAATCATAATTTTAAAGTTTAAACCTTTTGAAAGAAAGGAATCGATCTTATAATATATTTTTTATCAATTTAATTTAACAAAACAAAAGCTAATGGTGGTTTGCTTTTTATCGTAATCGCTTATTCATAAAACATTAAAAACGAAATTGAATTCAAACTTTCATGTTATTTGATAAAATGTTATGAGATTAAGGTACATTAGACCAGTGTAGAATACAGTTTGGAAAATGTTTTAAAATATAAGAAAATTGGATCGCCTTTTGGATGTCTCTGGAAAGGTAGTACGAAATGTTTTAGTAAGTTTAA
This sequence comes from Rhizoglyphus robini, assembly GCA_023373905.1. Taxonomy (NCBI): domain Eukaryota; kingdom Metazoa; phylum Arthropoda; class Arachnida; order Sarcoptiformes; family Acaridae; genus Rhizoglyphus; species Rhizoglyphus robini. The sequence goes on along the minus strand of JAKIJQ010000040.1, from coordinate 867,169 downwards.
TAAATGTACTAATGTTGTCACCATATGAACGTTTGACTGGACTTTTTTACATTTCATTTGATTTCAGTTATTTTCAAAATAGAAAAATTAAAATAAAACCTAAAAAATCACCTTTTAGCTATTCAAGACAATTTGAATCGTCATAATTAAACCAAATAATTTATCTATAAAACTGTTACACATGTAGTGTAAAAGATAAATGAATAATATAAAAGCTCGTAAAATCGAGTGTGGATGCTGAGGCACTGATTGGACGACTGAGGGGCAGGGGCGTGAATGTGCAGGACTACGAGGTGCCCAGTGAGACTTGGAATCATCTCGACTATGTCATCGGAATGGATGCGGGCAAGTTGGTGCACGACAAAACTGTTGAGATACTAGATCAATTTAATAATGAGGAATGAAATTGATTAGTAAATTTTAGAATAATTCAAATGATTTTCAATTTTATATTATAAAATCAGATTAGATTTACATCTATTTAATAAATTTTTTTTTAAATCCGAAAATTTCTTCAAATCACCATTTGTAAAAAAAGCCAAGCAAAGTGAAGAGGATGAAACATAATTTATGATATTTTTACGTTAAATTTAAATGCATAAATCAAAAAAGTTAATGAATCATAACGTCAAAATTTTTAATTTGTGTATTGACTGACGTAAGTAAGAAAACTTGAAATGAAATGGAAAACAAAGTTTTATTTTAACAAAAAGTACCTTTTAAACGCTCTCAAAAATAAAGCGGTAATTTATTTTAAAAAGGAATTTAAACTACTAAACGAATTTGTACTCAACACCTCTGCCTTTAATATTATGATAAAAATGATTGACAAATGCAAAATATTTTTCAATCAAAAACGTTTTAGAAATGTTCGGGAATATAATATTTGTTGATTGACAAGAAGAACAAGAACAAGAACACTTATGACTTATGACCTTTTAAAAAACATAAAGGAAATTCCAATACTAATTTATTTTGGTGCACGACAGGACTGATGGGATTCTAAAATTAATTTAAAAATTAAGAATTAAATTTAATAATTAATTTGATCAAAGATTTTTTTAAATAAATTGAATTATTTTGAATTTAAATTATTAAATCAATTTCGAATTTTAAGTTTAAATTTTGGAATAAACCTTTTAAAAAAGTGAACAAGGAAAAGCAAAAACTTAATTTATGACATTTTAAGGAAAATATTAATGAATTTACAAATTAATAAATCAAAAAGTTAATGAATCGTAATGTAAAAATCTTTAATTTGGGGTTTTCCATTAAAACTTTTAAATATGAAAATTTATTTTAACAGGCAAATTACCTTTTTACAATTCGTAAGAGGCGCACGCAAAATATGAAGTGATTTTTAAAGTAATTTATTTTAAAAAATGATTTCAAAACAGAGAAACGAATTTGTACTTAAAACCTACTTCACCCTTTACTATTACGAGAAAATCATTGATCAATACAAAATATTTTACAATCGAAAGCGTTTCGGAAATGTTCGTGAATATTTATTGAGTGATAAAAAGAACAAGTACACTTATGACTTGTATCAGTATCGTAAGATTTTTGAAAATGAAAAGGAAATTCAAGAGAAAAGTAATGATTTGAAAAAGTTGACACAACTGAACTATCCTCAAACTGTGGACAAATGTCCCTTCCACTTGAAAGTGTTGAAATATTATCTTCTCGTTTATCTACTGCGTTGTCTTCTGATCTTGACTGTAAAGTCCGCAACAGATCAACGATGGAAACGTGTTCTAATTGGAACGGCACTCTTTGGACCGGATTATCCGTACTTGGAGACAAGTTTTTGCATTTGGTCAGCAATATCATTCTCGTTTCTTCAATTCACTCTAACAGGCAGGACTTTGAATTATAAATTTCTGGCCATTTTCCGTATGACAAACAGAAGCCTCGATCATCGTCCACCTTCAGCTTTCGGTCTGACAAATAAAGAATTTGAAAAATTTCAGAAATTTCGAAAACTTGCACTCGATTTCTACCATTATGGCATTATGGCTGTGTATCCTCCATTTGGTTCCGTCTGCTGCAGCGGACTCTATTTGCAAGAGTCGCTTTATTTGACTGGTAAGTCCACAAATATGGCCCTTCCATATATAACGTAAATCTATTAGATCCAATTCCTAGTATCATTTGGACCTTAATTCTGGACTTTTGGGTCTGCTGTGTGGCAACTGTGATGATGGGAAATCTGATTGCCTTCCTGGTTGTCACCAAATACATTCGAATAAAACAGAAATCAATCTCAACTCGAATTCAAGCTCATTTAAACACTTTCCAACTTCCAAATCGTAAAAACTCCAACTGGAACGCCTTTCTACAGGAAAACCTCCGTTTCAGTAACCTTCAAGACGAACTACGCGACTACAATCACTTCTGGTCGTCGTACCTCAGTTTTGTGTTTGTCTTTTACGTCATGATAATTTCGTTCATAATATACATTTCACTCTTCTCCACCATTGCGCTCTATGTGAAGGCAATCTATGGAGCAGCCTTCTTTGCTCACGTGATCCTCCTCTCTGCCATAATCTACTACTGTGGTGCAATTGTGGTCGCGAATCGTAAACTCTCAAGTCAGTTTGAGTGCTTTCTGGCTCAGAACGTTAAATCGAGAAGGTGGAACGCTTGTCAGTTGATTAAACTTCACAATACAGGAAATTGTTTGACACAAATTTCGCTGAGAGGATTCTCACTGCTCAATGGATACTTGATCACATATGACACTTATCGATTCTTGATTGTGAACATTACCATTTATTTTATTTTGATTATTTAGGGGGAGATTTAGGATGAAATGGTTATTTGATAGAAATTTTAAATAATTTAGTAAATGAACAAATAAAATATTAATGCAAAAATCCATGGTGAAATATTATTTCTCATATTGCATTGACAATCCTCAATCAATTTGTACTCAAGTTTGAAACACTTGATTTCCTTGCAAAGTTAAATAAAAACTAAAAAACAGACCATTTTATCATAAAATAATGGTTTTAATATGTTAAAATAAAAAAAATTGCAGATATATTCTATGAATAATCGTTTTAAAATTTTAACCTTTTCAAGAAACGTCCAAAGTCAGCGAATAATTTCATAATATATTTATTTATAAATTTAATTTAATTAAACTAAAGAAATAAGCTAATAGATGTTTCCTTCTCATCGTAGCTATTCTTCACATATTACATAGTACTTCACCGATCTACTGATCGCACTTTTGTGGTACATTACCTTTTTTTATTTATATCGAAAATCTGACTTATACAATAAATTAACAACAATTTGATTAAAAATCACTCATCAACAGAGACAAATCAGACTTCATGATACCATCCAGTGCATATCTCACGAAGTGGTTTTACAAATTTTATTTTCAGTTCGAGAAAATGTAACATTAAAAAATATCCAAATTCATAAATGTAAACGAAATTGTTTCAAACTTTCAAGCCAATTGATGAAATAGAAGGTTTGAGATTATTTTAAATAAAACCAGTTTGAAAGAGCACAAGAATAAAAAGTAATGAGAAAAGATTTTGTAATATAAGAAAATTAGTTTACAAAATATCACCTTATTAATCTTTTATAATGCTACCACAAACTTGTTTAGTTATGCAATAATGATAATTTCATTTATGGAAAAACTCCATATGCAGAAACAAAAGATGATTGTCAAGACTAGAGAGGAAGGACTCGGCTTTGGCTGAAAGGAAAGTGCATTATTAGTGAAAAAGGTAGCATACAAAAAAAATAGAAAACCAGAAAGTACAAATTCTGTTGAGCAAATTTGAGTGTTATCATAAAGTGAAGAATAAAATCGATTACTTTATTTCGACACAGAAAATCTGAAAGGTGTTATTATAATTTAAGTTATTAAATAAATAAATACATATAAATAATAGCAATCATTATGTAAATCTATCTAAATACTCAATAGTTCTATCATAGACTAGTCTTCCAGCATCAGTTCCCAGAGTAAAGTCGAGATGAGTCCAAATTGGGTCACGAATACGATGATCAATCACACTGTCTGGCGTGGTGAATGGTCGAGCTCGAAGTTGTTGAATGAGTCGATCCGTGTCAGGTATGGATGAGAGATAGTCGTTCTCACTGCGCACAATCACAATCGTGAGATTCGAAGGAATGTATGCGAGATTGTAGAGAGGGGGCGTGGATTGTTGGTAGACTCGCGTGTTTGCCTCAGCACTGGCAAAGTCGAATCGTTGAAATGTGCCCGAACTGATCAACTGAAGAAAGTGCACCACCTGCCAGGTGGAACTGGTGGCGGGTGTGAAGTGAAAGTAGACCGGCAGTCGGCTCCGGTTGAGGTGTTGCGTGTCGAAGCCACCAAAGAGGAACATTGCATTGGTGCACAGAGTCGCCAGTTGGGACAGTTTGCACAGAGGCTGGGACAGGCTGCTGAGCATCGAGGACGAGGGCGCAAACCGATGGCCCAGAGAGTGCAGAAGGCGAGACCAGGGCGCGAGGTACTGCAAGGGAGACTCGATTCCACTCATGTACACCACTGGGGCCCAGGCGATGAAGGGACGGATTTGAGACGCGAACTCGGGTCGTTCGGAGAGGAGTGCAAACATTGAGGTAGCACCTAACAAAAAAATCCAATTAAAAACATTACTACAAAATTTATAGTAACATACCTTGTGAATAGCCCACAAAGCCCACCGTATCACTCCCCGTAACAGTACGAACCTTCTCGACAATACTCGGCAGATCATACTTGGCAATTTGATCAAACGAAAAGTTCCAATACTGTTCACTGTCCATGTGACGAGTCTGAGGATTGCGTGGATAGTGCAAATGCATTTGACTGTAGTCATTGCCTCGAGTGTTAGGCAGCCAAACATCGTACCGTTGTGTGAGCAGTAGAGCAAAGCCAAAAGTGTCCCCATAAGTGGAGTTGGCCGAGTGCAGGTGAGCTGAGTTGATGAGAAAGTCCGTCGATGCACCAAACAGTCCGTGCTGTACAATCACTGGCTTGTGGGTTAGCGTGTGAGTGGTGGAAGAGTAGTGGAGAGGCAGTAGTCGATGAACGGACAGTAGATAACCATCTTCAGTGACAACAGAATGCGTCTCGAGGCTGAAACCACGTGAGGCCACCAACTCTTCGATGGTTCGGTCCGCTTCAGGATCGGGTGGAGTGACAGTTTCGGAGGAGAAAGATGACGAGTCGTGCATTGTCTGACCAACTGTTTGGTGCACCAAGAAGAGAACGAAATAAAGTAAAAACATCTAAAACTAGTATAGAACCAGCCGCTGGTTTTATGAAACCTTTAGCTATCATAAATCTAAATAGGTAATGCCATTGGCATAAAAGTCGGAGCGAGAGTATGTCAAACATTTGTTTATCCTTTGACCAGTTGTGTTCAAAATCAGTTCATATGCACATCGTACAACAAAGGCGGGCAAATTTGTTCTGCCTATGGTCACAAAATGGTCATTTAGTTTTCAAAATAGATCTTTACCAATTCGAATAATTTCATAAGTTTCTCCAAGTGCCAATTGATCTGAAAATTACGGTCCATAATAAAACATGAAGGCTGAGATATTTTTTGCTCTAATTGTGAAATTGTGAAACTATTCCTTTGATATGTTGAATCTAAAATCAATTTTAGCACGGAATAATTAGAAAATATCTTAATGGCAATTTTTTGTCATTTGAGTTTTTGGAAATTGCCAAATTGGTAAATTTTCAATTGGTAGCAATGATGTAGTACATTAATGCATGCAATTTTCATTATTAAACAACATCAATTCAATCAACAACAAATTCTATGGCAATATACAGTAACACAGTTAGTACCTTTGGAACACGGAAGGGTTAGTTTGATCGCGAAGTGAGTATGATTCCGCTGCTTAAGTTGTTGAAGTCTAATTGGGCTTCCGACCGATTATTTAGTGGTCTGGAGGCTTCCTTGTGGAAGTAGTAAATGAAGACATGTTGGTTCACACACAAGAACAATCTTTATTGGATCTCGATGGTACACAGGAACGGAACACCTCAACACTCGGTATTCTATGTTACAGAACAGATTCACCTAAACCGTATTCCACGAGAATTAGGCTCGACATTTCAATCTAATTTATCATGTTTTAAATTTTAAACCGCCGTATTATAACTTTTTGTACATTTTTTAAACATCAAGTTCAATGCGCATATGAATCATATCACATGATCCGAAAGTAAAAAAACGAAATTCAAGCTCAAACAAATCTAAAATATTTAACTCGGTTAACAAATATAAATCCACCATTCAACAATCTTCGAAATGGTAAAACAGTAAAAACATTGAAAAAATTAATAAAAAAATTTTTCATGATTATTTTCTGATAATTTCAAATCTTACTAATCGCGACAAACTTTTAATTATTTAAAATCTTTTCAGTTTGCACTTATGTTTTCGATATACTGTGCCGTAAAGTATATTTAACACACCATGGCCACTAAAGGATAGTGACTAACTATTGGCTAGCAGGGAAAACAATCACTCGGACAAACCTGCATTCTATTCAAATTGTCTTCATCCAACTCACTGATTCACATTTAGGTGAATTTGCTACTGCGCATCTCCAATGCGCACAGCGGGCGCGCTCGGGAAGCGTGTGTGCTTGGCAGGAGGACACGCACACACACACACACACACCGTGTTGACACTCGGTCTCTACACATTTCAATGCAAAATTTTTAAATTTATGTAAAATCACTACTTCTTTGACCTTTGACCTATACGGCCCCAAAACTATACAGCACATCTAGACCACAACCAGAACACTGTGTTAAATTTTCAGACCGATCCATACAGTAGTTTCGGAGGAGCTCTGTCCACAAGAATTGCACCAATTCCTTTTTTTCTGGCAGGGAATCGTCACTCCCGAAATCACTCACACCTCGCTCGCTTCGCTCGCTCAGCGTGAGTGATTTCGGTCGCTCCTCCAATGATTTCGGTCGCTCCTCCAATGAAATAAAAAATCAAGTCCAAAACAACAATATTAATTAAAACAAACCTTTGCGAACCAAAATGCACGAGAACTGACAAGAAAAGCAAACATCAAGTCTGTCAGTCAGTCAACGTCTATATGTTGTCATGTTGTCACAACCAAACTAATAGTCAAACCACCTTATCAAAAACGTCTGTTTCCACCTATATGTGTAAATAGACATGGTTAGAAATAATAAAATGTAAATTGATCTTTTTTAAAATGAAAGAACTTATTTATTGTTTAATTCCTAAATTAAGCAAATAAAAACCCTAAATAAACACCACAATTAAATATGACATTATTAAATATTTGATAAACTCATGAAAACACGAGAATTATTATTTTTTAACCAATAAGAAAAGCTGTAGTCTGTGTTACTGAAATTATGGAAATTAATTATAATGAAATAATTTTAAAAAAACTGAAATAATTTAAATTTAAATTAGAAACCCCCATAATAAGCATGGGTAGAATTGTTTAAGAAACTAGTCAATCCGTTTTCAATGGTGTGTCAATGTAAAAAGTAATCTTAAAAATATATTTTAATAAAAATTGTGTGAAACTAAAACTAATCTAAGAAAAATCCAAATAATGAGCCATTCATAGAAAAAATGACTTTAAAATTGAAGAATATAATCAAACAATGTGAATACAAAAATATTCATATTTCGTTTGTTAGACGAAATGAGAATGAAATCCTTGATTCACGTTGTTCGATTCTAGAAAATTTGTCAACCAGTAAATGAGATCTCTTGAGGTTAGTCCTCATTTGGCGTTTATAACCACAAAAAAATTATAAAAATTAAATAAAAGTTATATTTTAAAAAATTAAAAACTTTAATAAAACTATTAAAATAAAACTGTGTGAATGGCGAAAGAGTAGTGGAGAGGCAGTAGTCGATGAACGGACATTAGATAACCATCTTCGGTCACAACAGAATGAGTCTCGAGGCTGAAACCACGTGAGACCTCCAACTCTTCGATGGTTCGATCAGAGTCGGGATCGGGTGGACTGACCGGTCCGGTGGATGAAAATGATGATGAGTGGGTAATTGTATGAACAACTGTTTGGTGCACCAAGAAAAAGAAGAAATAAACCAAAAACATCTGAAATAAAGTCAAAAGGTTAGTCAAACCAACAAACTTAATCATCAAAATAAAACAAACCTTTACGAACCAAAATGCACGAGAACTGACAAGAAAAGCAAACCTCAAGTCTGTCTGCAAAGTCACACGTTGTCTATATGTTGTCATGTTTTCACAACTAAACTAACAGTCAAACCACCTAATCAAAATCATCTGTTTACACCCAAGTGTAAATAGACGTTGTCTAGAAATTTTAAAATATAAATTGACCATTTGTTAAATCAAAAAAGAAGGCAATAAAACCCCCAATTAAACGAATAAAAAATTAAAATAAAAAATTATTAATTAGTATTTAAATAATCTTAATAAAAACAAGTGAAGAAAAGTTTTGTAACCTAAACGAAAGCCATCACCGCTATGTGTTTAATGAAACGATTATTGAAATTAATTATAATAATATAAATAATATAAAATATTAAATTAAACTCTAAATAATTGAAAACTAAATTAAAAACCTCTTGTTAAACATTGGTAGAAATATTAACCAAACCATTCAATGCCTCTACGTGGCTGTGTTAATTCTTATGTAAAAAAGTAATCATAAAAATATATTTTAATAAATTGTTTTTAATAAAAAAAATTAATCTAATTTATAATTTAAATAATGAGTCATTCATAGAAAAATGACTTTAAAATTGAAGAATAGAATCGAACAAGGCAAATACAAGAATGTTCATATTTCGTTTGTTAGACGAAATAAGAACCGATTCCTGAATTCACGGTGTTCGATCCTAAAAAAGTTGTTTACCAGTAAATTTATCATTAATGAGATCTCTTGAGCTGAGATCTCATGGTGCGTAATAAGCACAAAAAACATTTATATAAAATCTAAATAAAGATAATATTTTAAAAATAAATAAGAAAAATTTAATAAAACTATTAAAAAATAAAATTAATTAAAAGAAAAAATCTAAATTATATGTCATTCATAGAAAAAATGACTTAAAACGGAGAAATAGGGCTAAACACGGCAAGTACAAGAATATTCTCGTTTTTCGTTTTGTTAAGACGAAATCAAAGAAATCCTTGATCCACGGTGTTCGACCCTTGAAGAGGTCAACCCACATAGGTGGGTTAGACAATTTAACCTTTTAATGAGATTTTGAGTTTGGCCTCATTGGGCTTTATAAAAATAATAAAAATATTAAATTAAAAAAGTTAAAACAAAATATTTAATAAAAATTATTTTAATAAAATAAAAAAGTCATTCATGAGAAAAATGACTTATAATGGAAAAAATAGGATCAAACAAGGCAAACACAAGAAAAATCTTGATTCACAGTGTTCGATCCTAGAAAAAGAGGCGTCAACCCAATATGGGTCAGACGGTTGTAACCAGTTAGTGAGATCTTGAGATCTCGGGTGACGTTATGAAGTAAAAAATCTTAAATAAGCAATCGCCTGAGATCATACACGTATGATTTATCAGGCAGGTTTGGTAGTAGGAGAAAGGTCCATTCCAGTCTACCGTAGTCTATAGACAAACTATGGATACATAGCCAAAAAATTACTATCCATAGCCAGCAATGACTACAATGGGGTGCGACTTGCCACCAGCAAGCGCAAACACCGAATGACAACCAACACCAACTCGGTCGGTGCCTTTTATACTTTTCAGACTACAACTAAGATAGAATAAACTAAAATATCTGATCGGCCAATTTTTCTTTAAATTAATTTAAAATTCAATTAAACTATTCCTAATTGACAATCGTACGTATAATACGTGTACTTCTTAAAAATTTCATTTAAATAAATTCTTAAATATATTGAAATTTATTAATAAAACTTATCTAATCTTAGATCACAACTTGTAAACATGTGTATTATACACAGAAATGAATTGCATTCTGTTTGGGGAGCTATAATTCGAGCAAAAGACTGCCTAGAGTCGATCTTTTTTCTGTGTATATACTTTTTGGGGGCAGGCTTTCAGAACTCATTTGTATCGTATCTACATTTATTCGAAACTTTCAATATTACTGATTACTGCACCCACCAACCAATTTGGAGTATCTTCCCAGCCTATCTAATGGAAGGTATTATTGGGCAATGCTGAATCGAGAACTCAATTATGATATTGGTTTTTTAAAAATGCTACCAGTTTCCCCTGATGATGGCATTTGTTGATTGTGTATTCCTATTTTTAGGGACTATTTGACACATAATACCAACTTTCATAATCTAAGAGCTGCGCATGCGTACTATATCTTGCCAGCTAACGTCTACTCAACCACAATCCAAAAGAATTCATAAAGAGACGTAGTGTCTGATTAATTCGAGTCAGTTAGTGCAATTGAGTTGGTCGTGTTTGTGTTGTGAAGTGGCTACCACAAAATTGCCACTTTTCCGGGTCACGCATAGTCAGAGTGATGTCACAGTCCGCTCTGTAACCCATTGAAGAAACTTTATATGAACGCGTTCTTACTGATCGGTTGTCTTTGAGACTTGAGCTAACGAATAAACTTTTAATTAAACTATTTTTGAATTCTATTTTAAATTTTATTAAATGATTTCGGCTTATATCATTTCTTGTACAATTATTTAATGAATTTTACTTTTTAATTTTATTAAATTTTTGAATCAGTTTTGTCTCCATACCTAATGGTTAATTAAGTTATATTATTTTCTCTTTCAAATTGGTTTTATTTAACTTTACATTAATTTATTCGAGTATATTTGTGCTTTTAAAGAATTCTGAACAAACTTTAATGAGAAAAACTGTTCTATCAAAATAAATTATTAAAATTATAATTAAAGATTTATTTAACAGTTTAAATACAAGAAATGTAATTTTTTAAAGGTAAATGAGAATCATTGGTTTAATGTATGAACTTTCTAGTTACTAATTAATGTTTTAAAAAACTCATATTCCACTTTTTATCTGTTACTTTGTTTATAATTTTTCAATTTCAATTATGATATTTACTTTAAAAATGCTTTCAACTTTCCATGATAGTGGCTTTGTTCATTGGGTATTTATTCTTGTCTTTAAGGTTTATCTGACTCATAAAACAAACTTTCATAGCCAAGAGCTGCGCATGCGTACTATTAATTGTCTGCTAACGTCTACTCTGCCACAATCCAAACGAATCCAAACTACACTCGTAAAGAGAAGTATTGTTTGACTAATTCGAGTCAACTGGTGCAGTTGAGTTTGTCGTGTATGTGTTGAGAAGTTGATCCCTTAAAATGACCACTTTTCAGTGTCACGCATAGTCACAGTAAAGTCACCGTCCACCCAGTCACTCAGTGAGGTACCTTTATAAGAACGTGTGCCTTTCTGATTGGTTGTCTTTGAGACTTGAGTTAACATATCGTTTCTTTTCTATACACTGTCTCTCTACATTTGTGGCTTGCACTTTTTGTTGTCTTTAGTGGTTCGATATCCAGTGGATATATTATCATAGAATGAACAAGAAAATGCTCGGGTCGCAAGCGACCCTCGCAAGGCGCTCTCGCGCCAACGCCACCCCCCCCCCCCACCCCAACACCCTCTCCCAACCACCGCACCACACCCCCTCTCCACCTCAGCACCCACTCCACATGACACGATCAATCTCAAGACATCATCTCATTTCACTAATGCTTATTGATTTAAAAATTGCTAATAAAATATAAATCATTAACCATAATTTGAAGTATAAGTTCTTTTTGGTGTAAATTATTATACAATAACAATGCTAATGCCTGCCATAAAACTAATGTTACAATTTTGTGACGTTTTCACTTGTTAACATTGATTAAACTTTCGTTCATTCGTTAAAGATGCATTATTAATGGTCATTCAATGGTTATTTTTAGTTCATAAACCAATTATGTCAATAATACATTTAGCTTTACAGTAGAATTCTGATTGCCGTTCGCTGCTATTGGTTGCTACACTGGTTACTGGTAGTAATCTCAATATGTAACCATACAAACATAGTTGGTTTCTCTCGATCCATAGTAGCTGCTCAATTCCAATATCCGCGCGTTGATTGTCGTTTTTTATTTTGTTCTTCCAAGTTACGTACACCAATCTTGTCAGGGATCACAGGAATCTGAAGAATGTATACGCAATCCTGTCGTGTCCCTTAGAATCCACGTCTCATATCTGTACATGAGCATTGGTATACCGATTTGAACACTGTTTGGTTGGCCTGCTCAATTCGGCTTTGTGAACGACCGTTCGGGAAATTGTTTTTATTGCCTGTGCGTTACGTCGGTCCTAATCTCAGGCTTGTCCTCAATAACTTTCAAAAGTTATTCCAAAGTATTTGAATTCGGCAATTTGTTCAAACTGGTCTCTCCTTTACTGGTTTCTATCTCCTTACATTTGTACTTGACATGACACTTGTCGTCAATAGAATTGATTTTCATTCTGTTTGAATTTGAAGTCAATGATGAGTTGATAATTCCGAGTAAAATGATTCGTTTAATCACTGGTAAAATAAAGTTGGTTAGTGTTTATAGTGTAATTCATGTTGTGACTGTCACAATCACTCTGGCATAGAACAGATCATAGATCATAGATTATCAATTGGTTTGATTCATTTGGGATAAAGATGATGTGAAATTTGATGACTATGCAGGCGGTTTCAAAAGATTCAAACTTTAAGAACAATCATCACTATCATCAACACTACAGACAAAACAACAACACAAACACACACACATGAATCGTGTGACACGATTATAAACTTTAACAGGTTATAATTACAAAATGTCATTAAGAATGCTGTAAACAACGATGTGGTGCAATGGAATAATGATGGAATCATTATGGTTGTGATTATTTTGGTGGAGTTGATTTTAAGATGGTTTGAGTTTGGTTGGTTGAGACGATAACAACCTGAAGACTTCGTTGTTTACATTGAGATGCAGTACAACGCGCTGTCGTCTGCATGCACAGCTGTGTGTGTGTGTGCCTCTGTGTGAGCGTGTATGTGACTGTGCACTGCTGCAGTACAGTACAGTGGGTGATGAACGATTCGATTAAATGGGCGATTTCACCGGTGAAAGTATCACGGAGAAAACGACTGTATTATTTTAGAGGTAAGTAGACTTTTAATTAAACTAATTTAGAATTCTATTTTTAATTTTAATAAATAATTTGAACTTATATCATTTTATTAAAATTATTTAATGAAATTTTTATTAGTAATCCTACTACTAGTCGTGAAGGTTTCTTTTTATATAATGGTTAATCAAATTCTAAAGTTTTCTCTCTCAAAATCTATCAAACTGTTTTTATTTAACTTTACATTTATTATATTTGAATTTTTGTAAAATTCTAGGCAAAATTAATGAGAAAACTGTGTTATCTGATTAACAAAATTTGTAATTTAAAATCTATTTAAGAAATTAAAGACAAATACTACATTTTTTAAATGGTAAATGCAGTTGGTTTTATATATGAACTTGATAGTAACTAGTCAATGTATTTAAAAATTCATAATCCACTTTTACACTTTTATTTAAAACACTTGGAAACGTTATGAACCATTTTGATTTTCTTATATACTTCTTATGTTTGTAATAAAAACCTATCTCACTTTTATTAATTTAAATTTAGATTTTATAAAATCGACATATGAACTACTTTACCTGATATACAATGATTTTAGGCTTATTTAAATATAAATATTATTTTTATTTTTTGTTTGACCGAATAAATCCAGCAGTTGTAATTTAAAAAGGTTTACACTTTAAATCAATGATTGTATAATTTTTAATATTTATAAAATAGTTCAGTGATTCACTTAAATTTTAAATTTGCTTACATAAAGGTTACAAATGAACATAAATCAATTTTATTTGAAATTCTAGTTTAGTTAACTGAACGACAAATTGCTTTATGTAGTTCAATTTTAGTTTTAAAAGTTTTCATTCTTTCTGTCGAATATTCTCAGGACGAAGGTCAAATTTATCAGACCACTTCCTGAGATAGGCACTGGAAGGTACTGAGAAATCTGTTGTGTTTCTAATGGTGAGTGATTTCTTCATTGCAGATAGATATGACTTGATTCGGTTGGACAATTTGGATATGGTGGTTTGATTTTTCTCACATGTTGGTAAGAACATTCAAAGATTGAGAACTGTGGAGGAGTTTCATGTTGTCGAATTGGTCTTAGACAAAAAAAACAAGTTTTATGGTTTAATTGAAATTTATTAAATTTAAAATGAACTGGTGAAACTGAAGTAGAACTCATCCATATAATGATTTCACAGAAACCCATTGTGCTCTATGTAAAGGTAAAAGTAATTTTAAAATGCATGTTAAATTAAGGCTTAAATGTCAAATGTTTTTTATTGCAATAGCAATGTATGAACCGTTAACTTTACGAATACCAAAATCATTCAATCGTTTCAGCACAGATCTATTCGCTTTATTGGAGAAATCGAAGAGCAGAACGCTGTTTTATCAAATTTAAATGGATTCAATGTTCACGAAAACGAATGAAGTGACTTGGAAATTGTTTCCCAAAAAACACCTTAACAAATGGTAGTTTTTTGGATGAATGGAAAATGGTCACCCTGCACTGAAATCTAACTTTGTGCATCAAAACTGCCGAAACACTCACCATTTTACAATCTACACGGATGGCTCGAAGAAGGAGAATCCTCTGACAAACAGAAAACAGACAGGATGCGCTTTCGTGGTACATCAAGAAAAGACTTTCTATCATCGTGAGCCAACTCGTTTGGGTGACGAATGTAGTGTCTTTCAAGCCGAACTTCTAGCCATCAAGAGAGCGGTCTGTTGGTGCCTCGAGAACAGGAGAAGTGCGATAATCTGCAGCGATTCAGAATCCTCATTGAAGGCCATCGCAAATCGAACGAGTCGAAACAAATTTGCTTTCGAAATCCGGAACCTGCTTCGACAACACCCGGGCCACATTTGTCTGAAATGGGTCAAAGCCCACGCCGGTCTTGATGGAAACGAAGAAGCAGACAAACTCGCGAAGGAAGCAACCTGTTTGCCTACAGTATCCTACAACATGAAACCACTCTCGGCTTATTGGGGAATATTGAGAGAGTGGATGTATTTGAATTGGAATCAACGGTGGATGACAACAAGAGACGGAAGAAAAACAAGCCAATTCTTCCCAACAATTCTCGACAGGAAAAAGTGCTCGAACATACCGGACTTTGTCATGACTCAGTTCTTGTCAGGTCACGGTAAGTTTCACCAGTACCTGACTAAGTACCACATTGAACACGATGCACTGTGTCACTGTGGTGAAGCTGAACAAACACCAATTCATCTCATCAAGGACTGTCCCGCGTTCACTAGACAAAGGCAAGTCTTTGAGAGCCGAATCAACGAGATCACCAACTCGAATCAAATCTCGTTGAATCTCTACTGCACTGACAAGTGCTACAATGAATTTCATAAATTTGTAACTAACATATTCAATCAATTACCTCTACCAAGAGGTTAACTTAGTATTATAATTATTATTCATTATTATTCATATTTATCATAATTACTCATATCATTCATAATCTCATTTCATATAACATTGAAATACTCATAATTTTAATGTAAATACTCAATCTTGTATCTATCTATACCTTTATTGTATTCTTTAATGTTAAAGGTTAATAAAATATAATCAAAAAAAACTAGTAGTTTTTATTTTTATTTTATACAACTTTATACAACTTAAAATTTAATTCTAGCCATTGGACCGTTGAAGAACAGTTATAGAAAAAACATATAAACATGACTGACTATCAATTTATTTTAAATATTTTTTAAAAATACTAAATAACGTTAATATTGGTATACTACAGTGAAGATGTTTCATTTCAAAAGGTAAAATTATATATTAATGCTTTAAATCTTAATTTTTTAATTTTTAATTTGATTTAAATGATTTAAAAATAAAATTACTTGCTTAAATGTTTTACCGAGGTTCTATGTGGGTTGGTTTAAATTAGAACATCTGCGATTGATTTAGGTATAACAAAGGTAATCTTGTGTAGATATGCATATCTGATCAACATTATTTTGACTTTATTGTTTTTGCTATTTAAATAATACATTTGGCTTAATTCTTTTGTATTGGTATCATGAATACCTATTTAAAATGTAACCAAAGTGTGTACTTCATATGTGCTATCCAACTGAGCACTTTAAAAATAACCAATAACCTAAAAATGAATTCCTTTGTAACCGAGCTCAATACGATAGAATACTCCAAAGTGTTGTCTTAAGCAGCGCATACAGATTCTCACTTTATAATTGGACCGAATTTACCAATACGCATTGAAATAGGTTTAAAAATATAATTTTTAAAAGCATTTTATTTGAAGTTTTAAATAAATGGTTTGAATTTAAGGTTAAATTGCATATAAAATAAAATAAAATAACATCTTAAAAATATGAAAAATTTTAATAAAACAATTTTTTAAATATATAAGCAACCACATTTACATACTTTTGGAGTACATCTCCAGTGCTTGACTCACATGAATTCGTTCCCTTTCAGGTGCAACCAACTTTCTCGCCACCAAATGATGTCGTCCAATGTTGACTCCTGCTCGCTTCAATCTCGGCCAAATGGTCTCATTGCATATTGTCCACACAGGTGGAAGATTCTTTGGATAGTTTGGCAGGTCACAGAATGGCTTGCGGAATACATTCTCTATGCCCAGTATCGCTTGCCACAGAATCATTCCAAATGCGTACGCATCAGACAGGTACGGATTGTATGGACGGACTGCTTTCTTGGCTGGACACTTGTACAGAAGAGTGCCTAGAAAGAATTTACTTTCTTTGGTCGTCACTTTGGGAGTCGAGTACTTGTGAGCAAATCCAAAGTCAATCACTTTCCAGTTTGGACAATTCGCAAGATCACTTTTGAGCTCATCGACATCAGTGAGAGACTTGACTCGAGTGAGCATAATGTTTGCAGCTTTTAGGTCATGATGTGCCACGCCCATTTGGTCATGCATGTACACTAGAGCTGAGCAGATTTGTGTGAAAAGTGCATCAAACCAGACCAAATCCATTGGACCATTCAGTGCGACCAGAATATCTTCGAGTGTTGCGTCCATCCATTCAGTCTTTATAGCTAAATGCGACAGATCGTGACTCAACCAGCAATGATCCAAATAGGTGACAATGTGATCGTGTTGAAGTCGCTTGAGATGATACAACTCGAGCTTGCTTTTACGTGTCCAGTGTTCCA
Organism: Rhizoglyphus robini; assembly: GCA_023373905.1. Lineage (NCBI taxonomy): Eukaryota > Metazoa > Arthropoda > Arachnida > Sarcoptiformes > Acaridae > Rhizoglyphus > Rhizoglyphus robini. Next base: position 849,824 of record JAKIJQ010000040.1, on the reverse strand, counting down.
TAAAGTGTGGACCTTTGTATCTTGCTGATAGAATTTTGATTGCACATTTGTTGAATGAATCACAGTCTTGGGATATATAGACACAACCAAAAAATCCTTTTACAGATCCAACGTTTGACAAATTCTTTACATTAAGGCACTTTTCAATGTCATCTTTGAAATATTCAAGATCAAAAGGTTGATTCTTGTTTTGCTCAGTCATGTCTGCTTTGAATTTATCCATTGAAAAGTTAGGTGGAGTGGATATTAGATAATCTGAAGTAGAAGTGTTGAGGTCTTTTGTGACATTTGAGATCATTTTTGATTACTAGAAGTTAGCAGTTTTTTTTAATAGTATAAAGGTAAGTAGATTAGAGAGTTGATAACACAGCGACCTGAGATTCAATTAGAATTTTTTCCAATAATTATTGTTGGTTTAAATGGTCAAACTAATTTAATTTGTTTCATTTTTTTAATCATTTTCTTCTTCAAATTGATTGTTGACAGTGTCATTTGTTTCATTTGGTCTAGTCGACCATTCACATACAAAAATATCTTGCGCGACTTCCTAATCATTAAACAAAGCACAAAAATATGTTTTTGGTTATTTATGAATGTATTTTGAGTATGTCAATCGTTGTTTATGTTCATGTGCTCACTAATCATTGCAATCTCGTTGCTAATCATGACTGCACTGCACATTACTGATCGATATTTTCTTTTGGACAGTCATTGCCTTGCTATCTCTACACTACCACTCAGTACGCAATCATGTATTTGCTCACAGTCACTGTTGGTTACAGGCACAACTGCATTGAGTGTTATCATTACTATTTACTCTACTCAAGTACAACTTTGTGACTGTCTCTAGAGGACGTTTGTGCTATCAGCTGAAGGTTACGTTTTTTAATCGCACAAATGTTTTATTTCACATACTTTAATAAAATAACAATTTTATTACTTTTAATTCATTTCGTTCATTCATTTTAAAATATTTCTTTGTTTAATTTATTTATAAATGTTTAACATAATTTATAAATGTTTGTTTAGTATTTATAAAGTAATTTTTAACAGGTTTTCACGTATATGATATGCCATACATTTAGAGTTAATAATGATTGATAATATTTTTAGTGTATCAAAATTTTTGTTATAGTTTTATCTTGAATAAATTCGATTATTTCTTTCGTTACTTCAGGTTGCTTTAAAAGGTACAAACATTTTAATTATAAATTCACTAAACCCTCAATTTTATCAGAAACTAGAACCAAAATTAATATCACTACGAATATTGGATTTTTTATTATTTAATCGTATTCTTAACCTTAAAAAAATTAAATTACATGGAAATATGTTTTTTTGGTATGGCCTGGTTGCTTTCTTGATTTATTAAAAAGTTTTACAAGACAAACAAGACAATAATAGTTAGGTTTGATTTTCCACAGAATAATTTCTTTAAAGATGTGCATGTATCGATTTAAATATAACATTATCACTCGTTTCTACAATAAAACCAGTGTCTTCCAAGTGCTTAAGAATAAATTGTTATTGAGTTCCAATATTTTTTTAATGTTTACATTTTGAATTTTATTTAAATGGTAAACAAATATTTTGAATACATTTTGAATTATTTTGAAGTAAATTACACTATGCAACACGGGTTTCTCTACAAAGCCAAACTAGTTTGTTTTTAACTAAATAGACCCTTCTGAATCGATTGGTAAAGTCAAAAGTGCAAAAAAATTTCCGGAAGATTGAGATTTCTTATCATTTATGATCAATAAATGACGTTTTTGGCACTTTTTGAGGTGCTCAAAACGGTACTTTCTATAGACACACAGGAGAAACCAATGACACATTTTAAACATTGATTCTTAAGCTCTCAGGAACAGAAGAGAGAAATGAAAAAAGTTAATCCAATCTAGAGATATCGATGAAAAAAGATCACGAAGTTTGCCAATAGACACTGGGTGTAAATAGCGCGCGCGCTTCGCAGAGCTGCAATTTGCAGTCTGCAAACATGTAAACACATGTAAATACCATCCGTGTAACAGTCATTGTAAACTTCAAATCTTCCCATCAGACCTTTTTTGGTATCCAAGTTGATGACCAGGACCAAGAATCCACACCCCGAGTTCCATACATCTCTTGCATAACCTGCCAAGTAACCTTGACCAAGTAGTACATAGGAAGAAATGTCTTAACTTGAGTTATCTTAAGTTTTCTGTGCCAGTGTGGTGGAATGAAGTTTTATCCCACCATTGATACTCCTGGTTATATTCCCCATTTGGGTTGTTGGTTCTTGTGGTTGTGCCGAGAATCTTCCTGACTCGACAATTGAAGGGATATTAACAACCTTATTGTGAAATTTTCTTAAAACTACAGCTTTTTCTCAGACACCAATTTGAAGTATTTGATTCATCGATTGGGATGATAGAATCCAACAGCCCATTTTAGGATCCATCACGAATCGCCAATTAAAGGATGAGACATTTTGGTTAGAAACAAATTGAAGGATATTGCCTTTGTGGTCTTTGGCACACATTTTCAAATGCAATTCATACAGAAGTTTTCTATTTTCACCAGATTAATCCACCGTGGCATAAGGCAAAAGGCACGATATAAGGAGAAAAGGACCGCTTTTTCGCTGGGACCAGTGATATTGTTAAAAGCAATTCCTGGTGCATGTGACCAACTAAATAGGATAAAAACTGGACACAAACTGGTGGTGAATCAACTGGTGATTGGTGAAGATGCTTATATACTGATGATACAAGATGATTTCGGTCAAATTGAGCGTGGTTCTTAATGTTATGGTATCTTCTTATAATCTGATAATTCTTTGAGTTATTAATTGCTCATTAGTCATAAGAAAAATGATTTCACGACGTAAATTCCGTGACAAATCGATGCCTTCAAAACATAAACATTGGTCTGCCAGCGGACAGCAGCCTGCAGTTTGCTTCACTGCAGTAGGCCATTTCCACAGAAGTGGCTCTACGATACGAGTGTTTTGGCGCTTGTTTCACGATGTCGTTTATCGCATTTATCTCGATAATGACTTTGAATTTTTGGTTTCTCTCTTCGGATTCCAAAACTAGAGACTTTAAGCTTTCCAATGTGCCCCTGTTATCTACAATTTGGTTTCTACAAGTTTGAATAAATTGAGCCCAAAATACCCCAAAAATGCCATTTTCCCTGACTTTGAGATAAGATATCTTAAAGTTCCGGAACTTTTTTTGCACTTTTGACTTTACCAATCGATCCAGAAGGTTCAAATTAATAAAGTTCACTTGGGTTTAGCTTTGTAGAGAAAATTGTCCTTTTATTTGCAGGATAGTGTTATGAATTGCATAAAAGGCAAACAATTTGAAAGGTTTCCACATTTATTTTATTTTATTTTAATTTTTTTATCGACATTTAATATGCTCAAATGTCACACGCAAAATAATTCTAATTATCTGGTTATAAAACAAATTATTTACTTTGATTATCTAGTTGTGTAGTGATAGAATCAATTTGGTAATGCTGAAATTCCGGTTTGCTGTTTGGAAATTTTATTTTAACCCATCTTTGCTTGAGATATCTTGATCCCAAAAGAAAGCCAACCAAAGTAACATAATTTTTTTATGATTGAAGTAAAAGTTTGATTCTTAAATGTTGGTACATCGTCATGAAATATGTAAATCATCATACCCAAAATTGCACCAATAAAGATTACACATTATAAAACGAACTCATTTAAAATGTTGTCTAAAGTTGTGCAAATCAAATAACAACTCCAAATTCAACAAAACAAATAACTTTTTCATTCCATGACAAATCAGTCAACTTGAACTTGTGAATAACAATTGAGATAAAGATGATGATTGCAACCAACATTGACTGAATGAAGCTGTTTAGTGAGCAGTAGAAACTTAGTGCCAATATGAACATCATCTTGCACAGCACTAAAATGTCCATATTTTCAAGTCGACCATTTTTCATGTCAGTCAAAAGTGCATGTGCCAGTAGTGCAACACGAAACAGATTGGTCACTAGAGGAATAAGTAGCAGTTGAATTCGTTGTTCGGTTGGAATCGAAAATTCGCTCAAAGAATATTTCAACATTTTTATACCATTTGAATAAATCAATTTTTTATATTTGCAATCAATTATATAACTTTTTCTTCAACAGACAGACTTCAAACCCCACAAGTAACATCAAGCATTAGAGTAATCAAACTAAAATTGAAAAAAAGACAGGTAAACAACAAATTATAATTCAATCAAGAAAATTTCTTAGATAAATTGGCAAATAGGAAGGTGAATGAAAATATATTTTCTCTATAATTGCCTTGAAATGTGTCTATTTCTAAAAAGATACGAATTTGTAGAGATTGTACAAGTTAATACTAAACACGTGTTGCACTTACGAACATATTCTGATATTGTATTAATGTAGATGTAGATTTTTTGAAAATTTAATTATATTGGGGTTTTTGAGCTTGAATTATCAAAGGTATTTTTTAATGATTATTAATTGATATTTCTCAATAGATTTTAAATTACTCGCATATTTTGTAATTTCAAATGTTTTTAAATAATTTTTGTTTAAATAAATTTTATTAAATGCTTCTAACAATTAATCAAACATACATGAATTCGATTCAAATTCATTTTGCAATAATGTATAAAATTGTAATTTTAATTCTACATTTATTTTAAATTTGGATTATTCTGAAATTTTATGTTTTTTTGGGAAGATTAAAACTTGTTTAAAACTTTATTTTTTGAGTAATAAGTGGTTATTAGAGCTTAATACGGTTTTAAACGAGTCAAACTTTAATTGTTGAAATTACATTTTTGATTAAATCTATTTATTTCTTAATAATCAAAATAAAATAAATGACAATATTAATCACCAACAGTCGAAACGTGTCATAAGTGATCAAATATCCATTGAGCAGAACGAAACCTGAATTTGTAACCTGTCTTACACTTGCACAAATGTTAGACATCTTGATCAACTGACCAGAGGATAAAGAATTATGAGATCGTACAATTTGAGCCATCACATTACAAAATTGTGCAGACAATCTGTAATTTCGTTTCACAATTGCACCACAGTAATAGATGATAGAAGATAGTAGGAAAATGTGAGTACAAAAGCTTTGAGCATAGATAATCTTGACATACAAAGCAATACCAGAGAAAAGTGCAATGTAAATTATGAAAGAAATGAGTGCTACAAAAAAGATGAAAACAAAACTCAAGTAATAGCTCCAGAATCGATTGTAATCTGCAAGTTCATCTTGTAAATGAGAAAATTTCACATTCATCTCCATAAAACGAGACCAAATGCTCGAACCGTAGCGAGAAATTCGATTAAATCTGATTTTCAGCAAACAAACTTGAAGAGACGCACAAATTGATTTCTGTTTTATGTGAATGTACTTTCCAATCAATAGAAATGCGAGATTTCCAAAAATCACGCTACAAACGAGGTACACCCAAACATTGATCACCAGAGTCCAAATCAAACTTAAAATCAAATTAGTTCGATATAAATCTCCTTGAATGTGTAGGAAAATTATGCAAAGTTGGCCAAATGGTACAAATATGATCATAATTCCGTTGAAACAAACAAAAACAAACTTTCGAAATTGTTTGAATTTTCGAAATTCTAAATCTGATAATCCAAGAGCTGAAGGATGGAGATAATTTCGATGATTTTCAGACATACTAAACAAAGCCAAAAATTTGTAACTCAACGGTGAAGTTGTGAAAGCAAATTGAAGATACAAATACGAAATTGCTGACCAGAAAGTGAAAGTAGTCTCAATGTAGAAATAATCCTTCTCAGTGAAATGTTCAGTTCCAATCAGAATTCGCTTCTCTCGTGTGTCCGCCACTGAGTCCACAAATGAAATGCAGAAACAACGCAGAAAGAAAAATAGGAAAAAGAATCTGAGAAAAAAGTGCAGCGGATGATTTGAAATATGAACTGGGTAGTCCAACTTTTGTATTTCATCGCTCGATGGATGAAGTTTGCGATACTGAAACAGGTGAAAGTGAGCCTGACTGTTGAGGTATTGATAGGTTCGACGGAAACGATCACGGTCATAGTAGATTCGGTGCTGGTCAATGATTTTCTGGTAATAGTAAAGAGTGTAATAGTTGGACAGGAGAAAGTCTTTGACTTTTAGATATTTTGTCATTTTTATTAAGAGAATTAAACTTTATTGGTTTTTGAAAGGTAAAAAATTTATTCATATTAAAAATTTATTCATTTTAAAAACTTCGTTAATAAATCAAATAATTTAATGGCTTTGTTTTTCTCTTGTATTTGTTCTTTGTTATTAATGACAGACGGAAATCATTAATAATTTTTTCAAAATTTAGATAAATCGATTAAAAGTTTTCCCATTAAGTCGAAGTTCTAATACACTTATATATTGTAATGTCGTTGTTTTGTTAAGATAAGATTAAAGATTATTTTTAGTTAATTTTTAATTTCAATATTTATATTTTAATAAATAAATAAATATTAACTTGGGGTGTCTTCTTTTAAACTGGATCAAAATAGTTTAAAAATAATTTTTTTAAAATCTAGTTTTCAATATACTTTATCTAAAGAATTTCTGTAAAATTAGCATTCCTTTCGCTGTTCACAAAACTGGTTAAAGTTTTTTCGGTTTTAAGCTTTTTAGCGAGACTCTTTTAGAGTCGTAAGCTTATGCTATTGCCATCGTGTCCGTCTGTCTGACCGTCTGTCTGACCGTCCGTCCGTCCGTCTGTAAACCTTTGTCCATATTCAGAGAAAACCGTAGACCCTAAAATTACTAAATTTGGCATACATACACTAGGGAGTATATGTAATCGACTAGTCAGACCAAAACTGGGCGCCATGGATCATGACGCCCAATTTTGGTAGCGCCAAGTTTTAAAAAAAATTTTTGGTCACTACGTTGAAAATGATGAATAAATGTGTTGCACATTTTAAATAAAAAATATTGGTCCCAATACACCTCTTTAGTGATCCAAATGGATCAAATAAAGTCGTTTTAAAAGTTTCTCAGTTGATAGTTCAAGTTTCTATTTTTTTAAGAGTCTCGCACTTTGCCTGGCTTGCCAGACAATCTTATTAGTTAATATTTTTTTAAATCTAGTAACTTTTATTTGGTTTTAGTTAATTCTGGTTTGAATAAAATACTTAGTTAATCGCGTATACTTTTTGTAAATGGTTAAAATATACTCTATTGCTATACTCATTTTTTTTTGTTAATACTTTTGAGGTTTAAAGTATCTAACAGAATTTTTGATACACGCACATTAGTATTTCTTTAAACTATATGGTTTTAAGCAGATTCCTTTTAAATTCAGTTTCGATTTTATACAAAGGTTAAATCTTTTTATTGATTAAATTTTTTTATTCTATATTTGTTTTACTCGATGACATGTCTTTTCTGAAGAACAATTTAAACTTTGAGGTCAATTCACTACAACGAATCATGGTATTTATCGGAATTAGGTGTATTTTTTTTCTCGAGTTACTAAAGGTTAAATTTATTAAAATAATATCATTCTTCAATTTTAATTAATTTAAATTATTTTTAATTATTTTAATTTAATTTATCTTTATTTATTCATTCAATTCTTTTTACAGGACAAACTCTCGAGTTCATTTTTGTTGGCCCACGACTGCACCCAAATGGTGGCCTGGCACAGCTGATGATCGAACTCAAAAGTGAGTGCATACTTGACCCCAGCCACAATCTGCGCCTCAGCCTTGAGCACCTTACCAAAGTCGCCCGCCTGCAGTTCGAGTCGAATGCTAATTTGGTCTTGATGTGCGTGCAGTGCAGTCAACATGTCCTTGTCCGCTACATCAATTGCATGAAAAGCCACCTGCGTAGAATTCACCACCAACAGCAGACTTCTCACATTGAAAACTGAGCAATTGATGGTGCAATTGAACATTCGACTCCCAGGAAAGAACCCAAATTTCTGCATGACAAGTCTCCATTTTACGGATCACCTCAGACCGCCGGTGGGGCTCGTCGTATTGTTTCGATTTTAAAAAGATCTGTTTGACCAAATTTGAAGGTAACTGAATACTTGACACCAGAAACGATTTGAGCTTTAGCTTCGAGTACTTTGTCAACTTGGGAGACATATTCAGACTGGAATTGAGGAGCTCATCTGTTCTTCCATTGCTAAAAGTGTTTTTCGAACTTCACCATCTTGGGCTTGCCCTATTTTCCAATTAACTAAGTGTGGTACTGGTTTTCTATAATAATTTTGTTAACAAATACAACATTATCTTACATTTACAAGAGTAACTCTACTAGTTTTTGAACCAGCAGCTGGAATTTTGAAACATTATAGCTATTATAAATATAAATAAGTAATGCCATTGGCATGAAAGTCGGAGCGAACGATTTTTAGAATCATAATATTATATTATATATATCAAATTAAAAATATTGAAGTAAAATGAAACGAATTTTATGAATATTTCTTGTTAATGAAACGAAATATATACTTAATATATACATAAGCTAGGTTAGAGTACATGAATCACATTACTTCAATCTCTAATAAATGTACTTCACATCTTTTTTTGTTTTTTGGTTTTTATACATTTCAAATTTCGATTAGAATACAGTAAAATCTCGTTAATTCGAAATTTTTGGGAATTCAGATAATATAATCGAGACAATTTTAAAATGACTATATTTTATTGAATTAGATCAAATTAGACTCTGAAAATCGTTAATTGCTAAGCAATTTGAATGTTTCAGAATGTTGCTGTCATTTAAGCGAAAATATAGCGTTAATTATGATTTAGACAAAAACCCTACCTTTAAGCTACATAAGGAGCACAAATTTAGTAAAATGCCATTCACGTATTGAGTTGATTAATTGAAAACTATTTGTCTAAGTGAAACAATCACTGTCAATCAACTTAATATTGATAAAAAAAAATTTGTTTAATGAATTTAATCAATTCGAAATTTAAACCATGTTTTGTCCCTCAAAAACTATGAAAATTGTTCGAATTAGCCTCAATTTTGCTTTCCAATTACAAATTAACGAGGGATTTTCCAATTATAAAGCACATATGTACAGTGACAGTTAGCGAATTATATCACATTTTCAAAATTTGCCTTCGAATTACCAATTACAGAGGCTTTACTGTATATTTAAGTGTAACTAAACATTTAATTAAAGATATAAACCACATAAACCTTCTGATTGAACACATTACTCTGAATCAGGTCAATAATTATTTGTCAATGTATGTCATGCCATATTGGCTTTGTGCATTTCAATATTTCCAATAAATTCAAACCTCTCTTTGAAATAGAAGCCGTTAATGACAAGGTCAGATAGCTTCTTACGCGACTAAAAGCGATGTAACTCAATCCGACTGATAATTCTTTGTCATCAATTTTTACCGCTTTAAAGTATATCTTTGAGATTTGTATAGAAAATTCATTGCCTAATGACAATGAACATTGCTTGCTGGAACATGAAATATCTTCATGTTTCCAATTTTCGTACACAGACACTACTGGAAACACTTGTCCTTGAAACATTAAAAAATATTTGTTCAGGTACACGGACATAGGTAGACATAAACAACGAAAAGATTACTTCCAGAACATGTAAAGCTTAAAAATCAAGCTTAAACCAAAAGAAACTACTTTCAATAAAAATAATAAAACAATGAGCACCAGAAAAGACAACGCTTTCAGGTGACTCTTGAGTGTGCAGCTACTGCGCATCTCATTTGCGCACAGCGGACGTCCGATACAGAGTGTGTGCAAACAGTCACACACACACTCAGTGCTGCCACTTGGTTCTTACACATTTCAATACAAAAATTTCCGATTTTCAAAAAATTGCTACTCCGTTGACCTTTGACCTATATCAACCAAAATTCAATATGCACATTTACACCACCACCAGAACATTGTGTTAAATTTTTAGACCGATCCATATGGTGGTTTCGGAGGAGTTGTGCCGACAAGAATTGCGTATTCTCTCAATTTCTCTCGGATGTTAACGTCGCTCACAAACAAACTCACACCTCGCTCGCTTCGCTCGCTCAGCGTGAGTTTGTTTGTTCGCTCCTCTAATTAACATTAACAAAACTTGTCGATATTAAGATATCAAAGATGTGCACTCTGAATTAACAGGTTTATCATTTTACCCAATACATTTTTTAATCAAATTTAGATTTTATTTAATTCAATAAACAATTACAAGTTCAAACAATTGTTAGTTTGGATACTTATCCTGACTTCACCATCTTCAGTATCCACTTCGTGAATTCCATCTTTAAGCGTTTCACGTTTCACAATCACAAGATCACAGTGAAAGTCTTCAAGTCGATAGACAAGATCCCATGGTTGTGCAAGAATCTTAGCATTGCTGCAAATGCTTAAGTGGATAGCATCCATCAAAGGTTTTGTGCGCATGAGCCTTCAAACTCCCCGATTTTCACAATTCAAATGTCACTTCGTACAAAATTCTGTTCACAATCTGTGCCGAAGTTTCTCGAACACGAGAAATGAAGTGAATGTATGACGAGTTGAGTCGATTGTTGATCGCCACCTGTGCATTTGCGAGTGCAGTGTGAAGCTGCTCATCGTTGACATAGATCTGCGTTTTTTTAATTGTCATTTATTAATTATTCGTTAATAGCATATGGCCATAAAACTGGTTAAAATATATTTAATATTTAGTTTTCTTGATATTTATAGAAAAATACGTTTTTATATTAACTTTTTTAAACTGATTCAAAATCACAACTTACGAATTATACTCACGAAAAATTGATTTATTCTTTATTTTATAAATCTACCATAGTTTTAAAAAGTCTTGTTGTTATTCTTCTTATCATACGGAGTAAGTTCAATCATGAAAGAGCAATTACCAAACCGCGACCTATTTGCTTCAAGTACTGACAAATCCCGAGTATTTCAACTTGAAGTCTGACATTTACAAACGCAATTTTGGGCCTGTCTTTTATTTTCCCAATTAATTATAGGTGTGGTACTGGTTTTCAATACTAATTTTTCAAATAAATTTAACATTACCTTACACTTACATTTTTTTATTTACGTATGTCAGACTTCATTTTTAACTTTGATTCAATTTTTTAACTTTTTATAAATAGAGTTCAAGTTTATTATGCTATAAAAAAGTTTAAATAATTTAAATGTTAATTTCAAAAAGCTCTTGTTTAAAGGGAAGTATTTTTAAATTATTTCAGTTCAGTATTGAGCTTAAAGACAGTTATTTAAATTAATGGGCAGTGGGTTTAGAGGGTTTAATTAATTAGAGGAGCGAACTGACAAACGAACACCCGAGCGGAGCGAGGGTGTGAGAGAGATAGTGAGTGACGATTCTACCTCAAAAATTTGGGAGAATTGGATTTTTTGTCCGGATGACTCCTCCGAAACCACTGCATGGATCGGTCAGAAAATTTAACACAGTGTTCTGATGGTAGTGAAGATGTGCTGTTTAGTTTTGAGGCCCTATAGGTCAAAGCTCAAAGGTACAGCGGAAATACCAATTTTATATAGAAATGTGTAGGGCCCGGTTGTCAACATTGTGTGTGAGACACAGACAAGCACACACGCCGAGCAGGGCGCCCGCTGTGCGCAAAGAGGATGCGCAGTGACAAACACACCCACACTGGAGTGATGTGATTCACATAGTAGGTGTGATTGTGTTTATCTTGGACCACATTGCATCCTGTTGACTGCATCTGTTCAAAACATTGAACCACTATCAAGACATGTTGCAAGTCTGTGTGATATATTAAATCGAGTCAAAACAATTCGAGTTTTCTTTCCCCGCCATCTAATACACTTTCGAGCGAAGTACATCTTCTAATCTACCCTATTTTTGTCACAGCACTATTTTTGTCCGTAACTTAAAGTAATCAGAAACATAATCGACCAGAAATTACATTTTAAAGTATGTTTTACGGAGAAAATGTTTTGACGAAGTTATTCGAGCAGTGTCACAGCAAAATTGTCAAATATTGTTTACATCTGTACTTTATGGAGAATATAAATTAAATTATGTAGCATAAAACTTGTGAACAGAATAGATTTTGCTGGCTGTGATGATGGACATGTTTACCTACAAGTTGTACAACCTTTGAATGGCCTTTGTGATGTCATGTCATATTTAGTATTTTCTATAGATAAATTTTTGATAATTCGATTGTGACCGATTGTGAGTATAAAGCACATGGGATGGAAAACTCCAAATGGAAGAAATTTTTGTTTTATGTTGATAATGTTCAGAATACTTTAATTCTGATGACTAGAACTTTCTATTAAGTTCTTTTGGATGACATTTTACAACTAAACGTACGAAAAATTTTTCACACTTTAATAGTGCAAAGACAGTTCTTTAACAGTTTAAAAGACGCTTTTAAATCATTTACAATGCTTAAATTGCTAATAGATAGTCTCACAAAACATTTTCTATCTCCTATACCGTTCGCTCCGATTCTACGCCAACGGCGTTATTTATCTGTTAAAAATAAGAAAGCAAATGTCTCCTCTTAAAAAAACTGTGACATTGTTTCCTGGCACTCCACCACTTACCATCTAGTGCCATCCTTGACCAGGTGTGAGTCCCTGTGAGGCAATAATCAGTCCTGGTTGCGCGAGGAGAATCTCGGGGGAAGATCGGTGGGATCTTCAGCTGTGGGCTTGCCACTCACTCGTTCCCCAGTCGGCACCTTGCATTCGCCCTACGCTACGCGAAACCAAAGAAACTTGACCTGTAATCAGGGCTCGGTCAAGTCCACCAGCAATGGTGGTTGCGTCTTGAGAATGAATGAATGAAATAAGAAAGCAAGAGGGCTCCATAATGTCGGCTGGTTCTAAAACTAGTTGGGAATATATACCTGGCAGTACTCTCAAGTCCAGTTTCTTAATCTGAAGTAATCTTATGAATTTCATTTCTTAGTATCAATAAGTTAACAATAATCGATTTTCTGATTATTTTAAAATGGATTAAAATCTTTTATTTTATAGATTACCTTTTGTTGATTTAAATGGTCTTGTTAGTATATTTGCTTGTCTATAACATTACTAAATCTTTTTTCTTTTCAAATATAATAATCATGTTTCCTTGTTAGGAATTGCTTTCTTTCCTAGAAATGAATCATATAAAACATTATAAATCAATTTATAATATTTCACTCGACCCACTTTCTTTCATTAAAAGTTTTAATAATTATTGAAATCATTATTTTTTTAGGACATGTTTTATAGAAGGTTGATATAGTTTTCTTGCTCAACTCTATTAACAATAACAAAACTTGTCGAAATTAAGATATCAAGGCTTGCCATTCTGAATTAACAAGTTTATCATTATACACAATTTATTTTTAATCAAATGCAGATTTAATTTAATTTAATATACATTTGCAAGTGCAAACAATTGTTTGCATGGATACTTATCGATTATTCTTAACTTTATTTATTCGGTTGATATTTGTTAAGTCTATGAAACAGTAAATCCATTCACAGGCTTTGTAAGTTCATGCATTGCTTCACTCAAAAGGTTAAAAATTAATCTAAGCGTTATCTTTTGTACATTGAATTTCACTGATAGAGTTATCACAATGTTCACAAACTTGCAAACAATAACTTTGATTCAGATTATATACGAAAATTACAATTCGAGTCAAACATTCGATGATGATATGAATATTTCATACAATGAGATTTACCAGAATACAACTATGATCCACCGAGCTTTTTCCTTGAATTAGAAATATATAAATCAATATCAGTCTCACGCCCCTGCCCTGAGTAGTGCAATCAACGCTACAGTGATTTATTTCTTGAATTTCATTTTCTTTTTAATAAAATCTTACAATACTGATACAAGTAATAAAAGTAGTGTTTCTTCTTCTCGTCACTCAACAAATATTCATGAATATTTCCAAATTCGAGTGTAAAATGTTTTGTGTTGATCAATAAATTTTTTTCGTAATAGCAAAAAATGAATTAGGTTTCAATTAAAAGGTCATTTTGTATGTTTGAAAACAATTTTATGAATTTTACTGCTCTTGATCTAAAAAAGGTAAACCTCGTTTAAAATGAATTTTAAATTTTTCATTTCTAAATTTTCAAAAACAAATCAAATACATATATTATGATTCATTAAATTTTTAAATTTATTATTTTTCCTTAAAATGCCATAAATTAAATTTGGAAATGTCAATGTGGATTTTAAAAATGGTTATTCCAAAATTTAATTTTTTTAAATGTATAATTTGATCTTGTTTAATATTATTAATCGAAAATAATTTAAATATATACTTTTAAATATCTTTAAACAAATTAGTAATTCAGTTTCATTCCTCATTATTAAATTGATCTAGTATCTCAACAGTTTTGTCGTGCACCAACTTGCCCGCATCCATTCCGATGACATAGTCGAGATGATTCCAAGTCTCACTGGGCACCTCATAGTCCTGCACCTGCACGCCCCCTGCCCTCAGTCGCCCAATCAACGCCTCAGCATCCACACTCGAAATGTATGCGTCAGTCGGTCCACGAATGATGGAAATTGTGAAATTCTGTGGAATATTTTCGAGTGGATATTCTGGTGGTTTGGTCTGTCCGTATGCCTCTTGGTTCAGTGAGCTTTTGCCGTAATCGTATCGAATGAATTTGCCACTCTTCCACAGTTGACCAAAGTGAGCCATGTTCCAGTTGGACACGGTCGAGGGAAAGAAGTGAAAGTACACTGGAAGACGAGTTTCGTTGAGATGGGTCGTGGGACCCATCACTGCTTGGAGCACTCCATTGCACAGTGGCTGGCCCAGTGGTTTGCACAGAATCTGCACAATGTAATTCGAGATCTGATCGGAAAGGACAAATTTTCCTGGAAGTCTCTGAAGCAGTGGCACTAGTGGATAGAGAAATCGTTCAGGTGAGGTCATGTTACCGATGAGGGCAGGCGGTGCCCAGGTGATGGCCGGCTCGATCACATCTGCGTACTCGGGTTTGAGAGAAAGTAGAGCTAGAAGAATGTTTGCCCCCTGAGAGTAACCGAGAAACCCGACTTTATCGTGACCAGTCGCCCGTTGAACGAAATCAATCACAGCCGGTGCATCGAACAGAGCCATTTGATCGAAACTAAACTTCCAATACTCTGCATCATCAGAAGACAGTCTCACGTGACCTGTTGAGTAGTGTGTACCACGTGAATTCGGCAACCAAATATCGTAACGCCCAGTCATGACCAAACAGAATCCAAACGTATCTCCACAACCATCAGGATTGTCCTCTGCTTTGAGAAACGGCGAATTGATGAAGAAATCATTTGAAGAACCAAGTAGACCATGTTGGACTATAACCGGCTTCCTGGTCACGGTATAATCATCGATTGAATAATTCTTCGGTACAACTCGATGCACTGTCAGAATGTAACCATCCTCTGTCTCGACACTGTACGACTGTAGAGCGAAACCACGTACAGCAACAAGTTCTTCTAGTGTTAGTCGTTGGTCTGGATCGGTCTTGAAAACTGATGGAACAACCAATTCGGTGAGATTTGCAGCAGATGAAAGTTTGATCGCATGAACCATTAAAATCAAGAATATTGATGCGGAATAAGTTAGCTTGATCATGATGAATTGGTACTTTTAAAAAGGTAAAATATGTTATAAATTTGGTTTAAAACATAGGCTTGTTTTTATACCAATTTTAGGTTAACTTTTTGGTTTTTTATTATCCATATAATCCTTTTATTTTTTGTTTAGGTAGTAACAAAAGTTTCTGTTTCTGTGACATTTGCAAACAAGTATTTCAACTATACAGAAATATTTAACTCGTATATCATAAATAAAAATACAGTTACATGATTGCAAGGTTTAACTTTTTTTTATTGCTTAAATGTATTAATAGATGATGTTTGTACTCAAACCTTTACATGTCCTTAACACCAATTGCGAGCTTTATTTCTTTTTATTGCTTTATACTAGCATTATGTAAGTGCAAAAGTCTTTATCCTAGAGTTAGTGAGGTTTTAATAATTATTTATAATCGTATGTAACCCAAGGTTCATTGAACATTTTTTGGTGCATTAAAGAGGATTTATTATTTATTTTATTGAGTTCAATGTATTTATAATAACAACATTTGTTTTGATATTACCAAATGTTATAAAGTTTTGTTAAGTCTTGTGCAGACTTAACTGTGAATTACACTTAATTAAGGAAAAATCATTGCACATACACTTTTAGGTGCACAAAATAGGAGGGTTTAATTTATTTATTAACATTTCGATCTTTCTTTGTCATACAAAAGGTAAAAGCAGTATTTGCATTTATTCATTAATGAAATTATCAAACTAATTTTATCTTTAGTAGGTTCCCATTCTGTTTATTGTTTTTAAATATTTTAAATATCAATATTATAGATATTATTCTTAACAATACTCAATAACAAAACGGCAAAAGGCTTTATTATAAATTATTTGTTAATAATCTTACACCGTTACTGAAACTTTAAATATTAATTTGTTAAGATTAGAAACTCATGGTTCATTGTACTCTTTTAGGTGCATTAAAGAGGCGGGGCTCAATCACATTTAAGTTCGTTGTTTTTTGTGCCATTGTCGTCTTGGGGTTATTTCAATGGTTATAAAGTTTAATTAAGTCTTGAACAGACATAATTGTGGATTGTTTTTAATTAAAATAAATAGTCATTACACATACACTTTTAGGTGCACAAAGAAGGAGGTTTTTTGTTTTCTAACTCAATTAGTTTACAAAAGGTTAAAACTTATTTATGCTTTTGTACTTTCATTGAAATTACTAACCATGATTAATCTTTGATATTTTTTCTTTCAGTTCTTTGATCCCAAACATTGTCAAACTAAAATTACGATATCTGATTTATCACAACATTTTTTATTTGTTCAATTTTATATTTTCATGTTTAAAGTTTTGCCAATATTATCTATAAATTTATTATATTTATATTAATCAGTTATGAAAGTAGAAGTTCTTTGGTAAAACTGAAATGGTTGAGAAACTTTTAAATGCAAAATTCTTAAAAGGCAATTTAATTGAATCCAATTTTTTTGCAAATCGAAATTTTAATTTTTCTTATAAATTTTCAATTTAACCAAATAACCAAATAACCGGAAAATTAAAATTTGAAGAATTCATTAAGTTATGGTTCAATGCTATGATATGCACTCATGTGACAAAGGTAATGCAGGTATTCAAATACATAAACATTTTCAAATACTTAATGTAATGTAATGTAAATGTAAAAGCTGTAAACATCACGACCATGGCAATTGTCAAACTGTATACACGTGCACTTTACCTAAAAACTTTTTTTAATTAAAATAAATAAAATAGAAATACATTCTTAGTTAGACTGAAGGATATATCTGACATTCATACGTTAAGAATTCAAACATTTATAACAATATTCTACATGATTTTGATGTTGTTTTTCCCATTGTTTAAAAAGGTCAACAGAATCTTAAAGATTTTTACTAGATTTTAAATACAAGAGTTGCATAATCATGAATTTTATATGTGCAATTCAAATTGTTTTCATAGAAATATTATGTGTGGCTTGATCATTAAGTAGGTTAGTACTCATGCCATTCCAATCTTTAAAAGGTTATCGATAAACTCAGAAATTTCCAAATAAAAAGTTGCATTCTTCAATTACTACAAAATGTATACAATGTCTAATGCCTTTGTCAACATAATAAAACATTACCTTGATTTTTTTGTGCACAAATTGTTGACATGTGTGTAATCATTTAGAATTTCCTGGGGTTTTTATTAATTAAACAATATTCATTAATCATTTATTATACTTAATCATTCTGATTAGTTTCCCCTTTGGAAGAAAATTTTTAAAATATTTATCAATAAGATTTATTCAAGATATATTTTGTTTTTATCTGTATCCTTTTAAGTGGCTTAAGACTCTCAGTATTGCTCTGT
This sequence comes from Rhizoglyphus robini, assembly GCA_023373905.1. NCBI lineage: Eukaryota > Metazoa > Arthropoda > Arachnida > Sarcoptiformes > Acaridae > Rhizoglyphus > Rhizoglyphus robini. The sequence continues at coordinate 831,835 of JAKIJQ010000040.1, read as the reverse complement.
CAGTTGTCACAAATGAAAACATGAACGAGTCAGGTGGGTATTAGCTCTCTTTGAAATGTTTAAAAATTGTTTTGAGTATATTTATCTTTTTCTGTTTTGTTAATGTGCTAATGGAAGAGAAGCTCTAGTACTTTTCACTAAAAGGGTTAGTCTTTCGGCCTTAACAGAGCACTCGGTAACCAGGTACATTCGTAATTTTTTTTTTAAATTCTGATTGTTTTTTCAAAATGTGAAGAAAAGTGTCAAACAAATAATATTAGATCCAAACTTAAGAATCAGATAAAAGTGATGACAAGAAGCTTCAAGCAATTTATCGTGTATGATTTCAGAACAAAAAGTTAAACTTTAAAATTCCAAGTATGTAATATTCTTATCCAAAATGTCAATTTTTAATATTTCTTAGAGTATTGGATTATCTTCTTTCAAAAATTTAAAAAATAATTAGTGTACAACACTTACCACTGTTTAAAAGGTAAAATATTTTTATGTAATAATACTTTCTTTATATTTTTCTCAGATTTATCGATAACTCGTTGTTGATTCCACTTTTAAGTATTGTAATCTGTTTGGTGAATATTCACGATTCGGGTGAAATTTTATTTTCCGGGTTGTATCAGTTCATTATTTGATAGGCCATTTGCCATCACAGAGAGCCTTATTCTCAAATGGTTTAATTCTGGAGCATGATATTTGAAATATGTATGAGACAACAGCTATTCCCAATTGAATGTCTTGGACTTTGTTTTTCACAAAGTCAACCCTTATCATATGTGTCATTTTTAGTTTCATAAATTTGGTTTTATCTTAAACATGGTTTGATAAAAAGGCTTTTTTTGAACAAATTAGTCCTTTACAGAAAATAATAAATTTGCTCAAAAATTTACACTTTAAAAAGAGATTAAATTTTTCCAATTATTTCCTACAATATGCGTAAAAAGTTTTATGACTTTGTAAGCAAAACTAAACATGGCCTTGAATTTGTGAACAGTAACTGTTTATACGTATGTAATTGCTTTTAATTTCAGAAATTTTTTTATTAATTATTAATTAAGACATGACAAGTACATGACAAGTGTATCGTCCATGAATCGAAAGGTATTAATTTTAAAAAATCAATTTAGATTGAAACATTAATTTTGCATTAAAAATATCTATTTTAGATATATTTTTGTATATTTAGGATCGGACACAATGACATTAATTTTTTTATTAAATATTGACGATTTTAAAAACAGTCTAATTTTGTATTTTAATATATCTTCAAAAGAATCAATTGACATCGATTAGCAGAGTGATTATGCTTACTCGAGATTCTCAATTGATTTTTTTTGTGGGTGTTTGAATTTGAATTTGTGTAATATTCGACAGCCCACAAATAGCCCACATACTCGTCACTGCTTTTCTTAGCCATCAAATAGCCAAAACATTCGTGAAAGAATTTCTGTGCCAAATTGAGCCCCATCAAAGCATATTTGTATTTGGCTGGGACACACCAGTACAGATCAAACAGTTCTGCTAACTTGAGTGGACTCAACTCCATAAAGTGAACTATAGTTTGCATTGGTTTGAGCATTTTGATTAATGAACGATTGAATTCCATGATTTGCACTTGTGCCTTGAGACCTTGTCGAATGTGAAACAGTTCGCGGCTGATAAAGTTTGTCTTCAAACTTGTCAGTTCTTTTTTCTGTACATCAATGCTATATTTCTTAATGGCAACAAAGTAAAGTTTTACTTCATCCCGGGAAACCGATGCCAAGTTGTTCAAATACACAAATGCTCGAAAGTCTGAAGTCTTGTCGTGTTCGCACATTTTGAAGCAACATTTCTTATCCGTGTTGATGACATAATACGAATTTCAAAAATCGCCAAAAACAACTTTCACGTTTCCCATCACATTAGATCTTTCAATGTAACTTATGTATTGCAACATTTGAATCAATGGATCAGTTAACTTGAGCGGACGAATGTCAAAGTAGGATTCGTTTGATCCAGTGGTGACAAAGATGTTGGTGATCTGCATGCCACAGGCAGGACATTCATGACTAATCAGTTGACTCGAGTTGCATTCAAAGTAACAATCACGACAAAACAACTTGCGACAGTTACAGTCTGGGTTGATGCGAACATCGTTGATAACCATTCTACGGCAAATCGTGCATTTGGTTTGTTGTACTGCGGCTTGTGACACTGCTCGGAACAAATGGACACGTTTTTTGTGTTGATTACTATTTTTACCGATGATTTCCAAAACATTTTCATTCTCAATCACAAACTCAATCGCAATGTCAGCAGGCACAGTCGACGCTATCGAGTAAACCTGACTCAAACCACTCGTTTCGCAACTAGTTCCAACAGAAATTAGTCTGAAAAGAAACTTATTATTATTTGTCAATTTCTAAAAAAATATAAAATCAAATTACCCTTGCTCATGTCGTTCATCGCAAATGTCAAGTTTTTGAATTGCTATTTTATTGTCCAACATTTTGAAAACAATTATTCCTTTTCATTGCAAATCGTCGTGGTATCTCAACCCAAATAAAATCAAATGTGAATATTAAATTGTCTGGTTAAGAATATATAAACATTCCTGGCTGTTTTTTCATTTTACTGGATGACAAAAGACGTGACTCGAATTTACGAATTACAGTTTGTCCAATTGAACTAGTGTTAGAAATGTGTTAGGCTCAGTGTGCGAGGAGAAGTTGCTTTATTGAGATGAGGCTATCTGATGTAGCTGAGACAATCAAGGAGAGGCAAAAGTGTCTTGGTTCATGGGAGGAAGAGGGGAAGGGAAGAGGAACCATCCTCAACGAGGTCCAGGAACGAAGTAACATTCGAATCCGACTAGTCCTTCTTTTATATTGTAGTTGTAGAATGTGCTTGAGGAACAGAGTATCGATAGTAGTGAATCGGTGATGAACGAGAGTATCGCTTGTTGACCACGTCGCTTAGTACTCCAGTGTACAGATTAATCGAGTTAGATGGATGCCTTGAAATAAACAGGAACTGACAAAATGTCATTTGAATTCCAATCAAACCAAAGTCAAGTTCAATGCCAAGGCATATTTGATTATTTTGTGGTGATTTAAGATCTTTATATTTCAGATTTCTTTTAGTATTTGCATACGAGACAGTCTGAAAGTGCACTTTTATAAAGAACGCTTTATTTACTAAGTTATATAACTCTTATCTCTAATGCTTTCTCAAACCAGCAATAACAATCAGTTACTCAATCATCAAATACAATTATCAACAATGGTTTTATGCATGCAAATTGATGTCTTAAAGTATGGGGCACCATTTGAGATTCCACACAATTTTATTGAAAAAATTGCAGAAAATTATTTCATGTCATTGAAAAAGTTAAATTCAATCCATTTTGTGATATAGAAAAATATTACAAATTGATAAAGCTATTCAACTGAAACACATTAAATTATTTTTTATCATTTAATAAATTCTTTACATAGAAATTCTTTTAACTTCAATGGCTCAACTGGAAACTAGTCAAAGATTAGGCAATTGAATCATTTTGTTTACGACAATGATCAATTTTTCATCATTGTTGAGATTAATTCAGATTAAATCAACAATGGTCGACTTTGGAGTTAACTTTTGGTAGATTTGGCCTGTTCTAGGTCCCTTTGCTCATTGATACATTTCTGATTTCCTAAATCATGAATATACTCTACTTTTTCAAATCCTGCTACCACTATACCTTTGGATGCTGTTGCGGCAGACGTCAACCCGACGCCCTTAATGAACAAACGCGATTGATAGTTGAAGAAGGCTGTGATGGTCAAGTCAATCAAGCGTTTTTGAATGAGCAAGTTCCTGTTGGAAGGACTGGAAGCAAGTCTGTAGAAGGAACCGGGCAAAAGGTGCTAGTCAAACCAGCAAAATCAACAGAACTGGTTGCACAAGCCGAAGCGGAAGACTCACTCAAAACGGATGTAAAAGAGTTTCCTGTTCAAGTTCACGAACCAGAACATGTGCCCAGGATCGACATCTACGATTCAACAAGGCGAATCGTTGCTAATGACGTTCAAGAAAGTTTGATTCAAGAAGAATTTTTTCTATCGAAGATTGTCTACATAGATAGAGGTTCGTTTGGAATGGTTTACAAGTCACACGATCCAACTAACCCTGATGCCAAGTTTGCGGTTAAAGTTGTGAATAAAGAAAACGAAAATTGGTACCAACGTGCACAGAACGAGCTGCAATTGTTGGCCAAAGTCAAGCATGGAAATATCGTGACGCTATACGACTATTTCTGGATCAAGAAAGCAATCAACTTGGATCCGTTCTGTCTGGTACTGAAGAGCGAACTGCTCGATTCTAACCTCGAAAAAGTGTTCAAACAATTGAGCGAACCCTTACCCACGCCAGTCATCAAACGTATGGCATTGCAGTTGGGAGGCGCATTGAGTTACCTTCACCGAACCTGTCAAGTGGCGCATCACGATTTCAAGGCGCAAAACTGTATGGTTACACCGTTCAAGTCAATATACGAACCAGAGGAAATACTCGTGGAGTACCTTTCTGAAGGCGGCTTCAAGATTATCGATCTGGGCTTTGGACGAGAGTATTCGTGTGTGGACTTGCAAAGTTGTAAAGAATGCTACTATCGTGAAGGCACAAGAAAGTACAAAAGTCTGGAAAAGTTGCTCAGTGAATCGTACATTCCATTCTCGGCAGACTGTTTTGCGTTTGGCATTCTACTGCTTGAAGTTTTGATGGGCTTTGATGAATTTGAAAGCGAATATACCAAAGTAAAGAATACAATTTGGCATCCCAAGACTGACCAAGTTCTCAAGACACCATATAACTTTGTACTGAAGATTGCACAAAGATTCTTCAACAAGTTGCCAGAAATGGAACCAATTCATCGGTTGGTTCTGAATCTGCTGGCAGATGAGCCCGAAAGGTGGTTCATGGATCAAGCCCTGGAAGATATCAACAATTTATAATTTTTTTTATTATTTTCAGTATTTTTAAATAAATTATTTTTTTCTTAAAATATGACTTTCTTGAAACATTTTTTAAATAAAAAATGAAAGAAACAAAACTCACGGTTTTGAATCTTAGTCATCTAAATGAAGTCAATTGGATCAATTTGTCCGATTCTTTGATCAATAAAATCTTCATCATTATTGAGATTAATCTAGAAGGATCCAACAATGATGATCTTTGGGTTTAACTTTTGGATGATTTGTCTAGTTCTAGATCACTTTTCTCAGCGGATACTTTCTCGATTCCATCATGAATTTCCGAACTTTCTTCAAAACCCTTTACACTCACACTATTGGATGCTGCTGCGGCAGTGGACAACTCAATACCCGAGACGAAGAAAGGCAACCTTTACTGGTTGAAGTAGCCGTTGATGCCTTGGAGTATCAGGCATTTTTGAATGAACAAGTATTGGTTAATGTGCCAAGTGTAATCGAGCATGGAGATTCCGAATCTGATGACACCGAATCCAAGCACACCGAAATCGAGGATTCTGAACAAGGGAAGACCGATCCCGGGAACACCGATACCGAAAAGACCGAAACAGTGGACCCAAAATCCGAAGCTCACCCCGAACCGGAAGCACAAGCGCTTCCTATCCAAGATCCTGAACCACATCCAGAACTTGAGCTCAAACTGGATGATTCAACAAGGAAAATCGAAATGGACAAGTTTTCCCCAGGCTTATTCAATGCTAAAGTTGAAGGCAAAATGATCCAAGAACGATTTGCCCTATCAGAGCTTGAGTACGGGAATGAAGGTTCGTTTGGCCAAGTTTGGACAGCTCACGATCAAGCTAACCCTCAAGTCAAGTTTGCGGTTAAAATTGTGAAGAAAATCTTCTATGACAAACCCGACTCTTGGTACAAAGATACAGAGGGCGAACTGAAAGTATTGTTGAAAGTCAGGCATGAGAATATCGTCCGACTGTTGGATTATTTCTGGATCACAAGGCCGAATATATCCGAACCACTGTGCCTTGCATTGAAAACCGAACATTTGGATTTCGATCTCGAAGATGTGCTTCAAGAAGTGGACGCACCATTGCCTTTAGAAATCGCCAAAATTGTTGCGAAACAGTTGGGCCCGGCACTGAACTATCTCCATCAAGATTGCAAAATCGCTCATCACGATTTCAAGGCTCAAAACGTTATGATGACACCTTTCGAGTCGGTAGAGGATGAGACCAGAGACAAACTGATTGAGTATCTGTCAAGTTGTGCCTTCAAGATGATCGACTTGGGCTTTGGACAGGAATATTCTGGTGAAGTAGCCGACTGCATTGAAGCTGCTTTCCGAAAGGGCACCAAAAAGTACAGAAGTTTGGAAAAGCGAGAAAAGCCATCGTACAATCCATTCTTGGCGGACTGTTTCGCGTTTGCGGTGCTACTGCTCGAGATCATGATGGGCTACAACGAATTTGAGGCCGAATATAAAGTCAAGCGTGACGAAATTTGGGACAAAGAGACCAAGCGCATCAAGAGGCCAACATACAACTTTATACTGGAGATTGCAAAAGAATTCTTCAAAGATCTCGATAACCTTGAACCAATTCAACAGTTGGTACTGGATCTATTGGCAGACGAGCCCGACAGGTGGTCCATGGATCAAGCCATGAAAGTGATCGACAAGTTGTAATTTTTTTCGTTAATTTACAGTATTTTTAAATAAATTCTTTAAAATTTAAATTTTCTTGTTTTCCTAAGAAACTACTGCTTTTCTTGAAACTGTTTGTTGGTGTTGTCACTACTGTGTTACAATATATATTTTTGGCGATTCATGATTTCACTAACTTTAAATACTTAAATTTTTATTGCTCAATGAAGTTTACTTAAAAGATAAAATTCATTAAATCGATTGAATATTTTACTCATTTGTTTAAAGGTAATTGTAATTCTCAATTTAAAATGGTAAAGATATGTTTAAATTATATATATTTTTTGTTTTATTTAAAATAAATTATTTAAATGCAAGTTTAAGAAACCTCAGTGAATATTTTAAAGGTAAAATTTATTAAAACATTTATTTTTAGCAAAATTCAAATGTGTTTCACTTAAATATCCTTCTTTTCTTTGCAATGTATCATAACTTCATTCATAATTCATAATTCATAATTTAGTGAGAAATCTTATTCTTTTTAAAAGTAAATATAACTTATGGTCTGAGATTTTCTCTTGATTACTAAAAGGTAAAACTATTTTGCAATTAACAAACTTTGCAAACAAACACTAATTTCAATTAGTCAAGGATAATGACATTTTATATAAAACTCAAGTTGTGTTTGGTTTAGGATGAAAATTACTAATTTAAATTTGAAGTTTTAATGAACTTTTGTCTTCAAGTACGTTTAGTAAATGTTTCTATTTAATTTGACAATTTTAGTTTAAATTCGTACAAGTCCCGCAAAACTAACGTTTTGCTCCTGGGACTTGTACGAAACCGCTGACAGCAAGCTGCCAGCGGCGCGCCCACCCCTCTCTGCCTTACTCCTATCCCACAAATACTTAACGACTTCACCAACGAACTATCACTACACCAATCCGGCACCTAACCCAACCCAAAACCAATCTTTACACAGCACCTAACCTAACCTCAAAACCCATCCTTACACGGCACCTAACCTAACCTCAAAACCCATCCTTACACGGCACCTAACCTAACCTCAAAACCCATCCTTACACGGCACCTAACCTAACCTCAAAACCAATTCTAACACGGCACCTAACCTAACCTCAAAACCCATCCTTACACGGCACCTAACCTAACCTCAAAACCCATCCTTACACGGCACCTAACCTAACCTCAAAACCCATTCTAACACGGCACCTAACCTAACCTCAAAACCCATCCTTACACGGCACCTAACCTAACCTCAAAACCCATCCTTACACGGCACCTAACCTAACCTCAAAACCCATCCTTACACGGCACCTAACCTAACCTCAAAACCAATTCTAACACGGCACCTAACCTAACCTCAAAACCAATCTTTACACAGCACCTAACCTAACCTCAAAACCCATCCTTACACGGCACCTAACCTAACCTCAAAACCCATTCTAACACGGCACCTAACCTAACCTCAAAACCCATCTTAACACGGCACCTAACCTAACCTCAAAACCAATCCTTACACGGCAACTAACTTAACCCAAAACTACACCACACGGCACCTAACCTAACCTTAACAACACTCGTCACCCTCAACCCCTAAGCCAAAATTGCAACAATACAAACCATACTTTTCGAGTTATTCAAGTTTTTCATTAATTGTCATTGTTGAGAAATGATTGTTGATGACGGACATACATACTCACGCCACAATTTTAAGATAAGTGGGATGGGATGGGATATATAAATTATTTTAAAATTGCATTTATATTCTTTTCCCTCTTTGATCTTTCTTCTAATAAGGTCCTATATTTATTATTTTTATTTAAATAAAAATTATGTATAACTCAACCATTGAATCATCATCATCGTGTGTAACTCGACCAATCCAACAATTATGGAACCTCTCACAGCATTACTTTTTGTCATCTTCAATCATTTGAGTCGAGTGTATTATTTAACGTAAAATTAAATCAAACTTTTACTTATTTTCAAAACGGTTATACCACCTTTATCTACTTTTAATCTTTGTCCGTTGCTGTGCAGTGTCCTACACTTTATTGCCTATAAATCGAAAATTGAATCTATTTGAAATTTATTTTCAATTTGATCCTGTGCTTACAACAGTCATCCAGGCCATTCGTCTCAATTCTCTTCTAGGAATTTGCATTGCATATCTGCCATTATTCGTGATCCATATCGACAATTTCATTTACGGAAAATCAAATCGATTTTACTACAAATTGGTGTAAGAGTTGACGTTTAAGAATGCGAAGTACTTTTGGATTATTAATCGAAATCAATTTAGATTTAAATCATCATTGAAATCGCCAACTAGATCGGTTATTGTGCGTTTGAAAATCTACGTGAATGTGAGGAACAGTAGAAATGATCAATTTTATTATAGAAAATTTGAAAATTTTCTAATTTGTCAAAAACTCAAGTGAAAGGGTCATTTTGATTGCTAAATGTTTGGAAAAACTTGAGACTGTTTTCAATTCGGTTTTCGGTAATTTGTTTTTTTTTCTTTCTTTAAATTAAAATATAATACACGTAATTTTTGAACGATAAACTAATAATAATTTATATATTTGCAATCAAATTTTACAAATCTTAATTTTTTAAATGCAAAATATTTTAAAATTGTTCTGTTAAAATTGCATTCGTATCGAAGATACTTTTTAAATGGTTTAATTTTTTAAAATTGATTCTTTTCATATTTCATGATTCTAATATATCACTTTCATTTATGTAGATTTCTTTCTATTCATCCGTTTTTTCTACTACCTGTACATGATAAACCGAGCCTATTCCTTCTCATTTCAGTATTACCTTCTACTACTTGTCGATGTCACTCTAATAGTACCTTTTTGTCATGTCAAATTGTTTTTCGTGCTGTCTTCCAATCATTTATGTTGTTCAGTACTTTCACAACTCAAACCTATATTTAAGCAATCTGCAACAGTATTTACGTCATCAACGACTAATCAAGGAAAAACTCAAACTTGGAGAATTCTATGAAATGGTCAACTGTGAACGCAAATTTTACTATTCACTTGGATCTGTTGGTCAAATTACTACAAAAGCGTTGTATGAGGTTTATTTGAGAAATTTTATTTAATTTATAAATCAACATTCGAAAAGTTTAATTTACTTTATTGTGCATTTGTAATGTATGCCATGCAGATGATTCAACGAAAATCGTTGTAAGTAAAAAAAATAATGTATCAAACTTTTGTCTATCCTCCATCAAGTGACAAAAAGGTTATAAAATATTCAAATTAAAAATTAAATATCATTTTATATAATAATTTTATATAATATTATAATAAACTGATTTATTACTATTTGGATTTTTGTTTTTAAAATTCTGTTAATATTTTGGTTTCCAAAAAAGACTTTTTATATTTCATAATTTTATTTAATTGCCTTTAGATTATATTTTTTTAATTCAAATGAATTTGTGTAAGTTTATTACCGTTTCATTGTTTAAAATGTCTACACATAGACCTTTTTTCAAACCATTTGAATATTTGTCTTAATTCTAGCAAGAAGAATCCTAAATTTGTAATAACGATCTTAAACAAAAAGGACTGTTCCAATATATTTTTAGATTTAACTCCACTGAATACCTCATCCAATGCAATCCAATGTGTTAGTAGTAGTGTGTGTTTCTATGACAATTTTCTGATAAATTATCATATGTTGATTTCTTTCTTTTATAACGGTAAATTAATTTTTTAATTATTCTATTTTGTTGTCCAATGTGACAGATTGCGATAAATGCTGCAACCATTGTCTATTGACAAAAGAACACACCGTAACGGACAATTTCGAAGAAGGTGGGATACACAAATTTATTTTTGGTACAAATCCACAAGATGTAATGCCAGGGAAATAGTTTCGACAGGATTGATATACTTAAGATAAGGAATATAATATAGAGAATAACTAAAATGATTTCAATAAATTTTAATTTAATTGTTAACTATTTAAACATTTCAAATTACCTCCAAATAGCTGAGACACATATCCAAACTTATCGCCCACAATCATAAGAATCTACATTTGTCCTGGAATTTTTGACAAAATTTTTAGAAGAAGTGACAGTCTACTGCGAAATAGCTTACTTTTGTTGACATTTTCGAGATTGATCCGAATTGTATATTTTGCTATAACCAAGCAGTAAAATTTGATTAATTAATTTTTGGTTTTAAAGCTTTGCAGGAATTTTTTATATTTCTTTTTATAAATTCCGGTTTGTTCATCTTCTGCATCAATTAAATGGTAATATAAATTTTGATTCTGGAATACAAATTGTTTTAAAATTTGTGGAGCAGTAAAACTTCCCGGTAAATAGAAGAGATTGTACTGGATACAGAAGAGCAGCAGTTCAAGCAGCCAAATGAACAGAGGAATGAATTTGTCCTAACTCTCCGAATTCTAGTGCAAATAATGACTAATGTAATCATACTGACAAATTTGTGGTGCAATTTTACCATTTTCAGCAAAATTCACATACAACAGAGTGAACAGTCGTGGAATGGAGTACACAAACAGAGCACAGTTGAGATAGAAAATGAGACGACGGTTTGTGGACTTTTCGATGATTTCTTTCGAGATTGCGTAAAAGGTTGGAATTTGGGACTCGAGAATAGCATGATTTAATTTTAAATTAACGTGTCAACTTTTGTCGGATTTCAAAGGTAACAATAATTAAAAAAAAATTTAAAATTGATTTTTTAATAAATAAAATATAACAAATTATTGAAGTTAAAATCATAAATTTAGTAAAATATTCTGTATTTTCTTTATTTTTCAAATCGAATTGGAATTCTAATAAATAACACAATTGGTGACATAACTTTTCGGGAGTTTAGTCGGAATTTATCGATTTTATTATTCGAACTGAACGAGTGTTACTTTTGTTTGTTCATGGCAAGGGAAAAGTTTGCCACTGCAATGTTTGGTCGTTAATATGCGTTACCTAATGGAGAAATATTGAGAAAACAATAACAAACAGGTTGGGTAATTTTGGTTTAATTTATAATTTTAAATTTATTATGTTAACGGTCAAAATTTAAGAAAGGTATACCAAAATTAAAACTATCTCTAATTCCATTTTTATTCTAATATATATTTTTTAAATTGTTATTGGTGAATTTAAAAGGTAAACTAAATTTTTAAATTCCTTAAATTCTCTTCAACTCATTCGAGAAGACCAACAAGAGGAATCCAATGTAGAACACAAGAATCTCCACAATCACTCGATAGGTGATCTCCTTAACCGGTCCAACAGAAGCCGCAATTTTAGGTCCCCAAACGAGTCGATACAACAGTTCATCATACTTTAATTTGTATCTCACCAGTCCATGTCCCATCAACTGTTGCAGTGCAGGAATGTACCTCACAGGATCGTGAATTGTTTTGGTGATCATCGCCAGACCAACCAAACAAATCAAATTTGCAGCTAACTGAATCACGATTATAATCAAATAGATCACCAACTGGTCAAATGGATGAGTTCGCAGTACAACCAATCGGACAAAGTTGACGTTCACAGGAATGTTGGTCACCAGAAAGAGTGCAATTAGATTGCTGATCAGTTCTTTGCAGCCTTGAATCATCTGATTCGACACACGACAGTGTTCGGTCAAAAAGTTGCCAAGTTGAAATCGCGAACTTTGTTGGAATCTACAGTGTGCAGATTTGCGCTTTTCCAACATGTTGATCAGTAGTTTGGTTTGTTCAGTAATGTGCACCATGTTGGTCACAGTGTAAATGATGGCCATGAAGACAAAGTAGAGAACGAAACAGGTAAATTCTTTAAGACCATAGTACAACATGATTAAATCAAACGTTATTCAGATAAGTTGATGGAACATAATTTGTCGGTAGATTAGAGGAAGGTGTATCAACACAATTATGATTAATACTAAATCTTTTCAAAAAAATTATGTGCTCAACAATATGGGTTATAAAAAGGTAATTTAAACTAATTTCTCTCTTTCCTAATTCAAAAAACTTACCAAACACAACTTGAATCACAAAAGCCAACTTACCAAACACCAAACTCATCAACAGAACCCTTGATCTCAAATTATTGGAAATGTTTGGGTGCATCTCCATTTTCCAACTGAACAACTTTTCCTTATCAACATTTTCCATTTTGTACCAAATCTGTACTCGAGCTTTCTTCAAGTAGAAATACTTGGACACCAACGTTGGAACCAACTTAAACCACATTTGATTCGATTTTCTCTGCATTCGATTGGTCGTCTTTGTAATGAGAATTGTCTGTTTCCATTTTGAGTACCGAAATCGATAGTACAAATCCTGATTTAGCACCACCATTTCGTAGAGCCATTTGAGTGTATTGTTGGGCGGTAGCACATGCAGAGTGTGCTCAATTGAGAACATGAGACAATTTCCAGTCAAGATCACAACTGGCACAAGTTTGTCAAGCAAATTTGTCTCATACAAGAGTTGAGCCCATGGGTCAAGCCAGTGATCAGTATAACTCGAGTAGATCAACAGAGACAAACGCAGAAAGCCGTAGATAAATACGAAACAAATGAACCAATAATTCCAGCGATAGTGAGGGTCGAGCTGCTTACGGAAAGCTTCTTTTGATATTGAGTACAGACAGCGACGGTATTTAGCATTTCTGTTAAACATTTTTATTCAAGTTTGAAATTTTGAATTTACGTTTAATTATTTAATTTTCATTTGAATATATATTTTATACAGTCAGTTTATTTAAAATTTATCGGAATTATTGCAAAATTTAAAAGTTAAAGATTGCTCAATCTAGTCTTGCACTTGAAACTTTTAAAAGTTTTCAAATGTCTGGGTCAAATTACTTTCATGGTAGATGTGCAATTGTAAAGGTAAAACCATATATTTTCCAATTACATTCCAATTATTTTATAAATATTTTGACAATTTACAGTTTTGATTTATATGTATCAAGAATTTTATTTCAAATTTTATTTAAAGTTTTTATTAAGAATTTACATCTATATCTTATGGTAAACGAAAAAACAGTTAGTTTAGTTGATTTTATGGATATTTCTTGATTATTATTGAGTAATTTAATATTTGTATGCAAATTATAGTTAGGAAAAAATTAGGGCATTAAGCCATCTCTTGGTTTTCTTGCGAGAGTCATTTATATTTTATTTTGTGTGACTTCTATTTTTTTAAATTATATAAGGGGTCATACTTTAATTACGTGATCAAAAATCGAGACTTTTGACCCCCTAGTACCATGTGTGATCAATCCGTGATCAGGACCTGCACCCCACCCATACCCCAAAAATTTGATAATCATGAGACGAATTTGAAATGCGCATGCGTGATATTTAAACTTGCACAAGATAATATGATTAGTAGTGTATGACAACAAACTATTTACACGTATTTCGATTATTTCGATAAATAAAGATCCAAGATTCTTGGTTTTGTCTGAACTTTAGACCCCCTTGCAAATATCCGTGATCAAAACGTGATCACACCTTGGACACCTCCCATCCAGTCAGTTGATCACGTAATTAAAGTATGACCCCTAATTATAAAAAGGTTTCTTCTGAAGCTTTAATGTTTTCCAACAGATGACTCCAATTCTAATAATGTCTAAACAAATTAGTAAACAGTTGAAATACGTAGTTTTGATAGCAAAGAAGGGTTGATCATTTTGTTACAAAAGCAAATTAAAAATTCAATTTGAATTTAAATTAAAACATTTAAAAATTTAAAAATTATTAGGACACGATGAAGAAAGATTAGCAAACAACTCAGAAGTTCATTTTTCATTAGAAAATTTATTTTAAAAACATTAAAATATGTCAAATAAAAAATTAATGTCACTAGTATGTTATTCATTTTCTACTAAAAGATTGGGTAATAAACTTTTTGACGACAGTCCAGAGCAAACAATGATTATTTGAATGTTCAAAAATGTTCTAATTAAACTTTTAAACTGAAATATATTATTTTTGGAAAAAATCCGAAACAAAATGGACCACAGCTATTCATATATTATGCTTAAAATCAAACTTTGTCTCGTAAATTTTCTATTTAAGTATCATATTGTTTGGGACTTTGGCTATTTTCGTGATTATTTCCTTGTATGGAAGTTGATCTTGAACAGGGGGCCAGAAAGACGAAGAATGTTGTTCAATGTTAAACTATGTGAATGTTTCATTTGTTTCAACTGTATTCGCATACTTTTGTTGTGTTACTATCAAAACAAACTTTCCCATGAATGGAACGTTCTACTGTGCAACATTGTCTATCTTGAAGGTTTCGATCCTTATTATAATTTGGGCCTAGCTGCGGGTCTACTGTTGGCTTCGATTAGTTACGACTCAATGTATAGGCGAAATTGTGGAATCTCTGGAAAGCACTTCTGGAATGCATTGATTGAAGAGAATAATGATTTCTTCTTGTCAAATAGCTTTGAAAGATTTAGTAATGGCAAAAGTATTGCTCAAAACTTGAAATTGATTGGAGTTGGATTAAGAAATGTGTTTCAAATATTTTACGTAGGTCTTGGTAAGTCGCGAATTTCATACCAAAATAGAAATAAATGTTAACCATTAAAATAAAAACAAAATTCAGAGGAATTAATATATTTTCTTCAAAAATCCAGGTATTCAAACAATCTCCCTTCAAACAAAAATATTCTCTGAATTTTACTATTCAAACCAACTTACCTCCATAATAGGATTGATCAAATATTTAATTTTCCAGTTTAATTGTCTCCTAAATGTATCCTGCTTCCTAGTTGCATTTCACTCAATCATATTAGTAGGCATTTTTGTGTCTCTCATGGTAATAATTTCCCACATAAAACTGTTTCAAGTGGAGAGCTATGTAAAGTTGAAATATAGAACCAATCAATTTAACTCGAAAGAATTGCGCAAATTTCTACGTATCAACAATGAGCAGATTCAAGAACTGCAAAATGTCAACGAAATCTACGGAACACTGCTGTACATTTTTGTACTGATTGGAGTGCCCTCAAATGCGATTCTATGCATGACATTAGCGTTGAATTTAAAATTAACTTTACTAAACAAACTGTTTCTTCTCGTATTTATTGTAATGCAGATGTTGTTCCTGTTTGGTGCTCACTTTAGCGCAGCAGTATCGGTTCTCAAATTGCATTGGCCTGTTAAAATCATAATGAAAATATTAATTTACAGTTCAATTAGAAATTTACGATTAAAACTCAAATTGGTTCGCTATGTCGAGCAATTTCATACAACAAATCTTTACACGATCAACTATGGAAAATATGGAAAGATTACTCTCACTTCGTTTGGAAAGGTATTTTACAAGAGTGGTAATTTAAAAATATTTAATGATATGTTTTTTAATATCTAAACATTAGCATCTGTTCTATTATTTAAGATTTCTTATATTTTCGTATAAATTTTTAAATTACTTGAAATGATTTACTGAATTTATTCAACAATATTTTAGCAATGTGTATCAAAATTTAACTTTTTTATTTTAAAAATACAGTTCTTTTATTCAAGATTTCTTATATTCTCATATAAGATTTTAAATTATTTGAAATTAATTAAAACAATTTGAAATAAAAAAAACCATTATTTAAAAGTTCTGAGAACCCAAACATTACTACTTTGTCATACCAATTTTTAAATGCCAATTATGATAAATAAATAATGTAAATTTTAAGTAAAGTTTAAATTTTGTTTATAATTAAACATTTGTGACAAACTATAGTTTCTATGCCAACAAATTTAACCATAACAAAACATTTTCTTGCTGAAACTCTTAAACTTGACAAGAATTTCAAACAAAATAATTTAACAAAAAAATGGATCGCAAATATTCGTTCATTTTGAACAAAATCAGATCGCGTTTGAGAAGTTTTTTGATTGGTTGTCATCTTGTGCACGATTTTGGTTATTTTCAAGAGTACTTCAAAATATGGAAGACGATTTTGGATAAAGATCCAAAAGCGAGGGAAAGACTGTTCTACATTAAACTATGCAAATATTTTCTCTGGTTGTACAGTCTGCGTTTATTTCTGCTGTGCTTCTATCAAAACAAACTTTCAAATGAATGGAACGTTCTACTGTACAACATTATCTATCTCGAAGGTCTGGAAGCTCATTACAATTTGTGGATTGCACCGCTGCTACTGTTAACATGTTGGCTGTGTTCGATTACGACTTGATGTACAGGAAAAATTGTGGATTTATGGGAAAGCTGTTTTGGGATGTGTTGATCGAAGAGAGAAATGATTTCTTTTTGTGGAAATATTTTGGAAGATTTGATAGAGGCAAAAGTATTGCTCAAAACTTGAGATGTATTGGAATTGGATTGAGAAACTTTTTTCAAATTCTGTTTATTGCTGTTGGTAAGTTGTAATTTCTAGAAATTAATTTTTGATGCAATGACCAATGAAATTTCTAAAAAAAAACTATTTCGATTCAATTCAAAATTAAACTGTTTCTGTACTTAATATTTAGGCATTGAAATAATCACGATTCAAATAAGAATATTCTCTGAATTTTACAACTCTGGCCAACTCACCTCAATCTTTGGTTTAATCAAATATTCAATTTTCCAACTAAATTGCTTCCTCAATTTAGTTTCATTTCTCATCACTCTTCATTCCATCATATTGGTTTGTGTTTTTGCATGTTTAGTGATAATAGTTTCGTACATAAAATTGTGTCAAGTTGAGCATTACGTAAAGAAGAATTATTACAGAAACAAGAAATTTAACCCAACTAAAATGATAAAATTTTTACAAATCAACAATGTTCAAATTCAAGCTTTGAAAAATCTCAATGAAATTTACGGAACCTTTCTGTTCATTTTTCTATTGATTGGTGTGCCAACCAACGCGATTCTATCCATGACATTGGCGATGAATTTAAATTTAAATTTACACACAAAATTCTATCTCTTCGTAATCATAATCATCGAAATGTTGTTGCTCTTTGTAGTTCACTTCAGCGCAGCGACCATAATCTTGAAACTTCATTCTCCTGCTAAAATCATCATGAAAATATTGATTTATAATTCAATTCCGAATTTAAGATTAAAACTCAAGTTGACTCGTTATGTTGAACAGTTTCACACGAATAATCTTTACACTGTCAATTATGGAAAATATGGCAAGATAACACTCTCTTCGTTTGGAAAGGTATTGTGCATGAGTAATTTGACAAAAAATAATTTTAATACATTCAACTATTTGCAGCATCTATTCTTTTATTTGAGATTTCTCATATTTTCATATAAAATATTGAACTATTTAAAATGATTGTATTTATATTGTAATTGTAAAAAATAATAAATATTTAAAGTTAAGTTATAAATAAATGAATAAATAGATAAGCGATAATAATTACTATATGAATCGATCCAAATACTCAATTGTCCTATCGTAAACTAGTCTTCCAGCATCGGTTCCCAAAGTAAAGTCGAGATGAGTCCAAATTGGGTCACGAATTCGATGATCAATCACACTGTCTGGCGTGGTGAATGGTCGAGCTCGTAGTTCTTGAATGAGTCGATCCGTGTCAGGTATGGATGAAAGATAGTCGTTCTCACTGCGCACAATCACAATCGTGAGATTCGAAGGAATGTTGGCGAGATTGTAGAGAGGGGGCGTGGATTGTTGGTAGACTCGCGTGTTTGCCTCAGCACTGGCAAAGTCGAATCGTTGAAATGTGCCCGAACTGATCAACTGAAGAAAGTGCACCACCTGCCAGGTGGAACTGGTGGCGGGTGTGAAGTGAAAGTAGACGGGCAGTCGACTCCGGTTGAGGTGTTGCGTGTCGAAGCCACCAAAGAGGAACATTGCATTGGTGCACAGAGTCGCCAGTTGGGACAGTTTGCACAGAGGCTGGGACAGGCTGCTGAGCATCGAGGACGAGGGCGCAAACCGATGGCCCAGAGAGTGCACAAGGCGAGACCAGGGCGCGAGGTACTGCAAGGGAGACTCGATTCCACTCATGTACACCACTGGGGCCCAGGCAATGAAGGGACGGATTTGAGATGCAAACTCGGGTCGTTCGGAGAGGAGTGCAAACATTGAGGTAGCACCTAACAAAAAAATCCAATTAAAAACATTACTACAAAATCTATAGTAACATACCTTGTGAATAGCCCACAAAGCCCACCGTATCACTACCAGTAACAGTACGAACCTTCTCGACAATACTCGGCAGATCATACTTGGCAATTTGATCAAACGAAAAGTTCCAATACTGTTCACTGTCCATGTGACGAGTCTGTGGATTGCGTCGATAGTGCAAATGCATTTGACTGTAGTCATTGCCTCGAGTGTTAGGCAGCCAAACATCGTACCGTTGTGTGAGTAGTAGAGCAAAGCCAAAAGTGTCACCATAAGTGGAGTTGGCCGAGTGCAGGTGAGCTGAGTTGATGAGAAAGTCCGTCGATGCACCGAACAGTCCGTGCTGTACAATCACAGGTTTGTGGGTTAGCGTGTGAGTGGTGGAAGAGTAGTGGAGAGGCAGTAGTCGATGAACGGACAGTAGATAACCATCTTCGGTTACGACAGAATGCGTCTCAAGGCTGAAACCACGTGAGGCCACCAACTCTTCGATGGTTCGGTCTGAATCGGGATCGGGTGGACTGATAGGTCCGGTAGAGGAGGATGACGGGTCGGACATTATCTGACCAGCAGTTTGGTACACCAAGAAGAGCAAGAAATACAGCGATGACATCTGAAATAAAGTCAAAAGGTTAGTCAAACCAACAAACTTAATCATCAAAACAAACCTTTACGAACCAAAATGCACGAGAACTGACAAGAAAGTAAACCAGTCTAACCAAACTGAAAAGTCAGTCAGTCAGTTACACGTCTTCGTCTATATGTTGTCATGTTGTCACAACTAAAACTAACAGTCAAACCACCTAATCAAAAACATCTGTTTCCACCTAAGTGTAAATAGACCTTTTCTTTTCTAGACTATTTCTCCCTGCCTTTGTGGCTCGTTTTTTAGGTTGTCTTGGTGGTTCTATATCTGTTAATGAAATATTAATTAAATTATATTCAAATTTAGATTTTAGATTTTCTTATATAATTTTAGCTTAAATTCGGATTTGACGTCGGATTTTTATGAAATGGTTAATCAAATTGTACTTTCTTTATATTTTCTTTTTCGAATTGTTTTTATTAAACTCGACACCGCGTTAACCAGAAATGGGCGGGAGAGAAAGTGTTTTATTTGCAAATCATTTTTAGATAAATTTCATTTAAGAAATTTTTTATTTTTATTTAATAATCAATTAAATACTTAATCCATTTTGCTTACAATATCATATTTTTAACATTGAACTTAGATTATTTTTTATTTAGTTTAGTAATTTTTAGGAATTCTGATCAAAATTTAACGAGCAAACAGATTTATTAAATCAACTAAATTTACAATTTTATTTGACAATTTGTATTAGCACCTGAGCTGTTTGGATTTTTAAGAGGTAATCAAAATCTATCTAAGTTAGTTTTTTGAACTGGCTTGAATTTTTGAATACTAATAATTTTGATTTACTATTTCCGCTAACTTTGTTTATATAATTTTAATTGTTTAGATTAATTTATTTAAGAAATTATCTTATCTCCTCACTGAGTATATTTGTCCAACTCCTCAATGACTCGATCATAGACCAACTTTCCCGCATCACTGCCCAGCACAAAGTCAATGTGTGTCCAGTTGGGATCAAGCACGATGTGATCGTTCACTCGCACTCCATTCTTTCTCAACCGCTCAATCAGCCTTGAAGTGTCAGCCATTGAGGAGAGATAATCATTTCGTGCACGAAACATTGATATTACCGCATTCGGTGCAATACGATCCAGAGGGAATTCTGGTGCAGTCACTTGTCCATATGCTTCACGATTCTTACGAGCAGTGCCATAGTCGAATCGAGTGAAACGTTTCGATTGAACCAACTGGGCCCAGTGAGCAATTTCCCAGGAAGATGTGGGCGAGGGTAGATGTTGGAAGTAGACAGGAATTCTGGTCAGATTCAGATGTTTTGGATCGTAGCCCGAGAAGAGGAAAACCATATTCTGACAAAACATTTGCTCCTCGACATAGTTCGCACAGAACAGTTCAGAGAGTCGATTCACCAGATGAGACGACGGAATGAACTCACCTCCGAGCATACGAAGAACCGGTCCCATGGAAGCGAGATAACGAATTGGTGATTTGATGTCAGCCACAGTAGCAACCGGTGCCATTGCAATGAAGGGTTTAACCACTTGTGCGTATTCAGGTCTGAGGGATAGAAGCGCAAACATCATGGCCGTCCCCTGTGAATACCCAACATAGCCCACAGTCTTCCTTCCCGTAATCCTCCGAACATAATCCACCACAGCAGGAGTGTCGAATCGAGCCATCTGATCAAACGAAAATTGCCAATACTTTCTCTCGTCATAATCATACGTTGTATGACCTCTCGAATATCTATTCCCACGTGAATTACTCAACCAAACGTCATACCGATCCGTCAAATGCAGCCCAAAGCCGAGATTATCACCACAATTTGAATTGTTCGTGTAGAGGTACGGAGAAGAGATGAGAAAGTCCGCAGCCGATCCAAAGAGACCATGTTGTACAATCACGGGTTTGCGTTTGACTGTGTAGCTGTAGTAACCAGCTTCCTGTGGCAGACCAATCGACTCCTGTGGATGGACAATTCGGTACAGTGCGAGATAGTAACCATCTTCGGTTGTGATGTTGTGCAGCTCAAATTCCAAACCATGAGAATGTATAATCTGTTCCAGAGTACGAAATTCATCAGGATCCAACCCTAGGACCAATTTCACGGTTGCTAGAGTTTGCAAGATAAGTAAAACGAAACAGCAAAGAAACTGCATTTTCTTCTTCCTAGTCGACCTTGTCAATGTCAACTCAACTGTTAAATATCAATGCACAGCTATGAGTTGAATGCTAAATGTTGTTTTCGTGATAGTAATTTAGTTTTAGAAAATGTCTTATCACTAATATAATCGTCTTTTAGCAATAGCAAATATTTGCAAACTTATTGGTCAATACACGACTTATTCGGAAATATCTTTTATCTTCTATTTGTTTTTTGCTTTAGTACTTTGAACTGTTAAATAAAGGTTTATATTATGAAAATTATTTTTTGTCAATGTCGTAATTAAACAATTTTAATTTAAATTTCCTTCATTTAAAGATTATAGAAGTTTTTAAGCTTGAATTTTTCTTTCTTGTAAACTTGAAAAGGTAACTTTTAAACAATGTTTGCTTTTTTTACTCCAGAAAGTCTATTTTATCAAACGTCATTTGTCATTTTTTCATTATTTTTTTAAACAATATCAGACACCATTACATGGCATATTAAAGAGTCCATTGGCACTACACTATCATTTTGGAATATAATTTAATCTATTCGGGGATTCTTAAATTTAAACGATTTATTAGACGGGTTTCGACATCTATGATGACTAAATGGTAACAAAATTAAAATTAAGAAACTTCTTTTCAAACTTTCTTCAAACTACGATGTCAATCAAATCAAATCAAATAAAAACTTTAATTTTTATCTTAGTGTGTTGAGGCAGATTGCAATGTGCCTAGGCAATGTGCGATCTCCCTAACATTCCGTCTTACATTTCCTAGGCAGTGTGCACTGCAGTGCACATTTCCGTTTCTGTTCACATTAACTGTAACATGTATAATCCAAAGTTAAGAATCCAATTTTTTTGCAAATTGTGTATTTTTCTAGATTTAAAATGAACAAAACTAATCTTATGGGGGTTTCATTAGATTCTTAGATACAAGAGTTGTTTAATCAAGAGTTTTTTTAAGTGCAATTCATATTGCTTTGAGAGACATTTACACGAGAAGTTATGGTTTATTCATTAAGAAGGTTGGTTTTGGTGTCATTCTAATTAATAAAAGATTATCAAGTAAACTCAAAAACTTTATTTTAAAAATTCCATTTTTTCAATTACTTTGACAACAAAATATATAACATGATCTGGGTTTTGTGTACACGAGCAGTAAACAAGTGTGTAATCGTTATTGTTTTTCGATTCAAAAATTTTTTGATTAATTATTAATTAGCTTGTTACTGCGTCTCGCTATTGAATCAAAAGGTCTTTAAAAAACACTATAATAGATTTCGATAAAAGCATTTATTTTGAATTAAAATTTTTTATTTTTTGATAATTAATCAGACACAGGCAGTGTGAATAAATTCAGGATCGGACACAATTTAATCCGTTTGTTTCACTCTCATTATTTTTCATTCTAACAATCAAAAAACGGAAAACTGTTCTTAAAAAACTCTTGCCTTTGTTTTATTGTTTCTCGAGAATCTGATCCTGATTTGGTCGATTGTGTAAAGCAGGTTAGTTCTATTTGAATAGAATATATCAAGTCAACTTTTTTACTTTTTTCTCCATTTCGTCCTCGATTTCTGATTATAATGGTCAAACTAATCAAATATACTTTTTCTAATACTAGATACAAGAATTGTCCAATCAACAATTTTTAAGCGTATTCAATTTTTTGTAAAAATGTAGCGTTAACACAAATATCGTTTAAAAAAATTAATTATAGTATTTCTTTTTTAATCAACATTTTAAAGAAATTTTTTAATTCGAGTTTACAAAAGGTCAAAACAATCTTAATTTTGTTTTTTTGAATTCAACACCTATTGAAAACAACAACATTATGTTTATTACTTATTTTCTATTTCGAGTTTGTTTAAAAAGATTAAAATCGAGAGATTAAGAGTATTTAAAGTCTTAAATGCAATTCAGTTGAATTATCATTGTTTCAGAATGATTATTTATTTTTTACTTGTTGAATCTGTTTCTAATTAAACTGGTAAAACGAAAATTTTATAAGCAAATGTGATTATTTAATATGAAACGTTATCTGATGTCATACAACTTCTTCTCTTTCTTATCGTCTCACTTATTGTCTATTTATCCTTTACTAATCTCGACTGAAAATTGCACGGTAAGTTGGCGCCAAGTAGTTATCTTTTTTAGCAAAGCATTTTAGTGTAAGAGTTTATGGAAATTTGACAACTCCAATGGGTTGTTTTGTAGTTTGCTTAATGTAAAAAAGATTTACAAACAAGAGAACATCACCAAATCAAAACTCATTAGAGATATAAACAACCAAGAGTGTTATGAATCATAACTTATGATGTTTAATAGACAGATTCACTTGTGTCCAATCTGACGTATCGAATAACAAACGGTTAAAATTTATAGTTAATTTTTTAAAATCATGAGATTCTATTTATGTTTTTAAATTAAATATTACCGTAATAATGTTTTTCGACTAATATTTGCTTGTTTGTTTTTATTTCTCTAATGTAAATTAGTGTATAATACTATTCAAAGGTAAACATACTGTTTCTCATAATAATGAATCTACCAAAATTGAAAAATATTCTTATTCATAAAATGCTTTATTGATTAGCTTTGGAGTCAATCAGATTATCATATGTTTCCGGGTTGGTTTGTATTTTCTCATATCTATTCTCATTCTATCATATTGATAGATCTCTTGGTGATTTTGAATGATTAAATATTTTATTGTTAAATTTATTTCAATTTTTTATTAAATATATTTTTCACATAAAATTTATTTACTCGTGATTAACGAAAAACGTTTGTTTTAGAACACTTGATGGCTATTCACGACAGTAAAAGAATTATGTCGCATGTGAAATATTGCAATAGTTTGATTGATTTTTTCCTATAGATTGTTTGGATCAAAATGCACAAAATGGTTCCACTTTGCTTTTAAATTTTGACTTGGTTAGTCTTTTAGCGCGACTCTTTAGATTCAGAGCTTTCTTAGATCTTCTTATCATTTTAATTAAAACTTATAAAAACATTAAATTGATATTCAGGTGATAGATTTCATTAAAAGGTAAATTCATATATTTTGTTCAAAACTATAATTGAATCGGTGTAGTGCATCAAACATGGTACTGATTATGCAGATGATGATTAAATTATATTTTCGAGACAGTCAACAGGCAAAATCTTAATTTAGAAAAGCAACAATATTATTAAACTAATTTAGAAATAACTGAACAACTTTTCTAAATTATTCTTGGCATACATCCCTAATTCTTCACTCAATCTAACTTTTAAGGTACAGCCAACTTTTTCGTTATCAAATGATGTTGTTCAAACTTGTCTGGTATCTGCATTCATTTGCAACTATTAATATTGATAACTATGCCAACTGGTACTGCCCACAGTCTATTAAATAACGCGTGCTAAAGTCTCTAATGTTCTTACTGATTCTTACCTTTTGCTTGTCATTAGTATTGAGTTGGGAACCTTTGGAATCGTTACAGTTGAGTAAACTTGACATTGAATTGGCCACGAAATTCGTAAAATACGTACGTAAAATATTGGTTATGATGGGTTAACATCAATCAAACGTCAATGCACAGCTATGAGTTATAAAGTTGAATGATAATTTTGTTTAAAAAAAGTGTCATCACTAATATAATCGTTTTTTAGATAGCGTATATTTGCAAATTTATTGGTCAACCCAAGACTTATTCGAAAATATCTTGTTTCTATTTGATTTTGATTTTGATTTTGATTTTGATTTTGATTTTGATTTTGATTTTGATTTTGATTTTGATTTTGATTTTGTTTTTGTACTTTGCACTTTGAGGCTCGCATACCAATGAGTTAGAATTTTCTCCATATATTTCAAAATTATTTTAATCTTGTTGTCTTAAAGAAAGAATTTTACATGCTTTTATTCATACTCGGATTAACTGCCTAACCAAAATCGTTATTTAAAGTGAAAAGTTTAAACTTTTATAATTTTGCTTACTTAAGTCGTATTCATGCACGCACTTTTAAAATTGTTTTTGTTTTTAGTTTTAATTTAAATTAATTTAAAGTTAAATTGAATATATTTTCTAAAGTATTCCTGGTAAAGGCAAGTTAATTTTTAAACTTTTAATTCTCAATTTGATATAAATTAAAGCCACCAATAAGTTAATAGAATTGAAGAATTAACTCATCTAAAAATTTAATCATTTTGACACGTGGATTTTGTAAACAAGTTTTTTATTTTAAAAAAAATTTCTTATACTCTCTTATAATGTATATTACCAGTTTTTCGCACTGTACTATTTACACTGGTTTTATGCATCTTAATCTCAAACATTCTATTTCATCAATTGACTTAGATGTTTGAAATTTCGTTTCGTCTGTATTTCTTAATTTTTTCTTGTTGCACATGTTCGAGATGAAGATCAAATTTGTAGGACCACTTCCTGAGATAGGCACTCGATGGTACTGTGAAGTCTGTTTTGTCTGTGAGTGATTTCTTTTCGAAACATGGATATGACTTGATTCGGTTGGACAAATTGGATAAGGTGGTGTGAATTTCCTCACAGTCAGTTAGAGCATTTAAAGATTGAGAACTATGGAGAGTTTTCATCGTGTCGAAATTATTGTTTGTAAAAAGCAGTTTACAAATATTATCATTCAAATTTCATCAAATAAATTTAAAATTTATCAAGTATATTTCCATTTTAATTTAATGATTTATTTTGTACCGTGTTTATCAGAAATGCAAAGGTAAAAATTATTTTAAATGTCAACGTTTAATTAAGGTTTAAATGTCAAAATGGTTTGCTTTGTTCGACAATCTATCTATATTGCCTTGAACCTTAAACTTTACTAATTGAAAATTCGTTTATTTTTTGTTTGCATGAATTTGATTTTCGGTAGAAACAGATGATAGGTAATGACCCACAAAAGAGCGATCAGATGAAAGGTGAGGTACAATGTGAAACGAGTTCGATGAAAAGTAAACCATTTGCTTATTCATTCTGTTTTGTTAAATTAAATTGATAATAAATACTATATTACATTACGAGTTCTCACTTCCTTGAAAAGGTTTAAATTTTAAAATTTTGATTTACAGAACTTTTTATTTGAAATACAAAAATTGATGATTCAAAAAAGAGTTAATATTCCACTAATAGCTTTCTAGTGTCTGTTTTATTAAATTAATTCATTTTGAAATTACTACTTCATTAATAATCTGGTTATTCTCAACTTTTGCTCTGTCCCCGATATCTGATTATAATATGGTTAAACTAATTAAATGTGTTTTTATAATTTTAAAAACAAGAATTGCCCAATCAAAAATTTTTATGTGTAATTCAATTTTTTGTAAACATGTAACACTAATCTCGTTAATAAGATTGTTGATTGTGTTACCCTTTGAATGATTTCCTAAATCTCCGTTTACTTAAAGGTCAAAACATATACTTAATTTACGGTTTTTGTACTAAACTCTTTTATGAAACTATAGATTAATGCTCGTATTACTTATTTTTATTTAGGATTTCGTTCGAGTATTTTTTCTAGTTTGTTTAAAAAGTTCAAAATCGACCAAATAAAATTATTTAATGTCATTAGAAAAAATTTTACAATTTGACTGAGAATTTGCCCGGTAATTTATAAATTGACGTGTTTGACGATTTGTCGCTAACATATACAATATTTAGTTGTTGAATTAATAAGATTTCAGAATAATTATTTTACTTTTTTGGTTTGTTTGTGGTGTCCAGCTCCAACAAGTCAAGGAGTTCAAGTATCTCGGGGCTCTGTTCACGAGTGATGGACGGCTGGATAAAGAACTAAACCGACGCATCAACCTCTCAAGCGTAGTCCTTAGAGAGCTCTGGGCGGGGATGGACAGTTCAAGGATCAGTAGAGAAGCAAAGCTCGCCATCTACAAGTCTTTATTCAGAGCCGTCCTCACCTATGGTCACGAATCTTGGACTCTGACCGAAAGAACTAGGTCGCGGGTACAAGCGGCCGAGATGCGCTTTCTGAGAAGGATCTTTGGTGTCACCCGTTTGGATCACATTCGGAACGCATCGATCAGGGAGGCCATCAACATCGAGCCGCTACTCCTCTGGGTGGAGAGGTCCCAACTCCGGTGGCGTGGTCACGTGGAACGGATGGATCCTGATCGTCTGGTTTGGCAAATCTTCAACGCGGTGCCAGATGGACAAAGACCGGTTGGCAGACCAAGGACGAGATGGATGGACCAAAATGACGCCCTCTTGAGACGTGTTGGCCTGAACCCGGACGAAGTAGCACAAGTTGCCACGGACCGATCCTTGTGGAGGCAGAAGATTTTTGGGCTAGAGCCGCGACCCGATTTACGGACATAGCGGTGTGATGTTAATGTTAAAAAAAATGATTTGTTTAATGGCTTTTTTCTACAGGTAAAACATAAAAATATTATATGCGAATGCTGTTTAAAGTTATGCTATCTTCAATCTACAATCTCAACCAAATAACAAACCATCTAAACCATGAGAATGTACAATGTATAATCTGCTCCAGAGTAAGAAATCCATCAGGATCCAACCCCAGGACCAATTTAACGATCCCAAGAGTTTGAAAGAATAGTAAAATTGAACATTAAATAATAAACTTAATTTTCTTTTTCCAAGTCAACTTTGTCAATGTCAACACAACTGTTCACTGTTCAATGCTCAAGTTGCTACGAGTTATGATGTTGAATGATAAATGTTGTTTTTGTGAAATTAATTTAACTGTAAAAAAGGTTTTATCACAAATATAATCGTCTTTTTCAGAGCAAATATTTGCAAACCTATTGGTCAATTTACGACTTATTCTGAAATATCTTGTATCTTCTATTTGTTTTTTTGTACTTTGAACGGTTAAGGCTCTGATAGATATGAGTTAAACAGTTTTGTTTGGTCTGTTCCATATAAATGTTTAAAGAAAGGTTTTTACATATTTTTATTTACACTCAGTTCAATGTCGAGTGTTTCAACAATTTTCTGATTTAAATATCCCCCCTTTAACATAATAAAATAACGCGTTTGGAGTTGGTGATCGTGCAAAAACAAACACGCATGCGTCAGTTTACACAGTGAAAGAAGCACACGCTTTGTCAGCTGTTTATGTTTTGCTTTCGCCACCAGTAGCACAACAGCTCACCCTACCCTCCTTGGGTTCTTCTTTTTCACATTTCCACTTTTGCGTTTTTGTTTTGATATCTTATCGCCGCCGTTATGATCACTAATGTATCTTTATCTCTCTTTCGTCATCATCATAATTCGTAGTGACGAAGATGTCAACAACATTTGCGAGGTCAGATGTGTTGGAACCGAAACCATCTTCAAATCTCAATCAAATCTATAATATTTTGTATTTGTTTTGGAATAATTTCTACTTGAACGAATATAATCAGTTAATGATTGCGAAACGGATGACCAATTTCTATATCTGGGGAGCATTCTGACACTGAGTTCTGTGATTCTTTTGATTGTTTACAATTTCCTTTGAACAATGTCTGTTCGTAAAATCATGATTTGTGCTAGATTTGTTCTTATGATGTTTTCTTGATTAACGTTTGCAATGTTTTTTTGGAATAACTGTTATTTCTTTTCTCTTTACAACCTTATAACATTGTAATGATTGAATCAAATCCTAATTCTGAATGTGGTTTTTATGGTAATTTCAAACATTGGAAGTACCTTCACTACTAGCTATCTAGCAAATCTAAAAATCTGGCTAATCAGTGTTGCTTTCACCTATCCGAATCACAAAAACTTCAAAATGATGTTTTAAATCCAGGATGGCAATGTATAAGATGAAAAGTTAATCTTCATATCAACATTCCATTCTTCATCTTCATTTTAGATTGCACTCATAATGTTTCCTCGACGAATTCAACCCTTCATATTTCATCAATTCTACCATAGCAAAATATGCATGCACAACGGAACGCATCGAATTACAGTTTTGTAGTTTCTTGCTCAACTAAGTTTTTTCTATCATCTCATCATCAATGCACCTTAAAATCCCAAATGATTATACAACAAAATAATCACTTTACGAATCGTTTATGTTGGATATACTCTTATCTAAGTGAAAAGTCTCTCTCTTTACTGACCAGTTAAAAGCCGAATTAAATGGTCAAGTCTAATCAAGTGTAGCCTTTAGAAAGTTCACTTTGTTGGATTAGCATTGTTCACTTCAAACTTAAAAATCACTTACAATTCTTCCATTTCTATTATCTTACCAGAGATGCTCTCAACTACCAGTTCCACATCACGCCAGCATATAAAGTCATTCATCGGCATAATCAAGAGACTTTTCGAAATCTTTCTGTGTTCAAGATCTGAAAGTTCCAATTTATTCACATTTATAATACATCGATTCAAGAAATTTTAAAATATGATCAAATCATTCTCTAACATTTCTTCGTAAATAATGTTCGTTTTTTCTGTGAATTTTAATTGAGGGAATGATTAAAGTATTTTTTAACCCAAACATTTTTCATTTGAATTATTCATATTCTACAAATTTTTCTTCATTCACACCAAATGGCGTTTTTTCAAGGATATGTTGTTGAAAGCACAAATTGCATTGTGCCAACAAACAGAATTTCCTTGATTTGAGTGAGAATAAACAATGGAACGATCGAGTCACAGAAGTTGTTCATATTTGTTGTGTTTTTGAATTTAGCTGTGATATGGACGAGCCAACAGTAAAAATATACAATAGTACATAATAAGTTTAGATAAAGATGAAACTGAATTCGAGCAGTCGTCTTTTGCAGAGCAGTTGGGCATTTAAGTCTGAAGATCTACTGAATCTGGCAATTGATACAATTGTTTCTTGGTCGATACAGAGCCGAAACTACTCGTCAGATTTCCGTAATTTCTTTATGAATATCATTCAGTGTATGTCATTTGGATTTCTCAATGTCTATCATGGGAGTTAGATGTGAATTGAAAACTTAATACCTCAATGAATCACCTCTTGCTTATTTTCTCCATTGACACCGTTTTGAAAATGTGAATCTAACTTTGTTACCTATGACATACATCGTATGTGGGTCGTGGTGATAAATAAAGTTACACGAATGCTAATTATTATTACTTTGTACGAACAAAGATTCGTACATCCATTCATGCACTTTGACGACATTACATATGGTTAATAGCGATAGTATTGTCGTTTAACTCAATTTTGACTTATCATAAGTCTTATGCTATTAGTTATCAATTAAAATACATACACCGAAGGTGTTTTTTACAAGGAGACGTTCGCCCCGCGACAAATTGAGAAGCGACAGCTTCGAAATTTGAGTCTCCTTGTAAATTTTATTTAAAAAATTATTATGTAGGTTTTGAATCTAAATTTTGGGTTTCTTCTAAACTTAAAGTAGCTTTAAAACATTTTTTTTCGTTTTATGTTCTCCAGAACGTTTTATCAAACGGTAATGAATTCATTTTACTTTAACAATGACCACTAATCTAACTTGAAAATGATTATGTTAAATAAAATTTCAAATTGTCAATTTTCAATATCAGTTTAACAGTTAAAATAACGCATAAAATTTTTATTCTGAAAGTTGATTTAAATTAAATTTATATAGTGGCTTCAATAGTTTTTTAAAATAATTTCTTTGTTCATTTGAAATCTCAGTCAAAGCTTTTAAAGGTCAAAAATATGTCAATTTTAAACTTTTGATTCTTAATTTATTATAGATTAAAGCCACCATTAAGTTAATGGAAATGAACATTGAAATTAAGTGCCCTAGAAAATGAGGTCATTGGACACTTTAATTCTGTTAACACGTTGATCATATTGTAAACTTATTTTCTTATTTTTTAAAGACGTTTTATTTAATTTTGTACTAGTTTCTGTAATGTTCGTTATTCGTTATTTTTTTTGCATGATTTCAATTTTCGGTAAAAACATATGATTGGCAATGAACCACAAAAGGATAATCCGTAAAAAGGTGAAGTACAATGTGAAATGAGTACGATGAAAAGTAAACCATTTGCTTTTCTATACATTGTCTATTCATTCTGTTTTGTTAAATTAAATTAATATTAAATACGTTATTTTAAGTTTTTTCGGGGATTCGTTCTTGAAAAGGTTTAAATTTTAAAATTATAATTCAGATTTTCTATGAAATACACAATTATAAAAAAGCGTTAATAATCAACTCATAGCTTTCTATTATTAAACTTTCTCTACTATTTGTCATAATAAAACTATCATTTTATGTCAAAAGTTTCTGTTTAATTCACGTAATTCATTTTGAAGGCCACTAAAACAAATAGTTTTCCATGAAACCACGTACAGCTACAAGTTCTTCAAGTGTTAGTCCTTTGTCTGGATCTGTCTTAAAAACGGTGAGATGTAATTAAACAGGTTAAACTAATTAAGTATGTTTTTTCTAGTTTTCAAATTCTAGAATTGCCTAATCAAGAATTTTAAGTTTTTTTTGTAAACATATCGCACTAACAAGAATCTCGCTTAATAAATTGTTGCTAGTGTTACCATTTGAACTAGTTGCTACAGTAATTCCTGGACATAGCGCGACATGCACTTAGCGCAAAGTGAAGGGCGTAACTGAGATTTTATCGATAGTTTCGATATATCGACCATCACGATGAAATCGATACCAATTCGAATGCCACAGAATCCAATTCGAAGGGATTACTCTCAACTCACTCTTCTCGTTGTGGAACGATATTCTCCCTCCTTTTGAATTCTTTCTTATTCGGCAACTTTGCTTATCTGATGCTCCAAAAAGAGAACGCTCCGATATGTTCATAACCAGGAAGAAGCGAAACCCAAATGAAAATTCCCGTCAAGTTGATTGGAAGACCAAACTTGAAATTGCAAATGATGTGTTTGGCAACAACTTCACACTAACAAGTGCCTGATAACCTCAAAAGTAAAGTGGCTGCTCAGCCGGTTCCAGGGGCAGCTTGGGACACCCAAATTCAAATTCACAGGTTCGATTGGCTGGTGGCAAGACTTCGTTCGTTTCAATCTTAAAAGTACAAAATGAGTGGTGAAGTTGGGAGCAGATCATGAAGCAGTGGCACTATTCATCGAGGGTGAGTACCAACAGAGCCAAATCTACAATATCGACGAGACTGCCATGTTCTGGAAGATGCAGTACGAATCGACTTTTGCAACACCAAAGAACTCCAATGTCCAGAATCATCAGTGCGATTAACTACAATCAATTTGTCACAAAATAATCAATTGTTATTGTTTGTTTACATTTTTAAATGACTGAACTGTACAGTGTACACATAAGTCGTAACAAGTCATATTTTTAAATTAAATTGCCCTAATAATCGAGTTCATTTTGCGCTAACTTTGAGAAATTTTGTTTTAACTTCCACTTTGCCTCGAACTTAACGCTCGCGCTATGTCGAGATATGATAGATGAAAGGCCACTGGCGCATGCGCATTGTTCCAAAATCTGTTGTACCTTCTACTGTACCTCGACTTAGCGCAAGAATTTCTCGGTGGCTTCTGCAGGACTAACTGTATATTGGTATCAATTTTGTAAAAGGTCAAAACATATTCTTAATTCTAGGTTTTTGTATTCAACACTTTTTTGAAACTATAAAATAATGTTTATCATTTATTTTAATTTCGGGATTAGATTGAGTTGTTCTAGTTTGTTTAAAAAACCAAAATTGACATTATGAAATTATCAAAAGTAGTAAATACAATGCTAAGTTAATTTTTTTTGTAATACGGTCACTGTAGTGATTATTATAAATTATAATTTAACAGGTAAAACAAAAATTGTAAATGCAAAAGTTATCTGATGTCATAAAACGTTTTCGGCTTTTTATTATACACTATACATACTGTCGAATTATCTTCTACTAATATGAACTAACTGAAAATTGTCCCTTGAGATGGCGCCAAGTTTCATTTGTTTTTAGCGAGTCACTTTAGAATAAAAGTTTATGAAATTTGACAACTCGTAGTAGACCTGACTTTCTTGTTTTTTAGTTTTTTTATTCCAAATAATTCAGAGACACAAGAAAACATCACCAGATCAAAAACGTCGTAACAATCTCATTAGAGAATTAAACAACCAAGAGTGTTATGGTGTTTAATTGACAGATTCAGTTTTGATCCAATCTTAAGCGTCGATTAACAAAAGGTTAAAAATCATGATCAAGAGTTTTTAAATTTTGAGATTCTATTTAAGTTTTCAAATTGAATATAATCATAATAATGTTTTTAGTTTAATAATTGCGTGGATTTTTGTATATTTTCCAACAAGTGAAAGGTAACTTTACTGTTTCTCCTAATAAATCTACTAAAATTGAAAATTATTTTTCTTAGTCATAAAATATCATCTAGAACAGCTTTGGATTCAATCATGGTTTCAAATGTTTCAATTTCAAATTTTCATTGACTGATCTGTCCGCGAATTTAAATGGTTAAATATTTTATTTAGTTAATTTAATTCAAAATTTTTATTAAATATATTTTTGACATGAAATTTATTTTTTATGATTCACAAGAATAGTTTGTCTTTCAGAACGCTTGATTATTACTCACGACAATGATGGAATTATTGGCCCAATATATTGTCTGACACAACATGAACTGGATGGCCTCTTACTTTTGGGTTTGTTTATTTTTTAAAATCATTTTTTAAATCAAGTACTCTTAAACAGGTACTTTGCTTATTTAAACTTAATTTTCAAATAATTTTATTTAAATACACCGAGTTTAATGTATAACTTGTTTCAAATTAAATGTTTTTAAGTTTAATGTTAAAAAATTCATTTGCGATAACGGATTGTCTTTCAACACTTTATCCTTTGTGTTCCTACATGGTGACTAAATGGTAACAAACCAATGTTTAAAAAGAACAAAACTAATCTTATGAGGATTTTATTAGAATTTTAGATACAAGAGTTGCCGCATCAAGAGTTTTTAAAAGTGTAATTCAAATTGCTTCGACTCAAATTTTATTAAAACCATCATTTTATGTCAAAAGTGTCTGCTTAATTCACATAATCCATTTTGAAGGCCACTAAAAAGGAGGTTTATAAAAACAGCAACAAGTTCTTCTAGTGTAAGTCATGGATCTGTCTTGAAAACTGCTGAAACTTTTCGTATAACTAGCGATGTTTATTCGAAAAACTCAGACTGCACAACTTATTATCAAAGACAAGTTCAGGTTGTTCACAACATTCTCTTTTATTAATTTGATTACATCTTTTCATATCACTTCTTCAAGTTTCGCCAATCAATTTTATTCGCTCATTGAAACCAAAATGGATATTGAAAGTTAAGAATACCCTTGATATCTCGTACATAATGCACTATTGTATAAACATTTATCTATCGAACTGATCATTCGTGAGTTAAACATTATAAGTTATCAAATTTTTTGTACATGAAAGGGTTACTTGAAAAGGTAACAATATCAAAATTAAATTAATTTGGTTCAATTTTCTAACAATTTAAAAATATTATTTAAATATTGTTTAATTGGAGGAGCGACCGCAATCACTCACGCTGAGCGAGCGAAGCGAGCGAGGTGTGAGTGATTGCGGGAGCGACGATTCATACCCGGAAAAAAATGCGACTTCAGTCATTTTTGTGCGCATAAAATCTCCGAAACTACTGCATGGATCGGTCTGAAATTTTAACTCAGTGTTCTGGTGGTGGTGAAGGTGTGCAGTGCGCAAATAGCTCGCTGTAGGTCAAAGGGCACCGGAGATATGATTTTTTGAAAATTCGATATTTTGTATAGAAATGTGTTGGGATCGAGAGTCAACATTGTGTGTGTTCCTGTGTGACACAGCCAAGCACACTCTTCCCCCCGTGCGCCCGCTGTGCGTAAAGAAGATGCGCAGTAGCAAGCACACTCAGAGAAGTTGGATGCGGACCATTTGACTCGAGTGCAGTTGTGTGTGGATATTTGCATTTTCCAACAAATTCTAGCATTATTGCGACTCATAATTAGTCCGAAATTTTAAACCTTAAACAACTTTATTTAAAATAATACGTTTATTATCACTTAACCAATGGCATATTTAGTAATTAGTAAAAGTGGAAATTGCCCTTATTCGCTGGACAAATCCCCTTGCAGAAATGCATTGGAATTTGATTGAAAATTGAAAATGCAGTGAAAAACAACCTTTGACATTGTATTGGATCATTGAAACGTGTTCCCCACTAAGAAACTAGAACTAACAATGAGACTGAACACAATGATTAATGACAATTAAATTAAATTGCACAAAATGTGGATTTTTAAATCATTGTATCTATCTTCTGACCTTGAAGCTGCTTGAATTCACATGGATTAGGGAAAGATTGCGAAATTTCGATTTGTATTGGTTCACATTTATTTCATTCGACTTTTTGGAGTATGTTTTATTGGAGAGTTTCCTAACAAATGTTAGAGAAAGTTTTGTTGGGATATAATTTGTATCTGTATTATGTTCAAGCCAAAGATTTTGTGCATGAATACATGGGAGCTCAATAACATTTGGAATCAACGGAAATAGGAATAAGTGTTGCATGCAATGACCATATTTGAATAAGGTGGTGTTGACGATCACAGTCACACAATCAGAGATGAGTGATGTAAATCGAGAATTATTATGTGGTATGAATTGGTGTTAACTGATTATGATTACATTGATCTGCGTACTTAAGTAATCGTTTGAATGTGTTAAATATTTCTTTTCCAAAATGATTTCCTAACTGCATAAACATCATTTAACAGTTAATAGAGACGATAAAGAAGAATCATAGAAAAGTGTTGGCTAACCTGACAAGACGAGTATGACATCGTATCACCAAATGCATCCTAAAATATCGGAGTACGGATAATCAGACTTTATTTTTTTTGTAGACTCTCATTTTATATGATTCATATCCTTTCCTCCAATTGAAAAATGATTCAAAATGTCCAGTTTACACAGTAAATTTAATTCACACCAATCCCAGTTGGCAGATTTAAAAGATTCCACAATTGAGAAGTTGAATTTTATCAACTAATTGGAATCTCTAATTTTCTAATGGGTTTTATGCAACCAATTAAATTTTCAAATTATTTTGGTAATTTCTAAAAAACAATGTCCACTGGTGGACCGATGTCCACGGTTTCTGCATTCCTGTTTCACACACCCTCGCTCCGACTTTCATGCCAATGGCATTACCTATTTTTATTGATGATAGCTATATTGTTTCAAAATGCCAGCTGCTGGTTCAAATACTAGTCTTGGTATATAGCAGATATGTGGATTTTAACGATTTTCAATTTCCAGCAAAAAAATCTTTTATACTTGGTTGCTTTTAAACAGTTGGATTGTGGGTTATGAAATTTCTTGATTGTCTTTCTAAAAAGGTGAAACTAACTTAATTTTTAGAATTACTTTGCCAGGTTGAGGTAAGAGTTGTCTAATCGAAAATTCTTCAAGTGTAATTGCTTTTGGAGACATGTTATTTGTTGTTTTTTTCTCTAGCAATTGTTAAGGTTAACCTTAAAGTTGGTTGTTGTGCCAGTCAACCCCATAAAAGGTTATTTAATAAACTCATAATAAAGTCTATACAATAAGTCTATAGTATTGAAAAAATCTATGAAAAAATCATTTTCAATCTTGATATTTTAAAATGCTAAAGACTTATTGGAGGAGCGACCGCAATCACTCACGCTGAGCGAGTGAAGCGAGCGAGGTGTGAGTGATTGCGGGAGCGACGATATATACCCGAGAAAAATGTAACTTCAGTCATTTGTTGTGTGCGCTACAACTCAAATACGAATGCATGGATCGGTCTGAAAATTTAACACAGTGTTCTGGTTGTGGTCTAGATGTGCTGTATAGTTTTTGTGGGTATATAGGTCAAAGGTCAAAGGAATAGCGATTTTGAGAAAAATCCGAAATTTTGTATTGAAATGTGAAGGAATCGAGATATCAACACTGTGTGTGTGTCCCTCTGTGGCACACGCTTTCCCTTCCTCGAGTGCATAAAAAATATATTTTTCCTCATGTTCTGTGAAATTATAATAAACTTTGCTTATGGTTCCAGCTTAGCTCACCTAACCAATCAAATACTCTTTCAAAAGCAATCTACATTTGTCGTGACAAGAAACGACTATTCTCTCAATTTGATTTGGCACTCATTCTGTTTTACTATCGAATTGAATATTTCAAGATTCTCAAAATGTTTGTTCGTATTCAGCAGATGGTTGCGCCTTTTTTATATCTACTTTTTGTGTACAATTTACCGTTGAGTGCGTATCTGCTTTCAATTTCACTTAATCAAAATTTGTCTTCTGTGGAAAAGAGCAATTGCGCACTCTTTTTTGTCATGTCGAATTGTGGCAGGTTTTTCGTGTTGCCTTCTAATCATTTATGTTGTTCAGTACTTTCACAACTCAAACCTGTATTTATGCAATTTTCAACAGTATTTACGTCATCAACCACTAATCAAAGACAAACTCAAACTTGGCGCATTCTATGAAATGGTCAACTGTGAACGCAAATTTTACTATACACTTAGATCGGTTGAGAAAATTATTACGAAAGCGTTGTATGCGGTTTTTTTTAATTTGTTTGAATTTCTTAAATTAAAATTTTTCATTTTCGAAAAGTTCACTTTACTTTATTGTGCTTTTGTAATGTATGCACCTTTATCGTTGTAATTGAAAAAATTAATTTATCAAACTTTTGTCTATTCTCCGCCAAGGCTCAAAAAAGGTTATAATTATATTCAAATTACCTAATAAATTACGTTTTACATAATAATTTTTCAAAATGAATTCTTACTATTTGGATTTTTGTTTTTAAAATTTTGTTAATATTTTGTTTAAAAAAAGACTTTTTATATTTCATAGTTTTATTTACTGGCCTTTAGTTTATAATTTTATAATTCAAATGAATTTATGTAATTTTTTACCGTTTCATTGTTTAAAATGTCTTTTACACATTTCGTTTCTTTCTAATCATTAGAATACTCGTCTTAATGCCAAGAAGAATCCAAAATATGAAAAAATGATCTAAAACAAAAAAGATTAATTTAAAAATATTTTTATGAATCAAACTTTTGATTCTGTAACTCGAAAATTTCTGCAAAGGTTACCTCTTTCAATGGTCGAATTGTACTACAAATTTTTGGACCAAAATTGAATTTATAGAAGAAAATGTCATATTTCAATTTATAAATAATTAAATTTCTATCTATTCTTTAAATATTGTAGAATTGGAATGTTCCTTCGAGGTGTGTGCATTTGATTGACCATCAACGAGATTGGTAGTAGAACTATGGCGGATGCCCAGATTTGTAGTGTGAAAGTGAAACACACAAAAACGTATTCAAACATTGAGTTGCGATTGAATAGAATTTGACTTAAAATGAAAATATTGATTGGAATGTTTTTGTAGATGGCGATCAGTAGAACGCCACTGATGATTTCACTGTTGATTCGTACAATTAGGTTGGACATTTTCAAGTGTTACACTAAGAAGTTGGCTAATTTTCTATGACAATTTTCTGATATATTACGTCCTGTTGATTTCTTGGTTTTATAACGGTAAATTAATTTTTTAATAATTCTACTTTGTTGTCCAATGTGACCGATTGCGACAATTGCCGCAACCATTGCACATTGACAGAAGAACACTCGGTAACGGACAATTTCGAGAAAAAAGTAATACACCAATTTATCTTCGGTACAGATCCATAAAATGTAATGCTGTAGTGTCCCATTGTCTCCTCAGATGTCACTAGGCCTAAACGCCCTCACGCTATTTGTCCTTTGTCTCTGTATCTTGTCAAACCACTTCGGATGGTCCTACTCACGTAGACCTCCGCCCTCTGTCACTTGTACCCTCTTGCTCTCACTCGGTCCTCTCGACCTTCACTCGTTATTCAGACTTACTCACGATCAGTCATAACTTTATGTCTCTGTGTACTATTCCAATTGCTGCCATCTTGGCCGATAACACTCGTGCCCTATCTCGCTGCTTCGTTGCCCAAATAAATGATTTGATCTTATCCGAGCCTCGCTATTTACAGCGCTACAATGCCAGGGAAAAGGTTTTGACAGGATTGGAATACTTAAGATAAGAAATTTAATGTAGAGAATAACTACAGTGAAATAAAAAAGATTTTATTTAACTATTATTTTGGTTAACTATTTAAATATTTCAAATTACCTCCAAAAATTTGAAATGCATATCCAATCTAATCGCCAATAATCATAAGAATTAACATTTGTGCACGAATATTAGACGAAATTTTTGGAGAAGTGATAGTCTGTTTCGATATAGCTTTCGTTGATTGACATTTTCAAGATTAATCCAAATTTTATATTTTGCTTTAACTTTGCAGTAGAATTTGATTATTTTATTTTTGGTTTTAAAGCTTTTCAAGAATTTTTCATATTTCTTTTTATAAATATTAGTTTGTTCTTCATTTGCATAAATTAACTGGTAATATAAATCTTGATTCTGCGCAACAAATTGTCTCAAAATTTGGGTTGAAGTAAGTCTTCTTGGTAAATAGTAGAGATTGTACTGGACACAGAAGAGCAGCAGTTCAAGCAGCCAAATGAACAGAGGAATGAATTTGTCATAGCTCTCTGCATCCGAGTGCAAATAATGACCAATGTAATCGTACTGACGAAGTTGGGATGCAATTTTACCATTTTCAGATAAATTCACATACAACAGAGTGAACAGTCGTGGAATGAAGTACACAAACAGAGCACAGAGTTGAGATAGAAAATGAGACGACGATTTGTGGACTTTTCGATGATTTCTTTTGAGATTGCGTAAAAACAACGATGGAATTTGAGGTTTGAGAATAGCATATTTCAAAGGTAATCATAATTTTAAACTTATTAAAAAAATTATAAATAAAATATAACATATTATAAAAGTTTTATTTAAAAATATTTAAATATTATTATAAACAAAATTTGAAAATGAAATATAAATTTAGTGGAATATTCTGTATTTTCTTTATTTTTCAAATCGAATTGGAAGTGTCATAAATAACACAATTGGTGATATAACGTTTCGGGAGTTTAGTCGGAATTTATCGATTTTATTATTCGAACTGAACGAGCGTTACATTTGATTGTTTAAGGCAAGGGAAAAAGTTTGCCACTGCAATATTTGCTCGTTACCATGCGTAATTTTGGTTTAATTTATTATTTTTATTATTTTTATTACGATCACATTTCAAGAATTCAAGGAAGGTATACCTAAATTAAAAAATTATCTCTAATTCCATTTTGTTCTAATATATTTTTTTTTAAATTTTATTGGTTAATTTAAATGGTAAACTAAAATTTTTTAATTTCTTCAATTTCTCTTCAACTCATTGGAAAACACCAACAACAGAAATCCAATGTAGAACACTAGAATCTCCACAATCACTCGATAGGTGATCTCCTTAACCGGACCAACAGAAGCCGCAATTTTAGGTCCCCAAACGAGTCGATACAACAGTTCGTCATACTTTAATTTGTATCTCAACAATCCATGTCCCATCAACTGTTGCAGTGCAGGAATGTACCTCGCAGGATCGTGAATTGTCTTGGTGATCATCGCCAGACCAACCAAACAAATCAAATTTGCAGCCAATTGAATCACGATTATGATCAAATAGATCACTAACTGGTCAAATGGATGAGTTCGCAGTACAACCAGACGGACAAAGTAGACGTTCACAGGAATGTTGGTCACGAGAAAGAGTGCAATTAGATTGCTGATCAGTTCTTTGCATCCTTGAATCATCTGATTCGACACACGACAGTGCTCGGTTAAGAAGTTGCCAAGTTGATATCGTGAACTTTGTTGGAATCTACAGTTTGCAGATTTGCGCTTTCCCAACATGTTGACCAGTATTTTGGTTTGCTCAGAAATGTGCACCATGTTGGTCACAGTGTAAATGATGGCCATGAAGACAAAGTAGAGTACGAAGCAAGCAAATTCTTTAAGACCATAGTACAACATGATTAAATCAAACGTTATCCAGATAAGTTGATGGAACAAAATTTGTCGGTAGATTAGAGGAAGGTGGATCAGCACAATTGTGATTAATACTAAATCTTTGAAAGCAAATTAAATATTAAGCAAGACG
The DNA here is from genome assembly GCA_023373905.1 of Rhizoglyphus robini. Classification (NCBI taxonomy): domain Eukaryota; kingdom Metazoa; phylum Arthropoda; class Arachnida; order Sarcoptiformes; family Acaridae; genus Rhizoglyphus; species Rhizoglyphus robini. Next base: position 790,206 of record JAKIJQ010000040.1, on the reverse strand, counting down.
ATAAACCGCTTCAAAAATGGTCAAATTAAAAATATTTTTTATTTTCTAATAAATCTGAAAACTTACCAAACACAACTTGAATCACAAAAGCCAACTTATCAAACGCCAAACTCATCAACAGTACCCTTGATCTCAAATCATTGGAAATGTTTGGCTGCATCTCCATTTTCCAACTGAACAACTTTTCCTGATCAACATTTTCCATTTTGTACCAAATCTGTACTCGAGCCTTCTTCAAGTAGAAATACTTGGACACTAAAGTTGGAACCAACTTTAACAATTTTCGATTCGATTTTCTTTGCATTCGATTGTTCGTCTTTGTGATGAGAATTGTCTGTTTCCATTTTGAGTACCGAAATCGGCAGTACAAATCCTGATTGAGCACCACTATTTCGTAGAGCCATTTGAGTGTTTTGTTGGGCGGTAGCACATGCAGAGTGTGCTCAATTGAGAACATGAGACAATTTCCAGTCAGGATTACAACTGGCACAAGTTTGTCAAGCAAATTTGTCTCGTACAAGAGTTGCGCCCATGGGTCAAGCCAATGGTTGGTATAACTCGAGTAGATCAACAGAGACAAACGCATAAAGCCGTAGATAAATACGAAACAAATGAACCAGTAATTCCAGCGATAGTGAGGGTCGAGCTGCTTACGGAAAGCTTCTTTCGATATCGAGTACAGACAGCGACGGTATTTAGCATTTCGGTGAAACATTTTTATTCAAGTTTTAAATTTTGAATTTACTTTAAATTATTTAATTTTTATTTGAATATTTATTTTATACATTCAGTTTATTCGAAATTTATCGGAATTATTGCAAATTTAAAGGTTAAAGATTGGTCAATCTAGTCTTGCACTTGAAACTTTTAAAAGTTTTCAAATGTCTGGGTCAAATTTCTTTCAACTTTATTCAGGAGCTGTAAAGGTAAAACCATTTATTTAAAATTTATGTTTCCAATAATTATATGAATATTTTGACAATTTACAGTTTTGATTTATATGTATCAATGTTTTTATTTCAAATTTACATCTACATTTTATGTTTTAAAACGAAATTTTTCGGATTTATATAATTTTAAAAAGTTTTCCTCTGAGGTTTTAATTTAGTTATTACAATGCCAATTTAAATTCAAATTAAAATCTTCAACAGACCTGTTCAGTGAACACTCCCAACCATCTCAATTTTAATCAAAATTTTTTGAATTGACATTTTTTAGAATATTATAAATATTTTAGAAATTGTCATAAACCTCACTATAATATCAATGAATCATTTTGTTGTAATTAAAACCAAATTAACTAGATTTACTGCCAGCAGTACAGCTGAGCGATAATTGATTTAATTCTTGCCAAAATCAAAGGTAAAATATAAAATTGAACTCAAATTTAAAGAATACGACATCTTTCTAACTTCTTCCATTTTTTCTCTTCTCAGTTCTCCTCAAAGTTACACGTTTCATGATGCACAGGACAGTCTTGTTGTGACCCTCCACTAACGTAATCTACAAACATTCCCAGGTCAAACAAAATCTATTTAGAACAAAGTAATGAATAACTTTAAAGTCTGTGCACACACACATTCCCGGAGAGTAAACAGATGTCAAATTCTGTGAAGGTAAATTGTTTGGCTTAAAATGTTTTTTTTGGATTAATTTACACCCGACAATTATAGTTCTAATAATAAATAAACCAGTGCAATAGAAAGTTAGAAATAAAATTTCAAATACATTAAACAGTCAATGGTAATAAAGTGAGAAGTGCAGTCCGTCTCTGTGTCAAAGGTCAAGTCAGTCAGTTCTTTCTCCTCTCTTACTTTGAGCGTGCGAGTGTCTTTTAGTATGAAAGAGGGGTGTAACATGACACTTTATTCTGCGAATAGGCACAGGACGGGGCAACTGAACCAACAACTCTCAAAGTCTGCATGTGTTCATTATAAATTATAATTTCTAATTGACAACTCTGATAAACAACTTGAAAATACATTCATATGCATTCATCTTTCCATAGAGTTGTCTTAATCAATCAAATACAAATAAATGTGTGGATGATTTGGTTGTATAGGTTTAGATGGTGGCAGCACATTGTAAATTTTTCGTCTTAGTTTGCCTTTATTAGGCGAAGTGAACGTTAACCCTCTAAAACTAAGACAAACAAAATTTGTTTGGCGTAAATGTTCTGTTCATGAAATGTCATGGAATGTGTTAACCTCGTGTCGCATCTCAATTGCCAGTGACCACTGCACCGAGTGGCAGACCAATGTTCTTGTTGGTTGTGTTCGTTCTCTCCTCTCCCCAATCATGTTTCCATTGAAAAGGGTGTAATTCGATACCCTACCATCTGCCATATGCAGCAGCAGAGTGCGCATTGCGCGACAAATTGTATTACGTAATGATCGCACATTTGTGTTACTCGAATAATAATAATTTTTACTTTTACTCACTACAAATATTTTTAGGTTGACCTTGCACCTTACCCTTCACCCATAAGGCATCCTCACCACATAGAAACCGACAAACCGATATAATTTAGTTTTATTTAATTAATTACATTAAAGCACCTTTACCTGTCTATTATTGATAGGTTATTAAATTCCTTTGATTGGCCTCTTCCGTGGCTGGTCGCGTTCTTGAGATAATTTGTTCACAAATTCTCCACACATTTCTATGCTAAAATTTCCTTCTACTTTCACTGTAGAAAGAGCATTTGAGCTTCGGCCAAAAGCTGACCTCACTCCACTCACTCCACTCAATCGCTCGCTGGCGCTCGCTCTTTCGTTCCGTTCGTTTCGTTCGCTCAGCTAAAAATTCATTTTGAATTTAAATTAAAATATTTAAAAATTTAAAAATCATTAGGACTCGATGAAGAAAGATTAGCAAATAACTCAAAATTTCATTTTTCATTAGAAAATTTATTTTAAAAACATATATAAAAATGTCAAATAAAAAAATAATGTTATTCATTTTCTACTGAAAGATTGGGTAATAAACTTTTTGACGACAGTCCAGAACAAACAATGATTATTTGAATGTTCAAAAATGTTCTAATTAAACTTTTAAACTGAAATATAATATTTTTGAAAAAAAATCCGAAACAAAAATGGACCACAACTATTCATATATTATGCTTAAAATCAAACTTTGTCTCGTAAATTTTTTATTCAAGTATCATATTGTTTGGGACTTTGGCTATTTTCGTGATTATTTCCTTATATGGAAGTTGATCTTGAACAGAGGGACAGAAGGACGGAAAATGTTGTTCAATGTTAAACTATGTGAACGTTTTATTTGGTTCAACTGTATTCGTCTACTTCTGTTGTGTTACTATCAAAACAAACTTTTCCATGAATGGAACGTTCTACTATGCAACATTGTCTACCTTGAAGGTTTCGATCCGTATTACAATGTTGGTCTGGCTGCGGGACTACTGTTGGCTTCGATTAGTTACGACTCAATGTACGAGCGAAATTATGGAATCTCTGGAAGGCATTTCTGGAATGCATTGATTGAAGAGAATAATGATTTCTTCTTGTCAAATAGCTTTGAAAGATTTAGTAATGGCAAAAGTATTGCACAAAACTTCAGATTGATTGGAGTTGGATTGAGAAATGTGTTTCAAATATTTTACGTTGGTCTTGGTAAGTCACAAATTTTTTTCCGAAACAGAAATAAATGTTAACCATTAAAATAGAATCAAATTTCCAAAGATTAATATTTTTCTTAAAAAAATCTAGGTATTCAAACTATCTCCCTCCAAACAAAAATATTCTCCGAATTTTACTATTCAAACCAACTTTCCTCCATAATAGGATTGATCAAATATTTAATTTTCCAGTTTAATTGTCTCCTAAATATATCCTGCTTCCTAGTTGCATTTCACTCCATCATATTAGTGGGCATTTTTGTGTCTCTCATGGTAATCATTTCTCACATAAAACTGTTTCAAGTAGAGGAATATGTAAAGTTGAAATACACAACTAATCAATTTAACTCGAATGAATTGCGCAATTTTCTACGAATCAACAATGAGCAGATTCAAGTACTGCAAAATGTCAACGAAATCTACGGAACACTGCTGTTCATCTTTGTACTGATTGGAGTGCCTTCAAATGCGATTCTATGCATGACATTGGCGTTGAATATGAAATTAAGTTTACTAAACAAACTATTTCTTATCGTATTCATAGTAATGCAAATGTTGTTCCTCTTTGGGGCTCACTTTAGCGCAGCAGTATCGGTTCTCAAATTACATTGGCCTGTTAAAATCATTATGAAAATATTGATTTATACTTCAATTAGAAATTTACGATTAAAATTCAAATTGGTTCGTTATGTCGAGCAATTTCATACAACAAATCTTTACACGATCAACTATGGAAAATATGGAAAGATTACACTCACTTCGTTTGGAAAGGTATTTTACAAGAGTGGTAATTTTAAATAAATATATAATAATAATTTGTTTAAATCAAACATTAGCATCTATTCTATTATTTAAGATTTCTTATATTTTCGTATAAATTTTTAAATTACTTGAAATGATTTTTTTTAATTTATTCAACAATATTTTCGCAATTTAAATAAAAGTTTAACTTTTTTATTTGAAAAAATATAATTTACGATTCAAAACGCATTTACAAAAGCAATTTATTAATTAGTCATTACTGGCAAAAATTAAAAACGGTAAATGTAAAACCACTTTAAATTAGCAATTTCAAATGAGAATTTCTATACAGAGGTAGACCTAATTAGTGTTTTTTTTCACGTCAAGTTTGTTATTCGTTTAGAAAATTAAAAACATGGACATTCCTAGGTAACTGTGCAGTGCATTGTTAGTAAGAACATTTATAACACAAAAAAAATTGAAAAACTTAAACCAAACAATCATATTAAAAACAAACCAACAAAATGGAGCCCAACTTTGTTTTGCTGAAAATCAAATCATTTATCAGACATTTATTGCTTGATTATCATATTGTTTGTGACTTTAGTTATTTTCGTGATTATTTTCAAACTTGGAAGACGATTTTGGATCAAGGTCCAGAGGGACAAAGAAAATTGTTTTATGTAAAATTGTGTATTTATTTCTTATGGTTCAACATTATTCGTTCAATTTTGATGTGTTTCTACCAAGATCAACTCACTCACGAGTGGAATATTTTACTGTACAACATTGTCTATCTCGAAGGTCTGGATGCTCACTACAATGTGTGGATGGCTGCAATGCTACTATTGGCTTCGATTAGTTACGACTTGATTTACAGAAACAATTATGGAATTGTTGGAAGACAGTTCTGGATATTGATGATACAGGGGAGAAATGATTTCTTCTTGTGGAACTATTTTGGAAGATTTGGTAGAGGTAAAAGTATTGCTGAAAACATTAAAATCATTGGAGTTGTGCTGAGAAATGGCTTTCAAATTGCTTATATAAGCTTTGGTAAGTTGTACAATTAAATTGTTCAAAACTAATATTTTAATTTAGGCATTCAAACAATCTCAATTCAAGCTATGATATTTACCGAATTTTACAAATCTGGTCAATTTACCTCATCCATGAGATTGATCAAATATTTCATCTTCCAATTGAATTGTCTCCTCAATTTAGCCGCAATTTTAATTGCATTTCACTCGATCATTTTGATCTGTGTATTTGTATTTCTAATTGTAATAATTTCCTACATAAAACTGGCCCAAGTTGAGCGCTATGTAAAGAAGAATTACAAAACTAAACAATTTGACGAAATCAAACTAAAAAAATTTTTACAAATCAACAATGTACAGATTCAAGTTTTGAAAAATATCAACGAAATCTTCGGAAGCGCACTGTTGATCTCAGTTCTGTTTGGAGTGCCCTCCAATGCGATTCTATGCATGACATTGGCGGTGAAGGCAAATCAATTGAGTTTACTGATCAAATTTTATTTCATCATTATTATTATGGTTGAGATGTTGTTTCTCTTTGTGGTTCACTTCAGTACAGCAATTCTGGTTCTCAGATTTCATTCTCCTGTTAAAATCATAATGAAGCTGTTGATTCATAATTCAATTCGAAATTTACGGTTAAAACTCAAATTGACTCGTTATGTCGAGCAATTTCATACAAACAATCTGTACACGGTCAATTATGGAAAATATGGCAAAATAACACTCGATTCGTTTGGAAAGGTATTTTGAATGATGAAATTTATAAATAATTAAACAACATTTAACAAATTCTGCAGCATCTATTCTTTTATATAAGGTATCTAATATTTTCGTACAAAATATTAAAATATTTGAAATGATTTAGTAATATTGTAATAAAATATTTTAACCATTTAAATTAAGCGGATAATATGCGTCACATATATTGCGAAATTGCGTTCTCGAATTGACTTAATAAACGAAAAACCAAAATGTTAAAACCCATTAAAATGTGAATTTCCAAATAAAATTGTAAATAAATAAGCAATAAATAATTTAGCAAATTACCTTTCCCCCATGTTTGTCATTTTTTTCTAATAAAAATTTTTATAATAAATTGCCTTGTGTGTTGCCTGCTGTGTTCAATTACCTCCAAGACAAATTTAAATGCATAAATGTTTTATTTGAATAGAAGCGAATGAATTTGTATGGTAAACAATGTTCCATTTCTATTAAGAAAAGTATGATTGTTTTATTTTAATTTAAGTTATCAATAAATAAATACATAAACAATTACTATGTAAATCGATCCAAATACTCAATAGTCCTATCGTAAACTAGTCTTCCAGCATCGATGCCCAAGGTAAAGTCGAGATGAGTCCAAATTGGGTCACGAATTCGATGATCAATCACACTGTCTGGTGTGGTGAATGGTCGAGCTCGTAGTTGTTGAATGAGTCGATCCGTGTCAGGTATGGATGAGAGATAGTCGTTCTCACTGCGCACAATCACAATCGTGAGACTCGAAGGAATGTTGGCGAGATTGTAGAGAGGGGGCGTGGATTGTTGGTAGACTCGCGTGTTTGCCTCAGCACTGGCAAAGTCGAATCGTTGAAATGTGCCCGAACTGATCAACTGAAGAAAGTGCACCACCTGCCAGGTGGAACTGGTGGCGGGTGTGAAGTGAAAGTAGACGGGCAGTCGGCTCCGGTTGAGGTGTTGCGTGTCGAAGCCACCAAAGAGGAACATTGCATTGGTGCACAGAGTCGCCAGTTGGGACAGTTTGCACAGAGGCTGGGACAGGCTGCTCAGCATCGAGGACGAGGGAGCAAACCGATGGCCCAGAGAGTGCAGAAGGCGAGACCAGGGCGCGAGGTACTGCAAGGGAGACTCGATTCCACTCATGTACACCACTGGAGCCCAGGCAATGAAGGGACGGATTTGAGATGCAAACTCGGGTCGTTCGGAGAGGAGTGCAAACATTGAGGTAGCTCCTGAATACAAAATCCAAATTACAAAATATACTATTACCAAACCTATAGTAACATACCTTGTGAATATCCCACAAAGCCCACCGTATCACTCCCCGTAACAGTACGAACCTTCTCGACAATACTCGGCAGATCATACTTGGCAATTTGATCAAACGAAAAGTTCCAATACTGTTCACTGTCCATTTGACGAGTCTGTGGATTGCGTCGATAGTTCAAATGCATTTGACTGTAGTCATTGCCTCGAGTGTTAGGCAGCCAAACATCGTACCGTTGTGTGAGCAGTAGAGCAAAGCCAAAGGTGTCCCCATAAGTGGAGTTGGACAAGTGCAGGTGAGCTGAGTTGATGAGAAAGTCCGTCGATGCACCGAACAGTCCGTGCTGTACAATCACAGGTTTGTGGGTGAAAGAATAAGTGGTTGCTGAATAGTGCTGAGGTAGTAGTCGATGAACCGACAGTAGATAACCATCTTCGGTCACAACAGAATGAGTCTCGAGGCTGAAACCACGTGAGGCCACCAACTCTTCGATGGTTCGGTCCGCGTCAGGATCGGGTGGACTGACCGGTCCGGAGGAGAAAGAGGATGACAAGTCGGACATTGTTTGACCAACTGTTTGGTGCACCAAGAAGAAGAGGAAGAAATAAACAGAAAACATCTAAAATTAAACCAAAAGGTTAGTCAAACCAACAAACTTAATCATCAAAACAAACCTTTACGAACCAAACTGCACGAGAACTGACAACAAAGTAAACCTCAAGTCTGTCAGGCACACGTCTTCGTCTATATGTTGTCACAACTAAAACTAACAGTCAAACCACCTAATTAAAAACATCTATTTCCACACAAGTGTAAATAGACCTTTTCTTTTCTAGACTATTTCTCCCGTCCTTTGTAGCTAGTTTTTATTAAGATGCCTTGGTGGTTCTGTGAATGAACTTTTAATTAAAATATTTTAAAATTATATTCTAGATTTTCTTATATAATTTTAGTTTAAATTCGGATTTGACGTCGGATTTTTATGTAATGGTTAATCAAATTGTATTTTCTATATATTTTCTTTTTCGAATTGATTTTATAAAACTCGACACCGCGTTAACCTTAAATGGGCGGCAGAGAAAATGTTTTATTTGCAAATCATTTTTATATAAATTTTATTTAAGAAATGTTTTATTTTTATTTAATAATCAATTAAATACTTAATCCATTTTAACATTGAACTTAGTTTATTTTTTATTTAGTTTAGTAATTTTTTAGGATTTCTGATGAAAACGAGCAAACAGATTTATCAATTCAACTAAATTTAAAATTTTAATTGACAATTTTTATTACTACCTGAGCTGTTTGGATTTTTAAAAAGGTAAACAATGTCTATTTGAGTTAGTTTTTGAACTGGCTAACATTTTTGAAAACTAATAATTTTAATTACAATTATCAATAACTTTATTGGTAAAATTTTAATTGTTTAGATTAATTTATTTAAGAAATTATCTTATCTCCTCACTCAGTATATTTGTCCAACTCTTCAATGACTCGATCGTAAACCAACTTTCCCGCATCACTGCCCAACACAAAGTCAATGTGTGTCCAGTTGGGATCGGGCACGATGTGATCGTTCACTCGCACTCCATTCTTCCTCAACCGCTCAATCAATCGTGAAGTGTCGCCCATTGAGGAGAGATAATCATTTCGTGCACGAAACATTGATATTACCGCATTCGGTGCAATACGATCCAGAGGGAATTCGGGTGCTGTCACTTGTCCATATGCCTCACGATTCTTACGAGCAGTGCCATAATCGAATCGAGTGAAACGTTTCGATTGCACCAACTGGGCCCAGTGAGCAATTTCCCAGGAAGATGTGGGCGAGGGTAGATGTTGAAAGTATACTGGAATTCTGGTCAAATTCAGATGCTTTGGATCGTAGCCCGAGAAGAGGAAAACCATATTCTGACAAAACATTTGCTCCTCGACATAGTTCGCACAGAACAGTTCAGAGAGTCGATTCACCAGATGAGACGATGGAATGAACTCACCTCCGAGCATACGAAGAACCGGTCCCATGGAAGCGAGATAACGAATTGGTGATTTGATGTCTGCAACTGTGGTTACCGGTGCCATTGCAATGAAGGGTTTAACCACTTGTGCGTATTCAGGTCTGAGGGATAAAAGCGCAAACATCATGGCCGTCCCCTGTGAGTACCCAACATAGCCCACCGTCTTCCTTCCCGTAATCTTGCGAACATAATCCACCACAGCAGGAGTGTCGAATCGAGCCATCTGATCAAACGAAAATTGCCAATACTTTCTCTCGTCATAATCGTACGTTGTATGACCTCTCGAATATCTATTTCCACGTGAATTACTCAACCAAACGTCATACCGATCCGTCAAATGCAGCCCAAAGCCGAGATTATCACCACAATTTGAATTGTTCGTGTAGAGGTACGGAGAAGAGATGAGAAAGTCCGCAGCAGATCCAAAGAGACCATGTTGTACAATCACGGGTTTGCGTTCGACTGTATAGCTGTAGTAACCAGCTTCCTGTGGCAGGCCAATTGACTCCTGTGGATGGACAATTCGGTACAGTGCGAGATAGTAACCATCTTCAGTTGTGATGTTGTGCAGCTCAAAATCCAAACCATGAGAATGTATAATCTGTTCCAGAGTACGAAATTCATCAGGATCAGACCCTAGGACCAATTTCACGGTTGCTAGAGTTTGCAAGACAAGCAAAACGAAACAGTAAAGAAACTTCATTTTCTCCTTCCAAGTCGACCTTGTCAATGTCAACTCAACTGTTCAATGCGCAACTATGAGTTATAAAGTTGAATGATAAATGTTGTTTTCGTGTAGTTATCTTAGTTTTAGAAAAGGTCTTATCGCTAATCTAATCATCTTGTATCAATAGCAAATATTTGCAAACTTATTGGTCAATAAACGACTTATTCAGAAATGTATCTTGTTTCTATTTGTATTCGTAATTGCACTTTGTACTGTTAAGGCAAATGTCTGATGCAAATGAGTTAGATATACAGTTTTCTCCAAATACTTTAATATGAATTAAATTATGATGTTTAAAGAAAAGTTTTCCTATTATTTATTTACACATAGATTAACTGCCTAACTAAAATGGTTATTTAAAGTTAAAAGTTTTATACATTTTAAATTATAATTTAACACGTCTTTCATCGGATTTTTTTTTCAAAAAACGGTTTTTTAAATTTTTGTTTTAAATCTAATTTTTAACCTTGTTTCATATGTTCAATTCTAGGATTTTAAAGTTTGAAAACATTTATCATTCCTGTGTGTTTAAATTATACTTTACAGCAGTTTTGTTGCGAATTTAAAAATACGATGAAACTTCAAGTCAATTATTTTAATTTTTGTTTTAATTTTCGTATGTTTAAACTAATTTGAATTAATTATTTCATTTAAAGTTTATGGTGGTTTTCAATCTGATTTTTGAGTTGCTTTGAAACAATTGGTTATTTTTAAACAATGTCTCCTTTTATGTACTACAGAAGGCTTATTTAATTAAACGGTAATGAATTTCTAACATGATGATGATTCCTTATCTTACTTGATCATGGAAATATTAAAATAAATTGTCAAATTTTGAATTTTTACTATTTTCAACAGATAAATCAACACATCAATTTTTTATTCTGAAAGTTGATTTGAATATATAATGCGGTTTCAATAATTTTGTTAAAATTTATTTAGTTAAACGAAAAAACTTATTTGAGTTAAAAGGTTCAAAATATGTTAATTTTAATCTTTTGATTCTCAACTTATTATAGAAAGATTAAATTGATAAATTTACTGTTTGACTTTGAATTTTATTAGAAAAATTCACTTTGGATCCTTCTGAGACCCAAAGACCCTAGCACATGCAGACTAGCAAGCTGTGGGTGTTCAGAACTTATAATGTAAAATAATTTTGAAAACGACTGAAACTTTTCGAATTTTAAATAATTTTTAAGTAATACTGGTTAGATCAATATTTGAAAATGATGAAAATTTTTTAAATTAAAATTTTTTAAATTTACACTCGAATTTGATATTGTAAACTGGTTAATTATTTTAAACTAAATTTTTATATTTCAAAACATTTTCTTAGTTTTTTGTTTGTCTTTACACTGGTTTCGTGAATCTTAATCTCAAGTCAATCTATCTAATCAATTGACTTGAATGTTTGAAACAATTTCGTTTTAATGCTTGCATTTTACATTTTCTCTTGTTGAGCATGTTCGAGATGAAGATCAAATTTGTAAGACCACTTCCTGAGAAAGGCACTCGATGGTACTGTGAAGTCGGTTTTGTCTCTGGTGAGTAATTTCTTCTAGACACAAGGATATGAGTTGATTCGGTTGGACAATTTGGATATGTTGGTTTGACTTTCCTCACAGTCAGTTAGAGCATTTAAAGATTGAGAACTGTGAAGAGTTTGCATCGTGTCGAAATTATTGTATGTAAAAACAGTTTACAAATATTATAATTCAAATGCAATCAATTTACAATTTAAAATCTATCCAACAAATTTAAACTGATTTATAATGTTTTTTATTTCTAAAAATGTAAAGGTAAATTATTATAAATGTCAACGTTTAATTAAGGTTAAAATGTCAAAGTTGGTTTACAATTTGTTAACAATCTATACAATAACATTGAACTTGACTAATTGAAAATTCGTTTAATTTCTTGCATGATTTCAAATTGCGATAAAAACAATCAACTGGTAATGTTCCACAAAATGGCAATCAGATGAAATGTGAAGTACAATGAGAGAGGATTTTTAAAAGATAAATTTCAATTGTGTGAGTTTTCTTATATTCTAAAATACATAAATGTTTCCCAATGTAAGCATAAGCTTAAATTGATCCTATCAATCATAATATATCAATATCAAACATAATTTTTCATCATGGTGGCATGACATCAAGGTTTATTGCATACTTTTGGACCCATAAAAGTGGAGAAAATAATACTAGAGTCTGCAAGCAGAAATGTTGAGCTCGAGCGACAATGTGGAAAATTTGCCGAAAAAAAGCATAAAACATAAAACCGAATTTATAAAATACGGATTCATTTGTAGAGAGCAACACAAAATTTCACACGAAATCACAAATCTTGTGAGAATCAAAACAATACAATAAGAATACAAATAAATAATTGGAGGAGCGACCGAACTCACTCACGCTGAGCGAGCGTAGCGAGCGAGGTGTGAGTGAGTTCGGGAGCGACGATATATACCCGAGAAAAATGTAACTTCAGTCATTTCTTGTGTACAAGAAACCGGGAAAACTACTGTATGGATCGGTCTGAAAATTTAACACAGTGTTCTGGTTGGGGTCTAGATGTGCTGTATAGTTTTGTGGCCATAAAGGTCAAAGGTCAAAGGAGTAGCGATTTTAATAAAAATCCAAAATTTTGTATAGAAATGTGTAGAGACCGAGAGTCAACACTATGTGTGTTCCTGTGTGACACAGCCAAGCACACTCTTTCCCCCGCACGCCCGCTGTGCGTGAAGAAGATGCGCAGTAGCAAGCACACTCAAAGGTGAGTCCAGGAGTTGGATGCGGACCATTTGACTCGAGTGCCGATGTTTGTGTGTGTTTGTTAACATTTTCTATTGGTTACAAATTCTAGCATTATCGCAGCTAGCTGCAGTAGCTCTCATTACAATTAAGTTTGACCACAATTTTAAACATATAACAATTTTCTTAAATAATGGGTTGATGCCCAATAGGATGCACCGATAACTTGGTGATGGTCGAATTTGATGATGCAACATTCAAAAGTAGTTTCCAAATGCAATAAAAGATTTTTTAAGATTTTTTGCAAATTTTTTGGAGCATGTTTAGGTATCAAGTGACGAAGATACAAATTGACTCATTTGGGAAACTTTCCTTCTGTGTGTGACTGTGCGCGAGCTGCTGCTACGAGTGCTAGCAGCAGCGATTGTAGCTCGATTACTTTGATGATATGAAATGAAATAAACTATTGGACCTTATTGACTAATTGAAGGATGGTGAATCCAATGGAGATGACTATTCTCGGATCCAGAGGGACCCTAGGGCCCTAGGTGGCGCTGATGGCAATAGAAAATGAAATGAACTGTTTTGTGATATTAGAACCTTTTTGACTAATTGAAGGATGGTGAATCCAATGGAGATGACTATTCTCAGATCCAGAGGGACCCTAGGGCCCTAGGTGGCGCTGATGGCAATAGGAAATGAAATGAACTGTTTTGAGATATCAAGACCTTTTTGACTATTTGAAGGACGGGGAATCCAATGGAGATGACTATTCTCGGATCCAGAGGGACCCTAGGGCCCTAGGTGGCGCTGATGGCAATAGAAAATGAAATGAACTGTTTTGTGATATTAGAACCTTTTTGACTAATTGAAGGATGGTGAATCCAATGGAGATGACTATTCTCGGATCCAGAGGGACCCTAGGGCCCTAGGTGGCGCTGATGGCAATAGGAAATGAAATGAACTGTTTTGTGATATTAGGACCTTTTTGACTAATTGAAGGACGGGGAATCCAATGGAAATGGGTATTTTTGAATAAAGAAGCTTCCTCTGGTTTTGGCTGATCGGGTCTTTACTCCATATAGGAATTAAGGAGTGATCCCAAAATGGTGATTACGGCTCATATATCCCAAAATAGATAGGAAGATCTTATCCCAGAATGGGGTCTGTGGATTCTATCCCAGAATGGAGTCGGTGGATTCTATCCCAAAATGGGGTCGGTGGATCTTATCCCAGAATGGGGGTCGGTGGATTCTATCCCAAATGGGGTCCCTGGATCTTATCCCAGAATGGGGTCTGTGGATCTTATCCCAGAATGGGGTCTGTGGATTCTATCCCAAAATAGGTCGGTGGATTCTATCCCAAAATGGGTCGGTGGATCTTATCCCAAAATGGGTCTGTGGATTCTATCCCAAAATGGGTCTGTGGATTCTATCCCAAAATGGGTCGGTGGATCATATCCCCAAATGGGTCTTTGGATTCTATCCCAAAATAGGTCGGTGGATTCTATCCCAAAATGGGTAGGTGAATCGTATCTCTGAATAGTATTGTTAAATCTAATCTTTCAATGGATTTTATCCCTAATTGGGCAGAGGGATCATATCACCCAATTAACCTGTTCCCAGTGTCAACTTCACAAAACTTATGTGTTCTACAACATATCAACCTAGGATTTCATCAGGTTACTTCCATTCACCGACCCATTCTGAGATTGAATCCACAGACCCATTTGGGGATAGAATCCACCGACCCATTTTGGGATAGAATCCACAGACCCATTTTGGGATAGAATCCACAGACCCATTTTGGGATATAATCCACAGACCCATTTTGGGATAGAATCCACAGACCCATTTTGGGATAGAATCCACCGACCCATTTTGGGATAGAATCCACCGACCCATTTTGGGATAGAATCCAGTGACTTATTTTGGGATTGGATCCACAGACCCCATTGGGAATATAAGCCCGAACATCACTTGGGATATGAGCGGAACCTCCATTTTGGGATCGCTCTCGAACCACAATTTCATTGGAATTTTCAACTAATGTCACGCCCCCCTAGGATCACAGGGTACCCTCGAATCTCAAAATGGTATTCATAATTGAATTCCTCACCTCCGAATTAGTAAAGATGCATATTTTCCTTTAATTCTGTTACCATTTAAATTTTCAAATGATGCCACGCCCCCTAGGATCCCAGGGTATCTTCGAATCCAGAAATTGTCATCATAATCGAATTCCTCGCCCTTTAATTAGTCAATAGGGTTCTTATTCCCGAAAACAGTTCATTTCATTTTCTGCGTGGAACGAGTACAACCAAATGTAAATAAAACAACAAACTTTGCCGGGAACTTTCCTTCGGCCATCTTTAAAAAGCACATCACACGCAAAAAAGCACTGTCAAAGTAGGGATTTTTCTTTGTCGTCACTTGATACCTAAACATGCTCCAAATTTTTTTTTCAAAATTTTTTAATTTTTTTTATCAAGTTTGGAAACTACTTTTGAATGTTGCATTATGAAATTCCACCTTCACCCAATTATCGGTGCATCCTAGTGTGCAACATGTGAGCATGCAAGGTTGAGTATGTTAACTACAGTCACTCTCTGTTTATAATTATCATTGTCACTTCTATGTATTATTTAAATTTATCATTTATAATTTATGTATAAGTGTGCAGTTTCATTGGTATTAACTAATTGCAAAATATCATTTAATATTTTAAAAAATTGTTATTCAGAATCCTAATTTGACATTCAGTGCATAACCGAAATACACTGTAGTGAACCACCCTCAACATATGTCTTTTTCTTTTATGCTCATAATGTGGTACTCATTTTAGTTTGAAACTACTGCTCTAAAAATACATGACGGTAAAATCTGAAATAAGCGCCGGCGCAAGTAAATTGAGAAACAGATTTTAAAGTCGCTTATCACATAAGATACTTTGTAATAATTTCATGTGTTTACTTAAAAATTGAAAATTCATATTTCAATGTTTGAATTTATATCTAGTTATATCTCGTAACTCGTAATTAGGTGCGACTACTTAAGTGATAAGTTATTTGCGAACAACATGAGAGTAACATTAATACAAAAGACAATGTGGCGCTAAATTAACTTGTCACAATTGATTAATTTTCTAGGATGTCTCTTTTTCGATCGCCTCAAGCGCTCTTCCACTGAAAAGGGTGTAATTCGATACGCTTTCCTTTTGCCGTATGCCACATGATGATGCAGTGTGAGCAACAAATAGTTTTACGTAATGAGAGCACATTATAATACTTATTGAATAAAATAAATTTTTACTTTCACTTAAAACAAATTATTTTTGCGTTGACCTAACCACGAACACATTGAGAGTTAGCTAAATCAATAAAATATAAATACGTAAAAGTGAGTGTTCAAATAGTCAATCAAATTTCACTTTTAACCTGTCTTATTCTCGATGGATTTCAATGTCCATCAATACACTTCTTCCCCAAATCAAACCAGATAAATGAAACCCTAATTGACCTCTTTGGCTAGTCACGTTCTCGAGAAAGTTTGATAACTAAGTTTCTACTCATTTCTATGTACGAAATTCTCTAACGTTCACTGTACAAAGAGCATCCGAGCTCTGGCCAAAAGCCTCACTCATTCCACTCACTCCACTCAGTCGTTCGCTGACGCTCACTCCTTCGTTCCGTTCGTTCCATTCGCTCAGCTAATGAGTTTTATAATTAGTTCTGAGTTTTATATATTGACATTGCAAAGGTTATAACTTATAAACTTTTAAATTTAATATCTTTTGTACATTATTGCAAACATTATTGTTCTTAGTTTATGGAGGTAATTGGACATTCACTTTTTTGGGAAAAAAAGTCATTGGAGAAGCTTATAAACATTTTTAGGTTCAAAACTTTGCTCTTATCGAAGAAATTTCATTCTATTTCAAGGCAATGACAACTGAATAGGAGGATATCTATGTTAATTTTAGCAATTATGAATTTTGATTTAAAATAAAAGTAAAAAAATTATTTTTTTGAAATAAAATCTCTTTCAATGTCATTTTTATTATTTTTTTTAAACAATATCAGACACCATTACATGGCATATTAAAGAGCCCATTGAAACTACTCTATCATTTTGGAATATAATTTAATCTATTTGGGGTTTCTTAAATTTAAACGATTTATTAGACGGGTTTCGACATCTATGATGACTAAATGGTAACAAAATTAAAATTAAGAAACTTCTTTTCAAACTTTCTTCAAACTACGATGTCAATCAAATCAAGTCAATATTTAATCTTTTTTAATTTAGAATTAAAAGACGTGTTTTTACAAACATAAATATAAATTACGACAGAATATCCAATGCTGGGTTGTGTTTTGCCCTGGAAATATTATGCGCCAGCAACAAGTGTGTTTGTGTTTCTCCATTTTGTACTTCATGTTGTGCTCTAATAAACCAATTTAAACGACTTATACCGTCATTGTAGGCTGTTAGGCAGATTGCAATGTGCCTAGACAATGTGCGATCTGCCTAACATTCCGTCTTACATTTCCTAGGCAGTGTGCAGTGCACATTTCCGTTTGGTTCACATTAACTGTAACATGTATAATCCAAGGTTAAGAATCGAATATATCAATTCAACTTTTGACATACTCGTACTTGTATGACCTCTCAAGTAACGATTTCCACGTTAATTACTCAACCAAACGTCATATCGGTCAGTCCAAATCCGAGATTATTACCACAATTTGAGTTGTTCGTGTAGAGGTAGGGAGAAGCTATGAGAAATTCCGCAGCCGATTCAAAGGGATCATGTTGTACAATCACGGGTTTGCGTTCGACTATAGCTCGGTATAGCTGTTGTAACCAGCTTCTTGTTCCATGCACTCACGCATTTCTTAAATGGTTTTTTTGTTTTTTAGTTTTAATTTAAATTTTTGGTTTTCTATGTTTTATATGTTTCATACTAAGATTTTGTAAGAAAACATATTATAATTACTGGATGATTGCCTTTATCTTATACAGCAGCTATGTTGGGTTTTATAAAACAGAGAAACTTGTCAATTATTTTTAAATTTCAGTATCGATGTGGAGTGTTTCAGCAATTTTAATTTAAATATTTTATTTATAGATTATGGAGATTTTGTTAACGAATTGTCTCCATTGATTAAACTAATGGTAACTTTGAAACAATGCTTTCCTTTTTATGTACTTCAGAAAGCTTATTTTATCAAATCTTAATGAATTCATGACAAGAAAATAGTAACTGATCTAATTCTTCTAAATCTTGGTAATGAAAATATTAAAATAAAATCACAAATTTGGAATTTTAAGTACCTCAACGTATAAAATTATTATTCTTAAAATTGATTTAGATTGAATTATATTGCGGCTTGAATAATATTTTTTCAAAATGTCTCATCAGTGATAACAGTTTTTAAAGATAAAAAATAAGATACAATGTAATTTTAAACGTATGATTCTCAACTTAATATAGATTAAACCCAAAATGAAGTTAATTGAATTGAAAATTGAATTAACTAATCTAAAAATTTAATCATTTTGACACGTGGATTTTGTAAACAAGTTATTTATTTTTAGAAAAATTTTTCTTATACTTTCTTATAATGTATATTATCAGTTTTCGCTCTGTACTGTTTGTAATGGTTTTATGTATCTTAATCTCAAGTAAATCTATTTCGCCAAGTAACTTGAATGTTTGAAACAATTTCGGGTGTATTTCTTAATTTGCATTTTCTCTATGTTGGACATGTTCGAGATGAAGATCAAATTTGTAGGACCACTTCCTGAGATAGGCACTCGATGGTACTGGGAAGTCTATCTTGTCTCCACTGACTAGTGATTTCTTCTTGAAACAAGGGTATGAGTTGATTCGGTTGGATAATTTTGATAAGATGGTTTGACTTTTCTCACTGTCAGTAAGAGCATTTAGAGATTGAGAACTTTGGAGAGTTTGCATCGTGTCAAAATTACAAAACAGTTTCCAAATATTACCATTCAAATTTAATCAAATAAATTTAAAATTTATTAAGTATATTCCCATTTGTGTTTAATGATTTAATTTGTAGCGTGTTTATGGGAAATGTAAAGGTAAAAAATTATTTTAAATGTCAACGTTTAAGGTTAAAATGTCAAAATGGTTTGTTTTGTTCGACAATCTGTCTAAATTGCCTTGAACCTTAAACTATACTAATTGAAAATTCGTTTAATTTTTGCATGATTTCAATTTTCGGTAGAAACAGATGATAGGTAATGACCCACAAAAGAGCGATCAGATGAAAGGTGAGGTACAATGTGAAACGAGTTCGATGAAAAGTAAACCATTTGCTTATTCATTCTGTTTTGTTAAATTAAATTGATAATAAATATATTACATCGTAAGTTTTGAGACTATTCAAAAGGTTTAAATTTTAAAATTTTGATTTACAGAACTTTTCATTTGAAATACAAAAAATGATGATTCAAAAAAGAGTTAATATTCCACTAATAGCTTTCTAGTGTCTGTTTTATTCAATTAATTCATTTTGAAATTACTACTTCATAGATAATCTGGTTATTCTCAACTTTTGCTCTGTCCCCGATATCTGATTATAATATGGTTAAACTAATTAAATGTGTTTTTATAATTTTAGAAACAAGAATTGCCCAATCAAGAATTTTTATGTGTAATTCAATTTTTTGTAAACATGTAGCACTAACACGAATCTCGTTAATAAGATTGTTGATTGTGTTACCCTTTGAATGATTTGCTACACCTCCGTTTACTAAAAGGTCAAAACATATACTTAATTTACGGTTTTTGTACTAAACTCTTTTATGAAACAATAGATTAATGCTCGTATTACTTATTTTTATTTAGGGTTTAGTTTGAGTTTCTTTTCTAGTTTGTTTAAAAAGTTCAAAATCGACCCAATAAGATTATTTAAAGTAATAAAAAATATTTACAATTTGACGGAGAATTTGCCCTGAAATTTATAAATTGACGTGTTTGACGATTTGTCGCTAACATATACAATATTCAGTTGTTGAATTGCTAGGATTTCAAAATGATTATTTTACTTCTTTGACGTGTTTAACTTTAATGGCTTTTTTTCTATAGGTAAAACATAAAAATATTATGTGTAAATGCTGTCTAAAGTTATGCAATCTTCTTATTATACATAATACGAGTACATACATGTCTACATATTCAATTACTAATCTCAACCAAATAACAAACCATCTACACCATGAGAATGTGTAATCTGCTCCAGAGTACGACATTCATCAGGATCCAACCCCAGAATCAATTTAACGATCCCAAAAGTTTGAAAGAATAGTAAAATTGAACAATAAATAATAAACTTCATTTTCTTCTTCCAAGTCAACCTTGTCAATGTCAACTCGACTGTTCACTGTTCAATGCTCAAGTTGCTACGAGTTATGAAGTTGAATGATAAATGTTGTTTTTGTGAAATTAATTTAACTGTAAAAAAGGTTTTATCACAAATACTCGTCATATAATCGTCTTTTTCAGAGCAAATATTTGCAAACCTATTGGTCAATTTACGACTTATTCTGAAATATCTTGTATCTTCTATTTGTTTTTTTGTACTTTGAACGGTTAAGGCTCTGATAGATATGAGTTAATTTGAATTTAAATAGTTGTTTTTATTTTCTTTATAATTGTTCAATATTAATGTTTAAAGAAAGGTTTTTACATATTTTTATTTACACTCAGTTCAATGTCGAGTGTTTCAACAATTTTCTGATTTAAATATTTCATTTAAAGATTATGGATCTTTTCAATCTAAATTTTGTGTTTATTTTAATCTTTAGGTAGCTTTGTAACAATGTTTCCTTGGATGAACGCGTACTTTATCAAACGGTAATGAATTCATGTAACATTGACAATGACCACTAATCTAACTTGAAAATGAATATATTAAACAGAATCTCAAATTGTCAATTTTCAATATCTGTATAAATGTTAAAATAACACAAAAATTATTCTAAAAGTTGATTTGAATTGAATTTATATTGCTGTTTCAATAATTTTTGTTAAATATTTTTTTGGTCAATTGAATCGTTAGACAAAGGTTTTTTAAAGGTAAAAATATATCAATTTCAAACTTTTGATCTTCAATTTAATATAGATTAAAGCCACAATTTAGTTAATGAAATTGAACATTGAAATTAAAGGCCACAGAAAATAAAGTCAATCGACACTTTAATTCTTTTAACACATTACTAATATTGTAAACTTATTTTCTTATATTTCAAAATGTTTTATTCAATTTTAAAAAAATATAACTTTCTGCTATCTTTACACTGGTTTTAAGCATCTAATCTCAAACTTTATATTCCATCAATTGACTTGAATGTTTGAAACAATTTCGTTTTTATTGCTTGTCTTTTGCATTTTCTTTATGTTGAACATGTTCGAGATTGTGGTGGGACCAGATTCTTGCAACTCTAAAGCGATACCAGATACCGGGAAATCTGTTTCGTGTCATCTGTGACTATCTTTCAGATCGACACGCCGAACTTACCCTCGGAGGTAAAGTCACAGTCACCAAAACCCTAAACAGTGGTTGCCCGCAAGGCGCCAAGTGTTCTCCGTTACTTTGGAATGTCCTGTATAGCAACTTTCTTCGATTGAAAATGCCAGCTGGTTGCTACCTCCAAGCGTTTGCAGATGATGGATTTCTCGCTATAGAAGGAATTGACGAAGATGAATGCGAGATGAGAGCCAATCATGTGCTCGATATGATTGCCAGATGGGGAGATGATAACAAGCTCAAATTCAACGCCAATAAAACACAGGCCATGTGTGTAACGACACGATACAAGTATCGGACTCCATCTATACGGATGAACGGAATCGAGATCGACCTTGTTCCGAAAATGAAGTATCTTGGAGTTATATTTGATACAAAACAGTCGTGGAAGGAACATATCGATTACATCTGCGACAAGGCGGAAAAGATTGTACATCGAATCGCTCGCACAACGGGAAAGAATTGGGGACTGTCGGGAAAGCTGCTTCGGATAATCTACATCGGTGCAATCGAACCATTGCTCTCATATTCGTGTTCTGCTTGGTCTGAAGCACTCAAACATCAGGTATACAGAACTAAACTGTTATCAACACAACGAACATTCGCACTACTAATCACTAAGGGCTACTGCACTGTGTCACTTGAAGCTTCGTTGGTTCTGGCGAACATTGAACCAATTGACTTGAGACTGGAAATGTGGTCAAAGCGATACTTCATCCGTCGTGGTACTATGCCTGAATCTCTACAGAATCTATCATCGGAATACCAAAGACCTGCCCACTTTCTGGAAAATGGTCACCCTGCACTGAAATCTAACTTTGTGCATCAAAACTGCCGAAACACTCACCATTTTACAATCTACACGGATGGCTCGAAGAAGGAGAATCCTCTGACAAACAAAAAACAGACAGGATGCGCTTTCGTGGTGCATCAGGAAGAGACTCTTTATCATCGTGAGCCAACTCGTTTGGGTGATGAATGTAGTGTCTTTCAAGCCGAACTTCTAGCCATCAAGAGAGCGGTCTGTTGGTGCCTCGAAAACAGGAGAAGTGCGATAATCTGCAGCGATTCAGAATCCTCATTGAAGGCCATCGCAAATCGAACGAGTCGAAACAAATTCGCTGTGGAAATCCGGAATCTGCTTCGACAACACCCGGGCCACATTTGTCTGAAATGGGTCAAAGCCCACGCCGGTATTGATGGCAACGAAGAAGCAGACAAACTCGCGAAGGAAGCAACCTGTCTGCCTACAGTATCCTACAACATGAAACCACTCTCGTCTTATTGGGGAATATTGAGAGAGTGGATGTATTCGAATTGGAACCAACGGTGGATGACAACAAGGGACGGAAGAAAAACAAGCCAATTCTTTCCAACAATTCTCGACAGGAAAAAGTGCTCAAACATACCGGACTTTGTCATGACTCAGTTCTTGTCAGGTCACGGTAAGTTTCACCAGTACCTGACTAAGTACCACATTGAACACAATGCACGGTGTCACTGTGATGAGGCTGAACAAACACCAATTCATCTCATCAAGGACTGTCCCGCGTTCGCTAGACAAAGGCAAGTCTTTGAGAGCCGAATCAACGAGATCACCAAGTCGAATCAAATCTCGTTGAATCTCTACTGCACTGACAAGTGCTACAATGAATTCCATAAATTTGTAACTAACATATTCAATCAATTACCTCTACCAAGAGGTTAACTTAGTATTATCAATATTATTCATTTTTATCATAATTACTCATATCATTCATTATCTCATTTCATAGAACATTGATATACTCATAATTTCAATGTAAATACTCAATTACTTGTATCTATCTATACCTTTATTGTATTCTTTAATGTTAAAGGTTAATAAAATATAATCAAAAAAAAAAAAAAAAAACATGTTCGAGATGAAGATCAAATTTGTAAGACCACTTCCTGAGATAGGCACTCGATGGTACTGTGAAGTCTACTTTGTGTCCACTGGTGAGTGATTTCTTCTTGACACATGGATACGACTTGATCCGGTTGGACAATTTGGATATGGTGGTTTGATTTTTCTCATAGTCAGTTAGAGCACTTAAAGATTGAGAACTGTGGAGAGTTTGCATCGTGTCGGAATTATTGTAAGTAAAAAACAGTTTACAAATATTATCATTCAAATTTAATCAAATAAATTTTAAATTTGTCAAATAAATTTCCATTTTAATTTAATGATTTAATTTGTAGCGTGTTTAAGGGAAATGTAAAGGTAAAAATTATTTTAAATGTCAACGTTTAATTAAGGTTAAAATGTCAAAATGGTTTGCTTTGTTCGGCAATCTATATTACCTTGAACCTTAAACTTTACTAATTGAAAATTCGTTTAATTTTTTGCATGATTTCAATTTTCGGTAGAAACAAACGAAAGGTAATGTACCACAAAAGGGCGAACAAAAAAAAGGTGAAGTACAATGTGAAATGAGTACGATGAAAAGTAAACCATTTGCTTTCCTATACCTTGCCTATTCATTCTGTTTTGTTAAATTAAATTAATATAAAATACAATATTTTAAGTTTTGCTTTGATTCTTTCTTGAAAAGGTTTAAATTTTAAAATTATTATTCAGATTTTCTTTGAAATACACAATTATAAAAAAAGAGTTAATAATCCACTCATGGCTTTCTGTTATAAAACTTTCTCTACTATTTATCATAATAAAACCATCATTTTATGTCAAAAGTTTCTGTTTAATTCACGTAAGTCATTTTGAAGGCCACTAAAACAAATAGTTTTCAATGAAACCACGTACAGCTACAAGTTCTTAAGTGTTAGTCTTTGGTCTGGATCTGTCTTAAAACGGTGAGATGTAATTAAACAGGTTGAACTAATTAAATATGTTTTTTCTAGTTTTCACAATCTATAATTGCCAGATTAATCTAAATAAGATTATCTAAAGTTTCAAATACAATGTTCAGCTGAATTTCTTGTCCAGTGGTTATTAATTTAACAGGTAAAAAATTGTATATGCCAATCTAATTATTTAATATGCAAAAGTCATCTGATGTCATAAAACGTTTTCGGCTTCTTATTATACACTAAACATACTGTCGAATTATCTTTTACTAATCTGAACTAACTGAAAATTGTCCCTAGAGATGGCGCCAAGTATTATTTGTTTTTAGTGACATAATTTAGAATAAAAGTTTATGAAATTTGACAACTCGTAGTAGACCTGACTTTCATGTTTTGTAGTTTTCTTATTCCAAATAATTCACAGAAACAAGAAAACATCACCAGATCCAAAACGTCGTTACAATCTCATTAGAGAATTAAACAACCAAGAGTGTTATGGTGTTTAATTGACTGATTCAGTTGTGTCCACTAGTACACCTCCATTAACAAAAGGTTAAAAATCATGATTAAGTGTTTTTAAATTTTGATATTCTATTTAAGTTTTCAAATTGAATATAGTCATAATAATGTTTTCGTATAATAATTGTTAGGGTTTTTTGGCAAGTCGTAAATTTACGGTTTCTCCTAATAAATCTGTTAAAATTGAAAATTCTAATTCTTAGTCATAAAATACCATTTTGAACAGCTTTGGATTCAATCAAGTTTTCAAATGTTTCTGGCTGATTTGCATCGTCAGTTACAGAATATTTTGAATGGTTAAATATTTCTATTTATTTGTTTATATATTTTATTATACAATATATTATCACATAAAATTTATTTACTTTCATAATTAACTAGACAAGTTTGTTATTATCAGAACGCTTGATTGCTATTCACGACAGTAAGAGAATTATGTTGCGTGAGAAGTATTACAACAGTTCGATAGTCCCTGTAGATTGTTTTGGTCAACAAGGGCGAGATCGTACTACTTTGGTTTTAAATGTTGGTTTGTTTATTTTTTTAAACTCTCTAAACCGGATACATTGCATATTTGAATTCAATTTTCAAATGTGAATTTAAAAAAATAAAGAGAGTATAATTTATAACCCATTGCGAATTTATTGAGTATTTTTCATTTGCCTGTTAGTTCACAAAGTACGAGTATTGTACGGTACCTGATTGTCTTACAACATTAAAACACTAACTTGGTTTATTTTTATCGACATTTAAAATTTGGTTTGCCTAGGATTTTAAAAGGTTTACACTAATTGTATAACTATTTTTAGTTTTATTTAATAGGTTTTTCGTGCCTAATATACATTGAACTTCACTTTCATTTTTAAACTAAATCAATTGTTGCTCAAGAAGTTAAATTTATTTACGTGCGTACCACACATAATAATACATTTCTTTAATAAAGGTAAAAAAACTTTAAAGTATTTAGTAATTAACCCTTTCAAATCACATTGAAATTATTAACTAAAATTTGTTCAATATATAGGTTAGCGGCAGACCGAAAAACTCATAATAAAATTTTTTTCTTTAAAATAAAAAATTGATGATTCAAATTAAAAGCCAATAATCCATAATTTTTTATAATAAAACTATCTATGTTTTTGTCATGATATGTCATGATAAAACCATCGTGTTATGTCAAATTCATTTAGAAGACTACTAAAACAAAAGTATTACTACAAAACCACCTACAGCAACAAGTCCTTCTAGTGTAAGTCGTTGGTCTGGATCTGCCTTGAAAACTGATGGAACTTTTTGAATAACTGAGGTATATTCAAAAAATGCGGTACATTTTTATTTAGTTATTACTGTTTATGTAAGTACAAATGTCTTTATCATTGGTTTGCTGATAATCCAACTGTAACCAATTCTTTAAATAACAATTTATAATAATTATCGTTGGTATATGTTCATTGTAGCATTTTAAGTGCACACAAATTAAAGGTTTTTAATTTCCTTCACTAGGTCGAGATATTTACAAAAGGTCAAAACGTATTTATGGTTTTCTACTTAATCATCATTGAAATCATATATGACTCAAATTTCAAGTCTTTAGACCCAAAAAATGCGACCGCTAGAGGCATGTGATTAATGGCATGAAGAGGATTAAAAGGCAATCAAGCAAATCTATTTAGCATACTTAATTTTTTTAGAATGACTAAATATTAATCATAATAGAATTTCTAATGATTTTATAAAAAAAACATGAAACATGACTTTGTCTCTGTGTACACAAACTCTAAACACGTGATACATCATTGAAACTTTTCTGGTAACTTACTAATGGAGATTTTTGTTCATAAATAGCAATAATGTTTATATATATTTTGATTCAATTAATCATGAGTCTAAAAAACTTTGCGAAAACAACCAAATTATTTGGTCTTTAACATCAGATTCTCAAAAGGTAATCGATATTTTTTAATTTCATTTTTTAAACAATTTCATTATTGAAAATTAAATTTTTAAAAGTTTAAATCATCAACTTTCTGTTTATTATCATAGTTTATTTTTTTCTTTATCTCAAAATATGATTACGAAAATTTTTAATTTGGTTTTAATCATGTTGGTAATGTTGTGTTGGTGTTGTAATGTTGAACAATGTGACCAAATAGTTTACCGATAATTTACCATTTTTAGCCTTTCAGTAATAACAATATTGTACTGAAATATCGAAGAATTCAGCTAATCATTAATAAATTAAATTTCTGTTTATTTGAATAATACTTGCTAATTCTAATGGTAAGTTGTTAAAATGTTGTTTTAATCTTACTTTTGCATAATTTCATTATGCAGTATTTTGTCATATCCTGTTTCTACTAAAATCTCACATCTTGTGATTTGATTAAATCCTTTTACTTCTTAAAATTCCAAAACTCAATTTTATTGTCAAATAAAGGTCAAAATTATTGGTAAAGGTAAAGGTGAAGTACTATGTGAAGCGAGCACAATTAAATGGAGAACATACTCATGTTCCTTTTGTTTACTGAGTTTTTATTAGAACGACTCTGCTAACCACAATTTTGCTGCCTTCCAGCAGTGGTGTGTAGTAGCGCCCACATAAAATGATGACAAAATATTTTTGAAAGCCAACAGTAGCAAAAATGGCTAATACAGTGAAAGTTAAAACTGGGTGCTGTGCCCCTTAAAAAGCCCATCATGCTCTATTCACAAATACGTTACGTATTCTGAATACTTTGGTACAAAATCTCCGCTGTAAAGTGCAAAAGCGCCACTGCAACAATGAACTACTGCTGGTGATGCTGTTGTTATCACTTTTGAGTCAATGTTTATGTTGATGTTGTGATTGTGTCACTTATGGTTGTGTGATTTATTTGCTCATTTGTCATCGGAAAACACAAGAACCTCGCCCAAATTGGCTTTATTCGTCATCTGAATATCCATCCTAAATTCCATGCTGTGTGTGTGCTTTTGTCGAGACAAAGTTGGCTCACAGCTGACAGTGATGGGAGACCGTGTTTGTTTTGGGGGTTTTCAGGTGTTTATCATTTGACTTTCTTTTATTCGCTTGAACATTAAACAACTGTGCTCTGTTGACTTCAAACTTCACTTTTTTATTCGCCACCAAACGCAAGACAAACCAATACCAAAAGGACGTGTTCGAGTCTAGACAAGACAATAAGTTTGCAGGCACTGCTGTGATTTATTTTGTCTGAATTTGATCACTTGCTTATGATGTTATCTCGACATTATGGGCTCGTGTCGACCACAAAGCTAACTATGGTAAGCAACATGAGCCTCAGTAAGTGTTTATCAATATTAATAGTGATGTGACTGTTGTTTGTAGATTCGCTTTCTGCTGTACTCAATACTCAACGTGTGATGTATTTGGTTGTGAAAAGGTTTGTATTTCTCAATTACTTTCAATACTAAAATGATGTCTTTGTGTTTTGTAGATTAACTTTTTATACAATTCTCATCGAATCCTGTAACCTGCTCAACCCAACGCTCACCAGGTGTACTTTATTTTGGTTTTGAAGCCACCAAACAAAAGGTTTGTTTGTTCAAATGTATTTTCTTTGCTCAAATATATTCTTTTCCCTTCTTAGATTACTTTTCTGTTCAATTCGTGAACAATTCATTACTATGTCAACAAAGGATTTGTATTGTATCGTGTTGTATCTTTTTTCGCTTCCTAGATTATTTTCTGTAAAATTATTAAATCATGTATCTGGTCTTCCCAAAATTATTTATTTGTGAAATAGTTTGTATTTCTCGATGTATTGCTTTGGACACTAAAATGTCATTGTTTGCCAGATTCCAAATATGTGCGTGTTCCATGGATATTATATTTCAACTATTCAACTAGAACTAGAAATAGCTTGTTTGGATTTTAAACAAACAAAGTAATTTGTATTTATTTTGATTTTGAATGCATAATTGACTTTGTGACGTACAAGGTGTATTTATTGCTTGGATAACGAAGATACAGAGGAATGTTTGAGTAAATCGTTGGGGTTGACAATAAATGACCTAGTGGAAAAATGACATGTTGACTGGAGCAGTGCGAAACCTCTACTAACCAACATTGGTCGTTTCTGTCCGTTGTATTGTGTGTGTCTGTACTGCGCATGTGTGTGATTTGAATGTGGAGGAGGGTAACGACATCTATGGAGAACTAATGTAGTGTTTACATGGCTGTCACAACTTATTCACTTATTTATGTGAAAATGTATTGAGTCATTGAGAATGTAATCAAACTTGATTTTTATTGGATTAGTAAGCACTTAAAAGTGGGTTTGTGATTAAATTTTCAATGAAGCTTTATCACCCCTATAGCAAAAATGATAAAAACCTGTTGGATAAAATCATAGATTTTTACTGAAACTGAGTTTTTAATTAGCGCTCAAAAATGAATTAAACTTGAATGCGCTCTGAAAGGAATGAAACTTGAATTAATCCTTTGTTTGGTTGATTTTTTATTAAAAACTCAGAGAGCCAGCAATTCGACCACAGCGGTTTGTTTGGCCTCTATTCAGTTCAATGACAATTGTTGATCTTGGTGAAGACGCCAAGATAACTTTTTTGCTATCAGGTTCATACGATTCCTTTAATTCCTTCTTGGTTTTTATCTTAATGAAAAATGAAGTCTGGGTTCGAAATTAATAACGATAATATGAAAACTCAACACGAGCCCCTGAGTCACTATAAACACGAAATGTTCACGAAATGTTCCGACAATTTCTTTCGGGATTATTCTGTAGCCATCAAAATCTCAAAGCATCATATTCACAATTCATTATGTGATATTCATAAGATAACTAATTTCTGCCTCTCAATCACTTCTATATTATTGCCAATAAAACATCTCATCGTTTCATTCAAGTTCAAAAGAAGTTATGAGACGGTAGCAAGCCATATGTGCATTGACAACTTAACACTTTCATAAAATAATTCTGTTTACTTATCAGTGGTAACAATTTGCAAATCTTTTATAAATTCCCTGTTGAACTGTGTTTTTGACACTAAAGGTTTCAAAAATAAATCCAATATTAACTCTCATTGAATCGAATTGCTGGCTCTCTGAGTTTTTAATAAAAAATCAACCAAACAAAGGATTAATTCAAGTTTCATTCCTTTCAGAGCGCATTCAAGTTTAATTCATTTTTGAGCGCATTCAAGTTTATTTCATTTCTGAGCGCTAATTAAAAACTCAGTTTCAGTAAAAATCTATGATTTTATCCAACAGGTTTTTTAAATTAAAATGACAAAAAATATATTATGATGTACTGGCTAAATTCTCGAAAAGGTTTAAACATTAAAATTGTGATCATCAGTAGGCATAATAAGTCCCGCTCTAAAGGGCTATCCACATATAAGCACTGCAGTGAGGTGAAGTCAGTTGTTTGCTTATTTGTGGATCACCCTTTAGAGCGGGACTTATTATGTCTAATCATCAGAGCTTTTAAATCATATATACATATAAGAAGAGTGTGTTTGACCCTAGTGTCCCAGTTCCAATTGGAACCAAGCCTTAGGGTCAGGACCCAATCGAGGTACAAAATAAAAAGGCGGCCAACTCGCCAACTGATGATTTATTAGATTTTTGCGACTAAGTTCAAAACAAGTGAGCGAGCCGAGGCACACGTCCGTTCAGGACCGTGGCACAGACCCAACTTTCGAGGAGAGAGAAAGAGAAAGAAAAAGAAGACAAAACCTGTTCAAGGGGGTTTGCACACTGTGCAATGCACAGTCAGAAGTGAGGGGTTACAGTTCAAAGGTTGCGAGCTTCTGCGCAAGTGTTTTAGCTTTCAATAAGTTTGGGAATAAATTACAAGTTCAAAAAGTGTCTATACAAATTCGGCAGAATTTACATACATAAAAGCTATTTAATCTAATCTCAAGTCAAATCAATTTTTTGTTTACATTTTGCTCACTTGACTTGACTTGTCATCCGTTTGTTAATAACCTTCTTTAGTAACCGAAAATTTTGTATTAAATCAATTTTGTATTAAATCAATTTTGTATTAAATCAATTTTGTATTAAATCAAAATTAGTTATCATGTTGTCATGAAATACATCAGAAGTTCTGAAAAATGGTAACAAACATAAATTTAAAACTATTTAAAACAATTTTTAATTTATATTTATAATTATTTATTTATTATAACTGTATCCGTAATTAGCTTTTTTGGGGCAGACCTATGAACATTTTAGGATGAACTAGTGGTTTAAGTGTGAGGTTGTAACCAACTTCAGCGGTATTGTGCAGTTTAACTTCAAAACTATGTACATTTATGATCTGTTATTTTGATAGTAGGATTGGTAGTTAGCTATTTTGGACCCTAGGACAAAGTATTTGATCTCTTTAGAGTGAAAAGATAAAGAAGAACACAGCCACGAAACTTTTTTATGCTTTCATCAAACTTCAATGTATAAAATCAAATCAATCTTTAATTATCTGCTCAACGATTATCCTGCTTATTTGCTATGATAACTTTTCCAGCTTATTATAATGGTCAATTTTTTCTCATATTCAACATATGATAACGACATTAAAAAATTAATTTCTCATAGACTTTCATTTTTATTTTTAAGACTGCTTTGTAGCGTGTTAGTCTTTGAGTTTGAGTTGATTTGTTGTGTGTTGTTCGTTGTAATTTGTTCCGTCTGCACTACTTTTTCTCAAAGGTCACTTCAGTTTGTTCACAAGATTCTCTTTTATTAATTTGATTACATCTTGTCCTCTCACTTTTTCAAGTCTCACCACTCAGTTGGATTTGCTCATCGAAACAGAAATTGATATTGAAAAGTTATCAGATGTTCAGAATACCCTTGATCTATTACATAATGCACTATTGTATAAACATTTATCTATCGGATTGATTATTTGTGAGTTAAACATTTTAAGTTCTCAAATCTTTTGTACATGAAAGCGTCACTTGAAAAGGTAACAATATCAAAGTTAAATCAATTTGGTTCAATTTTCTAACAATTTAAAAATATTGTTTAAATATTGTTTAATCTTGGTATATAGCAGATATCATGAAGTATTCATGAAGGTACTTCATGAAGTGTCAGCCATTGAGGAGAGATAATCATTTCGTACACGAAACATTGATATTACCGCATTCGGTGCAATACGATCCAGAGGAAATTCGGGTGCTGTGACCTTGCCATAAGCTTCACTATTCGCACGAGCAGTGCCAAAATCGAATCGGGTGAATCGTTTTCTGTTCTTCCGTTTAAAAAAGGTTTTCAAATTTTTATTATATTATGTGTTACATATTAATTTTATATCTTAATATTCTTAACAATTTTTTCAATTAACAATTAATTCAACAAATAGCCGAAAGTTTGTTAACAGGTAAATCTAAAAATACAATTCATTGTCGGCAAAATTCATTTGATTTAAAACATTATTTTACACCTGACACACCCTGAATATTTTTCTGGACGTTTGTTGCTTGGTTGAATGGTTTATAAAAAGGTAAAAACCATTATTTAAAATATATTTATTTTTTCTTCTAATCAACACAACACAATCACTAACCTAGCTCACATCTTTGTCCCCCATTGCACACTTTTACCTTATAATTATCGAGTGTCCCCAACTCGACAGCAATTCACTAATCGACCAATATTTTCACAACTTCATTGATCATTCAAAAGGTAATTTAAATAAATTCACAACTCAATAAAAATTCAATTTTAATTGACTTTGTTTTTCTTTTTTGATTTATCAAAAGGTAAAAAACATTTTAATTATTTTTTAGAATGATTTTTCTATTTTGTGCAATCTATTCGTTTCATATTTTCGAAACTTTTTCTTCAAATAAACCTATTCAATGATGATAATTAGTGAACTGCAGTGTGTGGTGGTCCATTGGTTGGTCAATTTGCATTTTCCGAAATAAAAAAAATTCAAAATCGTTTCGACATTCGATACAATTCAAAAGGTCAAAATATTAATTACGCCATTTATTTCCGGATTTTATTTTATTTTTACTTTTATTTTTACATTTAATTTAGAAGCATAGTGATTGATTTCTTTTGACCTTTTTGGAGCGTTTTTTAAATGTGTGCCACTTTTTAAAGGCACATCGTTTGGTCACAGGTTTGATTGACGTGTGTCTGCATTGTTTGTTCGTCTGAGTCCCAAGGTACCTAGCCCCTATCAAGTTGACCTCAGACTAGGGCCACCAAATAATCGAAAACTATGGACACTATTTTGTCCTTTTTGACCTAGACTCTCTCATTTTCAATGTATGAATCTGTTTGTATTGTATCTTTGATTATGAACGAAACATAATCTTGTTTATTCTCCTTGTTCCCTCTTTGTTTGTTACCCATAACCAGCCGCCGTACAGTTCTGGATCGAGGAAGAGGACTAGGGATTCTGTCAACTTGTCCCACTGTATGTACCTTACTATCGACATGTAATTTTTTGCCCTTTTACTTTTCAGTAATGACACAAATGGAACGTGTAATTGGTGGGGAACGTGGTTTTTGGTTGCACAAGTGGATTATAATCTTGTCGACTTTTTGAGACACAGTGGTGACAAGTGTGGGATGAACAAAAATTAGGATAATTTCGATTTCTTTTTTTGGGATTTTTTCAAAGGTTTCTTGCGTTAAAAAATTATTTGTTTAATTTATAATCTTTTTATCTTATAAGTTAATCTTATTTTGAAAACATTGAATTTTCATTTAATAGCTCCTAAAGGGGTTTTCTATATAAAAAAGCGATCAATCCGCCCATTTTATTATCTGAATTTGCGAAAATAAATACAAACAAAGCAAATAACACGACACAACCGATTACTCAGATATGTCCTTTCTGGTCCAGAGTTTATTGTTCTTTTTTAAATCGTTCAGGTTAAATAGTCAAAACAATAAATTTAAAAAAAAGTTTTTTTATCATGATGTTAGTCTTGATTTTGATCGTTTTAAAAGGTAAAATATAAATCCTCACTATCACCTTCGATAGCTTTATTCATCTTCACATCTAAACTGCAAAAGTGCTCAAAATACTGTATTACTTATGCATTGATTAATTTATTTTTTGTATAATAGTCTGCATAATGATAGAATTTATAAATATTTTCATTTTTATATTATTTTTTTGAAGGTTTTATGGATAACAATAACAGCACAGAAGTTCCTCATGGCTTATAACTGGTGGCATCCAAAAGTTTGAATTGTTAATTCCAAAATTTCATAATTTAGTTTCAAATCACTAACAACTATGACAAACAAGGCGACGTAGTTATCTGTTTAATCTCAATTCGATTATGTTTGGATTGTTATATTTTGTGGGTATTAACATTTGTATTTTACTATTTCAAAACAAAATTTGTAATTTACTCGACAAACAAAGGTGACAAAATTCAATAAAACAAAATTTTTCCTAAGAAGATACTTTTACCTATTTGTACTCGATTTTATGTTTCCTTTTATAATTGATATCGATGCTTTTACTTAGATTAATTTGCAATGCTGCACTATTCATTTTATTATTTACAAATAAAACTACCTGATTAACTTTTTAATAAAAATGGTTATTGAAATGTCCTAGTCAATAGTTTATTTAATTTTATTTCGTATCTTTATGATTTTCAATAGCTTGAATTGACATTCTAAACAAGTTTCCACTGAGTTATTTTTAACTTTTAATTTTTTTTGTAAATCACTTAGAGTCATTAAAAAGGTTAATCTTATAAATTAAATATTTTTTTTATAATTTTTTAGATATAAGAATTGCATAATCAAGAATTTGCAAGTGTAATGCAATATTTTCGTAGACATATTGCACTAACAAGAATCTTACTAAAACGATTGTTGATAGTTTTTATTTTTGATCGAATTCTTTGAGATCGTCCAAATTTCAGTTTGTAAAAGGTCAAAACAGTCTTAATTTTAAGTTTTTGTATACAACTCTTTTTAAAGCTATCAAATAATTCACAAAAAATTAAACTCCATTAAATATAATCATTTAAGGTTTTAAATAGTCTTAAATATTACATTCAATCGAATTACTAATGTTACAAAGTGCATAATTATTCTGTCTGATATGTCGGGTTCATTTTACAGGTAAAACAAAAAATTTATTTCAAATGCGATTATTTAATATTCAAGTTATCTAATGTTAAACAATCTTCTTATACTATATTTACTGGTAACTTATCCGTTACTGAAATCGAATGAAAATTGTCCAGTAAGTTAGGGCCAAGTTGGATATATGCTTTGAACGAGACATTTTAGAGTCAAAGTTTATGCAAGTTGACTACTCGAAGTTTACTTGACTTTCATGTTTTGTTGTTCGCTTACTTCAAATGTTTCTCTCAGACTTAAGAGAACTTCGCCAGATCAAAAGCGTGGTAACAATCTCATTAGAGAAATAAACCACCAAGAGCGTTACTGTGTTTAATTGACAGATTTACGATTTAGATAAAAGGTTTACAAAACTTTATTAAGTGTTTTTAAATTATATTTAAATTTTTAAAATTGAATAAAATTGTATGTAATGTTTTTTTTTGTAAAATAATTTTTTTCATTCATTAATTCTTTGAATTCTTTCAACAAGTCAACGGTAAATTTACTGTTTCTCTTAATATATCTGATAAAATTCAGAAAATTCTCATTCTTCGCCACAAAAGACCATCTTGAACAGCTTTGGATTCAACCAAGTTTACAAATGTTTCGGGTTGTTTTGAATTGTAGTTTTGATGGATATTTTAAATGGTTAAATATTTTATATATTTAATTTATTTAGTTATTTTTATTTAATAAATTTTTCATTAAAAATTTAATTAAACTGATGATTATCTAGGCTAGTTTTTTTCTCAGAATTGATTGATAATCATGTGTTAAGTATTTCAACAGTTCGATGAATAGTAACTATAGATTGTCTGGGTCAAAATGGACGAGATTGTACTACTTTGATTTAATAATTTGGGTTTTTATTTCTTTTAATCAATTACTAGAATTAAACGAATACCTATTTTAACTAAATTTACAAATAAAAAAAATTTTAAATACCGAATTTAATGTGTTACTTATTGCAAACTTAACGCGTTTTAGTTCATAATTCATAATTTCGTTTACGATACCTGATTGTCTTACAACTCTTATACACTAACTTGGTTTATTTCTTAAGGAAATTTAAAGTTGGGTCTTTTCTGGTGCCTGTGGTTTTAAATGGTTTACACTAATCTTATAACTATTTTTAGCATTGTTAAATACAATTTTTATTCTACTATTAATTTTTTAAGTATAATTCATAAAACATTTCCGGTGTTTAATAATTTATTAATTATAAAGAATATAAATCCATTAATTTCGTCTCTTAGTCGTAGCTCCAAGTCAAAGGTAATTGTACTTTCTTTCTCACCAAAACGAGGATATACTCCTATGAACGGAAAATTCTCATTCCCACGTCACTTCAATCACCTTCATCTCCTACTTCATCTCGATTAGCAAACAAGCACAGGTACAATCAGGTTTTTCTTGCCCAATGTACGCATTGAACTTGACTTTCACTTTCAATTTAAATTGCAAGTTGCGCAAAAGCTTTTCATAATAAAGGTCAACATACTCACAATTATTTAACCCTTCGAATCCCCATTTTGGTTACTAAAAAATTTCTTTCAATTTATATATTAAATCAATAAATTTTCTAATCTCATCTAACCCAATTTTGCCAACTAATCACACTCGACATTTGATCGCGAACAAACAAAGCACTTGTGTTTGTGTGTATTTGTGCTTGTCTAAGCACAATGTTGCTAACTATCTTCTTTTTCTTCCCTTTGCCAATATATATTGATTTATTGATTTCACATTTGATAAATACATTTATGGTTACGTAGACGATATCCGATATGTGCCCACATATTGATTGATAAGTAGAGTAAAGTATTTTGTACATTGTACACTTTTTGTCTCACTAAGAGGTAAAGGTACAAAGGTTTATATATTAGAGTTTGGTATGATACTTAACATTTAGAACCTTTTTATTGCCTCTACCTACTAAAGTACTAGTGAAAGTAAAAGTACTGCTAATGAAAAGGCGCAAAGGGCAATGTATCGATTAATCTTACTTTGCTGAGCTCATGAGCGAGTGAGCCAAATCACTTTCATTACTGATTAATTAAAGTATCCACTCCACTCTTTCTCTCACAGTTTCACTGTTCTCACTGTTCGGATGTTACTTGATTTACTCAACTCAACTATCTCAACCACTTTGATTAGCTCGAGGCAATATGATTTGCACTTGATATGTACACTTTTGTAGACTTATTGGCACCGTCCGTCTCTGTGTGATATATTGCGCCTGTCAGATCTTAATCCTGTAAGATTGAAAAATCGTGAGGTAACTCCTTAAGTTGCGTTCGTATATTTAAGGATTTGACAAGGTTCGTCTCTTTTAACCTTAACTCTTATTTTATTGACAGATAGAGTTAAGAGTGTTTTTCTCTTTCTAGCATTTCGTTAAAGGTTTCGCTTTCTTCAATTTTTCTCTTCTCTTTCTCTCGATGGTTTTGATTTAATTTTTCAACAAAATATTGAAACATTTTTTGGTACTATGAAGAGTTTTACTGTGATTTCGTGGGCGCTCCTTCTGGGCTTCCTAGGGATCTCAACCGATTTGGTACATGGCAAACTGTATCCCATCGAGTTTCGGGTTCCGCTTGCGGTAAGTTTTTAATTTATTAGTGAGATTCTCTAGTCCGTGTTTTAAAACGGTAAAATATTAAATTTTTAAAAATTCAATTTTAAATTCTCGTTTTATTTTATTTATATCATTATTGAATAAGTTTGATTTAATTTTAATCGAGTTCATTTTGAGCTTTAAGTGAGTTTTTTAAATTCATTAGGTAGATTTTCGGATTTAAAAATGGTGAAATATATTTTTTAAATTAAATTAAATTTTAAATCTTGTTTTATTTTATTTATACTATTTATTGATTTGGTTTAATTTAGTTTTAATCGAATTTCATTTTCAGCTTGCGGTGTGTTTTTATTTATTAGGCAAGTACTTTAACTTGTTTTTAAAAATGGTGAAATTATTTTTTAAATTCATTTAATTTAAGTGGATTTAATTTAAATCTTTGTTTTACTTTTATTGATTTAATTAAATTTAGTTTTATTTTATTTAGGTTTTAGTTTTTTATATTAAAATTCATTTTAACTAATTTATTTTTATAAAAATTATTTTCTTGTACCCCACACAGGGCCAAATCCCAGCCCCAGGAGACGTATGGCCCAAGCCCCAGTCGATCCGTACCACTGCCCACCAGTACACCCTCAACCGAAATCGTTTTCAGTTCACCTCCAACTTGGACTCCTCCTGCATCGTAATTCACAATGC
Source organism: Rhizoglyphus robini (assembly GCA_023373905.1). Classification (NCBI taxonomy): domain Eukaryota; kingdom Metazoa; phylum Arthropoda; class Arachnida; order Sarcoptiformes; family Acaridae; genus Rhizoglyphus; species Rhizoglyphus robini. The sequence goes on along the minus strand of JAKIJQ010000040.1, from coordinate 751,992 downwards.
CATTCGACGTTACACGGATCTCATTTTCCTGGACTCGGCTTTCCACGCCAAGCCCACCCTGACTGTGATTGAGCTGGTGAACGTTGTGGTGACGGATGGTGCCCATGCCAACTGTGGCTATCCTCAACATGGGGAGGATGAGACCTATTCGATTGAGTTGCCAGTGGTGGGTCAGCCCCATCAGGCACAGATCAGTGCCAAGACGGTTTGGGGTGCACTGAGGGGTTTGGAGACTTTCTCGCAAATTGTGTATGCGGATGATTTGAATCAGTTGGTGGTGAACGAGACTCATATTCAGGATAAACCGAGGTATGCGTACAGAGGGTTACTGTTGGACACTGCTCGTCACTATTTACCCAAGAAGATCATTTTCGCAAATTTGGACGCAATGTCGTACAACAAGTTGAACGCCTTCCATTGGCATTTGGTGGATGATCAGAGTTTCCCATTCGTGTCCCAACGTTTCCCGAAGATCCACGAACAGGGCGCCTACACCCCACGAGCTATCTACACACCAAAGGACGTGCAGGACGTGATCGAGTACGGACGCATGCGCGGAATTCGAGTAATCCCCGAATTGGACACTCCCGGTCACACCCATGCCATGGCCCGAGCGTACCCAGAACTTCTCACCCCGTGCTACAAGAACGGCAAAGCATTCCAGCCCGATTTCCCGCAAAATTCCGAAACAGAAATTCTCAATCCAATGCGCAATGAGACCTTCACTTTTATGAAGGAACTTTTCGCCGAATTCAAAGCAACCTTCAAAGATCAATTCGTTCACCTGGGCATGGATGAAGTGTTTTACGCTTGTTGGAAGTCGAATCCTGAAATTGGTAAATTCATGCAAGCCCACAACATGAAGGATTATCATGAACTTGAGGAGTATTACGTCAAGAAGACACTGGTTAATGTGAAAGACGTTGGCTACAAGTACATCATCTGGCAGGATCCTGTAGATAATGGTGTTACGGTATGTGTGAATGTTTCCTATAGATTATCAATAATATCAGGTTTTCTCATAAGTATTTCCGCAGCGCCATCTTGTTGGTGCAAAGACAACTGTAAGATGTCTGTCCGTCTGCAGGATTAACTTATGCCTTTGTCTTATATGATTATTTTTTCTATTAGTTGGCAAGCGATTCGATTGTGGCTGTTTGGAAGGACAAGAATTTGGATCCAACTATGGATTTATGGGAAAACTACATTGCAGCTGTTGCTAAGAAAAATTATTATTTTTGCCACTAGATGTCGCTAATTTTAACTTTTTTAACAGATTACCAGATCATTCTGTCCGCCTGTTGGTACCTGAACTACATCAACTATCCTTACCCTGGTTACGATTGGGAGAAGTACTACACCTGTGATCCGCGTAACTTTAACGGCACCGAAGCAGAGAAGGATTTGGTCATTGGTGGACAGGCGAACATTTGGGGTGAATTTGTGGACAAGACCAACATTGTCTCCCGACTCTGGCCTAGGGCTTCGGCTGTTGCGGAACGACTTTGGTCCGATCCGGCACAGACTCGAGATGTTGATACGGCGAGACATCGATTGGATTTGCAACGTTGTCGAATGTTGAGACGAGGTAAGATATTTTAATATCCTATCGATTTCTCTAATTTTCTCTTCTTTACAGGCATTCCAGCAGCACCAATCCTCAACGGCTACTGTGGCGACTGGGAAGTGCCCCGAGCTGAGGAGCACATTGAACAGCAGGAGATTATCGACTTTGGTGCTCGAACTGTTCTCAATGTTTAAAGTGGGAGAAAGGTTTATGTGCAAAAATTTCTTATTATATTTTCCCGGTTTATTAAAATATTGAAATTCAAAGTTATAAAGGGTTATCAATTTAGCTAGAAATTCTTTTTGCTAATTTATTTTTAATATTCCTGCTTAAAAATGAAAAGTACCGACATTGGTATAAAACGGTTATTTTTATAATAATTTTTTTAATTAATTTATATGTTTTATCTATTCAAACCATTTGTTATTAATTGAGTGTCTTCGATAATCTATTTTTTTTGTTTTCCTTCAAATCAACTTTATATTGAACGTAATCCTAGATTGTGACCCTACGACTCGCGGCTTTTTTTTACAGGTTAACCAATTTAATTAACAATAGTGGATTTTAATAAAATCTGAATGTTTTTCTTTAAGCTTCTTATTAATGAAAATTATTTTGAGTTAATATTTTTAATTGTTATTCAAACACGTTTGATTAGATATTCTAGAGGTTCCTTAATAAATTGAATAAGTTCATGAATCCATTTTTAATTTAAAAGGTGAAAACAATACAACATGTTGCAAGGACATTGCAACTGCAGCGCCATTAATCCTATTTGATAGTTTTGTTAGCTCAATTTGAACGACAGTCGATTCAGTGAATTCACATTGACCTCTTATTATCATAAGAATATTTCTAGAACTTTTTTTTGCATTAAAATTACTGAAAATATAAACTATAAATCTAGTGTATTTTTAAAATTCTCTTTGTATTTGATACTCTTGATTTAACAGGTGACAATAACACAATTTGTTGCAAGTGCTTGGCTTTTTCAAGGGACAATACGATGGCTGACAATGTTTTCTTAGTATATATTCTTTCGAAATTAAAAAACAGTTTATTAAAAGGAGTTTATTAAAACAACATATCGGTTTAAACATGAATTTCTTTCTGCTATATGTGTAAAATGATTAGACAAGGGATTGGATTCGATGAAAAGAAAGAAATAGTAATGGTTATTTTTTAAATAATTTATAAATGAATATAATACTCAAGTTTTATTGAATTCAAATGTGTGAAACTAACTAATGTCTAACGATTGAAACATATTATATTCTAGTAACTTGTTGTTAATTGATTGATTTGTCAACTTTATCTTTTATCTTTAAACCATTCATGGAAAGTAATTTGGAAACGTAGTTTTAGCGAAGTTTTTTGAAAAGTTGAACTCATTTGTATTTGAATCCATATCAGATCAATTATTCTTGAATTACATTCTTGACTCAAGTTTTTTAGTGAGAATACACACTATATATAAAAGGTGACAGTGTCACAATTAGCTGCATATACTCCTCTAGATCAAGGAAAAATGCAATTTCAAAGGAATTAATCTTATTTGATAACTATGTTACAAAATTATGACTATTTTATCAATGTCTATCCAAATAATGTCTTTCATTTCATTTATTGTCATACGAATACATTTTTTGTACAAAATTTATTAGACATCCTTTATATCGTATGATTTCTAGGAGTAGACTTAGAGTTGGATTCGACTGAGTTTTAGAAAAGTTCAAAGGTAAAAATAATCACATATTTTAAATTTTTTTGCATACTTTGAAAAATTTAGTCAAATGTTTGAATTTTTCTAGATAAATTAGAAGTTTATATATCAAATCAACCAAGAAATGCATACAATTGAGTATGGGTTGGACAACGACATTATCTTCTATGCTAATCCTGAATTTGTAAATGGTCAAGAATACTGGTTATAATTTTTCTAAGATTTTTTTCTAAGGTTTCAATTCAATTTTTTAGATAGATTTTATGATGGTTTATTTCTTTTATGACAAAATTCTTTGTAATGAAAATTGGAATAAAAAAATATTGAAAAAAATAAATTCATGTTATTTATGGTTTGGTGGATATTAAGCTAAAATTTCGACCAAAATTCTCCTAATAAAAGGTTTGTTCATTTAGAATATTTAAATTGTAAAAAAATCATTTCTCAATTAAAGTTTTAAATCATTTTAAATCGAATTTACCTGGTCACGCTAATAGTTCGATATGTGACCCAACAATGGGCACGCAAACTGCAATTTTTCTACTATAAGATTGTTCTTGAAGAATTCGGATCATTTAAAAAGTGACAATAAAACCATTTTTTTAGGAACATCATTTGTTCAAAAGACAAAAAACTACTACTATGATAATAACAAAAAAGTCCTACTCCTGTGATCCATCTGATTTTACTGGAACCGAAGGAAAAGGATTTGACCTTTGATGGAAAATATTGGGCGAATTTGTGCAGTAATGATATTCCGGGTTCATTAAATTAATGGTTATCAATTTTGTTAGAAATTCTTTTATTGCTAATTTATTTTGTAATTTTCTTTTATTTAAAATTAACTTTTAAATTCGGAAGTTTTCCATGGCTCTTATAGAAACGGTTATTTTATTAAATATTAAATCTTATTTAATAATTGAATTACATAAAATTGGATCAAATTGAACGTATTATCAGCTTATACTTTATATAATTCACTTTTTGAATAATTACAATATTTGTGGAATATAGCGTAATTTTTATTAAAATGCATCGTAAATCTAAATCTAGAGAACGACCAATTATTGTTGTCTTATCATCCTAAAATCAAAGCAAATCTACTTAATTTTACAGGAATCAAGGTTGATAGGAATCAGGTTATTGATAAATACTGTCCGCTGGACAGGCCAACACTTGGAACTACAATTGTCCGATCCAGAACATACTTGACATAAATTACACTGAGAGAGATTGATTGGATATTTGCTACATTGTGCAATGTTGAGATAAGGTAAGCGATTCTCTGTATTTTAATTAATTGTTCTCATTGTTCCACAAACATTCTAGGAGCACTAATTCTCAACTACTAAAGTGTGTCGATTTCTTTGTTGATTCTGAACGGTTATAATATTTTTTAAAATAATTCATATATAAATATAATTCCAATTAAAATTTATATTGAATTAAATTATCTGACATGTATAGCATTAAAACACCTGCTTATCCAATTTTAGTAATCTTGTTATTCATCTTGTGTTTGCTCAATTATTTTTCGTATTCTACTCCATTCATCGAACATATTTCAATTTTGTCGCTTTTTTGGTCTTTTAAAAAGGTTACAGTAATTTTTATTTACCATTTTCCGACTCTCACAAAATTTTTTATCATTTTTGTTATAATATGTTAACTTTTTAAATATATTTGTCGATTCCTCAAATGTTTGATGCCATTTTCTCGGCTCCTGTATCGTACGACGCAACGTTGCTTACATGTCTTTGGTTGGGCTCTATTGGATCTTATCTCGGGAGATTATTATCTCAAGATTTCAGTGGAACGAACATCACAACTGATGTTTAGAGCTCAATCATTTTTTTTAAACTTAGAGTTGAAAGAAACCGACAAGCGCTAAAAGTTCTGTACCACAGGTTAATCCACAGTTGTCGCATCCAACCAACTCCATTCTTTGGTTGTCATGTATAGATCGGTGAACGGCGGACACTGTACTGTTAATTACCGGTAATTAAATATGCAATTGGTTATTGGTCATTGTCTCATGTACTTGTTTTTACTATTCCGAGAAATCATCATATTCTTTTTCGATATTCTGTATTTGTTTTTGTTCCTAATTAACTTTTTATTGAACGTAATCTTAGAGTGTTACAAACTTTGCTGCATTGGTTCATTTTAAATAAGTTAAATTGATTTAATTCACATTTGTGGATTTTAATAAAAGCTATATGTTTTTTTTTTCATTTAAACGACTTATTATAGAAAATAATTATTTTAAATTAACATTTTAAATTGTTATTCACTTAAATTTGAAATAATTTTTGCTTTTACAATACTTTTTTTATTACATTTTGATTTTGCGTCCATTTGTTTGTGTTCTTACATTTTTAAAGGTTAACTCTAAATATTAGTGCAGTGTCACTTGTTTGTTACATTCGAATCGTTCGGAGGTTATGAAGTCATTGTTTGGTGCTTTTGCTGTTGTAATCATATTCTTTTGTTTCGCATGAATAATTCATTTATACAAGCAGATTGTTTCGATAAGTTTGGTTTCAATCATATATGAAAACATCAAATGAAATCAGCGAAGTAAAAACATATAAACAGTTTTGTCAAATTCCCTTATTATGTTAAGTTAAAAAAATTAAGTTTGGATTAGACATTTTGCTTTCGTGTTAAAGGTGACAATATTACAATTTTTTTCAAATACGAGTTGTTACAAATATGTCTTGTTGAAGGTCGATCGCAACGTCACTAAACCTATTTGATAATTCTGTAGCATAAAATTGGGCTAAGTTGAACGTTTAATCAGTCTATCGGTGAACTCTTGCTATAAGTGGTTAATTATGAACACAATAATTCCCGTTCCTATATTCAAAGGTTGATAACATTTTTTTATTTAGGCATTCTACTCGTTTGATTAAATATCTTGTACTTCATTATTCAAATAGTTGGACCGTTTGTGCTTTTGTATACTGCATTTGTTTGTTAATGCAGTGATATATGCTTTATGTTACCTGATAAACAAAAAATTGATTAACAATGGCTTTGAATCCCGTAGACGTTTTCTTTCTTCTCGTGATTAATGATACATTAATGTTTAGAATTCATCTCAAACAATGTTCTCTTGGTTTTAATTTTCTCGAAATCCAATACACTAGTTTGTTGAAACAACATATCAGTTTAAATTTCTTTCTGCTATATGTGAAATGGTTAGATAAGAGATTGGATTGTTAGATTGACTAAGGAAATAGTAATGGTTATTTTTTTAATAATTCATAAATAAATATAATTCTACTCAAGTTTTATTGAATTCAAATGTCTGAAACAAACTTATGTCTAACGATTGAAACATATTATATTCTAGTAACTTGTTGTTAATTGATTTCTTGGTCAACTATATATTTTATCTTTTAACCATTCATGGAATGTATTTTGGGAACGTAGTTTTCGGGAAGTTTTATGAAAAGTTAAACTCATTTGTATTTGTATACATATCAGTTCAATTATTCTTGAATTACATTATTGAATCAAGTTTTCTGTTGAATTGTACGCGATAATTAAAAGGTTACCGTGTCAACAATTTTTGTGCACATACTCCACCAGATCAAGGAAAGATGCAATTTCAAAGGAATTAATCTTATTTGATAACTCTGTTACAAAATTATGACTACTATTTCATCAATGTCTATCCAATGTCTTTCATTTCATTTATTGTCATCCGAATATATTTCCCGCACAAAATTTTTTAGACATTCTATAATAAAGATATGTCGTATGACTTCTATGAAAAGACTTAGAGATGGATTCGACTACTTTAAAAGAGTTCAAAGGTAAAAATACTCACATGTTTTCAATTTATTTGCATATTTTGAAAACATTCAGCCAAAAGTTGGAATTTTTCTCGATAAATTAGAAGTTTATATATCAAAATCAACCAAAAATGCATACAATTGAGTATAGGTTGGACAACGACTTTATCTTCTATGCTAATCCTGAATTTGTAAATGGTCAAGAATATTTGTTATAATTTCTCTTAGGTTTTTCTAAGGTTTGAATTCAATTTTTTAGATATCGTTTATGATGGTTTATTTCATTTATGACAAAGTTTTCTCTTTTCCAGTAATCAATCATTTTAAAATAACTCATAAATCAATATAACAGTCCAACAAATTTATTGAACCCAAATTGCGTGTCAAACCACTTCGAGTTCAGAATCTATTTTAGGTAATTTTTTAAATAAATTAATGCAAATATAAATTTCTAGTTAAATATTCTTTATTATTTATTAGTAATTAAAATTGAAATAAAAAGAAAAATATGGAAAAATGAATAAATTCATGTTATTTATGGTTTCGTGGATATTAGTTAAGCTAAAATTTCGACCAAAATTCTCCTAATAAAAGGTTTGTTCATTTAGAAATTTGAAATTGTAAAAAATTCATTTCTCAATTAAAATTTTTAAATCATTTTAAATCGAATTTACCTGGTCACGCTCATAGTTCGATATGTGACCCAACAATGGGCACGCAAACTGCAATTTTTCTACAGTACCGGTAAAATTGTAAAATTATGTATAATTGTTCTAGTTGATAATTTAAAAGGTGAAAATAAAACCATTTTAGGAGCATCATTTGTTCAAAAGACAAAAAAGTCCTACTCCTGTGATCCATCTGATTTTACTGGAACCGAAGGAAAAGGATTTGACCTTTGATGGAAAATATTGGGCGAATTTGTGCAGTAATGATATTCCGGGTTCATTAAATTAATGGTTATCAATTTTGTTAGCAATTCTTTTATTGCTATTTTATCTTAAAATTTTCTTTTATTTAAAATTAACTTTTAAATTCGGAAGTTTTCCATGGCTCTTATAGAAACGGTTATTTTATTAAATATTAAATCTTATTTAATAATTGAATTACATAAAATTGGATCAAATTGAACGTATTATCAGCTTATACCTTATATAATTCACTTTTTGATTACTTACAATATTTGTGGAATATAATGTAATGTAATTTTTATGAGATGCATCGTATATTTAAATCTAGAGTACGATCAAATATTGTTGTCCTATCATCCTTAAATCGAAGCAAATCTATTTAATTTTACAGGAATCAAGGTTGATAGGAATCAGATAATTGATAAATACTGTCGGCGGGACTTGGAACTACAATTGTCCGATCCAGAACATACTTGACATAAATTACACTGAGAGACTGATTGACTGGATATTTTCTACATTGTGCAATGTTGAGATAAGGTAAGCTATTCTCTTTTTTCTTTAATTGTTCTCATTTTCCACAAGCATTCCAGGAGCACAAATTCTCAACTACTAATTCGTTTCGATTTCTGTGTTGATACTGAACGGTTATAATATTTTAAAAATAATTCATAAATAAATATAATTTCATTTAAATTTTATATTTAATTAAATTGTCTGACATGTATAACATTAAAACACGTGTTTATCCAATTTTAGTAATCTTGGTATTAATCGTGTGTTTGCTCGATTATTTTACGTATTCAACTCCATTCATCGAAAATATTTCAATCGTGTTTTTTTCAACTTTTGAAAGGTTACAGTCATTTTATCTAACATTTTACGACTCTTACAAAATCCCTATCATTTTTGTTATAATCTGTTAACTTTTTAAATATATTTGTCTAATTCTCAAATGTTTCCTGCCATTTTCTGGGCTCCTTTATCGTTGCTTACATGTCTTTGGTTGTGCTCTAATGGATCTTATCTCGTGAGATAATTATCTCTAGATTTCGGTGGAACGAACATCACAACTGATGTTTAGAGCTCAATATTTTTTTAAACTTAGAGTTTAATGATGCCCACACGCGCTAAAAGTTCTGTTCCACAGGTTAATCCACAGATGTCGCATCCAACCAGCTCCATTCTTTCCTTTCGTAAATTGTCTAGACTAAAGCACACAGATGGTTCTGTTTATTGCCCTTAAACCATTCAACTCACAACTCTCTACTCGTACCTTCCTGTCGAAATTAATATACCGTGGTTGAAATCAACGCCTGTCATGATTGTGAGTTGTCACCACTGTATAAGGCCCCTGCACGGCTCAATCATCAGCCAGACTTTTGAGCGTCTTCAAGTCTGTTTGTGCTCTGATTTGTCTTTTGGTCTTTCTCTTCTGTCCTTTGTTCTATGCGGTCACTTGGCCGACGCACATGGTTTTGGTTTTGGTATTGTCATGTATAGATCGGTGTACGCGGTTATTTGGTAATTGGCAATTGGTTATTGGTCATTGTCTCATGTACTTGTTTCACTATTTCGAGAAATCATCATTTTTTCGATCTTCTGTATTTGGTTTCGTTTCTAATTAACTTTCATTAAACGTAATCTTAGAGTGTTGCAAAGATTGCTGTAATGTTTAATTTTTAATAGGTTAAATTATTTTAAAAAATTGAATTCACATTTGTGGATTTTAATAAAAGCTACATGTTTTTTTCATTTAAACTTATCATGGAAAATTATTATTTTTAAACTAACATTTTTAATTGTTATTCAAATACTTTCAAATTATTTGTTCTACAGATTTTTCAATAAACTATCTAAAGTGTCTTTTAATTTGGTCACTAACTGTCTGTAGGAATTCAATTAAAAGGTGACAATAATACAATTTGCTACGTATCTTGTTCAAATACGATTGCAACGTTACTAAATCTATTAAGATTTTTTTTACACAAAATAAGATCAAATTATACGTTTAATTAGTAAATCTTAATTTTTCAACTTTCCAATTTGAAATATTTATGGAAAAAATCTACATTCTAAAACCATTAACAGTAATAAACCGAGTTTTCTGTCGACTACTGATTTCTCATTTTCTAATCAAACTTCCAAAAAGTGAAGAAGCTGAGAGGGATTATGTTATTGGTGGATGCTGTCTAATAGACAAATTCTTGTACGATTTATAGACTGTCATACATTATGTCAGCAATTCACTTTGCTAACTTATACTTATACTTATACAAATACTTTTTGTTTTGATTTTTTTGCTAAATGGTCAAGTTTTTTTGTAATTTCTCTTTGTAACCCTCCTAGTAGTTCAATTCTTCAAGATTATCTCCATTTATTACACAAAATTTGAAATAAATTTTTGCTTCTACAATACATTTTTATTATGTTTTGATCTTGAGTCCGATTTTTAAAGGTCAACTCTAAATATTAGTGCAGTGTCACTTGTTTGTTACATTCGAATCGTTCGGAAAGAAGGAAGGCATTGTTTGGTGCATCTACTGTTGTACTCATATTTTTTTTCTCACGAATGGATCATTCATACATGCAGTTATTATTTTAATGTTAATTGTTTTTAATTCAGAAGAAACCTAGGCTTGCATCAACTGGTTGCAATAGAATTTATAATTGAAATTCTTCGTCTTTCAACATTTTATAATTTGAATTTTAATTAAATTATAATTTAAGTCTTTCAGATACTTTTATTAAATAATAAGCGCTTTAATCCTTTATAGTCCTAATTATTCAATTTTTAAATTTATAATTATTCACAGATTAACAGTTAATGTTTTGGGTGTTCAAAACAGGTAATCTCAAAACTTATGATCATCAGTCGTTATAAGCCTCAATTCACTTATTTTTCACATCGTCTTCTTCATAAATCTCAATGACATGTAAACATCATTAATTTTGATTAGCAACCAATAACTATCGTGTAGTGTAATAATAAGAATGGGATAGTTTTGGTTTCATTCATATATGAAAACATCTAATATATAATCAGCGAAAGTAAAAACACCAAAACAGTTTTGTCAAATAGAATTCCCTTATTGTGTTTACTTTAATTAGAGTTTTCGTCCTTGCACAAGACAGGTAAAATGCATAGTTGAGTTTTATTTTTGAGCGTTAATTTTTTGTTAAAAGTGCATATGAAAGCGTTACAATTAATCAATAATGAACATGTTTTTCTACATTTTTGCTATTTAGATATACGAGAATAATATAGAATTATTTATGACCATCGAATCAAATATCCTAAAATTGATTGAAGACAGATTTTTTCTCATAAAACGGTCAAAACAGTTTCAGCTAACTAATAATGTTCTGTGACAAGTAAATATTTTTGTTTAAATTCAAAATTGACCAATTTTATTCTAACAATAACACTTTTAAATTGCACTATAAACAGGACATTAGTTTATTTTTAAATATTTGGATTTAACGCTGTACGTGTCAAAACTGGTCATAAAATAACCAAAAAATGCCCTGTCATAGGTGCGTTTTCATTGTTTTTAAATTCATTTTTACCCATAACTTAGTAATTCTGGTTGGCAAGTGTGAGCCATGCTTTGGGTACTTGGAAACTCGCTACCTCAAACTGGTTTTAAAACTATCAATAAATGATTTTGCATTTGATTTATTGAATCTAAAACGATTAGTTTCATTTTAATTGTGTAACTAAAAGCGGAGTGGAATGTTGCAAGTGACTTGATTTACAACACAATTTATTCACCATGGTGTTGAATATAGTAGATGTTTTTCTTCTTTTCTAGTTTAAAGATACATGAATTTCTCAAAATCTTATCAATGATGGTTGACAATGCAGAACATGTTCTCTTGGTATATTCTGTACCATATACAAAAATATACGAGTTTGTTGAAACAAAATAGTTGTTTAAACATGAATTACATTTTGTCAGTTTGGAATCAATTTTATCCATTTGCGTATGTTGATATTTAAAAGGTCACAATTTTACAATTTTTTGCTTAAACTACTCTAGTTCAATGGAAGACAAAATTGAAACGCAATTAATTCTATTTAGATAGGATCTCAATTCGTGCTGGTTTGAAAGGTTATTTAATAAATGTTTAGTGCATTCGTTTTAAAGAGAATCCTTATATATCGTTTTATGTTCACAAGTAGACCAAAATTGAAACATTAATAAACATATTTCTTAACATATCAATTAAGTTTGTTTTTTTGTAGTTTTTGCATGATTTTTATTTGGTTTAGTTTGGCTAGGTTGAGTTTTTTATCTGTGAAATCTATCTAAGAATATGAAAGTTGTTTATAACTATAAAATAATCTTGCAACATCGTGTCGGTTGCCTCTCCAGCTCTTTCTTGGACAAGTCCAATATGCCTAACACCCCTCGAAAATTGACGCAAAGAACCAACACCGTCTCTATTTATAATTCGAATAGATCAATTAGATTTTTTAAATTCGTTTAATTACGTTCGATTCACTTAATTCTTAACTTAAAAGGTGACAACAATACAATATGTTGTAGGGGTATTTCATGAATTTAAGAATTTACAATTGCTGTTCAAATAAATTTGAAAGTTTTGTTTTATCAATTTGAATGTCGTTAGATTTAGTGAATTCAAATTCGTCACTTATAATTTTATAAAATTTTTTCTGTAACATTTTTTTATAAATTTATTAGAAAATATAAATCTTTTGTTTTTTAATTACTCCTTGTAAGATACAGTCATAAGCTGTTAAAAGGTGACAATAACACAATTTATTGCGCGTTGAATGTGTCCTGTTTAAGGGACATACGATCGCAAAGTCACTTGACCTATTTTATAATTCTGTTGCTTAAAATTGAATAAAATTGGACGTTTAATCGATTTACCAAATCTATTCCACTTTCTCTTATTAATATGTTTAAGGATTAATATGTTTATGGATCTTAATCTTCTTTACTTTCTATTCTATAAGTCATGAAATTCGTAGCAAACGGGCTGTAATGTTTTTCAATCTTCTTGATAACCTTCAATAGAGCGCAATCCAAAAGAAAGTGCTCGAACTGGTCTTGCAGTTTTTAGTTTAAAGTGGTTATGTTAAAGAGTTATGGGTAAAATTTAGTTACTAGTTTTTGAACCAGCCGGCGTTATGAAGCCCTCTTGCTTTCTTATTTTTTAAGATAAATAACGCCGTTGGCGTAAAGTCGGAGCGAACGGTATAGGAGATAGAAAATGTATCCTTAGATATCACTTGCTTCAAGTGATAGTAACCTCAAGTATTTTAGGTGCATATTATTTTGTAACAAAATCATCGACAAAAATCCTCTAAAGTTTATGTATTAAGCCTTTTGAAAATGTTTCATAACTTTTAATATAATACAAAGACAGTTTTTTCTGTTTTGGGAAAACTATTCATACTTTCACATTCAAGTACAATCAAAAAGATTTTCAGAAAACAGGAGACAGAACATTTCGTATTGAGTTTGAATAGCTTCAAGGTGCAAATCTGTAAAAGCCAAATACAATAGTATGACATGTTATGCCACCACAACCAAAAACTGAGGTCATGAATTTGTTTAATTAAAAAAATAAATGATCATGTTGGCATTATTCGGAGCTAGCCGAATTAAAACATGGAAAATGCTTTAGCATCTAAACTGATTTAAAAGAATCTTTTGACGTTTAAAATTTAAACTGAAAAACTGTTTTTACTCTGAAGCTCTAAAAGTTAGAGTGAATTTTCGTTCGTTAAGTCGTGAAGTACAAATTATTCCAAAAATTCTCTAAAGACAGCAGAAATAGTGCATTCTGAACATTACCATAAAGATAAAACAAATATTGTTTACTTTAATCTTCCATCTCATGAGCTGCAGCCTTATAATTACAATCGATCTATCAAAAATATATATTTAGAAAATACTAAATATTCTACATAATTTAATTCGAATTATCCATAAAACATATAGATGAAATAATATAGATGAAAACAATATTGCCCTGTAGTTAAAAATTGTGCTGTGACACTACTCGAATGACTTCGTAAATTTTTTTAAAAACACGTTACAAACAAATATACTTAAAAAAAAGTAATTGTGTTTAATATTACTTTGAGTTATGCACCAAAACAGTGCAGTGCCAAGAATTTGGTAAATTAAACGTAATTAATTGTAAGTGTAATAGATAGCCGGGGGATGAATTGTATTGATTCTATTTAATAGATCACACAGACCTTGTAAATGTTTTGATATCTACAAAAACAGTTACGGTCAACATGATGAATTTCGGTCCAATGTAAGCACAATTACACCTACAATCACAGCACTCCTGTGTGGGTGAGTTTGTCACTGCGCATTCTCTTTGCGCACAGCGGGCGTGCGGCTCGGCGTGTGTGCTTGTCTGTGTCACACAGCCACTGTTGACACTCGGGTCCTACACATTTCAATGCAAAATTTGGGATTTTCAATAAATCATAACTCCGTTGCCCTTTGACCTACAGCGATCTATTTTCGCTCTGCACATCTACACCTCAACCAAAACATTGTATTAAATTTTTAGATCGATCCATTCAGTGGTTTCGGAGGAGTTATCCGGACAAGAAATCCAATTCTCCCAAATTTTTGGGGTAGACTCGTCACTCACTATCTCTCTCACACCCTCGCTACGCTCGGGTGTTCGTTCGTCAGTTCGCTCCTCTAACTACTTGTAAAGTTTTCAATTGGTGGTCTGTCTTGATGGCCAAACTGCAAGATTTACCTCCAAAGGTATGATTCTCCAGGGAGGAGGCATTCGCGTTAATTCTTTAATCAATAATTTTTAAAAACATCATGGTTAGTATGCTTTGTTTTGCAGCAGCATACACATTGTGTTGACAGTTTTATTGTTTGTTTAAATAAAGGTTGTTACACGAATATATTTTACTTTGATTCTGAAACAAACATGTTGAACATTGTTAAACCTAGCACACATTTTCACACTCCAACAAATGATGTACCAGCAATATTCAAACGAGAAGTTGAAACATATCTTAAATTTGTTGGGCTGTAAAAAGTTAGTTCATTGTATAGAAATAAAACTAAACAATATTTTATCATAATCAAAACTTCGTCTCGCTACTTTCCCGGCTTGCCAGAATTTTTAAAGGTTAACTCTAAATATTAGTGCAGTGTCACTTGTTTGTTACATTCGAATCGTTCGGAAAGAAGGAAGCAATTGTTTGGTGCCTCTGCTTTTGTAATCATATTTTTTTTTCTCACGAATAGATCATTCATACATGCAGTTACTGTTTCAATAAGTTTGGTTTAATTCATAAATGAAAACATCAAATGTACGTAAAAACACCAAAACAGTTTTGTCAAATCGAATTCCCTTATTGTGTTTACTTTAATTAGAGTTTTCGTCCTTGCACAAGGTAAAAATGCATACGGTACAGTTGAGTTTTGTTTTTGAGCGTTAATCTTTTGTTAAAAGTGCATATAAAAGCCTTACAATAAATCGAGAATGACCAACTTTTTTTACATTTCTTCTATTTAGATATACGAGAATAATATAGATTTATTTAATGGTTATCGTAATATCCGAAAATTGACAGTAGACTGGTTACGGTTTATAAAACGGTCAAAACAGTTCCAACTAATAATGTTCTGTGAATAGTAAATATTTTTGTTTAACTTCAAAATTGACTAATTTTTTATTCTAACAAAAGTTCAACACTTTTTAAATTGCACTATAAACAGGACATTTGTTTATTTTTTAAATATTTGGATTTGACTCGGTACGTGTCCAAACTGGTCATAACATAACCAAAAATGCCCTGTCATAGGAGCGTTTTCATTGTTTTTAAATTCATTTTTACGCATAACTTAGTAATCCTGGTTGGCCAGTGTGAGCCATGCTTTGCGTACTTGGAAACTCGCTATCTCAAACTGGTTTTAAAACTATCAATAAAGAGCATGCTCTTATAAACATTCATCGAATTTCTGATCAAACTTCCTAAAGAAAGACATTCTTGTTATCAATATAATTTTACATTAAGGCAAGTCGCGGCTCAATTTTTCGTTAAAAATTTCAAATTATTTTAATATCTTAAGTTATCGGTTATCTCATTATCTATCATCTTACAAAAAATTAGAACAATATTCCGACGAAAAGTCACAAAAAATCCACATTTCCAGGATGCACTTTTCGCATTTGCCCTCTACCGGCCAATGCATACCTTTTAGTTTTTCCCTTCTACTGCAAATCAAGACCTTTGCATTTTGTTTTTGTTTCTTCTCCTACAAAACTGGTCCGATTTTGTTGAACCAGGGCTTTTATTAAAGGTAATAAGATTCTCTATTTGGCGGGCAGAAAACATTTTAAAAATTTTATCTTATCTGATCGTGAGTTCATCTTAAAGTGTTCAAAATATGCTACTTTTTTACATTTTTTTAATCTATATTCTCAATAAAAAATATTTTCATAAATGTTTTCTGATGCCGTTAAAGCCAATCAATTTATCTTTAATTTAAGCTATAATATGCCACAATCGGTCAAATATTAAAGGAGAAGTAACCTTTCAAATATCATCTAGTCAAATCTATAGATTTGAGTTAAAGGGGCCATTCATAGAGGACGTTACCCGCGTCTGTCCTTAAGGGACTTTGTTACTTGAGAATACTGTCTGATAAGTAAACTCTTTTCGATAATACTGATTTTATAAATTATCAACATTTTTCAGAAATTCTCTTTTCTAACTTATTCCAACAAATTCATTAATTAGAAACTTTTAACTTTTAAATTAAGTTGTTCCAGACTTCGCGACTTATAAACGGTTATATTTATATAATTCCTAAATAAATATGATTTTGCATTTGATTTATTGAATCTAAAACGATTAATTTCATTCTAATTGTGTAACTAAAATCTGAGTGGAATGTTTTAAGTGACTTGATTTACAACACAATTTGTTCAATGGTGTTGATTATAGTAGAAGTATTTTCTTTTCTTTTTTCTTGATTAAAGATATTACATGAATTTCTCAAAATCTTATCAATGATGGTTGACAATGCAGAACATGTTCTCTTGGTATATTCTGTACCAAATACAAAATATACTAGTTTGCTGAAACAAAATAGCTGTTTAAACATGAATTACATTTTGTCAGTTTGGAATCAATTTTATTCATTTGCGTATATGGATATTTAAAAGGTCACAATTTTACCATCTCTGATCAAACTACTTTATTTAAATTGAAGACAAAATTGAAACGCAATTAAGATTTATTATTAAGATTTATAAGGCAAGTCGCGGCTCAATTTTTTGTTAAAAATTTCAAATTATTTTAAGATCTTAAGTTATCGGTTATCTCATTATCTATCATCTTACAAAAAATTAGATCAATATTCCGACGAGAAATCATGAAAAATCAACATTTCCAGAATGCACTTTTCGCATTTGCCCTCTACCGGCCAATGCATACCTTTTAGTTTTTCTCTTCTCCTGAAAATCAAGACCTTTGCATATTGTTTTTTGTTTCTTCTCCTACAAAACTGATCCGATTTTGTTGAACCAGGGCTTTAATTAAAGGTAATAAGATTCTCTATTTGGCGAGCTGAAAACATTTTAAAAATTTTATCTTATTTGATCGTGAGTTCATCTCACTGTGTTCAAAATATGGTACTTTTTTACATTTTTTGATCTATATTCTCAAGAAAATATATTTCCATAAATGTTTTCAGATGCCGTTAAAAGCCAATCAATTTATCTTTAATTTAAGCTATAATATGCCACAATCGGTCAAATATTAAAGGAGAAGTAACCTTTCAAATATCGTCTAGTCAAATGTATAGATTTGAGCTAAGGGGGCAATTCATAGACGACGTTACCCGCGTCTGTCCTTAAGATCTATTTAGATATGATAATTTTGCTAAATTGAACGTGTTGTCAGTTGATCCAATCTTTCGTAATTCACATAAATATCATCATAAAAGGTAAATAAATAGATAAACCAGGAACGGTTTCAAACATTGAAAACATTCCTATGTATTTTCCGAACCGAATACATCTCTAACAGATCTACAAACACGTATTTCCGGTTTTTCTTCTACTAATTTATTGTTCCGGTAAATAACGGCAATTGGAATTTTGTAATAACACACTAAATAATAGACGTTCACAAATTGGTGAAGTATAATATTACTGCGCAGAAGCGTGAAGCAATTGCAAAATACTTTACGAATCTATGCACTGAAATTACAGCGCGAATGTGTGCAGTATCTACTGCATAAATTCGTGCAGGAAACTGCCAAGAGATTTCGCCGCAAAAAAAATGCACGGAATTGTAAAGAAAAATATATTTATGGATTATGCACGAATACGTAAAGTATTTCGATACGATTAAAGAAATTAATTTTATTATAAAAATTTATTTAATTACAAAAGTAATTATATCATTCCTCTACTTAAATAATATCTTCCTTCATACAAAAATATAAAGTCAACATAATGACTCAAATCCTTAAAATATACAAACTGTTCATCAGATGTAAATTTTTTTGTCAAAAATTTGAATGTTGTTTCATACAATTTGCTTTTTTCTTTGTACTCATATACAACACCTCTTGCCAAAATTTGATTATTTTCATCCATCATAAACGAATCTGGATATAACCATAGATCAGCCCGACCACAACCGCGGCCAAGTATTTTAAAAATAGCCTGTCTTCCTAATTCTCGAGGATATGCAGACGAGGGAAGATCGAAGAAGAATTTATCATCAGGAAGTTTTTGCATGATTGTATTATGAAAAGTCTCTTGAGAAAAAAAATCGATAGAACTATATGGTTCAGCAGTTTTCGCCATTTCAATTGCTAGACCCATTTGGTGTCGCAGGGCAAAACTTTTAGTTGGATTTCGAAAATTACACATCACTGAAGACCAATTTTTAAAATATAAATGCTTTCTCTCATATTTAAGTGTGGAAAACAAAACCAACGGACCAAAAAATTTAATCAAATCAGCATAATGAAACAGTTGATGAAATTTTGGAGTGAGTTTAAAAAGAGTATTTTCTTCGTCCGATAATATACAGATGCAATAATTCGCCATACTCGTGGCATAGGTTTGGAAACGTGGTAGCATATCTTGGTGAATTTTAAAACTGAAAGCTAATTTCGTAAACTTTTGCAAAAGTTCCAACAGCTTGTATGCATCATGACCATAATTCATGTACCCAACAAATATTTCTTCGCATCTTGCAAGCAATTCTAATTTCTAAAAATAATTTTAAAAATATTATCAATTTAGTTTTAATTGGTTATTTAAGCAAACCTGAACTGCTTTTGTGTTTGTCATTTTGAATGCGCCTTTGATGTATTTAATTGTTATTTTTCCATTGTAAAATGGAAATTTTTCAATTTTTGAACAAATATCGGCATGCGTAAGATGAATTGCATATTTTAAAATAATTGTTGTCATCAATAAATGAACAATGCCCTCAGCAAGATCATGTAAGACATCTGGTGGTCCAATATTCCAAATGGTCACACCAAAAAGTGTTGTCAAAACACAGCTAGTCACTGCTCCAAATGATTTTCCTTGTGATGTATCAAGAAGCCATTTGTTATACTTTCGAACGTGATCACTTGAACCAAGCAAAGGATAATGGATTAAATATTTTTGACATTTTGCATTATTTACTCCACAGTATCTGCAAATCCAACAATTAGGATGAAATGAACGAGGAAAACCCAACATTTCATATTCTCCAAGATTGTCGCCACAAACAGCTGAGAGAACACCTTTTATGGTAATTTTTTTCATTTGATTATCGGACATTTGCACATCGATTTCAATTCCATCCTCTTCCATTGATTTCAGTTCATCTCTGACATGTTCCATTACGTCGTTCATTGTTACGTTGTTATTGTTCATTTTAGTGCGACTCACCATACAAAGAAGATAAACATCTTTGCGTTTCAAACGATATTTAGGTGGAATGTTGGTAAACATAATGTAAATTCCTAAATATTTATGATTTTTGCCATTTCGTTTTGTAACAGTAAAATCATCAGCTCCAATTTCAAAACGTAGCTTTCCAAGTAAACGTCTCCTTCTCTCTGGATGACAGGTTAATTCGCTAATATATTCTGTGAATGAAAACGGCTTTCCAATTTGTTCTTTCTCTTCAAGTATACTCTGAACAATTGATTTATTTTCAAGTATTAAAGAAGACAATTTTTTCAGATCAACTTTTTGTCCTACGTAATGTCCTTTAACATATAAATTTTCAGGTTTAATGAATGTACCCAATCGTTCAACATACACAGTTTGCAGAAAAGGGCTGGATTGAAAATCCTTTAGTGCCCGATTTATATGTATATTTGCCTTCATATCAGGATTATTAAAATTGGGACCGATTGCTCGATTTCGAATATCACGAAAAGTTGTAAATGGCACATTGTAGCAAAAACGATCTTCGGCTATATTTTGAAAGTGTTCATTTAGCCAAGTTTTATCATTGCCAGAAAATTCATTTTCGAATGATTCAAAAAATCTAGAAGAATTTGACTGGTTGAATGGAGCGCGCATAATAGTTTTAATTTCTTCGTCGTTTAAATCCTCATCTTCGTCAGAGGATTGATTGTTTTCAACTTCCATGTTAGAGCCAGTGTTATGTTCATTTTGAATAATTTCCTGCTCAATTACTCTGTTTAATGAATTATTATCGTCATTATCAACTTCCATTATCGGAACATTATCGCAATTATGGATATTTGATTTCTGAGGTAATATTTTCTCTCTAAGAAGCCTATAATTTAATAAAATTTGTTATTAAAATGTCAGAAATAAATCAATAAATAGACCTTATTGTTTGATTATTTGAATGTCGATTAATGAGATGGGATTGCCAATTTTGAATAGTTTTAATGTTGTGAGAACAATCTCCAATACATCTTGATCCTTGAAATGTTTTTGATCTTGATGTATAACCCTTTTTATCTTTTATAAAACTTTCTAAAACAGGTTCGAAATCTGAGTTTTTCAGAAATTCTTTAAGATCTTTTAAGTTCAAAGTCTTCATTTTTGGCATGATGATAATTTGAATATGATGCTAAACAACAATTAATTAAAACGCACAAAGTAATAATAAACTGTTGAATATTTGAATAAATAAACAATTGTTGAAACTTAAGTTAAATAAATATGAATATAAATGTTGAGACCTGCAGACACAAATTTGTTTGAACTGTGCACAGTGATCACACTCGACTGGGCAAACAAACAACAAACCCCTGTTGTTTACAAGTATCGATATCTCTCGTTCGTCAAGCCGATTGCAATCGATTGATGACAGCTGGACAAATTGGCGCGCGGCAGGCTACCCTCGACGACGAACGAACGTTACTGGAGCGTACATTAACTTTGGCCGCTTCTTGCCTCCGTGTGTGCCTGTTGATGTGACGTCATGTGGACATGTCCACTGAGCATGCATAAGCAGTGTGACCGATTCACCCTCTCGCTCTAACGCGCGTAATTGGTCGTTTGTTTTAGTTCAACCGAGTGAAGCGACCCATCCTCCCTCCTGCCGGTATGACACACTGCAGTGAGACATTGCTCAAGTGGCGGTTGAATAAAGTGGACAAAGTGGGCTCATAGGTTTCTTTGTATTCTTCTTCGCCTTTTTTTCTTCTTCTTCTACTTGATCATTTTCGATTTGTGTTCAAAGGAGTATACTCATTTTGGAAAAGTAAGCGTAAGCAGATTTTAAATATGCCATATTAAAGTACTCCCCTAGAGATACAAAAAAGTCAATTGCATGCATAGTCCAACTCGCCGCCATCTTGGAGAAAATGGCGGATCAAAACTTAAAATTGAGAATATACATGAGAAATTTTTTCTTTTCTTTTTCTTTTTTGCTTGGATTAGTATCGATAAAGTTATTTTTATCTTATATTCGAGATTAATTTACTTAAACAAACCTCCCAATTGAAAATAAACATTCAACTTGCCGCCATCTTGGATAAAATGGCGACGAGAAATGCAACATTTTAAATTCATGTTACATTTACTAAGAAAAAACTTGAGGTTTCCTTTTATTGTAACGAATTATTTTTTAAAAAAATGTTTTCTGGCCATTTGAACTATAACCCCTTTATCAGATCACAACTCTAAGTGGCGCCATCTATATAAAAAAATATAATTAAATTAAAAACAAATTATTTTGAAAAATATTTTTTTATTGATATTTTGTATTACATGACACAATACTGTTTCGATTTTAGTTAGAATATTAAGTAAAATTAATTATTTGAATTAACATTTCACTTCTTAACTATCATCTTCTGAACTCATATCCATAGAACTGCCAACGGATGATTGTGAAGAGATTTCGTGATCAATCGTGTTATCATCTTCGTTTTCGGATTCAGAACTTAAATCACTTTCTTCGCTCTCTTGGTCTTGTGCTTGGTCAGCGAAAGAATCTGTGTCATTCAAAATTATTAATTCACTGTCAATTAGTTCTTCGTGATTAGGAATTTCTTCAATTTTATCAATCGGAATAACATTTAACAAAAACGATGATAATGATTCAGCAGGAGAGTGAATATTAATCAAATATCGACCATAAGTTAAAAAACCAAATCAAGCATGCTACGTGCGCACATGAACCAACAGTTCTTTTCCCCACCTTACAGCCGCAATAATGTTCTTCGATCGAGTCAATTCCGTGCTTGTTTGAATTAAATAAAACGAACAAATGATACTTTGTGATTTTGGTATGACGGGATTGCATTTTGGCATGAACTAAGGTCAACTTATTTGGTGATTCAGTAATTGCGTATTTGGAATAGTTAACGTTCATCGGATACTTCGCAACCTCAAAATGATATTTTCCGTCTTTTTTTACATGTTCGGCATAGTAGCTTTTAGCCATTTCAAGTTGATATGTACCGCAACAAAACTCAACAAGATCTGAGAGTTCTAATTTAGGGAAATCATCCGCTGGAACGTCATCCAGTTTAAGGAATTGTTTAGACGCAGAACGATTTGTCAAATCTTCACCAAGGACAAGTTCGGATAATTTATTTGGCTTTTTCATGAGACCTAGCATGCGTTCAGATATTCCACTGTGTTCTTTATCGGATACAATACCGCCATCATATAAATAGTTTAGTAAAGCACAACAAATTCTGAAATCTTCTGGAACGTGTTGCAAGGCACGATTTGGAAGAACTTGATTAAAATAATGGTAGGTTTGTTTGATTTTTTCCGTTAATGAACTCGACAATGTAGCGAATTTTAGTTACAAAGCGAGACTGATTTGCTTGTTCAGTTGTCAATTGTTTTGCTGATTTTTCTAAGAACGCAGGCATGTGAATCTCATAACCTAATTCTTGTACAGGCACAATTGCGTCGCGAAATCCGCGATCAACAATCAAAATTGTTTCCTCAGGCTTAAGTTTTTGAATGACTTCCGGTTTAGCTAAAAATTTTTTCTAATAACTTTGCATCGGAAACTCTAGCGTCAAAAGGACCAGTTACATCAACTGTCAAGCCATCCGAAGTCACGATCATAAACATTCGAATCAAATTCCGATGCTTGTGCAAACTCCAAGTAATTTGCTGAAACATAAAATTGAAACTTTTTTGGATATAGGCATATGTCGAATCAAAAGCGAGAACAATTTTCTGTTTGGCAGAATATATTTCCTTTGCCATATTTGTAGTATGCATTAAAATTTCGTCTTTTGAAAAAGAATCGATCCCTAAATACCACGGGACAAAATTCTCACTAAGAGCAGTTCTTACATTTGAAATATGTCGATTTACGGTCTGTTGTTTTTTCTCAAAACGAGAGCCAATTTGAACATCTGATAGTCCTGTTCGCATTTTGTGCAAATACAATCCCAGAGTAAATTCAGGATTACGACCAGGAATGGAAGAATTTTGTACAAGAAAATCGAATTTTTTCTTACTAATTCCAATTTCAATAATTAATTCCTCGTCAGACATTTCAAGATGAACCATAATAGTTTGTCTGATAATGTCCCTACACTACACACATTGCAAGCTGCAGCTGCGATAATACCACCAATAATGCAACTGCCAATTGGCCAAAATCTCAACACAATGTTTGATCAAAACAGTAAGTGTATTTTGTCAGCAAATTTGCAAGTTAACTTGACATCATATCTTATAACAATTGAAATTAATTTAGCAATGAATTGTTTGGCTAAGCTTTGCCAAGTTCTTCCCAATCTACTTCAAAGTAACTTTCAACAACAACAAATCATCACTAGTGCTGTCCCATCTGTTCAGACTCAATCGAATGATCATGTTGAGCATAATCAAAATATTCAAATTGTACCAACTCCAGCTCTTAATGAACACAACAACGGTAATTTAAAGTTATAATAATATGCTCTTGAATAATTTTGATTTATTTAAATTTATTTATATTATTCTGTTTTGTTCAACAACTCAACTTTAAAATCATCACACACAACTCAGTCAACTCGATTCAATCTGCAAATGATTTAGAATATTCTCAAAGTCATTCTAATTCTACTTTTCTGTCTAAGCGACACTCAATCACTGATGATGCACAACCGAATGGCTCCGAAGGATCTCTAGTTGAAAATCAACTAAATGGCACATGTCAACACTGGGTCAACCCTAAATACGATTCTACATTGATTGGTGGCAAATTTTCTCCATTTCTATTTGATTTTGAAACCGAAAATTGGGAAGATAATAAACCCGATGAATTGATTCGGAAGATGCAAAACATTCAACAAGGTGAGAGTATGGAAAAATTCTATGGCTTTTTAAAGCAGATTAGAACTGAAATCTATAAAAGGTTGAGCAAAATTTTTCCTTATTTGGCTGAACCAAGCGTAATCGAGCGAATTGTTGTTTTGTTTCTGGGCAATGGAGAAAACCAAAAATTTCATACTTTTTTCGAAAATTACAAAAAAGAAGTCAACAGTTCAGAACTTTTAAACGCAAAGAAAATTAAAGAACAAGTTGGTGTAATTGTAAGTGTAGCTATTATAATATTATTATATATAATTAAATGATTATTGATTGATAACCATTTTTATTTTAAGGATTATTTAAAAGGGAAAATTTTAAACAAGTTCCGGACTCGATCTGTATTTCTAAAGATGCACGAACTTTGGATTTATCGCCCTCACGAGAAAAATAATGCTGAGAAGATGTAAGTGAATACTCAATATTTTAATTAATTAATTAAATTCTCCAACAATATTTCAGGGTTCTTTCTGAATGGGTAACTAGACAGAGAAAAAAACCAATGTCGGAAGGCCAAATTAAAAAGCAACTTAAAGAATTGCGAGAAAATTTTAACTACGATTTGTGGAAATCAAAGTTGGAGTTGCAAATGAATTCTGAGTACGAGAAAAAGCCCAAAAAACAACCCAAAAGCTCAACCAACAGCAACCGACATGACAAGAACACTTCATACACTTCCTCAGACTTTCATGGAATGTTTGCAAACACGAGTACTCAAGAACTTGAAGATTCGAATTCTCCCGGACTTTATGAACCAAACACTGTCCAGACTACCAGGCAATTAGCTAGTGAGTTATCCTCTACTCCAGTGCTCAGTGCTCAACGGAAACGAAAATCTCAAAATATGCCGGACATGTCGGTGATTAATGACAAGTCTATGTCAACAAAAGATCACATTGCAAAAAAATCCAAACCAGTTCGAGTTCAACAGGTTGCATCAAAGTCAAAAAGTGCGTCGAATTCTTCAAAGAGAACACAACAAATATCCTCTAATGTGCGAAAATCAACTCGAACGGTAAGAAAAACTCTTGGAGTAAAAATGGAAGTTGGGAAACGAGCTCAACTGCTCCAGGAAAAAATGCAACGCCAAGAAGAACGTGAACGCGCAAAGCATCTCATGAGAAGTTCATCTGAATCCGAAGGTGAAGATGATGATGATCCTTCCGAGGAAGAAGAAGAGAGTGAAGATAGACATAATGAGAACACTGACGCAGAAACTGATTTCGATGATAATCCTTAAATTGATTTCTATTACGGTATGTAATGTGTTCATTAGTGCCTTACTCTTCTCGAGATTGTATTATTATCATTTAAAAAATTAATTAATAAATAAAAACATTTTTTAAGCTCAATTAAAGTTAATTGTAACTGCGCAAATCTATAAAGATTTCGCAGTTTTCTGCAAACATTTGTAAAAGTCTAGTTTCATTAATTTGTAATGAAAAAGCAAATTTCTGCACAAATTCGTGAAGTTATTTCAAAGCGCATGCATGCATTCGTGCAAACGCGACTGCACAGATCTGTAGTGAAATTAGCGCTTTCCTTACGAATTTGCGCAGTAATCGCGCTGCACACATTCGTGCAATGATATTGCATTTTGCACAAATCCATGCAGTCTATTCTTTAGTGTGAATGTGATAACTGACAAATGGCGGCTTTCTACGTTGCCAATTCGTGCTAGTTTGAAAGGTTATTCATAAAATCTGATAGCAAAATATTTTAGTACATTCGTTTTAAAGAGAATCTTTATATATCGTTTTATGTTCACAAGTAGACCAAAATTGAAACATCAATAAACATATTTCTTATAATATCAATTAAGTTTGTTTTTTTTGTAGTTTTTTTTTCATGATTTTTACTTGATTTAATTTGGCTAGGTGGAGTTTTTTATCGGTGAATTCAATCTAGGAATATGAAAGTTGCTTTTAACTATAAAATAATCTTGCAACATCGTGTTGGTTGCCTCTCCAGCTCTTCTTGGACATGTCCAATATGCCTAACATCCCTCGAAAATTGACACAAAGAACCAACACCGTTTATAATTCAAATATATCAATTGGATTTTTTAAATTCATTCAATTAAGTCCGATTTAGGTAATTCTTAACTTAAAAGGTGACAACAATATACAATATGTTGCAGGAATAATTCATTAATTTAATAATTTTGCAATTGCCGTTCAAATAATCTTATTGGAAAGTTTTGTTTTCTAAATTTGAACGTCAATAGATTTAGTGAATTCAAATTCGTCACTTATAATCTTATAACATTTTTCTGAAGCATTTTTTATATAAATTTATTTAAAAATATATTGATCTTGTGATTTTAATTACCTTCTCTCGGATTCCATTAGCTGCTAAAAGGTGAAAATAACACAATTTGTTGCACTTTTAAAATGTCTTGTTCAAGGAACAATGCGATCATAACGTCACTAAATCTATTTGATAATTCTGTTAAGTTAAGTTGAATAAAATTGGACATTTAATCGGTTTACCAAATCCATTCCACTTTCACTTATTTTAATATGTTTATGGAACATAATCATCTTTACTATCTATTCTACAAGTCATGAAATTCGTAGCATTTATAGATACAAGGTTTAAATTCAAACGGGTTGTAATGTTTTTCAATCTTCTTAATAACCTTCAATCCAAAAGAAAGTGCTCGAATTGGTCTTTTTTGAAATTTTTGTGTTTTAAGTGGTTATGTTAAAGAGTTATGGGTAAAATTTAGTTATTAGAATAATATTTTCTTGTGTTAGGATAGTACCATTCTCGTTTATATATAAATGGTTATCAATTTTGTAATAAACATAATTCGTAATTTTTACTAATTTGTTTTTTAAAATTTTCAATTTTTTCTTCTGCTTTAGTTTTGGACTTGTCTTAAAAACGGTTATTTTATGGATTTTTGAAAAACTAATTTTACTAATCATTTCTTAGACAAAATTTTTTCACTATAAGCTGCTCACAGTTGAACAATAATGCGTTTTAAGATCACATTTCTATTTGTTACCATACATTCCATTAAATATTCTTAATTTGATTCTATTTTAAACTTTTAATTTTAATATCCAATTTTATTTTACCCGAAGGTATATAAACAAAAACAAATGTGTTCACTTATTTTGATTCGTTTCATATGAATTGGCCTATTCGTATGAAATAATCGATGCTTTCACGCAATTATCTCGAATTTGTAAGAAGAAATTTATCAGTGATAAATTATCACACAAGTGAGAGAATCTTATTTGTGGAATGTAATTTGAAAGTGCTCGATTCTTTTTTTCGAAAGGTTAAACTCAAATTTATTCATATACATTATGTTTCACAACATCTTCTATCAATCGTACAAAATAATTTTTAAATTGAATAATCTACTTGCTCTGGTTAACTTATTCTAGTTTAGCAATTTGTTGTAAATCAAATACGGTCGAATATATTTTTTTTGTTTCCTTATTTTCATCAAATGTAATCATTGAGAGTTTAACATTTAGTTTAATATTTTCATGTATCATAGTTTTCAGACAGGTTCAACTAATTCAATTCACAATTGTGGATTTAACAAAAACTTTTTTTTTGCATTTTCACTTTATGCTTCGTGTTAATAATTTTTGTGGATGAACAAATATCTAGTTGTTATTTGTGTACATTCAACCATCAGAAGTACGAATTAAATATTCTATTTTTAATCAAATTGTTGGATTTAAAACTATTTTCACTTAAAAGGTACCAAAAAATGCAATTTATTGCAGATAAGTCTTTTTTTATGGGCAATTTAATTGCCACAGTTGCAATGACTTTCAGTTTCAGTAACAGGTTAAACTAATTTAATTCACAATTGTGAATTTTAATAAAAGCTCTGTTTTATTTATTTATTTAAACTGCTTATTATTGAAAATTGTTTTTTTGAATGTACATTTGTTTTCGTTATTCAAATACTTTCAAATTGGATATTATAAAGATCCTTCAATAAACTAGAATTTACTGCGAGCAGTAAAGCTGAGCGAACCGAAAAAATGTGGAAAATTACATTTTACTAAAAAAACATAAATAAGAGTAACGATGAATGATTAAGACCCAAATATGTTGAGTGAAAATCGTAACTCGCATAACTAATCCTTACTAAATGATAAAGTCGCATACTAATTTATATGGTTATACATCTGGTTTACACCTGCCACAACATATAAAATCTCTTACACTTACAGATACATCTACAAATGATTTGAACATGCCGTTTGTTTTTGTCTCGCGTTCGTACATGCATTTATTGTTTAATTTGTTTAAAAATATGCAAATATTTGTCATATTATTAGTTAGTGACTCATATATGATTGTATAGATTTATATGTTATGTATTATATGATATATATATGTTATAATATATTACAAGAGTTATTTCTGAGAAGTACCAAAATACATATGCAGATATACAGTGTAATTCTTATTATACACAGTTTTGTATCAACTCGTATTCAAAATAAATTATTTGAGGATTTAATAGATGAACAATGTGATAATTCGATGTGTCTATTTGACTCAAACCCAGAGAAATTTCACACACAAGTAAACTGAGTTTGACCAGTTACCAAATAGCCAATACAGCTGGAATTGAAATATCGAATCATATGTACTAAAAACACATAAAATATGATTCTGTGGTGATCGCATGCCACAGGCATGTCGACACGTAACACCACAGCCGTTTGCATTCCAGATCGACTTGTCATTACTCGTACAACTATCGATCTGTGACACAACGTCAATCAGTCAGACTCTGGCCACCGAACTGGCCAGATGCATAAGTTGGTTGGTTGGTCAAATAAATGATTATATCAATGTGCATAGTTTCTTGGTGGGATGAGTTTGTAGTTGGATTGGCATATATGGCAATATTCGCTTCTTAGACACGACATTGGTAGAATGTGTTTGGAGTGGGAAGCTCAGAAATGGCACATTTGGATAGTTGGCAGAATGTGTTTGTTAATTGGTTGGTCAAATAAATGATTATATTAATGTGCATAGTTTCAACTTGGTTTATGAGTTTGTAGTTGGATTGGCATATATGGCAATATTCGCTTCTTAGACACGACATTGGTAGAATGTGTTTGGAGTGGGAAGCTCAGAAATGGCACATTTGGATAGTTGGCAGAATGTGTTTGTTAATTGGTTGGTCAAATAAATGATTATAATAATGTGCATAGTTTCTTGGTGGGATGAATTTTAATTTCTAATCACCTCTGTTGTTAGTAACCAATTTGGAATTGAATTTAAAGTTTTTAACCTTTTTAAAGTAACAACTCGTTTCTTCTAAATAATGTAAAAAATACTGGAAAGACAAGTAAGTATATCTATATTTTTTAGTTGTTTTTTAGTTGAAAGTCTAGATTAAAGAGAGATTTTAGTGAATTTTGGATAACCGGTTACCTGTTAGCTTTGCAAACAAATGTGCCAAGTTTGTACGCTGTCAGTTTTTTTTGCGGCTATTGTAACCTGGCCTTTTTCTATGAGTTAGTCGTCATAATTTAGTTAGTTTACTATAATCATTTAATTATGATATTTTAACTTCAAATTGTGAAATAGTTAAGTTAATTATTGAAATTAGACCAAATTATTTACATTTTAACCCAAATTTCGCCCCTTTGTAATTTATAACTTAGAAAATATTTTGAGATTTTACTCCCAAAAATTCTAAATTACAGAGAGTTGACTGTATCTACTCTCTTCAAATGTATCTACTCTCTTTAAATGTATCTACTATCTACACATCATAACCCTCCCACACCATGTTACGCACACTCACACTATCTGCCCTACCCCACCCGTACCCGACGCGGCGGTTGCTGCCGCAACCGCTCGCGTCGGCCCCAACCGAATTTCGCAAGCTATTGTATGACGGTGCAAGCTTTCAACAAATCATCTCCTCTAGTATATCGACCTCCTCGATACTATCTACTCTCCTCATACACATTGAGTCTTCTCAGATGTAATGAGTCTCTTCATATCCATTTAGTCTCCTCAGATTGATTGAGTTTCCACACTTGAATCTATTTAACTGTTATGTCAAGTGAGTCTCCTCACTCGCATATATCTCCTCATACACATTGAGTCTCCTCAGATAGATTGAGTCTCCTCACTTGTATCTATTCTATGAAATGACCAGTTCATACTGTGTTCTGTATGAAATACACCCAAGTGGAGGCCACATGCTGTAGAAGGGCCAATTTACCTATCCGATATTATCCTCGAATCACCTCTGTTGTACACTTGGATACCATTTGTTACACTAGTAACTCTTCAAAATGTCCCAAATGGGCGTTGGAACAGTTTCCGTAACCGAACTAATCTAAACCAATCTGCTCAAGCCCCATTGAAAAATTGTAGAAAAACTGCATGCAGTATTGCTGAGCGATTGTTCACGGTAATCCGAATAAATAAGCAAAAATTGGCTACAAATCGTCTCTGCTGATTATGTCTTGAGAGTTTATTTGATTTCATTTTCCACAAGTTTTAATTTTTTGAATGTTTGTGGCTGTTGCATTTAATTAAATAAGCATTTAAAAGGCATAGTTATCTTTATTCGTATAAAAACAAAAAAATATTAATTAACAATGAGAAAATGTGTATGAATTATTGATTTAGTTTGATCAGGGTATGATGTGTTGTGAATAATAATTAAAAATAGAAATGTATTAAATTATGTTACAAAATGTATGTGTTGTGATGTTACGATGTACATTGAGAAATGAGAAATGTATGCTAGAATGTGTTAATGTATGTTTGTGTATCGCGAGAAACTCGGTTGCCTAAACCTA
Organism: Rhizoglyphus robini; assembly: GCA_023373905.1. Classification (NCBI taxonomy): domain Eukaryota; kingdom Metazoa; phylum Arthropoda; class Arachnida; order Sarcoptiformes; family Acaridae; genus Rhizoglyphus; species Rhizoglyphus robini. The sequence continues at coordinate 720,367 of JAKIJQ010000040.1, read as the reverse complement.
ATGTGTGTGATTCTAGTCAAAAACAGTTGCATCAGATCTAAATATCTTTAAAAATTTTTGTAAATCACGATGAGGTATAGACCTAGAGATAGAGTCAAAGCGATCTTTTGTGAACGAACCTTCGATAATTAAATCAGAAATTTTACGCACGCGACTAAGAGCAACATACGAAAGTCCATGAGCAAATTCTTTTGGACCGAAATCTATAATAACTTTGTCAAGAGTTAATCCCTGTGCTTTATGAATAGTGAGTGCATGGGAAAGTGAGAGTGGAATTTGAGTTCTAGTCATAGTCAAATTATCACTGTTAATCCAACTTCGAGTTATTGGGACAATAGGAATACATCCCGTATCAAGGAATGTTGGTCCTTCATATTTCTCAAATTCCACTAATACGTAAATTGAGTCAATAAATTACTATTAAAAGGAAATTATTAATAGTAATAAATTATCTTTTATGAATTGGATAACTCTCAATTTAAAAGGTTGACAACAATATTTTGCAGATACTTCGCAGGAACAATTAAATTGCAACGCTATTTATTCTGTTTTGTCTGTTTTGTCATATTCAATTCAACGCATGTCGATTAAAGAAATGCATTCACCTCTCACATCTTTAAAATATTTTAAAATATATGTTTTAATTTTGCTTCTAGCTCTGGATTCAATTAAAAGGTGACAATAATACAATTTGCTAAGTGTCTTGTTCAATACGATCGCAAAGTACTAATAAATCTATTAAGACTATTCTGTTACACAAAATTTGATTAAAATGTACGCTTTAGATATAAATCTAATCCGTAAATTATTATTGATTTAATGTTTGGTCAACTATTTTTTATTTCAACAATTCTGGAATCGCGAATTCTCAAAGTTTTTTGAAAGGTAAAACTCATTTGTATTTGTATCAATATCAGTTTACTTAGACATTCTGGAATCAATTAAGTTCTTTTTGCTACGCTTTACAAGCTATTTAAAAAGTGATAATGTTACAATTTGCAAAGCAATTAATCCTCGTATTTGATATTTCTTATACAAATATATGAATGTTACATTAATCTCAATCCAATGTCTTTTAATGCATTTCTTGTTATCCGATATATTTCTGAAAAAAAATTTACACCTTCATTTCGTATGATTTCTACTTTCTGAGTAAACTTAGAGTTGGTTTCGACAAATCTTTTAAATCACTACTTATCATCTTACAGGTATTTTTGAATCATTTTATTGTTATGAATTTATTAAAAATATAAATCTAATGTTATTTGATTTTATGTTCGGTTTAACAGTGAATTCGTTTCAAAAGGTGTCAATAACGAAATTTGTTACAAGTACGTGACTTGTTCAATGGACAATACGATCACAACATCGCTAAACCTATTTAATAATTCTTTTAAATAAAATTGCATAAAATTAATCGTTTAATTGGTCTATCCAATCTGTTTCACTTTCGATCATTTTATAGAACATAGCTTTCTTTGCATTCTATCCATTATTCTAAAACCATAAAATTCGTAGCAGTTATAAAAGGGGGTTTCGTTGAGCTACTTACTTATTTATCTTCTGATCAACCTACCAAAAAGTCACTTCCATATTATCTATACAATTTTACAGGAACCGAAGTTGAGAGTGTTCATGTTGTTGGTGAATACTGTTTGTTAGGAATACTTTGTGTACGATTGTAAATGGTTATCAATTTTTAAGCAATTCTCTTTGCTAACTCAAAAAAAACTTTTAACTTTTAAATTCAACATACTCGACAAGAAATATACAAACTGTTGTATAATTCTTAAATGAATAGATTAGATTCGTTCAATCCAAAATGATTCTTTGTTATTTTATTTGTGTAACTAAAAGCGGAGTGAAATGTTTCAAATGACTTGATTTACAACACAGTTAGTTTGAGTAGTTTTTCTTTCATTTCTAGATTAAAGATACATCAATGTCTTGAATTTGTCTCAATAGTGGCTGACAATGTTTTCTTGGTATATTTTCTTTCGAAATACAAAATTATTGAAACCACACATCTGTTTAAACAAGAATTACAATTCGACATTTTCGTTCGTTTCGTAAATCAATTTACGTTGTAGGATTTTCCTGTTAGTTAAAAGGTTACAATTTGTTTCTGATTCTACTCTAGTTCAATAAAAGACTCAATTGCAATGCAATTTATACCAATTTAAGAATTTGTTATTAGTCGAATGTACGGTCTACTATTCTCCTCTTTTCATCAAATGTAAATTTTGAGTGCCAGTTTTGCGAATCTTATCTTTTAGACAGGTTAAACTAATTTATTTTTACAATTTTAATAAAAGCTAAATTAACTCTTTTCAAGCTATTTACCATTAAAAATAAGTTGTAAATTCACGCTACTATATGTTATTTAGATAATTATTTAGATAAATTCAATTTAACTTTAAATCAATTAAGTGGATAATGTAAGTCTTTCATTTAAAAGGTAACAAAAAACAATTTGCTTAGCTTCTCTTATTCATGGGCAATTGCAACGCTATTAAATCTATTTGATAATTTTGTTAAATTGAACGTGTGGTCAGTCGATCCAATCCTTAAGGATATGTCAACGACTACTCTGGTGATTGGAAAGTCTCACGATCTTAGTAGCAAGTCAAAAAGCTAGTTTTGTTGTTAAAACCTATTTTTACGTATAAAGTTAATGAAATGCATGTTATTAATCAATTTTACAATCGAAATAAACATTCACTAGATCCTAACAGTGTGCCCATTTGGACAATGAATCTGTAACTTATGTTTGAATTTCTTTGGTCATGCTCTTTTTAGGTCTATAAGTTCTTTCTTTGATTGAAACAGTTTCAAAAATTGTCTGTTTGGAATATTTTTTTAAAATCTTCAAATAAATTATTTTATTTTTATCAAATGTTATAATAAAGATTCTAGGAGATATGTTTATTGGTTTGTCTGTTATTATTCAAGAGTAACCTTACTTGAATAATTCCGCTTCCTTAAAAAAAATTTAATGTTAAAATTTAAGCTCTTTTAGAAATAATAAGTTTTGTTTAATTCATTTCTAATTCATAAATCACATTCCAAATAGAACGCAACATTTTGTATATCTCACTAGAGAAAGGATCAGAGATAAGAGTTTTGTGTTTTGATGGGCAACTTTGTCAATGTAAAATGCAATGGCCTTTTTAAAAAAAACTTATGAATTGTAAAAATTCTATTCGTTTGAATTATATTAAATTTGTTTCTTGTCAATTTGAATCATTTCCACTATGTTCATCACAGACAGTCTGTGACAGGCTTTACTCGCTAATTGGTTAAACAAATACACATTTTAATAATTCTAAAATGGCCTTGATTGATCTTTATTGTGTTTTTCTAGGGACTTTTATTATTTCCGATTAAAGCGAATTGGCTAAAATCCAATGTCTTTGAACCATGCACTGGTGGACATTATCCTCATTTCGTTACCCGTCTTTTTGAGTACCTCATTCGTGTACTATTGTGCCGAAATAACTAAGGTTGCAATGCTGGTCAGTGAACGAACAACAAGTGGCATGCTATCTGAAAACATATTTTTGAAATTTTGATTGTCTAAAGTAAAGTTGCCGTGAAATCACCAGTTTCTTCATCAAATAGACCAAAGCCAAACTAGCGTCAGGCTTAATCAATAACTACTCAAAAGTTGTCGCTACTCCAAAAATAATATTAAACTCTTATACGACTGTACGATTTATTATTCGGCTTTAGCAATATTTAACAATTACTCTGTTCAGTTCAATTCTGTCATTTACTCTTTTGACATCCACCACTTATGCACTTTCTGTGTGCTTCGATCACAACTTCTACGAGTTTCTGTTTAAATTTAAATAATTAACTAAGATGAAATTTTGAATCACTCAAGTTTTAGAAAAGGTACAATCGGAGGGAATTGGAAAAAACGTTTATTTGTTTATTGTGATTGAACAAACCCAATATAAAGATATAAATTAAAAACAAACATTTGTTATAATTGTTGACCAGCTTTGATAGTTTCTCATTGACTTTGTGAATTGAGACATTCTGAAGATCGGTATTTCACAAGTTCAATCGAGTTTGGGGTAACTTTGGAAGCAATCATGTCTTCAAGTGAAAATTCCCGATTATTTTTCACATTATTCGCAACACCATTTTTATTGCGAATAACAATTTGTTTTTCCTCGATCTTCATTTCCTGCTAAGTTTTGGGAAGTTTTTTTAAAATCAAAACAGGCATATAATCTACAAACTTTTTGAATGCAGTTTCTTCTAATAACGACCCGAAAAATTCAGCAATTTCCAATATTGAAACGATTATTTCTAATGATCCTGCTATTTTAAAAAATTATTAGAAAGGAAGTCATCTCTCGAAACTGTGCATACAGTTGAAGTACAATCTGTTTCTGAATTTTTTAGACAGGTTAAACTAATTTGATTCACAATAGTGGATTTTAATAAAAAGCTCAATTATTTCTTTTTAAGTTGTTTGAAATTGAAGATTAATTGTAAATTTAAACATTTGTTTGGCTAGTTTTAGTTTTTACCTGTCAAATCGATATACGAATATGTAAGTTATATGAAATAATTAAAATTTTCATTTTTTCAACTATTAACGAATAGTTGAGTCGATAGTTCGCAATTTGCTTTAGAATGAATTGTCCTTTTGGTTTATTAAATGGTTAATATATAAATACTAAAAGAATTTTAGATCATTATCAACAATCTTTTCAAGTGACAATGCAACATTTAGCCTCAAACATGACTTTCTCTTGGGTGTGTTTTTGAATTCATTACTCAAAATATGTTACCCAAGTTTGTTGAACGTAATTCGGTGGGTCGATTTTCTTTATTTTTTTGACAGGTCAAACTCATTTTTGATCAAAAATTACCTATTTTGACACAAACTCCTTAATTTTTTAAATCTTCCCACAATTGGAATTTAGTTTTGAATTTTGAATTCTATTTTTATTCACATTAATACAATTAGACATTCTTGAATCAATTAAATTTGTGGTGTTTTCGTGTTTTAAGGCTATTTAAAAGGTGCGAATTTGTTATAGGCGTTTCTCTTGTTCACCGGAAGATGCAATTGTTATGCAATTAATCATATATGTTAATTCTTTTACAATAAAATGAATGCTTCATCAGTCAATCCAATTTTCCAATGTTCAAGACTAGGGCCAGCGTGACGCTCACCAGACGGCGCTCAAACTCACCCTCTGTCGATGGATTCTGCTGTACAGCGCTGTTCACAAAATGGTCTTCTTCTTGTTTCAGGATGAAATGTCCCACTTGGCCAATTTGGCGGAGAACAATTTTGTCTACACTAAATGATTTGAAGGACATTAGGCATTAGTCCATTTGGGGACCCGCCGCAGGCGGGTCCGGCGAGTCCGGCGGGTTCGGAGGACCCGCCATTCGGAAAATTCAAACGTCGATTTTTGGCGGGTACTAGACCCGCCAGAGGTGGGTATTGGACCCTCCAGTGGCGGGTCTGGCGGGTCTGGCGGGTATGAGGACTCGCCATCTCAAATTTTGTGTTGATATCAAAGTTTTATTTAGGTTTAAGCAGTAAATTTGTTGTATTTGGCAAAGTGTTTTACTTCTCGAATGCAAGCTAAAGATGCAACCGACCAAACTGGACTCAACGAAAATACAATTTCTCGATGGTTTTGGATCTTCCGTACTCGTGTTTGTCTTCAAATGTGGAATGACCGAAATCAAACTGAAGATGGATCTAATCGTCAACTTGGTCATGACAAAACTGGCCATATTCAAATTGACGAAAGTTTGTTGGCTGGAAGACGCAAGTATAATCGTGGCCGTTTTCTTAAGGCTGACAAAAAAGCGGAACATGAATCAACTGAATCTGGTAAAGTTCGTACAATTACAGTTAGATCCGGAAAAAGGAACTACGGAAAACGAGTGTCTGGTTCTTGGATTTTTGGAATGGTTTGGCGTAAACTTGTTGATGGAGTAATGAAAACTGTCGAAGTCCGGTACTTCGAAGTAGCTAAACGTGACAAAGCAACCCTTATTCCGATAATCCGAAATGAAATTGCTATTGAGTCGACTGTGGTAAGTGATGAGTGGGCAGCTTATAATAACCTTGGAGAAGTAGCTCCTGTTAGAACTGGTAAAGCTGGCCGTCCCCGTAAGCCAATCTATAATCACCTTAGAGTTTGTCACAAGAGAAATTTCGTGCATCCTGAAACTGGCGCACACACCCAAGCGATGGAAGGTCAGTGGCAGCATCTTTAACTCTGGATGATGCGTCGAATGAGGGGCACTACTAAAATTCAACGTGAAAGTCACTTGGCTGTCGAATGGTGGAGATCGATTCATCAGGGGGAAGATTTGTTTCTGGCTTTTTTGAAAGATGCTGCTAAGTATTCCAACCTTGTCAATTAGATCTACTTACATCTAACTAATATTTAATTTGTATGAAATTTTAATCAATAAATGGATTAAATAGTGTTTTAAACTAAATTTCCGATAAAAAGTCCGAGGACCCGCCGGACCCTCCAATTTCCGAATGGCGGGTCCTCTGGACCCGCCGGACCCTCCGGACCCGCCTGCGGCGGGTCCCCAAATAGGCTAATGCGGGACATTACAACGTTTGCGGTGTTTATTCTCTTTGAACTATTTTGCTTTGACATGATGTATTACCGGAATTCTCTGCAAGAATTTCTTATACGGGACTTGTACAACGTGGATTTTTAAATTTTCATGGTTATAAATAACTTTAAAATTTTAAGTTGCGACTGTCGACATAGAAAAGGTAAATTTTTAATTAATTCATATACGAATGCATTTGATGATTTATTGAATCCAAATATTTTGTAATTTCTAACGTCTATTGATTATTCTATTTTAGCATTCATTGTTCTTAATTGAGTATTCGGTAACTTATTTTTTTGTTTTTTTAATCAAATCAACTTTCCATTGAAAGCAATCCAATAGAGTGTTTGTTCGGTTTTGGTGCACAATGGTTTTAAATCGGTTAAGTAAAATTTATATTTCGCAATTGTGGATTTTAATAAAAGCTTCATGTTTTTATTTTATTTTAACTACTAAACATTAAAAAATTATTTTTCGAAATAACACATTTATTTGTTATCCACATACGTTCAAATAGATATTCAATAAATTCTTTAATAAACCATTATTTCATTTTTGAGAAGCTTTTATTTAAAAGGTGACAACAATACAATATGTGATAGGGACCATTCAATTGCAGCTCTATCATTTCTATTTGATAATTTTGTTTCATCAATTTGAACGTCAGTCGATTTAGTGAATTCAAATTATCCACTTATCATCGTAAAAGTATTTTTGGAACATTTTATTGCTATAAATTTATGATAAATATAAATCTTGTGTTTTTGATTAAGTTTTTTAGATCGACTATGACATGGTTTAAAAGGTGAACATGCGGCACACCACCCACGTCCCCAAAAATTCAATCTGGTTTCCTGGATCTACTGGAACTTTGGGGATCAAAATTATTGCTTTGGTGTGTTTCTAATGTTATCAAAATTGACTGTTTTCAATGATTTTACTGTACCTGTTGTACAGAGTATGACGGGCCCTTGTTAGCTTCTGTATTTTAAAAAAATAACCTTAAAAGTCAATGTGTACTACATTGTGTAGCAATCTGTCTGATCAACTAATCGGTAATTAAAAACAAATCTTAATTAAAACTCCATTTAAGATAGATTGATTTCCAATATCAATGATGTTTAATGATTATTTAATAATTTTAATATTTGTCAGCTTACATTCACCACACAATGATGACCGAACTACAAACGTTGGATTTGCTGAACAGCCTTCTATTTAACGTTTCTCAATCGTTAGCCTGAGGGAGGCAGTTATGAGTCGCGAACCTAATGACAAGCCTAACTAGCTTGCGAACATTTCTTTTATTTTATGTGTATGACAAGTGCTCAAAATTCTATGTACTGACACTTGCGAAATAAACTATCTGATACAAGTCGATTGCCTTTCCTTGCCTGTACCGAGACGTCCATCTTATTACTAGTCATAAGTGACGCCTTGGGCGTGAAGTCGGAGCGGGGTATTGCTCCTTGTCCTCATTATCAGTCCAATCATCGATGAGTTATCAAAGTGCGACAGACACGCACATCAACTCATTTATCACTTCAGATCTATGTAAAAACTCACTAATTATTTTTATCTCCGGTAACCATCGTCCTATAGTGACCCATTAGGCATAAGGCACAACTTCACCCCAACCAGAACATTGTGTGAAATTTTCAGACCGATCCATTGAACCCTTATAAAGGCAATTCTCTACACAAGCATTTTCCTATCAGAGGAGTCGATCACTCACAAGCAAGTTTGTTCGTTTGCTCCTCCAATTAAATATTTTTTTACTAATCGACTATCGCTCACCTTTCTTCAGATAAACATCCCATCAAACGTAATTCTAGATTAAAACTTTACATTCTCAATACTGAACGCTTATAACAGGTTAAACTAGTTTAATTAACAATTATTAATTTTAATAAAAGCTATTTTATTATTTATTCCGTTAGACAATTTGAATATGTACAACGATTATTTATTTTTTTTTTTGTATTTTTTTTATAATCGACTATTTTTTTGCCTTTTTCATATAAAACTTTCATCGCACGAGACTTGATTGCTTAAAAGGTTACAATAAAACATTTTGTTTAATGTTTATCTCTTATTCAATTGAAAATCCAATTGTAAAAGAATCATTAACTTGAACTTACATATTTTATCTGCTCAGACACCTAAACTATCGGTAAAGCGAAAGTAGTGGTTGTGGTGTTTTAATTAACTCAATACCGCGAGTTTAGGTGTAGCTTTGGCTTTTGAACGACTTTGGTCTGATCAGGAACAGACTCGAGATGTTGACACTGAGAGACATCGCTATCTCATTATATAATTCTGTAGCAATTTTCTTTGCTAATTCATCTTTAAATTTTAAAGCACAATAAAACAATTTTCAAATTCTTCAGTTTTTCTTAATGGGTATAGAAACGGTCATTTTCTTAGAAAATCCATTAATGGATATAATTCTAAATAAGATTTATTGAATCCACAATTTTGACATAACTAACAATTATTCCGTATTCTAATTTAGTATCACTTGTATCATTAACCGAGTGTTCTGTCAATTATCTTTCACTTTGTTTCCAATCAACATTTCAGCTTAATCCTTAAGTGTTACTTCAATGTAGCTTAGATTCATACAGAGTAGACTAATTTAATTTAAAATTTTATGTTTACAATTTTACCTACTCACTATTGAAAATTACAACTGGAATTTGATGTTGATTTAATAGGTAACAATAAAACAATTTGTAGTAGATACTTCTTTGGTTCGAGAGACAATGCAATTATGCAACTCTATCAATCCTATTTGATAATTCAAATGAATACATAAAATTGAAGCAAATTCAACGCGTTCTCATATGTTTTTTACTAAATTATCTTGTTACGTTTTTTTCGGCATATATAAAGGTGAAAATTACTTCATTACTTCAATACTCCATTCATTTTGATCAATTTAGAATTCAATTTTATTTTAATATTTTATTTACGATTAGTTATTTCATTTTTTTAATCTACCTTTACATGTAACAATCGGTCATTTTCCTTATTAAAATAATTCATAACTCAATAACATTCCAACAAATTTATTGAACCCAGATTGCGTGTCTGACTATCATAACTTCAAATTCCGAATCTATTTTAGGGAACTTTTGCATAAATTCTTGCAAATATAAATTTATTTTTAAATGCTATTTATTATTTTTATGCATAAAAATTCAAATAAATAAAAAAACCCAGAAATTTCAAAATATTCATGACTATTTATGGTAAAGGTGACAACAAAACAATTTGTAGCAGGTACCTTTTTTGTTCAAATTACAATATCGTCTCTATAATCCCTATTTGATGACGTCGAAACTATTGTCAAGCTATTGCCTTTCTTATTGTTTTCTTTAATTGTTCTCGTTGTTCCAGAAACATTTCATTAACAGCCCCAATTCTCTACGGCTACAGTAGCGATACAGTGAACCATATCTTATACTTAAATATCATAGTCGTTTTTGGCTCCACCTCTGCTGTAACTGTTTACATTACACACAAACTCCTCCTTTTTCTTGAATCTGCTATTAATGGCGGATAGCACTGTGGAAGGCAGAGGCGCTCTTTAAGTTCGTTCAATTAGCCAGCACAGTCAGTTTTCTGTGCTGTCCGTGTCGTCGGTTGGGGGAGCCACCGCTCACGCGCTCACACAACAAATCAGTCGTGCGTTTGTGTTTACTTTACTAACATCTCAGCTGTTGCTGTTCACGTTGATTTGTTTTGATGCAAATGCTTTAATTGGTTTGCTTTACTTAGATTTACTGAATTAATTTGATTTAATTAAGCGCGATATCTACTCCTGAAATGTGTTTATCAATAATGTTAGTTATGACCTGCATTGTGTTTTGTTCATTTGTTAATCGACTTTGTATTAATGTTGTTTTGATACCGAAATCAAGTATCTACGAAACAACAAAGAATATGTTACTTCTAGTCTTGAAGTTCAAGAACCCGAATTGTTTCTTTAGTCATCGCTATTTTCAAAATAGACGAATTTCTACTTTGTTATGCAAAAGTGAATCTATTGCATCTATTCGGAATCGTTCAAAATATGTGATGTGAAGCATTCTCCACCTTTGGTGGCTATCTTTTTCAATACTTCACAGTATTCACGGGCAGTCTGAAGTTGGTCACAACATGCAAACTCAACTCATCGAACAGCCCTTTACGGAAATACCGAATAGCCAACTCTAGGTTGGCATAATATCGCCGTCATGGATTGTGTTTCTGCATCAAATGTTTGGCACAGACCAAGAACTACTGCATTTATGGCAACAGAAAGTATCATTTGACTAATCTTCCCTGAATTGTTCTCAGTCGTTTATTCTTTTGTCAAACCTTGTCTTACTTCAACTTCCACGAATTTCTGTTTGATGAAGAAGTTTTGTATCAGCTTAGTTCAAGAAAAATGTAGATCACAAGGATTATCTAATTGAGAAATGTCTTTTACTTATTGTGATTGAACGTGCCGACAGAAGCATATTGCACTGTGTGTCTAAAATATAGCCAATTATGATCAAATGTGCAAAGTCAAATATGGTCAATTCTTAGTATTAGTCTCAACTTCCCTGAGAATCTAGAGGAACGTCAGTTTTGTCTATTACGAATCGAGGAAGAAAACCCCAAGCTCAACGTCTCCACAGAATTTAGTGTACACTGTGTGGCATGTCATCTTGGTATAGCTCTCAACCCAAAAGTATCCGATAGAATGTCCGTCAAACAACAAGACATTTGAATGGTAACAGTTTCTGTAGACATCAAATAAAAAATTTAATTGCCTTTTTGCCAAATTATATCAATTTGTAGAATAATCTAATTGATAGCAAGTTGATCAGTGCATACAAAATTGAGTTCTTGCTAAGGGCACTCAAGCATCGGGAAATTAAAAATTGTTTAATTTTATTCATTCATTATCAATGTACGCAACAACCATTTCTTCGATGCGGGCTCGCATACCATCCTGGCGGGCTCAATGATCGAGTCTCAGTTGACATATTTCTTCCATTACCTCGACCAATGCTCAAAATGCTTAAACATTTTCACAAATCTTTAGTCTTTTGAGTTCAAGTTTACTAACGAAAATGTACTAAATCTTATCAGTGGTATCGAAATTTGAAAGACATTTTGTCGATATTCTACTATTGGTATGTTCAAATTGGAATGTGACTTCCAGCGAAATTCAACTAAAATGTCGTTCAATCTTCTTGACATTGGTTTTACATGTTTTAATTAATTGTTTTAAACGTTTAGTCAATGCATTATTTATGTGATTTGTTTCCAAATTTAAATTTAAAAATCTTCAGCCATATTACAAAAAATTGGTTGAAAATGCATCCAATCAATTCGACACTTCGTACACAAACACTTACATTAATCATTCTTTTAAGATCATTTCTAACGTTTACTAAAATAGGTTATCTATTGAATCCATTGAACAATTGATGTTCTTTTACATCAACAGGGTTGAATCAATCCACCCGAAGGGTGTTTTTTACAAGAAAAACAAACCGCAGCGCAGCGGAGGTTTAGCAAGAGCGTGAAGCCAGGCTTTAGCCGCTTCACGCCTTGCGGTTTTTCTTGTAAAAATTCTATCTTAGTATTACTTATCATTAGCGAGTGTTCTGTCAATAATTTTTCACATTTCTTTTCAATAAACATTTCATAACGCTTAATCCCTTAATGTAACTTTAATGTTGGTCAGTTTTAAGAAGTAGAAATTAATTTAATTCGCAATTTACTCGATTTTAACAAAAAAAATATATATAATTATTTATTCAAATTTCCATCTATTCATCTAATGTATTCCTTGAGCAAAACTTTAATTTGTTCGACAGGTTAAAATAATTCAATTTAATTTTTTCTTTAATAGTTTTAATATTAGCTGTTCCTATTTTTTTATGAAATATTTATGCCTTGGCAGTGTGTCTTGAGTGTGTCAGTGACAACTTTTGGTTTTCTTTTGGGTAATATTATTTTAGAGGTAAGTAGATTATTGATTAATTGTAAATTAACATTTCTGTTTGTTCTTTAGTAAAGAATCTTTACTCAAATCAATTGAATATCAAAATATTTAAAAATCAATTCTTTGGATATCCTAGATCGGTATTTAAAAAGGTGACAATAATTCAATAAACAATTCAATTCGTTGCAGGTGTCTCTTTTGTTCAAGGGACAATGCTCGTTACAAATTTTGTTATTCTAGATCTTCACTGCTGTACCTTCCAGCAGTGCTTTTCGTCATGCAAACTGAGTCGTCAGGCAATTAATGCAATTAAGGCCGCACTGTATAATATACAGTGTATATCTCTTCTCATGAGTCACAGCTCATAGTTTTCATCCTGAAAGATGTTTCACTGAACGTAATTCCTTTGCGTAATTCACTGGTTTTTGAATGGTTAAACTCATTTTCATTTCAAAGCTGTGGATTTTGACAAAATCTCCATAATTTTTGGTCTTGTTTAACCTGCTCTCTATTTAAAATTATTTTGGAACTCTCATTTCTATTTTTATGATAAATATTTTTTCATTTTAATTTGAGATTCTTGAATCAATAAAGTTCTTTAATTACTTTTGCCACTTCTTTAAAAGGTTAAAATATTACATTTTGTGTTTCTTTTGTTCAAAAAATGATTCCATGCGGTAGTTTCGGAGGATTTCTGGTGACAAGAATTACCCCAATTCCCCTTTTTCTGGCAACAATTCGTCACTCCCCCTCACTCACTCACACCTCGCTCGCTTCGCTAGTGAGTTCGGTTAGCTTGGATAAGTCCTGCTCTAATGGGTGATCCACAAATAAGCAAACAGCTGACTTCAGCTAACTACAGTGCTTATATGTGGATAGCCCTTTAGGAGCGGACTTATCATGCCTAAGTTCGGTCGCTCCTCCAATTAATGGTTATGTAGCAATATTGTTAGCAATTATTTTATTGCTAAAACTAGACATTTTACTTAACTTATGGTCTTGTGAGCTCGGTCCTAGGCACAGTAGCACTCAACCACACAATGATTCTACGAATTTACATTTCAATTAGATACTCTATAATTTATTTAATCTATTGTGCTTTTGAATTATTTGGATGATTCTCAATCTAAAAAGTGACAACAATACAATATTTTGCAGGGACAATTCAATTGCAACCTTATTAATCATACATCCTGTATTTGATAGTTGTTCCCATCACTTTGAAGGTAAGTCGAAGTTAATTAAAATTCGCCGTAATATCTTAAAAATATTTCTGAAACATTTTCTTGCAATAAATTTATTAAAAACATAAATCTAGTGCATTTTTCGAATTGGAAGCTGCTCCGCTTCTGTTTAAAAGGTGAAAATAATACATTTGTTTAAAGTACGCATTTTGTTAAAAGGACAAAGTGACCGCAACGTCATTAAACCTATTTGACAATTCTGTTACGTAGAATTGAAAGAAATTGCAAGTTTAGTAAGTTTATCCAATCTGTTTTCCACTACGAGTTTATTCGGTTGGACAATTTGAACATGTATAATGATTTTTATTTATTTATTTTTGTTACTTTGTATAATCGACTATCTTTTGCTTTCGTTTATATAAAACTTCCGTCAAATTTGTCTTGGATTGCTTCAAAGGTTACAATAAAACATTTTGTTTCATGTTTATCTCTTATTCAATTTAAAAATAAAATTGCAAAAGAATCATTAACTTGGACTTATATTTTATCAGCACCGACACCTAAACTATCGGCAAAGCGAAAGTAAGGTTGTGGTGTTTTATTCATAACTCAATGCCGCCAGTTTAGGTGTAGCTTTGGCTTTTGAACGACTTTGGTCTGATCAGGAACAGACTCGGGATGTTTTTCACAGGAGAGACATCGCTAACTCATTATATAATTCTGTAATAATTTTCTTTTCTAATTCATCTTTAAATTTTAAAGCACAATAAAATAATTTTCAAATTCTTTAGTTTTCCTTAACGGGTATAGAAACGGTCATTTTATTATAAAATCCATTAATGGATATAATTCTAAATAAGATTTATTGAATCCACAATTTTGACATAACTAACAATTATTCCGTATTCTAATTTAGTATTACTTGTATCATTAACCGAGTGTTCTGTCACACATCTTTCACTTTCTTTTCAATCAACATTTCTACAAGTATAATCCTTTAGTGTTACTTCAATGTAGTTTAGATTTATACAGAGTAGACTAATTTAATTTAAAATTTTATGTTTACAATTTGACCTACTCTCTATTGAAAAATTCAACCGGATCTTGAATGTTGATTTAAAAGGTGACATTAATTCAATTTGTTGCAGGCACGTCTTTTTTCAAAGGACAATGCAATTGCAACTCAATCAATCTTTTTTGATAATTCAAATGATTACATAAAATAGAATCAAATTGAACGTGCTATCCTCTGCCTAACCTATTCATTTCAATTCATTTGGTGAATATTTTACAACAATATTTCTTGAATATAGTCTTCAAATCATAAAATTCATAGCAGGTAAATATCAATAGTACGATCAGCAACGTACTGTTTTCAATTTATGTATCGTCGTAAAAATAATTTTAATATATTCAATAATCTATCGTTCTGGTCTACTTATTAAAGTTTATTTAAAGTGTATTTAAAAGGTGACTATAATTCAATTTGTTGCAAGCTCTCTTTTTTTGAAAAACAAAGCATTTGAAACGCTATTAACTCTATAGGATAACTTTGTTAAATTGAACATTTCATCAGTCGATCCAATTTTTTTCAAATTCACTTATTTAAATTCAATATTTTAAAATATTTATGCAACATAATCATCTTACCATAGAATTTATAGCAGACTTTAATGCCAGTGATACAAGCCCGGTTGTTGCTCACAGGAATATTCGGACTGGACACTTGACTAGCAGGGCCTTGATGATTTGGGGAAGTGGTCTTGATGTTGAGGTTGAGATTGACCTGGTGGTGACATGCGATTACGCTGATTCACCCACGGGCCAACTGGTGGTGGCATCACGTGGTCATCATCAGGTGGCATGAGACGAACGGCTTAGACTAAGCCTTAGCACTTTAATGAGACTAAGCAAGACAGAGGTGAAAGGTCAGCTCTGACTGAACTCTACTACACTAATCATGACCAAAGAGGGCTCAACACGAGTGCCTTAAATAGACTCGCTGGGCAATGGTCGGCCAATCATTCGATCTGTGACATTATCTATCTAAAGTTAGATGTTTTCAAGTGACCTGATTAGGTTTAGGTTAGGTTTAGGTGGTTAGGCATGTGTGGGCGTCGTTTATAATTCATTCACTATTCCCCATAATTTCAAATTTTGGGGGCATTATTGAAGCCAACAGAGTTTAATGCTTCAAATATAGCTCCCACAGGGCCCACTGGTTATTATAACATTCTTGAATCAATATAGTTTTCCGATTTCGCTGAGTTCGCACGGTTCCGATGGAGTATTTAAAAGGTTTAAAATATTAAAATTTGTTCCATTTTATACAATATCATCCGAATGTATTTCTAGAAAAAATTTTTAATACATTATTTTATTATTATTTCCATGAACCCCTTTCTTCTTTTAAATAGTTATGGATTTTAGTCATCAATTAACCTTGTGATTCTAATTGAAATTCAATTCTTAAATCTACTTGATATATTTTAATTAATTTAAAATTTAAATTTATTTTAATAAATTATTTATGATTTGTTATTCCATTTGTTATGATTTTTACCTTTCCGTGTAACAATCGGTCATTTCTATTCTTAAAATAGCTCATAACTGAACTGAATTCCAACAAATTTATTGAACCCAAATTGCGTGTCTAACTATCATCACTTTAGAATCTATTTTAGGTAACTTTTGCATAAATTATTGCCAATATAAATTTCTTTTTAAATGCTATTTATTATTTATTTGTCATAAAAATTCGAATAAATAAAGAAAAAAAATACAGAAAGTTCAATAAATTCAAGTTATTTATGGTTTCGCGGAAATTGAAAGGCAGCCAAAAAATTCCTATTAAAAGGTTTGCCGAATTAGTTATTTAAATTTAGAATTCAAACTAAATTTTATTCTTCAAATTTTATAAAATTCAACTTTTAATTAAAATCTTTAATCAATTTGTCTGGTTTTAATTTCTTAAAATTTCAATGTAAACTTGAAAATTCTTGTTTCAAAGACAAATATTTGAACAATACGTCAAACAAAACTTTTAATAACCGGAAAATACTCGAAACGACATTTAATGAACTTTTAATTAGTTTCAAGTTTGTCTATTTTTAAAATTTATTTCTGAACTTTTCTAATTAGTTACATTTGACGAAGTCATATTTTAAATTTTGGGAATAAATTCGAACTGTTCATAGTAAAAATGGTTAAAATGAATTTATTTAATTTCTTAATCGAAATTCTAGAATTTTGTTTCCATCAATCTGCGAATATTTTCAAAGAATTCATAATTCAAGATTTTAGCTACTTCTCCGATTACTTTCAAGCCTGGAGTCATGTTCAACGCTGGGGCCGTCACGCTCACCAGACGGCGCTCAAACTAACCCTTTGTCGATGGATTCTACTCTACAGTGCTGGTCACAAAATGGTCTTCTTCCTGTTCCAAGACGAAATGTCCCATTTGGCCAATTTGGTACAGAACAATTTTGTCTACACTCAAGGCTTTGCCGGTAATTACAACGTTTGGTTTGCGGTGTTTATACTCTTTGGACTGTTTTGTTTTGACATGATGTATTACCGGAATAATGGTCTGTCGGCAAGAATTTCTTACCAGTTGGTGATCATGGGACGGAATGAGGGATACTTATTAGAAGAATACTTTCTGGAAAAGGGAAAATTTACAAAAAAGTTTGGTCCGTACTGTGTGAACAGGTCCAAGTCAATTGCTGAACATGTGAAAAGTGCTGCCGTGTGGATTTATTCGGGACTTCATTTTGTGCTGCGAGAGACGAATTGTGAGTATTTGAGAGTTTTTTAGTAAATTTTGGTTTCATTTTCATTCGAATAGATCTTTTCGCTCTTATGTGCGAGATTGAAGTGTTTTTGGATTTGTACCATCGAGGCTACTTGAGCACCTTCAACGGCTGGTTCACTTTTACCCTCTACCAGGCATTTGAGCTGAGTCACGTTCTAATCACTAACCTGGTCATTCACGCCTACATCATAGTGATGCTCTTTGTGATTCTCATAATGTGGTGCGGTTACATCAAATTGGGACAAATTGAACGTTTCATCACTCGATCCAATCCGTCCCAATTCAGTTGCTTGGATCTGAAAACATTTCTCGGACACAATCTTCTCTCCATAAAGTTTATCGCCGATATAAATCGAGTGTACGGTCAATTGTTTTTCGTCTTTCTACTGATCAACCTACCCTCGAACGCAATCCTCGTAATGATGATGCTACTGAATCAATTCAAACTTTCCCTTTATCCAATTTTGCTCATAATCGTGACCTTTCAAATGTTGTTCATGTTTACGATGCACTGGGGCGCTGCGGTGATCATACTCAAGGTGCACAGACCAGTGAAGAGAATGATCAAGGTTGAGATTGTTTCGAGGAAAATTTCACGAGATTTTAGAATGAAACTCAAATTGGCTCGGTACATTGAACAGTTTCATACGACCAATCAGTACACGGTCGACTATGGAAAGTATGGCAAGGTGACGCTTGCTTCGTTTGTAAAGGTTGATTTTTACAATTTTTTAAGAACATATTCTTTAAACTTTAAATTAATTATTCCACAGCATTTGTTCTATTATTTAAAATTTCTCATGTTTGCATACAAAATTTTAAATCAAATTAATTAATACATTTCTATTTGGAGTCTGATTTAAAGGTTAAAACTAATCTAATTTAGAAACATAAATTTGTTTATAAATACTTTTAAATAAATAAATTATTCCTTCAATTTACTTCGGTTTTAAAGTTTTAACATTGTTCAATTCTTAATCAAGTCAATAACGTTTTATGAAATTATGTTGAAAGAAATTTTGTATTCAAAAGATTCGAGTGACTTATTGGTTCATTGTTCTTAAACGAGCAATCTTAAAATGGTGCAGTTGTAAAATGGCCTACGTAATTTACCACAGGTCAATAACCAGTTTCAAGTGTCAGGTTTCGTTATACGAGGAAAATATCATGGGTTCTGTTTAAAATGTCAATCCGAATATAACTTTAGCAATGAGAATCTATTCAACAATTTTATAGAAATTTATTTGCTTCTTATAAATGTTATTAAATTAAATATATGATTCTTGATGTTTGGTTTAATTAATTGTTCAATATTCATTAATAAAGGTTAACACAAATATGTGTGATTAATTTGCTTTCAACTTTTACTCATGGTTCATGGTTTCTAAATATGGTTGCGTACCATCTGAATGGAGTCAGACTGAACTTTCTCTTCTAACTCAAACAATCTTTTCTTGATTACAGTTTACGGCATTTTTATTTGATTTAAAGCCAATTACTACAACAAGGTCAATAACATTTAGTTACTACATTTTTTTTTTCGTTGATTTCCTAGTTGAATATGTTTTAATGTCTGGTTCGTCTTTCGTTTGAGTGGTTACAGGTTCAGGTTACATAAAGGTGAAGTAAAACACTAATATTTTTTTGAAAAAATTTTTTATTTTAATAGAATGAATTAATCCAACTTTCGAATATATTTAATAGTTTTTCCTACCGTATGAACTTAAATGGTAAAAACAGATTATGATTTTACAAAAGTGAATTTAATCAAGTTTCTTAAAGCAAGTTCGAATCTATTTAATTTATTCGAATTAAAAAATATTAAAATTTTAGAAAGCTCAATAATTCTAGTTTGGATTGAAATTGACTGAAGAATTTTTTTTGCTGAATGTAAAAGGTGAAAACATTTAACAAAATACAAATGAGTGTGCTTTTACAATTTCATTTTCTTCTGACGTGGTTTCATTATTTCAGAAAATTTAACTTTTTTATGACTTTAGGTGGATTAATAACTTTTCATGATCAAATGATTGTCTAAATGTGTTAAAATTTGCAAGTATTAATTGTTTCTTTTATAAAATTGCCTCGCCTCTTTAAAATGTTTTTAGATTGTGGTTTTGAAAACTAGCGCAAACAATTTTTCAGATTTTGAAATCAGAATCGCGAGTAAGTTTTCTAAAGTTGGAAAGCCTTTGTTTTGAAAATTTTCAATAAGATATACTCGTTTACACTCATTTTCACACAATAATGTTTGATTTTACTGGCAAACGGCGATTGAAGATTTAAACAAAGCACAAATTACGGTGCTTTGCTATTTCTCTTTACAATTTTGCTTCTTATGATGGTATCCTAACATTTATAATATTTAGTTATTCTCTTAGTTAGGTCTGATTCTTGTTCTTGATTCGACTTAAAAGGTAAAATGTTCTTAATAACCCGAACTATCTTGCATTTATCAATTGAAATGAGCAAACCCTGAGCAAGAGCAAGAGATATAAAAGTATAAAGTTTTCAGTTTCAACTAATAGAATACCGATTTTAGTACTGTGTATAAATCTCTGCTGGGATTTTCACAAATGAAATTCAATTTTATATACAGATTCAATAGTTCGTTTTAAATGACTTGACCTCCGCATTTTAGAAAAGGGTTTTTAAATTAAATTTGCATTAGATTACGCCAATAACGATTGACAATTAGAAATGCATTTCTTCAATTCAATTCATTTAATATAAATATGTATGTTGGAAAACTTGGTTTAAAAAATCATAGCACATTTTAAATAATAATTTTTATTAAGATTGGCTTTTTGAATGTTTGGTGTACAAAATTTAATGGACTTGTATTCTAACTAAAAAATTGTTTTTTATCAATTTACTAACATTTTATCAGATGAGTTTTTGGACAACTTGCGAAATGGTCTCACAAAATTTTATCTAAACTTTTAATGTGTGCCTCTAATAAGGAAATAATTGACGATCGAGAGTTGAAACATTTTGATATAATATTTAATCCAAACATTTCTCGAAAATGAGCATTGAAACTCAAAACTCAAATTATGTATTTAATATATTCAATCATGTTTATAAATTTATTTTCACCATGCAAATGGTCCCATTATAACTGTTTGTTAAAGCTGATTTTAAAAGGACCATTGCTTCATTTAACCTCTTCCGTGCTAGGATTTGGCACAGGTGCCCAGACCGAACGGTAAGACATAGAGACTTGAAATTTTTGGAGCATGCTCCTGTGGTCCGTCGGATGTGTGCTCACTACTCAAATGTTCCAATTGGATCGATATCCGGGACGCCATTTCCGGTGTAGATTTTTTGAGTGAAATTATGTTTTGAAGTATTCTAAGACTTTTGGCGCTAAAATTAAATTTTTTGGATCACCGGAAGTCGGAGTTCCAAAATAGAACTTCCGGTTCCTGAGGAAAAATTGCATTTTTGAGTTCGGATTCGGATTCTTCGTTCTTTTTCATGAAGAATAGCATATCAGAACATAAAAATCAATCAAGTCTAAGTAAAATAAACAGATTTCAAATTTTGCATAAAACTGGCGAAAATTGACTGTTGGATCAATAAACATGTTATTTTTAAATTTACTTTTCGGTACTTATACTTAACCGGTTTCAATGTTCTTATATGCTATCTTTCATGAAAAAGGATGGAGAATCTGATTCTGAAATAAAAATTAGATTTTGGAACGATAACCGGAAGTTAGATTCTGGAACTTCTACTTCCGGTTCATATAAAGATTTTTAATTAGCCTTAATCAACTCTCTGTATTGTATTTAGTAAGAATGGAATTTTAAAGTAAAATAATCCATTCACTACAAGTGATATAATTAGAGCTTTAAAATTACAATATCAATGTAAATTCTGTCTGTCCACTTTCCGGCCTTGTTTATTTGGAGAAAATTAGAAGGTTTTTGATTTTAGTTTATTTCTCTTATACTTGATGGATTTTTATGAACAGATATGCTATTCTTCATGAAAAAGGATGGAGAATCCGAATCCGAATTCAAAAAGGAAATTTTTGGTCAGGAATCGGAAGTTCCATTTTGGAACTCCAACTTCCGGTGATCCAAAAAATTTATCTTTTGCGCCAAAAGTCTTAGAATTGTCCAAAAACAAAATATCAGTCAAAAAATACATACCGGAAATGGGCTCCCGGATATTGATCCAATTGGAACTTTTGAGTAGTGAGCACACATCCGACGGACCACACGAGTATGCTCCAAAAATTTCAAGTCGCTATGTTGTACCGTTCGGTCTGGGCACATGTGCCAAATCCTAGCACGGAAGAGGTTAATCAGAAATGTCATATCAACTACATCAAATTTGATCAAATTGAGCTTTCCATTGTCCGATTAAAAAATATACCTATTATCATACGAAAACATTTTTTAAACAATAATTTATTTTTGATTTTAAGGGAGTTTAACTACTGTTAGAATTTTTTAGACCCTAAACGCAATGCATGTATTGATGATCCTACTGAATCAATTCAAACTCTTCCTCCTTTTTATTCAATTTATAATGGTGGTTTTTAAAGATCTGTCAATTTGTTAATTCAAATGTTGTTTAAGTTAAAGGTACACAGTAACCATAAGAAAAAATTATGAAAGGTCAAAACTGAATACAATTTTACATAACGGAATTTCAAATTTTGAAATACTCATTCCAATGATTATCTAACAATTTGCGTATCTTGATTTAGCCTGGAATAGTCTAAAGTTTGTCATAATTAACTTCAAGTTTTTTAAATAAATTAACCTAAGCTGTCAATTTGATCACTGACTCCTGGTTGATCCTGTTGACCACATTATTTGACGTTTTAAAGTTTTGAGTTTCCACTCACTTAAATTCATATATAAAAGTTTGCAAGGATCATAGATAGCTCTCAAATACAAAAGGTCAACTTCCTAATAAATGTAAATTGGGTTTCAAATTTATTGATTAAAAAATTTGGCCGATACATATGTTTATCCCGCAGACGGACAGACATCCTAAGTGTAGAGTTGTTTTTATAAAAAATGAAACGGTGCTGCAAAAAGACATTTGCGAAAGCCTTGATAGTACATCACATTTAATTTGAGAATGAAACTCAAGTTGGCTAGGTACATTGAACAGTTTCATACGACCAGTCAGTACACAGTCGACTATGGAAAGTATGGCAAGGTGATGCTAGCTTCGTTTGTAAAGGTGGGGTTTCCTCAATTTTTCTAAAAAAAATATTTGTTCAAACATTTTAGTCCTCAAATATTTTATTAAAATACGAGTTGAAGCAAGACCCCCTAAGGAGCCGGAACAGAGTGAGAGAATATATTAAAAAATAGACAAAGAGTTTTTAACATTAAAGTCGATGATAGAACCGATTCGGGATAAAGGCATGTCGAGAGAGGTAAGAATGTTCAAAGTGGTGTTGTGGATGGCTCCACGTGCACCAAAGATAAGACCATAAACTTCTGTTGACTGAGGATATTGACCGAGTCTATTTAGCTTAGTCATGATTGCTGCAAGGATCGATTCTTCCGAGTACTTAGTACGTTTTGCCATGTCACGTTGGTGTAATGTTGTGCGTTCACTTTCGAATGAGACTTGCACGTCAAGAACAAGACATTCTTTTGTGGGACTAACAGCAACGATGTCTGGCTTGAACTCCTCGCCACGAGAATTGCGCACGGAGAAGTTTGTAAAGACAGTCCACTTGAGCTTCTCGAGGTGGTCGGTGATTGTCTTCTGGGCATCGTTGTGACGTTTCCGATGCATTCCTTCCATGAACTGACATTCACACAGTATGTGCTTGAGGGTTTCCAGTTTGCCACAGTGATGTCGACAATACACGGGGATGGACTCATAGCCAGATGCACCAATAGAACACGTGCGCATTCGCAAGTAACTCACGAAGAGATGTCCAGAGAACCATGTGCTTCCGGTTAAGTGTCGATTGACGAGTGATCCAGCAACAGCGAAACTTGACTGGCCCTTGAAGTCCCTGATGCACTCCAAGTCTTTGAGGAGTCTGGTCCGGTTGTCGCGATAATGCGGTAGAATCCGTTCGATTTGTTTCATTTTTGTATCGAACCATTTTGAGCTTGTTACATCCTTAATGACCCATGAGTCGGATAAACGGAGCTTGGATAGACGCTTGTATGCCATAATAGGAATCTGGAAGCGAAGTTCTGTAAGTCCGAGACCACCATCTTTGATAGGAAGATGAAACCAACTGCTGGCTACTGAGTTTGGCAGATGAAGAAATTGCTTCGCACAATTGCGGATGCTTCGGTCAAGGTCACTCAGTATCGTGGCAGTAAAGTCCTCGTTGATTAGACGGTGAAGAAACTTTGGGATTACATAAACTCGAAGCATATATAACTTCTGATTTGGCCTTAGGCTTGAGTTCTTCAGTTTGTCCAATAGTGGACTGATGGTCGTACGATTCATTCGATGGCTATTGTTGGCATCAATAGTGACTCCAAGGTAGTCCAATTTGTCGTCGGTCGAAATTGTCGATGATCCAATTCGAAGGTCAGCGGCATTACCAATGGTAAAAGACTTGTTTGAGTTTGCGCTCAAACCGACCGAACTGAAGAAAGCATTGGTCATGTGAATCAAAACTTGTAGATCGTGGTCATTCTCTGCCAGTAAAAGTAGATCATCGGCATAGGCCAAAGCAGCGAGTCGACCTGATCTGAAGCGAACTCCGAGTAGTGATGAATTTGCTTGCTCGAGGAGTCCGTCCAGCACAAGGTCGAACAGGAGGGGCGACAAAGGATTTGTCCTATTATTTAAAATTTCTCATGTTTGCATACAAAATTTTAAATCAAATCAATTAAAATGTTTCTTTTTGCAAGTTAATTTAATGGTTAAAACTAATCTAATTTAGAAACATATATTTGTTTATAAATACTTTTAAATAAATAAATTATTCCTTAAATTTTCTTCGGGTTTAAAGTGTCAACATGATTATTGTTCAATTCTTAATCAAGTCAATGACGTTTTATACAATTTGTGATTATGTTGAAGAAAAATCTAAATGCTAAAGATTTGAGTAACTTATTGGTTCATTGTTTCTAAACAACCTTTCTTAAATAGTTGAAGTTGTAAATGGCCTAAGTAATTTACCACAGGTTAATAATCAGTATCAAGTGTTTCGTTAAATTATCAAGGGTTCTGTTTAAAATGTCAATCCAAATATAACTTTAGCAATGAGAATCTATCCAACAATTTTATAAAAATATACTTGTTTTTATAAATTTTATTAAAATAAATAAAAGATCCTCGATATGTGGTTATCACCTTTATCTATCTGCATTAATAAAGGTTAACAATTGAATAATTTGCTTTCAACTCAAGTTCATGGTTTCTAAATATTGTTGCG
The DNA here is from genome assembly GCA_023373905.1 of Rhizoglyphus robini. NCBI lineage: Eukaryota > Metazoa > Arthropoda > Arachnida > Sarcoptiformes > Acaridae > Rhizoglyphus > Rhizoglyphus robini. The sequence continues at coordinate 695,372 of JAKIJQ010000040.1, read as the reverse complement.
TTGTCAGATAGGACTTTTTCTTACAATTTGGACAATCTTTTCTTGATTACAGTTTACGACATTCTAATTTAAAATCAATTACAACAACAACGTCTATAATATTTAATTACTAATACTAGAATTAATTTATTCTGTTGATTTTATAAACGATCATGTTTAATTTTATTTTTTGACGGGTTTAAAAAAGGTGAAGTGAAATACTAACATATTTTTGAAATATATTTTTAATCTTAAGGGATTGAATTAAACCAACTTGCGAATTTATTTAATCGTTTGTTTTAACCTTGAATTTAAACGGTAAAAACATATTCTGATTTTACAAAAGCAAATTTAATATAGTTTCATAAAGCAAGTTCGTTTCTAGTAAATTTATTCTAATTAACAAATATTAAAATTTTAGTATGCTCAATAATTCCATTATAGATTGACATTGGTTGAACGTTTTCCATGTTTTTGAAAATAAAAGGTGAAAGAACATTTTAACAAAACACAAATGAATGAGTTTTTACAAAATCATTTTACAATTTGTTTCTCATGTGGTTTCGTTTCAAATGTATTTCAGAAAATTTAAACTTTATGACTCTATTCTAAATTAGGTGGATTAGTAACTTTTTATGATCATATTATAATGGATTGTCCTCGATTCTACGAAAAAGGTTAAATGTTCTTAATAACTCGAATTATCTTGCATTTATCAATTGGGATGAACAAACCCTAAACCAGAGATATAAAAGTATAAAGTTATTAGTTTCAACTAATGGAATTCCGAATTCGAATTTTAGCTCTGTGTTCGTGACTCTGTGGGGGTTTTAACAAATTTATATTCAAGTTTATATGTAAATTAAATATTTCCTTCTAAACTTTTCAATATATTAAATCTTGGATTTACTTTCACTATTATTTCGAAAACAAATTTCAGTGTACTCCAAAACATTGCTTTGTTTTGCGCATCTATCAGAAATTAAAGTGTATGTGTTGGAAAAAATCATAAATTGGATAAAAGTGGCGATTCGTGCTTAAAATCAAACTTTATTCGGTCCCAAACAGTCTTCATCTAAATCGGTTCTTCAAATAACAAAATTCTTCTGTTTTCTAACTAATAAAATTGTTTTTAATTAGCTGAGCGAAGTGAACGAACGAACGAACGCACGAGCGATAGCGAGTGCGTGAGTGAGTGAGTGAACGTAGCGAAGCACTTCTGCATCAACTTGAGAAAACCGTTTCGACTTTTCAATGGAGAAGTGCGGAAGCATTGTAACAGAGGGGAAAATGTCCCACTATTTTTGTCACGTTGGTTATCTCTAGAACGAGTTCACTAAATTTTACAAATGAGGCCTCTGGAGATTTAGCTACTAATAAATGGGGCCAAGTTCGTTTTGTGAGAAAATCCATGATTGTTTAGGTAACTTCCGGCCAGGTAATGTCGGTTTTTAATGTATTCTCTATGGGAAATAGCTATTTTCACCTTGAATTTGCAGAAGCTGTAAAGAATTGATTTTATTGAGCATTGACATGAGCGACACACCAAATTAATCGATGAAATATGTAGATTATTTCCCGCCATTAAAAATTTGAGAATAACCCTTATCTAACTGGCAATCTACAATCAAACACAAACATTCCGAGTGTGACCTAATGTCGGTAATGCAATGTATTTCCTATGGAGATTGTGTCCATAGCAAAAGTGCATGCACACACAAACATTGCATTAAGAATATATTATATTTTCTGTAGGAAATCAATTGAACTGTGTCCAGAAAATTGATGCTATTGATGGCAATGTAAGTGATCCAAATGGATCAAATAAGGTCGTTTCATAAGTTTCTCAACACTATTTTTCAAGCAACTTACAATTAGGTCCTATTGCTATTGATGGCAATGTAATCGATCCAAATGGATCAAATAAGGTCGTTTCATAAGTTTGTCAACACTATTTCCCAAACAACATACAATTAGGTCCTATTGCTATTGATGGCAATGTAATCGATCCAAATGGATCAAATAAGGTCGTTTCATAAGTTTCTCAACACTATTTCATAAACAACATACAATTAGGTCCTATTGCAATTGATGGCAATGTAATCGATCCAAATGGATCAAATAAGGTCGTTTCATAAGTTTCTCAACATTTATCTCAAATCGCTCAGCTATACTGCTAGCAGTAAATTCTAGTTTAATTTATTTGACAAATTATCTACTCAATTAAATAGTTTTACAAAATCTTAAACTTTTAATGTGTTCCTCCAGATAGCCAAATATTGACGATTGAAAGTTCAAAAGTTTTGAAATCATATTTAATCCAACCAATTCACCAAAATGTTTATAAAAACTCTACGCATGTACAAATTATGTATTCGATTTATTCATGTTTAGTGCTATTTTTTTCTTTTTGCAAATGGTGACATTATAACAATCTGTTGAAAGCAGATCTTTTGTTCAAGTTCTTTTGTTCACAGGACATTGCGTCATTTGAATACATTAGATAGATTATTATTTAAATCAATTTAGGTCAAACTTTCCATTGCTTTCCATTGTTTTATTAAGTTAACTTATTATCATATATGAAAACATTTTTCAAACTCAATTTATCTTTGGTTTTAAGCGATTTTAACTACTAATATATATTCTCTTGATTAATTCGAACGCAATTCTCGCAATAATGTTTAATCCAACTAAAACAATTTAAACTCTTTCTTTTAAAATTTTGTTTATAATTGCGAACTTTACAGAATTGAACATTGTTCAAGTTAAAGCTACATTGTAATCTTCTATATAAATGTCAAAGGTCATAACTGAATACAATTTTTACACAAGTAAAATTTATGCAATTTCAATTTTTGAAATAATTATTCAAATGATTCACTTTATTCCATCTGGTATTTTTTCTAAAGGTTACCATAATAATTTATTTTAGTTTTTTTTGTAAACCCAAGTTTACAATTTGTTTCACTGACCCAGTGACCCTGTTGACCAGATTGTTTGGAGTATTAGACTTTTCAGTCTCCTCACACTAAAATTCATATATCAAAGATTGAAAAACTTGTTGTAAAGTTCTCAAATGCAAAGGGTAAATTTCTTATATTATAATAAATGTAAATTGTTGTTAAATTCTACCCTAACAATGTCTCGAATTAACTTTTAAGTAAATACTACCTAAAACTTGTTATTCTTGTAAGGCAAACTTAAATATAACTGTTTGAATATCATAATTATCCCAATGTCATTGCATTTTATTTCGCACCATTCCATTGAAAGCAATCCCACTAAGATATGCCATCACAATATGTAATCACACTACGTAAAGTACAAATTAACTAAATTACTTTACGATTAATTGTTTAAATTCGATATCCAATTCTTCGACTTGCATAAAAGGTTAAAATAACATTACAACGTATTGAAATCAATTCTCATGTTCAAGTGACAGTGTATCTCATATTTCACAGTGTTTCACATCAAATTAAGCAAACTGAGCATTAACATTATTTGTGTTTTATTCTAAAATAATTTCATAAAGTTTGTTGCAAGTTAGTCCAAAATATGGATGAAATCTTGCGATTTACCCTTGTTAGATTTATGTAAAAGGTTATAAATTCTAAATTTAAATTTACGTACTTACAAATAAAATTGAATTATATCATTTTAATTCGTCTATATCATGAATGTTTGTTGTTTCAAATTATGGATTCGATACATTCATACACTTTGACAAATACTGTTTGGTTGCTTTTTTAAACAGTATAAGTAATAAATTTGCATAAAGTACTTGATTTATTTACTACCTATGGTTAATTACCTTATAATGACTAACAGAATCCAACTGTACCGAACTAATTCAATACTGTCCACTACTTATTAGAAATAAAAATGATTGAACTAACTAAACAATCATTGATATATTGTTTAACATGTTTGGTCTTAATGTTGATTTTGTTGATTTTACAAATCGAAAACGTGCAAATTCTACGTAAAAGGTGAATCAATATTATAATTTGTTGGATATATCTGGTTTTATTGCTTCTTTCCCAGACTAAATGGTCTAATGATTCATATTTTTTTTAATCAAAGAGGTTTGCAAAAGAAATTAAACTTTGGGAAATTATGTCTTTAACAGATTAAAATTATTTAATTTACGTTTGTTTTCTAATTTTAGTTTTAATTTAGTTTTCTAATTGAGTGAGTAGAGAAAGTAGTTTTATGAAAGGTTACAATATTTTATCACATTAACAAATACAGTGATAATCGATAAAAATCAATTTGACAATTTTAATTGCAGAATGCTTCTAGCAAATTTCAAAAAAACCGTGGAGAGTGAATGTATTTGTGTGTTTACTTCAGAGAGATCAAAACTTGTCAAACGGGTTGCTGAATGTGAGTGAATATGTACGCGTACGACGGACGCTGATCACAACATGAACAAGATGATGATAATGAAAAGCCATGAGCACAAAAAGAAGAAGAATAAAACTTCAATTAAAGTGTAAATAATTAAGCTTTGAAAATGTACATGTTGTTATTGAATGCATTGAATGTGTCCTTGTGTTGGGTATATAACGATTGGTATCATTCGCCTGTTCTGAACTGAAAGTATTGCTATATAATGCGTGTTCAGGTATAAAAGTTTCCCATCTACTTGCGACTTCTGATCTGAAAGATCATTTGATTTTTAGATGAATCTTGAAACACAACTGGCATGAATCCTTTCAACGCATCTCCTTGTCCACTGTATTGCAGTGTGCTCGTTGTGGCCTGTGTGTTTACGAATTTGGTTTCATCGCAGAACACCACAACCGAATCGGCCGGAGACGCAATGAGCAAACTATTCTACTCATTAACCAACGAGAAGGTCTACAACAAAAACATTCGACCATACTATGGTGAAAAGCCAGTGAAAGTGGAAATTGTCGTCTATGTGTCTGATATCTACTCGGTCTCAGATAGTAACATGGTATGGAGATCGTGATGTGTTTCAACTTCTGTCTGAGTTTTGTTTCCTTTTTGCGCATGCGCATATACAAGGAATTCACGGCCGTTTTAGATATCGTTCAGTTTTGGCGTGATCCTCGGCTAGCCTTCACGCCTGCCAACAATTTGACCGACGAGCTGGTGCTCACCTCAGACTTTGAAAAGCTCATCTGGCTGCCCAATACGTACATTGACAACAGCAAGTCACTCAGTCCGTACATGTCCTTCTCGAATCGGATACTGAGTGACTTCTATGTCAAGTCTACTGGTGACGTCAATTATGGCACGCTGCTCACCGCAACCGTCAATTGTCCAATGAATTTGAGGTACTTTCCGGTGGACAAGCAGACGTGCGAGCTGGATATTGATAGTAAGTATTTGCAAGTTGAGGCTTGCATTTTTTCTTGCAATAGTAAAATAAACTTTTGCAATTATAAAAATAGTTTTTGCAATAGTGATTTTTAAAATAATCCCCAATTAGTTCTTAACCCAACTACCCAACTAATTACCCAATTAACTACCCAACTAACTCACTAACTATCCAATAAACTACCAAACTGATTACCCAACTAATTATCCAACTAATTACTCAAATAACTACCCAGCTAACTATCCAACTAATTACCCAACTAACTATCCAACTAACTACCCAACTAACTACCAAACTAACTACCCAACTAACTCTCTAACTATCCAATTAACTATCCAATTAACTACCCAACTAATTACCCAACTAATTACTCAAATAACTACCCAGCTAACTAGCCAACAAATTACCAAATTAACTACCTAACTAACTACCCAACTAACTACCAAACTAACTACCCAACTAACTCTCTAACTATCCAATTAACTATCCAATTAACTACCCAACTAATTACCCAACTAATTACTCAAATAACTACCCAGCTAACTAGCTAACAAATTACCAAATTAACTACCTAACTAACTACCCAACTAACTACCAAACTAACTACCCAACTAACTCTCTAACTATCCAATTAACTATCCAATTAACTACCCAACTAACTATCCAACTAATTACTCAAATAACTACCCAACTAATTACCCAATTAACTACCCAACTAACTACCCAAATAACTACCCAAATAACTAACCAACTAACTATCCAACTAACTCACTAACTATCCAATAAACTACCGAACTGATTACCCAACAAATTATCCAACTAATTACTCAAATAACTACCCAGTTAACTCACTAACTATCCAATAAACTACCAAACTGATTACCCAACTAATTATCCAACTAATTACTCAAATAACTACCCAGCTAACTATCCAACTAATTACCCAACTAACTATCCAACTAATTAACCAGTCTATTATTTTATTGCAAAAAATATATATGCCCAAATTGAATCAAAACTAATTTGTTTGATGCACTACCTATCGACTTCCATCCAGGCAGTTACTATGCCAAAGACGTTGACTTCAACTGGGCATCTAAAGAGAGATTACAAGAAGATGATAAATCGTTCTCAATCAATCCAAACGTATCCCTTCCCACCTTCATCCTTAAATCGTACACTACGGGCACTTTTGAAGACACATTATTTAGAGGTATGAAATAACAATTCTCGCACTCTTTGTATAGCGAGACTCGAGATTATTGTGGAATAGTGATTGTGTCTCTGTCCATTCATAGGAACGTACAAACAGCTGACATGTTCACTGAACTTTGAACGGTCCCTGGGCTACTACCTCAACCAGATCTATGTGCCCTCCTTCCTGATTGTAGTCATCTCGTGGATTCCCTTCTGGCTCAATCGTGATCATCACGCCCGTGTGGGCCTGGGCGTCACCACAGTGCTCACCATCACCACACTCATCTCCAACACCAACGAGTCCCTGCCGAAGGTGTCCTACATAAAGGCAATTGACGTCTATCTCTTTATGTGCTTCCTCATGGTGTTTTTGGCTTTGATTGAATTTGCCGCAATTGGATGGGTTGAATCGCATGAACAGTGGTCCTCGTCGTGTCTACTACCAGGTATAAATGGTGATCAGGTGACTGTCAAGTTTGATGACAAATCAGCTGAAAACAACTCAAAGTCGTCTAAAAAGAAGAAAACGAAGAAGAATATCAAGAGAGACAAAAAGAGGGACACAGCTTGGATCGACAAAATGTCACGTGTTTTGTTTCCGACAGTTTTTATAACATTCAATTTTGTCTACGCAGGCACTTTAATCTACATTAAATATTTTTATTAAATATCTCTATCTTATTCTTTTTACTACAAAAATTTGTAACAACAGGTGATACCAATCTTTATATACCCAACACAAGGACACATTCAATGCATTCAACAACAACATGTACATTTTCAAAATAAGCTTAATTGTTTACACTTTAATTAAAGTTTTATTCTTCTTCATTTTTCCAAATGGTTTATCAGCATCATCATCATCATCATCATCATCTTCTTCATGTTGTGATCAGCGTCTGTCGAATGCGCAGTGCCACTCTCATTCAGCACCCCATAGTCATATTAACCAATGCTCGGTTGAAGCCTATTCAGAAGCTGTACTTTTTACGAGCTCATCTGATACCAACCTTTACTCACAGACTGATTCATGAGAGATTTATAGGACGAACTCTAGAAGAGATCGACCTGGCTGTCAGGAAAGCAGTGAAAAAGTTTCTACACCAAGTCGATGGTATACCGAACTTTTTTCTCCATCTAAAGGTTCGTAACGGTTGCCTGGGTATTGTGCAACATCGGTGGTTCATTCTCACGCTGGCTTTCAAAAGAATGGCAAGACTGAGAACCTCGACCTGTAAAGTGGTACAATACCTAACATCAACGCCAGAGTACCTGTCAGAGATGACTCGAATATGCATTCTGGCACCGAACAAGTTGGACTACGAACAGCGACTGCTGAATGAGGTGACAACTAATCCAGCTAACAGAGGACATCTGTGTTTTAGCATTGGAGGGAACATAGTCAATCGACATTTCACTGGGTGGACGGGAATCTCAGGTCGAAATTTGGTCAGTCTAATTCGCCTTCGGAGTGGTACTCTTGGTTCTATTTACGGTGCTCCTAACCAACCAACTTGCCATCGCTGTTTGTTGGAAATTCCTGAATCTTTACCGCACATCTTGAATCACTGCAGCAAAATGGATGGAATGTACACGAATCGACATGACAAAGTTCGAGACATGATTTACAGCACGCTGGTGGCGAAGGGATGGAATGTAATGCGTGAGTATCGAATTCCCGTGAACAGGACACGGCACGTCAAGCCAGATCTTATTGCCATCATGCCCGATGAGTCGTCTGCATTCTGTTTCGATGTAAGAATCAGTTACGAGTTTAACAAAGATACTCTTCCAAGTCGCGACACAGAGAAAAGAGCCAAATATCAACAATTCGACAGGTCCATTCAGGACTACGTTAAACTATTCTTACCGAACGTACAGAAAGTCGAATATTATGGATTGATTTTTGGTTCCCGTGGAGCCATTCACAGTGTCACTTTAAACCTACTCAAGAACGCGAATTTCAGCGACCTGAGAATTGGTGCCATTGTTGATCTGATTTGTTTCGAATCTCTTCGCATTTATAAGACTTTTCATATGGTTGACACAACCGAAGAAGTATTACTATGATAATTTTACTCTGTATTTTATTTTTATTTGATCTCATTTTTGACTACTTTAATGATATTTATATTTTTTTATATTTATATTTTTGTACCCATTTCTGTAGCCTTTTGTAACCTTATCTATATTATTGATATTTTGTATCCTTTTTCTCATGTCAATTTAATAAATTGATTTCCCTGACATTTTTATTAAATATATTTCTTACTTACTATTTTTACTACAAAAAATGTTTAACAGGCGAATGATACCAATCTTTATATACCCAACACAAGGACACATTCAATGCATTCAACAACAACATGTACATTTTCAAAATAAGCTTAATTGTTTACACTTTAATTAAAGTTTTATTCTTCTTCATTTTTCCAAATGGTTTATCAGCATCATCATCATCATCATCATCATCTTCTTCATGTTGTGATCAGCGTCTGTCGAATGCGCAGTGCCACTCTCATTCAGCACCCCGTTTGACAAGTTTTGATTTATCTGAAGTAAATTTAGTTTATAAACACAAATACATACTCTCCAAGGATACGTACTTTCTACTTTCTACTCTCGTACAATAGGATGCGTACTTTAAGGACGTGATCAAGGTTTAGTCTAAAATATATTTGCATTCAGTAATACCAGTTTGAATTGACTAATTGTAACACTTTTTAGAATAATTTTTCAACGAAGAATAAAGTAAAAGGTTAAAGAACACTAAAACAAATCAGAAATGGCGGTTTTGTCCATTCATTTCACAATTTTTTCTAATGTGGTTTTTTTATTTCAGTAATTTTTAAATTTTTATTGTGATTTCAATTTTGTCGATTAGCAACTTTTACTGACACTGACACTCCCACTTTATAAAAAGGTTTTCAGATTTATATTTGTATTTAATTACTTATTTTCTTATTAACCACATATATTGATTAGCGAAAACATCAACGGAATTATGTGAGACAAGTTTTGACAGTATAAAATGAAGGCGTGGTAAAGTGTCTTCAAATGAATATACTCGAAATGGTTTTAAACAAAATTATAAAACCCAAGAGCGATACTAATTTGTTCTCTTTTGTAAATTCAATCATATCATATCTGATTTGTGCACAACATTATAAAATTTAAATGTTTTTTACAAATATTGTTGTTTGTTTATATTAAAAAAAAGTTTGATTTGAATAAATTATCTGACTCAACCACTCATTCTAAAAGGTTTTATATTTATATACTCGAAATCTCGAAAATAATTTGTTGACAACTTTTTCTAATTCTTTCAAATAATAATTCTAAATTGTTCAGCTTTACCACTGCTAGTAGTTTTGTCGGATAACTAACAATCAAAATAAATCGTCGATATAAATCAAATGGTTTTGTTTTTCTCATGATTATCAAATTAAATTGAGTTTCCCTCCAATTCTGTTCACAATATTTTTTCTTAAAATAACATTCATGTCTACGGTACAACTTTGCGTTGCAGCAATTATTCTCAAGGTGCACAGAACAGAGGAAACAGTAGAATATTTTTTTATATAAAATGTGAAACAAACTAGTGTCACTATTAAATTAGCACGCGTTTCAAATCAACTGCATTTCAAAAAGGTTTGAACAAATATCACGTTTTTTAAAAATTTCAATTCATAAAATATCTTAAACTCTACTTCTTCATCTACAAATTCAAAGGTGAAAATACAAAAATTTCAGGCAACTAGTGCCTAGTTTTTCAAGTAAAAAGTAAACAGTACAAAAAGGTTTATCGGGTTTTTATTTGATTATTAAAACAATTATATTTTTAATATCTTTATTTAAAATCAAACAAATCTTCAATAAATGTAATTTAATTTTAACTACTTTTCGAAACGTTCTAACTAAAACTCAAATTCCTTTATCAATTTATTAAATAAATGACAACCTTAATAATTTATTTTTATATCAATTTAATTTTAATTTTAATTTTTAATTTTTGTAATTTCTCTTTGATTTGCTTGATATAAAAGGTTAAATAACTATAATTGAATAACAATACAACTTCATAGAAGGCATGTTTATGGTTCAAATGCCAATATTTAATCACTCAAATAAATTTATTATGCAATACAAATCCATCTATTTACACGTTTCACACGAGCAATTGAACACGTGCTGACTAAGCACGAATCAGGTTACTTAGAATGAGTCCAAACAATTGCGATGACTAATCAAGTAAGAATTGCTTGCAATTAACTTAGTTTTATGTAAAAGTCTCTATTGGGTTATTCACAAATGTATTTCAATTGAATCAGTTTTGTCTTGGTTAAGCGAGTAGTTTGTTTGTTTTTCTAAATGGTTCAATCTTTAATATTTGAAATTTTTCTTTCCACAATATTTCCATTAGCAATTTCATCAGTGAAGAATCATCACGCATATAGAAATCTTTTGAAAAAATGTATCCAAAAACTGTCACTCATTATACTTTTACGTACTTTGAGGAATCACTTTTACAAATATTTTAATAGGTAAATCCACAAATTTATATATTCGAAGCCATTCAAATAGCGTCAAATAATATTACAATTTTTTTGTTTGTACCAACAAACTAGTATATTTTGTTGCGCAGATTATTAGTTATACAATTCAAAGTGTTTGTCTTTTTTATTTTTGTGCCTATCAATTGTTTATAGAATGCATTCCTCTTATAATTGAAAAAAAATTATATAACATCAATTTTCTGGCCTCACAAGGGGTAAGTTTTTTAAAAAGAAATTTTATGTTTTTTATTAGGAAATTACCATATTCGCATCCATTGCTTTTTAAAAAAGGTATTTTGTATTCAAATTATTTTACCTTTAAAATTATTTATTATAAATCTTCATTTAGATATTTTTTATATATTTCACAATAATATAAAAATGAATATTTTAAATTGTAACACTAACACTATAGTAGGGACATATAGCCGTCCCGGGAGATGTTTTGTCCCATTCCCCAAACAAACCACACCACAATCCAACAGTTCAGTTTGAATTTGTCCAATGTTTCGGTTCACATCAAATCCTATGTTGTTATTCATTATGCACTTCCGAGGTATCCCATCCCATCCCACTTATTTTATGCACTGGGGCGCTGCGGCAATCATACTCAAGGTGCACAGACCAGTGAATAGGATGATCAAGGTTGAGATTGTTACAAAGAAAATTTCATGAGATTTGAGAATGATTTTCTTGGCGTTGCAAACTTAAGTTGGCTCGTTGCATTGAACAGTTTCATACGACCATTCAGTACACTGTCAACTATGGAAAGTATGGCAAGGTGACGCTCGCCTCGTTTATAAAGGTAAAGTTTCACAATTCTCGTTAAAAAAATAATTGTTTAAACTTTTAAGTAATTTATTCCACAGCATTTGTTCTATTATTTAAAATTTCTCATGTTTGCATACAAATTTTTAAGTCAAATTAATTAATACGTTGCTTTTAGCGAGTTGATTTAAAGGTTAATACAAATCTAATTTAGAAACATAAATCTGTTTATAAATACAGTACACTGTGGAATGTGGGAAGTATGGCAAGGTGACGTTTGTAAAGGTAGGGTTTCACAATTTTCTTTAAAAATAATAATTTTTTAAAAGTTTTTCAACTTCTTTTTTTATAGAATTTATTTATTTATTTATCAAAATTAATTAAAATTAATCATGTTTGCATAAAAAATTTAAGTCTAATTAATTAATTCTTTCCTTATTGGTTGATTAAAAAGGTTAAACTTAATTTAATTTATAAATATATGTAACGATTCTCGTCACATTCCAAATATTCAGAATATGCCATGACTCAACATTATGGAAATGTTCCTGTAAACCCATACTAGCAAATGTTCCGAAATTTGACGAAAGATCATCATTGTTGAGTGGATGGGCTTTTCTTGTCTGTAGCAAACCTGTTATCTTATCAAGAAGAAGATCAACTCTGATTTATGCAACAATGTAACCAACTAATAATAATAAAGTCCCAAAGGAACTTGGTTACCATCGAATGTACTACAATGTGTCTGTGATTGTCTCGTGATATCTTATCTTGGTGCGTTTTGAATTGATTCAGCAAAATTATCAATAAATCAATCTATTTATATTTTATGTTCTTGCATTTGATCTATGAATTATCTCGAGAAATTCATAAGATAAATTGAGTCTACAGTTAGATAATTTTTCTTTTTTAAAATCGTTATATTACATAACAAGCCTATCACCAATATTCTTTAATTTCTTAATTAAATTCATTTACTTGTTGTTTAATTAATTTTTTATTTAATTAAAATTGATACTTGTCAATAAATCTAAACGCAAAGACTTTATCATTATCTCTTAATCTTCTATTCTTGAAAAGGTATTAAATTTAAAATAGTTTTGTTGATTAGAATAACTAAGGTTAGATATTTATCTAATCTAATCTAACTACATTAAAGTAATTTTGAAATTCGTGGTGGTCATCGTGTCGGGCACATGCATGGTGGAAGGTACGACGCATTCGGACATGCGCAGTAGAGAAATGATAGAATCCATGGTTATGACCCTTGATCCATGGAACTTGGAAAGTTTCCGTAAATATTCTTGAAAACTTCCGGGAAATTTCTCAGGTGCGCTTTGAAAATCGAAGTTTCCGGGAACTTTCTCAACTTTCCCGGAAACTTTCCCAAATCTAAATTTTGAGAAATTCAATTCAACCAGTAAATTGTTTTGCTTGGCAGGTTGCAACTGCTCATGTGCTTTTTTAGTAGACGAAGATGTTTACGTACGGATACACTGGTTGATTGATTCATGGTACACTGTACAATGTATAGTAGAAGTAGACATTGATTGGCCATTTGAGGTCATATCATTGTGAAATATAGAGACTTAGAAAATTTCAGATAGTCATTTCTCAAAATCATACTTTTACCCTTAATTTAAGATATCGTTGGGAAAAACGGTATACTGGTTTCAGAGTAAAAGGTTCAAACGCAAAATGAAATTTTTCATTTGAAATTCATGGGGCCCATTGACATATGTCGGCGACGTTTTGTCCTACCTTAAATCAAAATCAAAATGTTTTCTGAAATTTTTCACCTAAATAAGATAAAATCTTGGATATCTTCTGAGAGAGCTCTCACAAGATGTAACCAAATTGTGTCTGTATTCGATCGAAAGCCAATTTAAAAATCTTTTGAAAATATTCTGAGTGTTACAATGACGCTTACTGAATGCTTTCGACTGAAAAATAAAAATTAGAAAGTTCTTGAATAACGCAAATTTTCATATTGAGAAATACCAAATGTGCAGCTGCATGGTATAACAGAATGCTGCATTTGCCAGAATGTACAGCACAAATTCGGAAAGCTAAGAGTTTGACTTGCGAATATCTAAGAAAATTTAAGAAATTGTCCAAAATGAACCATAATTTAAATGACGGGCAGTAAATTCAGTTAGAAGTGTAAGCTATTTAAAATTATTATCTCTTATATGGTGGATTCATGTATATAAATACATAATTTTTAATACGAAATTGACTATGAATAATGCATTGCACACAGACACTGTATTATTCGAGCTCTGGGTGAGATTTACTTTTCTGATTTAAAACTAAAAATTTTCAAATTATTTACTATAAAAAACTACAAATTGAACCAATTAGAGTCAGAAAATTGATTTATAAAAGATTTTGAAGGTATGGACAAACTTAACATAAATGGAAATAGAAGTATACAGTGTATACTATACACGTGATTTTTTCTGATCGTTAAAAGAGAAATATCCACAGCTTTTAATTGTGCCAGAATATAAAAACAATGTTTTGCTTTTGAAAAGAAAATGTTTCTACAGTATCAACCCGCCGCTGCAAGCGGCGGGTTTTTAACAAGTTGACCACAAACGCAAGCGGTGAGCGAAGTGAAACGCCGCGAACGCGAAGCGTTTGGGTTAACTTGTTATAGGTTATTAAATACATTGATTGGCACCTAACTTGTGTCAAATTTTTGGAGAATTAAAAAATAGCGAGCATAAAAAAGGTTCACTCATATTTTGATTTATTTATTGAAATTTTCATATATATTTCTGTGATTTATATCTAACAAATTATACGATTTAACATATTATAAAGTTTGGTTATTTAAAAGGTTATAATTATTCTACTCCATAGAAAGTAGTTCTAAAGACACAATCTATATACTGCACAATTGCAATGCAAAGTGCATCTCCTATCCAAAAGCACTTTCACTTTTCTTATCTCTCATTAAGTCTCACACATATCGACAACTTGTCACGAGTCACAAGTGAAGCTATGACAAATCACGTTGGAATTACTTTTTATTTTACTCGATTTGGTGCAACTGGACGTCTAGCGCGGGTCGGTTTCCTTCAACTCTAAGTTTTTAATAAAATTTATTGAGCTCTAAAAACATAGGTAAAAAATCGAACATTTTTGTGTCAACCATTCACTTAGTCACACATCAGGATGTATTGAAACATAACCACAACAAGTTTTAAAAAAGGTTTCGTATTTAAATTATGTATTATAATTATTTATTTAAATATTTTTTATATATTGCACTCTAATTTAAGATGAATATTTTTAATTGTAACACTATAATAGTGAATATACCCGACCCGGGGGGATGTATGGTCCCAGCCCCAGACAATCCACACCACAATCCAACAGTTCAGTTTGAATCTGTTTGTGTTTCGGTTCACATCAAATTCCGAGTTCTATGTTGTCATCCATGAAGCACTTCAAAGGTATAAGAATCTTATTTTATTGACCACGGATTCAAATTCAAGTCTTGTCTTAATATTTATTTAGTCTCAGTACCGATTCATATAAAAGGTTTTATTAATATTCAATTTCATAGAAAATGAGTCTATTAAAAACATTATCACGCAAGTACATGTAGATACAATATTTAACTAGTATAGAACCAGCCGCTGGTATTATAAAACTTTGTAGCTTTCATAAATCAAAATAGGTAATGCCATTGGCATAAAAGTCGGAGCGAGAGTATGTAAAACATTTGTTTATCCTTTGACCAGTTGTGTTCGAAATCAGTTCATATACACATCGTACGACAAAGGTGGGCAAATTTGTTCTGCCTAAGGTCACAAAATGGTCATTTAGTTTTCAAAATTAAACTATACCAATTCGAACAATTTCATAATCTTCAATTGCCAATTGATCTGAAAATTACGGTCCATAAAATATAAAGGCTTAGATATTTTTGCTCTAATTGTGAAATTGTAAAACTGTTCCTTTAACATCTTTGTCTGTAATCTTTGAATCTAAAATCAATTTTAGCACTGAATAATTAAAAAATATCTTAATGGCGGTTTTTTGGCATTTGAGTTTTGGAAATGGCCAAATTGGTAAATTTCCAATTGGTAGCTGCTGATGGTAGCAATGATGTAGTACATTAGTGCATGCAATTTTCATTATTAAATAACATCCAAGATTCAATCAACAACGAATTCTATTTCAATATACTGTAACGCCGTTAGAACCTTTGGAACACGGAAGGGTTAGTTTGGTCGCGAAGTGAGTTCTATTATTCCGCTGCTTGAGTTGTTGGGGTCTAATTGGGCTTCCGACCGATGATTAGGTGGTCTGGAGGCTTCCTGGTGAGAGTAGTAAATGAGGACATGTTGGTTCACACACAAGAACAATATTTATTGGATCTCGATGGTACACAAGAATGGAACACCTCAACACTCGGTATTCTATGTTACAGAGCACATTCACCTAAACCGTATTCCATGAGACTGAGGCGCAACATTTCAATCTAGTTTATCATGTTTTTAAATTTTAAACCGCTGTATTATGAACTCTTTGCACATTTTTAAACATCAATTTCTATGCGCAATTGAATCACATGATCCAAAAGTAAAATAAACGAAATTCAAGCTCAAACAAATCTAAAATATTTAACTCGGTTAACAAATAAAAATCCACCATTCAACAACCTTCGAGATGGTAAGACAGTAAAAACATTGAAAAAATTAATCAAAAGATTTTCATGATTGTTTTCTGATTATTTCAAATCTTACTAATCGCGACAAACTTTTAATTATTAAAAATCTTTGCAGTTTGCACTTATGTTTTCGATATACTGTGCCGTAAAGTATATTTAACAAACCATGGCCACTAAAGGATAGTGACTATCCATTGGCCCGCAGGATAAACAATCACTCGGACAAACCTGCATTCTTTTCAAAATTGTCCGCATCCAACTCACTCATTCACATTTAGGTGCATTTGCTACTGCGCATCTCCAATGCGCACAGCAGGCGTGCTCGGGAAGCGTGTGTGCTTGGCTGTGTCACAGGAGACACACACACACTGAGTTGACACTCGGTCTCTACACATTTCAATGCAAAATTTTTGAAATTTATGTAAAATCACTACTTCTTTGACCTTTGACCTATACGGCCCCAAAACTATACAGCACATCTAGACCACTACCAGAACACTGTGTTAAATTTTCAGACCGATCCATGCGGTAGTTTCGGAGAATTTCTGGTGACAAGAATTACCCCAATTCCCTTTTTTTCTGGCAACGATTCGTCACTCCCTCAATCACTCACACCTCGCTCGCTTCGCTCGCTCAGCGTGAGTGATTGCGGTCGCTCCTCCAACTAGGGAGTATATGTAATCGACTAGTCAAGCCAAAACTGGGAGCCATGGATCATGACGCCCATTCTGGTGACAAATGTATTCTGAGAGAACCGTAGACCCTAAAATTACCAAATTTGGCATACATACACTAGGGAGTATATGTAATCGACTAGTCAAACCAAAACTGGGCGCTATGGAATATTACGCCCAATTCTGGTAGCGCCAAGTTTAAAAAAGATTTTTTGTGGTCACTACGTTGAAAATGATGAATACGTAAATGTGTTGCACATTTTAAATAAAAATATTGGTCCCAATACACCTCTTTAGTGATCCAAATGGATCAAATAAAGTCGTTTTAAAAGTTTCTAAGTTGATAGTTCAAGTTTCTATTTTTTAAGAGTCTCGCACTTTGCCTGGCTTGCCAGACAATCTTATTTTTAGAATAATATTGTGTCATAACAAAATTATTTTTCAGTCTGTGGATTTTTTTGTTAGTACAGTCAAACTTCGTCGAGCTACTTTCCTGGCTTGCCAGAATTTTTTTTAATTTGTGTACAGTTTTATATAAAAGGTTACATTACTATTTAGTTTCATAGTAAGCGAGTCTATGATTTAAAAAGACAACTTGTTATATTACTTATACATAGATGCAACATTGAAATGTTTGATCGCGAGCCAATTTTTCCCACAAAAATGTTTAACAAAAATTCTATTGCCAAAATTTATTCTGTAAATACTTATATTTAATAAATTGTTTGATTTCTGGTTACTGCTCAAAATCGTAATAATTATTCAACTCCATAGAAAGTAGGTCTATGGTTAAGAAGACAAAAATCAATTAGCACAATTGTGCAGCAAAGTGCATTTAACCCAAAAATAACTTTCAATTTACACTTATCGGCAACTTGTCACGAGTCACAAGATGATATGTACAGTGTACATTGTACACTTATTTTTGCTCAATACGAGTTTTAATTGAATTTTTTATATATTGCTAAAAGGTGAAAGAATATTTAAACAAATCACAAATGACTTTGTTTTTGCTATTTCGCTATTTTGTTTTTATGTTTTAAGGTTTTTCAGCTTAGTTTTGAGTTCGACAGAAACAACCTCAAAATGGAAAAATTGGACTACTTCTTTAGTCGAGTTAAAAGGTTCAATGTTTTTAATTTGAAAATTTTCTTTAATTAATTAAAAAAAAATAGCCTTTGATTTTTAAATTGTTACGCAAGAGGCGCTCTTTCAAAGTTGTGCTATTCTAAGAATGTTAATTTATAAACATTTTCAATTCATACTTTATTTTATTAAAATTTACAAACAAACGTAAAAATTTCAGTGTTTTGAGAGTTATTCTAAAAATTCAAACGCAAATTGAAAGAGACGTAAACGGTTTTTAGTTTTATATGTTAAAGAAAATTTATTTTCAATAATTCTCATTTAAATTATATTCTCTTTGTTTTATATAAAATGGGAAGATTACCATTAAAATTTAAGCACTACAGATTGATTATTCTGATTATGATCCTGCTTCTATTGATGACTGTGTCAGTTGTCCATGAAGAACTCTTCAGCTTCACAATAAAGCTACTTCTGCCATGCTTTCATGCTTCTTTTCACCTTCTCTTATGTTCGATCAAGCCAACTCAAGCTTCTGTTTATTTGCATCTTTACGACATTGCTCTTGGTTTGAGTTTTTTAATGCCAATATTGTTTTGCTAAATCAAAATCAAAATATGTTTTGTCTTTGAGATGTTTGCCGATTCTTGTATGTCTAATTATGAGTGATGGATTCTTTGTTTCAAAACGGTTTAACAATACTTAATTAATACCATGTAATGTTTTAATATAATGTTTATGGGTAAAAGTTTAATTTATTTAATTTATTTAAAAACTCAACATTTAACGAAATCAATCTCTATATATCTCTCTCGTATATCTTTGATCAAAATAGGTTTAATTTATTTTTTGTATCTGAATACAATAACTTCAATTAGATGTTATCATGTTATATGATATTGAATATTCTTTTTATCAATCATTATCAACTACACAGGCTTCACAATTTGTGCGACTGACCCAGTAAACCTGTTGATTGAGTATTTTGATCTTCATGTCAAAAAGGTCAACTTTCTAAAAAAATGTATATTGTTTTTAACATTCAACCCTAATCAGTACTTTAAATAACTTTTCTATAAATAGATTTTAAAACTTGTGCTACTTGTATGGTAAAATTAAAACTTTTCTATAATATATAACTTTATATAAAATTATATAAACAATAATTACAATACGTTGTGCTTATCTTCTGACTGTAATAAAGAAGAAGACACAAATGTTTTTTCTATTTACTTTGACTTGTACAAATGTCTTTGTGCTGTATTGGTGGGATCATTCACAAATGCAATTCAACTTGAGCATTTTTGTTGTTTTAGAAATGGTTAAACTTATTAAAACTATAATTTTATTTTCAAAATTATTTCCATTGTCAATTTCTTTCGGCAACATGTCCTAAATATTAGCTCATCCTAAATGTATTTTGAGAAATGTCTTACTTTGACACTAGCGCTCTCTAGACTACTATTTAGTCATATTGCTTAAATGCTTAATAGTTTATAAAAGTCTTGGATTTTGGAAAATTTCCTTGGGTTTCTTCATTTCCCTCTTCATATACTCTTTTAATACTCTTATAGTTCAATATTCCATTGAAAATAATTCGCCAATATGCAGAATTGTACAGTGCATCAATAAAAATCCATTTCATTGTCAAATCTCTTACACTGTCTCGCACTTATCAGAAACTTATCAAGTGATGTCATTACAAACCCAGTTTTTATCGCTTTCATTTGTACAGAAATCTTTGTCTGTGGTTTTTTTATTTAATAAAATTTAGACTTTATTTGTGACTCTATGTAATCTGAAATTTTTTGATAATCTTTGAAAGTTTTTAAAAAGGTATTTAATTAAACGTATTTTCTTTGATTATGAATCGTATTTTAAAACTTTAGACATTGTTTTTTGTTTAGTCTGTTTCTTTGATTAAACATATATTTTTTGATTCAAAATTTGGTCTTTAAACAAAAACAAAAATTAATTCAACTATTCCCGATTTGCTTATTTAAAAGGTCATTAACATTTAAACTTATTCTATATTAAAAATGTTCAGTCAAATCAATTGAATTTCAAATAGGATTGCTTTATGAATTTTATTGACACAAAACACAGGTTAATATTAAATTTTATTATAAAAATAAATGAATAACTTTTTAGTTGAAGCTTAGGAAAAAGCTCACCAGGCTCAGATTGAAATTAAAACAGTTTGGGGCGCTCTGATTGGTATATATAAGTTGTCTTGATTTTATGAGAGATTAATTGTGAACATTTCTTTGGCATTAAGTTAATTTCAATCTTAATTTTCTCTGTTTCTCTTATTTTGAATCTTAATTCTGCTCATAATAGTGACTATTCAAATGTTGTTCATGTTTACGCGCCCTGAAGAACTGAGACAGAGCAGTACACAGACCAGTGAAGAAGATTGTTAAAATCGAATTTGTCTCAAAGAAACAGTCGCAAATAATTTAAATTTTCTGTAAAATACTGCATTTCAAAAAGGTTCACACAAATATCATGTTAGTTCTTTAACTTCAATTAATAAAATTTTTTGAATTCTACTTTTTCACTCAATTAATGCAACATCAGAAGTGAAAATACAAACATTTAATGGAATTTGTGTCTAGTTTTTCAAGTAAAAAGTAAAAAGTATAAAAAGGTTTCTCATATTTTTTTTAAAAATAATTTTCACAAAAATTATGATCAATTTGTAATTATGAGTAACTTTAATGTATTTCTAAATGGTTCAATCTTTAAAATTTAAAATTTTTTTTTTAACAATTTGCATTCAATTTGCATTCAAATTTTCTTTTGCATTCTGAAAACAACTCTTTTATTTACATTTTATCATATTTTGTGTTTGTAATACAAGTTAACATGTCATTTAACTTTATGATTTAAAAGGTGATAATTATTTTACTCCATAAAAAGTATGTCTATAGTTCAAAAATTATAGTATGCTTCAATCAGCAAATCATACAGCAAAGTGCGACAAAACCAATGCCACTTTCTTTGTTTAATCTATCGCACTGTCTCACACTTATCGATAACTTATCACGAATCCACAAGTGACGCGATGACAAATCAAGTTGGAATTGCTTTCATTTTACTCAATTTGGTAAATAAAAAGTCTTTGTCTGTGGGATCATTCACAAATGGAATCCCACTTCTGTTAAAATTCTGGTGTCGGTCCGTCCAATCCTAACCGACACCCACGATCCTCTCTGTGACCAAATTTCCAATTTTGATTGTTGCACTCATTGTTGGACATGTGACTCAACAATGGGAAATCAAACTTTGGGTTTTTCTATCAAAGATTTGTTCGGCAAGTGTACCTAAAAAAACATTTTTCGCAAAAACCAAGGTCAAACTGCACATCTGCACGTAATTCTAAGCACTTTGGCCAAATCTGATGCAAATCGGTTGAGAAATGTAGGAGGAGTTAGCTGGACAAGAATCGAAAAAAGTTGTACCATAGTCTTCGCTTACGCTCGACAATTAAACTTATTTTCTTTGATTACGAATTGTATTTTAAAACTTTAGACTGTGGTGCCTGTCCTTACCGGAATGTAAACATCCTCTGTCGAACATCCACACCGTGTAACTGACAACAATTCATCCTCACTGCTTAATCGTCTGTACGTGCCTTGACGACAGCTTCTCACGATCAGACTCAGTCTAGATTTAACCAGTGCATTCCGATCTCACCGGAACGCATCCAGTTCACTAACTCACTAACTATCAACACACACACATCCTATGTAATGGCCAGTTGCGAATGCAACCAGACAGTGGGATTTGATCAGTCGAGCGAACAACACCTCGACTCAATGTATCAATCTCACTTGATGATTCAATAAAGCTCGTTCGTTCAAACACTCTTCCGATTGGAAGTCAATGCATTAGTTGTGTGTAGTATCGCATCTCGTATACTCGCACACACTACAAGACATTCTTTTTTGTTTAGTCTGTTTCTTTGATAAAACAGATATTTTTGATTCAAAATTTGGTCTTTTAATTCAACAACATTTGATTTGGCGATTTAAAAGGTCATTAACATTTAAACTTATTCTATATTAAGAATGTGCAGTCAAATCAATTGAATTTCAAATAGGATTGCTTTATGAATTTTATCATAAAAATCAATTAATAACTTTTTAGTTGAAGCTTTTGGAAAAATCTCACCAGGCTCAGATTGAAGTTAAAACAGGTTGAGACGCTTTGATTGGTCTAGATAAGTTCTCTTGATTGTGAACATTTCCTTGGCATTAAGTTATTTTCAATCCCAATTTTCTATGCTTCTCTCATTCTGAATCTAAATTCTGATTATACGGTAGTAACCATTCAAATTTTTGCTCATAATAACGTGCCCTAAAGAGCTTCGTCCTAAGTACACTGACCAGCGAAGAAGAAGGTTAAAATCGAAATTGTTTCAAAGAAACAGTCACAAACAAATTTAATGGAATTCAAAATACTGCCTTTCAAGTCGGTTCAAACAAATATCAAGTTTTTTCTTCAAATTCAATTAATATTTTTTTAAATTCTACGTTTTCGTTCAATTTATAAAACTTCAGAAGTATAAAATTTATACTATAAATACTAACATTTAATGGCACTTGAATCTAGTTTTTCAAGTAAAAAGTAAAAAATATATAAAGGTTTCTCATATTTTTGTTTAAGATAAAACAAATTCTCAATAAATACAATTGTTAATAGTACTTTAATTGGTGGTTTCTTACAATCTGCCACATTGGTTCTATTTACTCTGCTGCTTTTCTAAACGACATTGTAGGCAACATTAACTTGTATTCTTCTAAACGGTTTAACCAAAATTTAAACTCTTTTTTTTAAATTAAATGTCAACTTTCATTTTAAAAATACTTTTTTTATTTATTTTATTATGTTTTTTTCTTGGTAAAGCTTGATTTAAAAGGTTAAATTGAACAATTATAAAATGTTTCTACGTAAGTTACAAGTGACGCGATGACAAATCAAATTGGAATTGCTTTCATTTTTACTCAGTTAGGTGCAAAAATCTTAGTCTGTGGTTCAATTTTACCAACGCAGGCACTTTAATCTATATTAAATATCTCTAACTTATTATCAAAAACACAAGTCTTTATCAATAAGCAACAGTTTTTAAGAAAGAATATTTTCAAC
This sequence comes from Rhizoglyphus robini, assembly GCA_023373905.1. Lineage (NCBI taxonomy): Eukaryota > Metazoa > Arthropoda > Arachnida > Sarcoptiformes > Acaridae > Rhizoglyphus > Rhizoglyphus robini. Next base: position 671,918 of record JAKIJQ010000040.1, on the reverse strand, counting down.
TTTTAATCAAGTGACAAAGTATATGATGGTTTATTTACCGATACAGTACTGTTTACAAATTCTAGCTGTCTAAAATAAAGGTAAAACAAATGTTTTTAAGTACATTAATAATTTTGTTTAATAAATATTATATTTCCACCGCAAAGAGTAAAATATAAAAGGTTTCTTTAAGCTCAGTCTAATCCATAACCTCGTATTTTTTTTAATAAATGTGAATTTACAGACAATCATTTTTACATTTAAAACATTTTTCTTTTTCTTTAAATTAATCCAAAATTTACATGTGATATTGCTAGCCTTTCATGTGTTTTGTGAATTGTGTCTAACAGTGTAAGTCACTGTCCTGTGATGTTTTCACAATTTTTTTTAAATCGGTTTTTTACATAACAATTTTTTTAATTTTATGATTTAAGGTTATTAATGATCACGTATTTTAGTTCTGGTTGATTATTATATTAACCAATCCATTGTGCGCACCATACACTCTTTTATTTAAAAATTTATTATCACTTTTCATCAAACTCAGCGTATTTTCATTTGATGGTATAGTTTTTCTCATTGGATTAATTGACGCAATATTGTCCTCATTAAAGGTAATAAATACACAAGTAAAATCACAAGTTTCATTATTACACAACTCCATAAAAGAAGGTTTACGTTTCAAAGATTGCTATGACAGATGCGCCAAGGGAAAATAATCTTCAATACTATTGTAACAATAGCTAAGTAAATCAATTTTTGCCATAACTGCCACAATTTGTGCAACATTTTATTTGTTTAAGTAACAAAATTTGACATAAAATCAAAAATCATTATATTCTAAAAATTTCAAACTTTCAACAACACTTTAATGTTTATTCATAAATGTCAGTTGCAACTGTATGTTAATACATGTATTAGAATGCAACATCCGTTTTCACAGATATGTTTAAGTTTTTTCAAGTTCTTCTTCTTTGCACATTTTCTTTAAATATAAATGGTTTAACAAGTTAATTAATTTAAAATTTTTTACATTTTGTTATTCTTTTTGTGGCTTTTCGATAAGAGAATACAGTTATATAGAAGGGTTCATTTTTAAACAACTCAATAAAAAAGATGGTTTATGGTTCAAAGGATAGTAATGCAATAGTAATACACAATTCAACAAAATCCATAATTTAAAAGATTTAATGTGAAATTTTTATTATATTTTTTTACAATGGTTTTTATTAACAACATTTCTATTTTAAAGCATAATTATTTCCGTTTCCATTAGAAAGGTTTATTATTATACAATTTACACGATTAACCATCATGAAAACTGTAACATTAAAACAGAATTCAACCAAATATACTAGTCTTAAGTGACGCCGTTGGCGTGAAGTCGGAGCGGGAGTATCGCGAGCACTCGTCCTCATCAGTTCAGCAATCGATGAGTCATCACAGTGCGACAAAAACCCAACACGTCGTGTACAGGGATCCTCATATAAATATGCGTAAGTCCTCATAAAGTTTTTCGTTTGTATTGAAACCGGATCTGAATTCAGTTTTGGTCTGGTACTGTGGAATCGCGAGTTATCTGATGAAAACCACAATATGATGAAAACCACAATAAGGTCACCTATAGACTTGCAGCTTGTTTGTTTTATTTCACTTACTTTACGATTCCGAATACGGTATTATGCTATCTACTTAAATATAATCTTAGTCGATTTAATAATCATAGTTTCTCATATAAATCAGAAAAATCAATTAGAGAAATAGAAAAATTAAATATAACAGAAAAAAGTTATAAACATTTATATCAAGTTGTACAATGTACAGGGAAGACAAGACTCTAGGATCAAATCTAACCTTTCCAAATTCTTCAGGTAAACTCGCGATTTTATAGGACTACGTCTACCACATATTCGAATTCTACTATAAAAATAAATTTAAAAAAACTTTATGAGAGCTTACACATTATTTATTGCGGGATTCCTGTACACGACGGGCAAATTGACTCATTTCTCGATAGAGATCTTTGTAAAATATCACTAATTATTTTTTATCTCTGGTGACCTTTGACCTTATATACCCAAAATCTAATCAGTTCGTCTACACCCACATCTGAATTTATGGTTAAATTTTCAGGGAGATCCATTGAACCGTATAGACGCTAGGCTGCTGACAAGCCTTTTTCCATTCGAGTCAACGCAGAGTCGTCACTACACTTACTCGCTCGCTTCGCTCGCTCGACGTTCCGCTCCGACAATTATATTTCATATTTTCCTTCAACATTACTTTAACTTCAACTTCTCTGGCATAGGCCATTAGTTTAAGTACGTTTTTATTGTAGTTTTTGTTCAGTACTCATGACGATTTTAACAAAAAGTCTCCTTTTGTTGTATTCTTTTTAAAAATTCAGATTATAAATTTCACTCAAATCTTCGAATAGCGTGTGTTAAAGTTTGTTTAAAAAGTACACAGTGTATATGTTGTACATGAATTGCTAAATAGTCTACTTTAGAAAAGTGTTAAGCAAAGTGACCTTTTGTTTTTGAAATTAAATTGCACATCTTACCAAAAGCAAACAAAGTAAAGTAACTAAGTAATGGAGCGACCTCACTTAGTTGGTGAGGCACCAATGATACCACTTCATCGTTGGTAAGTCGACAGTAAGTTCATACTTTGCTTTGGTCGTAATCGTAAATGTCATAATCTTCAACAAATTTAACTTTACTTGTGTGTGTTTTGACAATTCGTTCGTCAATTTGCTTCTCATGTGGTCACATTATTTCCGACAATTTACACTTAATTTATGACACCACTTATGCCAATTGGACATTTTTTATTGTCAGATTCCAAAAATTTTCGATTCTTATGCACGTTTTATTAAATATTAAAGGCTTATTACAAAATTTATTCGAACAAACATATTTGAACAATCAGATTCAGATATGATTTAATTTAATGCGATTTAGATAAGATCTTTCTTCAATATTTGAATGTGCCAATTTATTCTATTTATGTCCTCAACTAAATCTAACAAAACAATTTTTTGTTAACAAACAAAACAGGACCAATTATAAGAGGTAACACTTTGTTTTTTTAAACAAATCTATTTGGCTTAAAGAACAGTGCATTAATTAAATCAATTTGCAATTTCAGTTACATAAATTAGTTCCACCAATGTTTACTGTTCACCTTTCAGGTGATAAACTTTAAATCCAACAAAATTTCCGTTATGATGTTCTTAAACAATCAATTCAAATTATTATAAGTTATCTCTCTCACCCGAATTTAAAAGGTAAAATTGATTATGAATTTACAAAAGTAAATTTAATAAAGTTAGACAAAAAAATTCGTCTCAAGTTAATTTATTTCAGATAACAATTTTAAATATATATTGATTATATGAACAAGTTTTTGATATACCGTCGAATGACAATTTACCGAGGTTTTAAATAGGAGTTTCAAATATAAACACATGTAAAATTTAAACATATTTCTTATAACTTCAAAACAGAAATGACCAATTTGAATTTCCTTTATTAACATAAAAATAAAAATAAATATATATATACCAAAGAAAATTTATCCAATGTCTATCTTTGAAATCAATACTCAAATGAATATCTGACAATTTGAATCACTAGACGATCTGTTGGTTTAAGAAAGGTTATCACGTTTATGTTAATCACCATTCTTAAAAATATCTATAATTTTATTTCTATTTAATTATGCTAACTTCTTTCATTAAAACATGAATTTCTTCGGAGTTCAAGGTTCTCTTAATTTAAAAGGTAACAATTTTATTTTTAAACATATTTTTAATTATCAAATTTAAAATTTTCAATATTCAAAAGAATGGAATTAATATCCGAAATGTTTTATAGCCTTCATGACATGGACGGAGCTCTTGGTTGAAAAATAGTTTCATTTGTACACGCAGTCTTCAGGAAACATTTTATGGATGATTTTTCATTCAAGTCATCCCAATTCAATAGATAATTTTACATTATTATGTACATTTTTAGATTCAAGTTATTTGGGTATGTCATGTTATACTTTTTTATAACATTAATATATTTAATTAATTAATTAATTTAAAACCAAATAATTTTAATTAATCGTACCAAACCGAAATTGTAACTGTAATATCATTTATGCTCAGTGCATTTTAGTTACATTTATGATAATACACCAATGAATCAGTGACTGCATCCTTTAGCAACAACCTCGATCAATACTCAAACTCACTTGTTTGTGAAGTTTCTTATCATACCATCATGATAAGTGTAGTCGAGGGCAGCTAGAGTGACTCGCTATGTTCAAACGCGAACGTTTTCTGTTCGTTTAGTCCTAGTCGATTTCTTCGTATTTCACCTTTGACCAAAGTACGATAGATAACATTTATCAATAAATAGTTCATGTGAGCGATTATTGAGTGCGTAGTGTCAACCAAACTGGTGTGTGTGTGGTTAGCCGTTCTCGTGAACAAGCATGCACACCATGATTGATCGATAGGACTCTCAGAATGAGAAAAACGCAAACTAAGTGATAAATAGTGATAGTTGTTGTTGTGCAGTGATCATCGTATATTCGATGATTGTTTACGTTACTAGACACCATCTAAAGCCTAACACATCACTATTACATTGAGTTTAGCTTCCACTGGATCATGTTGCTGTTTTTACCAATTGCAACGGTCCAAGATAAACTAATTCTAACTAACCATCAAAGTCGTACGACTTCTAAACAGCATTTCATTGGCTCAATTGAGACCATCATTCACACCTTTGGTAGCGATAAGCGTTACACAAAGACACCCACTTCGAATACATTGATAGTCAATGAGTCTAGAATAAATCTATGATTCAAACATAGTGTGACCAACACATTGCCAGTGCTTCATGACATCGATTAGACAGTACAGTGCAACCCACAATGAATAGGACACTTCCTCCATCACACAATTGTCCGTCCACTCTGCCCTTCCTCCATCCAGTTCAATTCTTATCTATTGGACCATTTTGTTATAAAAACATGGTCCAGCGATAAGATAAGACAGTTCGATTCACGTCCAGAGACTCGTTCGCATCAACCTTCGGTCTAGACACCCATCTTCTGGTCTTTCGCTTCGTTTTCTCGTTACCTTGTTTTGAACACCCCCTTTTTCTCGTCTTTTGCCTCGTTTACTGGACACCATCTGTCCGAACATCCCTGCTCGTCTATCGCCTCGATTTCACGACTTTCGTTTCGTAAGATTCTTGTCTTGTCATTTTCTTTAATCGTTCCCAGATTGCAACGACTTGTCAACTCTTTTTCATCATTGATTGTCAATCGAACCTTTTCTATTGTTATTTGAGTTTTCTTATTATCAGTCAGTTATGTTAGCCATTCTAAATCCTGTTCAACCTAAGTTTATCAACTATTGTCAATAATCCAAACCTGCTGTTGGATTATGCAGTTTTCTCTTGTCAATATTATCTTCAGTTACCTATTTTACCTATTTTAAGCGATTTACCTATTTTAATTTTATTTTTGCAAATTATCAAATCCAATATTTTCTGTTCAACCTCCACTCTGCAAATTAAACCCAAAAAGGTGATTTGTCACCACAAAACCCCAATTCCGGATTGTTCATCTTCTCTTCTCTTTCATCCCCCCTAACAATGATCCTCCCTACAGGTATATTAACAATTTCATACAAGCAATCTGTACAAGGTCAAAATTATTGAAAGCATGGTAATGTTGATGTTTTGCTGTCGTTACTGTGCTTGGTGCAGGTGAACAAGTTTATTTCAACAATTATTTTAGGAAAAATTATTCAATTTGTGTGTTTTCTTAATATGTTTCTGTTTGTGTACAGCGTAATATAAAAGATTACATTACTATTCATTTTCAAAGTAAGTGTTTTATTAATTTAAATGGCAGTTTGTTATCTCACTTATACATAGATGCAACATTGAATTTTTCCCTCACCAGCTTCTTACTTCCATATAAAAGGTTTAACAAAAATTCTAAAGCCAAAGTGTATATTCTGTAAATACTTTTTAAAAATTGAGCTGTTACTGCAATTTGTTCGAAAAGGTAATAATTAGTCAACTTTTTAGACAATAGTTCTATAGTTAAAAGACATAAATCAATTAGCACAATTTTGCTGTAAAGTGCATCAAAACAAAAATCACTTTCACTTGTCAAATCTCTCGTTCTGTTTCACACTAATCGGCAACTTTTCACGATTCACAAAAAGATATGTACACTCATTTTCACTCAATAATACGAGTTTTAGTTAAATTTTAGTTGTTTGGTAAAAGGTGAAAGATTATTCAAACAAATCACAAATGACTGTGCTTTGCTATTTCTCTTGGCACTATTGTTTTTGATGTTTTTAAAGTTTTTAGTGCATCATCACTGCGCCCAAGCTTTCGACATTAAAACACCTCCTTTCTCGATTATGTATTTAAAGGTGACCAAACTTCAAAGCACCGATGACATGTGCATTGGTTTCCAATTGGTTTTGCTAATTATGTGAATTTTCTGGTTTTGAAATTAAATTTAACCTTCGTTTTCTAAGTAGATATCTTTGCTTTAATTACTATTTTTAATCATGCATTCGACGTAATCTTTAAATAATTGTGTTAGATTAACTTGACAAAACTAAACAATTTATAAAAAGTGACATTTTGTGAAAAATTATATCTTTTAAGCCCAAGCCGAACACCTTTAAATCCAACAAAATTCTCATAATGATGTTTCTTAAACAATCAATTCAAATTATTCAATGACATGTCTCAGACCTGAATTTGAAAAGGTTAAACTGATCCTGTGATTGCAAAAGTTTGCAATTGATTAACAATTAATTCAATTTGCTTTATATAAAAGGTTACGAAACATTCGAACTGAAATGCATTTATATTTAGTAGCCAATTCGTACTGATGAATTATCTGTTTGTTTGTTTTATGATCTCTGTATGAATACGTCTTTTAAAAGGTTATTTTCCATATAAATATGTATACGAATACGTTTTTTAATCATATTAAGTTTCAATTTAACTTTTTATCGATACATTTTAAACATTATAGTTCACGTTTGTTGCAATCAAAATGAAACAAATTCATCAATAGTTTTGAGTTAACGTTATCAAGTATGATTTCAAGTAGGCTATATAGGTATATGTATTTCCTGGATTTCAATTCGAATTTTCCAATATTACATTTGTTTACAATATTCATGTTTTTGATAAAGGAATATATTTTGAAAACAGTTTGGATGCTGTTTTGCTGCTAACACTTCCTTTCAAAACGGTTTTAACGAATATCAATTTTTTTAAATCTATGTTAAATTAATATCATTTTTTAAAATTTTAATTTTTTCTCCAATTTATGCAATTTCAGAGGTGACAATACTAACATTTCATGACACTTGAGTCTAGTTTTTCAAGTAAAAAGTAAAAAGTAAAAAAGGTTTTTCATATTTTTATTTAGTAAATCTAAAAACAAATAGATTAATAGATTCAATTAAAATCAAACTAATTAATAAACGCAATAGTTAATGGTACTTTAATTTGTGGTCGCCTAGAATCGGCCACATTTGTTCCCTTTCTAGTGTTGTTCAAAACGGTATAACTAAAATTTAAACACTTTTTTACAATTTATAACTTAATTTTCAACCTCAATTTAGTTTTATTGTTCTGGAAAAAGTTATTTATATTTAAATTGGTATTAAATTATAACTAGTGGGCCCTGCGGGTGCTATATTTGAAGCATAAAACTATTGGCTTCAATAATGTCCCCAAAATTTGAGATTATGGGGAATAGTCGAGCGTCAGCGATTATAATAGACAGTGTCTATTAGACACCAACACTTTCCTAACAACCTAAACCTAACCTAACCCAATCCTAACCAAAGCCCACACCTACCTAACCACCTAAACCTAACCTAACCCAATCCTAACCAACGCCCACACCTACCTAACCACCTAAACCCTAACCTAACCCAATCCTAACCAACGCCCACACCTACCTAACCACCTAAACCTAACCTAACCCAATCCTAACCAAAGCCCACACCTACCTAACCACCTAAACCTAACCTAACCCAATCCTAACCAACGCCCACACCTACCTAACCACCTAAACCTAACCTAACCCAATCCTAACCAACGCCCACACCTACCTAACCACCTAAACCTAACCTAACCCAATCCTAACCAACGCCCACACCTACCTAACCACCTAAACCTAACCTAACCCAATCCTAACCAACGCCCACACCTACCTAACAACCTAAACCTAACCTAACCCAATCCTAACCAAAGCCCACACCTACCTAACCACCTAAACCCTAACCTAACCCAATCCTAACCAACGCCCACACCTACCTAACCACCTAAACCTAACCTAACCCAATCCTAACCAAAGCCCACACCTACCTAACCACCTAAACCTAACCTAACCCAATCCTAACCAACGCCCACACCTACCTAACCACCTAAACCTAACCTAACCCAATCCTAACCAACGCCCACACCTACCTAACCACCTAAACCTAACCTAACCCAATCCTAACCAACGCCCACACCTACCTAACCACCTAAACCTAACCTAACCCAATCCTAACCAACGCCCACACCTACCTAACCACCTAAACCTAACCTAACCCAATCCTAACCAACGCCCACACCTACCTAACCACCTAAACCTAACCTAACCCAATCCTAACCAACGCCCACACCTACCTAACCACCTAAACCTAACCTAACCCAATCCTAACCAACGCCCACACCTACCTAACCACCTAAACCTAACCTAACCCAATCCTAACCAACGCCCACACCTACCTAACCACCTAAACCTAACCTAACCCTATCCTAACCGACGCCCACACCCTACCTAACCACCTAAACCTAACCTAACCCAATCCTAACCAACGCCCACACCTACCTAACCACCTAAACCTAACCTAACCCAATCCTAACCAACGCCCACACCTACCTAACCACCTAAACCTAACCTAACCCAATCCTAACCAACGCCCACACCTACCTAACCACCTAAACCTAACCTAACCCAATCCTAACCAACGCCCACACCTACCTAACCACCTAAACCTAACCTAACCCAATCCTAACCAACGCCCACACCTACCTAACCACCTAAACCTAACCTAACCCTATCCTAACCGACGCCCACACCTACCTAACCACCTAAACCCTAACCTAACCCAATCCTAATCAACGCCCACACCTACCTAACCACCTAAAGCCTAACCTAACCCAATCCTAACCAACGCCCACACCTACCTAACCACCTAAACCTAACCTAACCCAATCCTAACCAACGCCCACACCTACCTAACCACCTAAACCTAACCTAACCCGATCCTAACCGACGCCCACACCCACCTAACCACCTAAACCTAACCTAACCCTATCCTAACCGACGCCCACACCCACCTAACCACCTAAACCTAACCTAACCCAATCCTAATCAACGCCCACACCTACCTAACCACCTAAACCTAACCCTAACCCAATCCTAACCAACGCCCACACCTACCTAACCAACGCCCACACCTACCTAACCACCTAAACCTAACCTAACCCAATCCTAACCAACGCCCACACCCTACCTAACCACCTAAACCTAACCTAACCCAATCCTAACCAACGCCCACACCTACCTAACCACCTAAACCTAACCTAACCCAATCCTAACCAACGCCCACACCTACCTAACCACCTAAACCTAACCTAACCCAATCCTAACCAACGCCCACACCTACCTAACCACCTAAACCTAACCTAACCCAATCCTAACCAACGCCCACACCTACCTAACCAACGCCCACACCTGCCTAACCACCTAAACCTAACCTAACCCAATCCTAACCAACGCCCACACCTCCCTAACCACCTAAACCTAACCTAACCCTATCCTAACCAACGCCCACACCTACCTAACCACCTAAACCTAACCTAACCCAATCCTAACCAACGCCCACACCTACCTAACCACCTAAACCTAACCTAACCCAATCCTAACCAACGCCCACACCTACCTAACCACCTAAACCTAACCTAACCCAATCCTAACCAACGCCCACACCTACCTAACCACCTAAACCTAACCTAACCCAATCCTAACCAACGCCCACACCTACCTAACCACCTAAACCTAACCTAACCCAATCCTAACCAACAGAACAAAGGTTTACAGACGGTCAGACGGACAGACACGATGGCAATAGCATAAGCTTACGACTCTAAAAGAGTCTCGCTAAAAATGTTTAACTTAACTTATCTTATCTTATTTCTGTCACGTATTCGACATTGGCGTACTTAAAGGAATTACCATTTTAATAGGTAAATCCACAAGTTTTAAATTAAAAGTATTTAAATATCATTAATTAATAAATTTATTATTATTGAGTATGCCAAATATTTTTTAAAGCACAGACAATTTGCTATATATTTAACGGATTAGAAATGTTGGGTAGTTTCTTTCACTTTTTGTACCGGTTTTAGTATTTTTTTAATACTTACAATTTACATTTGGTTCAAAATATTGTTCCAAGTGGGCATTCCATAGCTAATTGAAGCAAATTGTATCTAATCGGGGATCGGTTTCCACTTTCGGTTATTTTTTTTCATGAAATATTTGTTTATTTTTCTTATTAGAAAATTATCTTATTCACTTCCGGAGCATTTTAAGAAAGGTTTTTTGTATAAATAAAAAATTACGACACTATGATAGGGACAATGTCCCTGGGACATATACACGATCCGGAAAATGTAATTCAAACCCCACCACAATCCAACATTTCAGCTTGAATCCGTCCATGTTTCGGTTCACTTCAAATCTCTAGTCCTGTATTGTCATTCATTAAGCACTCGAATTAATTAAGTAATTCCACTTTCCTGTATAATTAAAAGGTTAATACGTGAATCATATTCTTAAAATAAAATTCATAAATTCTTGTCAATTGTACAAGTGTCACTGCGTAATTGGATTCTTTCAAAGCTTTAACAAATCGGCTTTCAAACGTTTTGATCAAACAACTTTTCCTTGTATTCAATTTAAGCTTTTCAACATTAAGAGTGTATTTTTAGTTGAAAATTTATTTATCAAAACTTAATTTAAGCACAACATATTTTTACAAATGTAAAATGTACTTTGGAATAAATATACATCAAAATAATCATCAATAAGGTCGTCTGATTGTGCATTCAATGATTCTTTTCGGTTTATATGCGAACATTTCGAAGAATAATAGAACATATTTGAGTCAATGCCAAAAGCTGACCTCAATGGCTCGCTAACGATTGTTCGTTTCGTTTTGTTTCGTTTGCACTGCTAGGGCTCTAATCTTAGTATTTTTTTGTTTTGTTCATATGTCCAAAAGATAATAAAATATTTAACTAAAAATTACTAAAATTAGGATTGATTTCAATTATCGCATATTTAATCAAATTTTTCGAGCTCAACCACAGGGATTTCATACAAAGGTACAATTATTTTTTAACTTATGTCGTTTAGGTACAATGAACAATTGCGTACGACCTGTCGTTGATGAAAAGTTTTTTGTAAAATTCTTTTTTTAAAATTTGCTTATTCACATATAGATTTGCTTTTAAATAGGTTAGGTTTCGTGTTAGGATGGGTTTTGGGTTAGGTTAGGTGCCGTGTAAGTACAAGTCCCAAAAGGCAAAACGTTAGTTTTGCTGGACTTGTACGAAGTAAATTATTAACGTGTCAGTTATGGAAAGTGCTTTTCTAAAGGTAACATACTTATATTGTTAGATGTAGATTGTAATTTCCACTCTTAATTAACAATAAACAATAGTTAGAATTCAAAATTATCAATAACAAATAATTTTTTAGTAAACCGCAGACTGACATATTGTAAATAGATTTAATTTTATATTTAAATTTAGCTTTCCTGCATGGATTCTCTATCAATTGTTGATAAAGTGTTAGTTGGAGAGTTACTTTAGACTATCTAAAGTTCTAAGTAAAGAGAGATGATCTACAAAGAAGTTGGGTCCGTACTATGTGAATAGATCCTAGTCAATTGGTGAACACGTAGAAAGTGCTGGAACTTAATTTCATTTGTGATTTCATTTTTATTTTACGAAGAATTGGGAGTATTTTGTTCTTTTAAATTATTTTAATCTTCGTTTTCTTCTGCCTATTTTGTCACTGTCAATGCACGGACTATCATTTAATTTAATTTTATGTAATACACAACCAACTCGAAAATTATTTTTATCACGTATTGTACGGTTTCGGAAAGTTGGCATGTTATTCAAGTGTAGCTCTGTGGTTAAAACGATCTAAACACAGTAAAATGCACAAATCAAAATCACTTTCATTAATTAAAATCTATAGATTTCTGTTTTTAATAATGAACAACTTTTCTATCTACACTTATTTTGGTCACAAACATTTACAGACACATTATAGTTCTCTCTTGAAGCATACTAATGTAAAGGTAAAATGTTCTTAAGCATTTTCATATTAATAATATTATGTTTCTTTTACCGCGGAGAGTTCAATATAAAGTATATTTTTATTTTTATAATTTCATGAAAAGGTTAAACGCCAGTTAATAAATTTTGTGGTTTTATAACACAAAATATGTATTGTATAAAATTGTTCATGTTCTACGTAGTTCACTATTTTAAAAGGTTAAATGTTCTTTATAATTCGTTTTATTGATTTTGTCAATTGACATAGCTTCAAGTATTTAAAGACATTCTCGGTATATTGAACAACATGCACAACACATTCGCCTATTAAATGTGTGGCAAAGTGATGCTCGATTCGTTTTCAATTGTAGGATTACTTCTCATCTTTAATTTGATCCTGTGTCTCATTTTGTGATGGTCTTCACTATCCCAATAATAAATCATCAGTTACATCAAATTGGGCAAAATTGAATGTTACGGTCATAATTAAATTTAATTACTAGCATTACACACACTACCTTTCAAAACGGTTCCCACAAATAACAAGTTTTTCCTTTACTGCATTTTTCCTTTAGTACATTCAATTAATAAAATTTTAAAATTCTACTTTTTAATCCAATTTACTCCAGTTCATAGTTGACAATACTAACATTTCATGGCACTTGTGTTTCGAAGTTTTTCAAGTAAAAAGTAAAAAGTATAAAAAGGTTTCTCATATTTTTATTTAATTATTCAAAAAATATATTATATTAATATTCATTTCAAATCAAACAAATCTTCAATAAATGCCAAAAGTTAATTGTACTTAGTGGTCGCGTAGAATTGGCCACGTTTATTCCGTTTGTTTTGGTTTCTTTTCAAAACGGTTTAACTAAAATTCAAACTTTTTAAATAAATTATTGTTTAATTTTCAAACTTAATTCCAGGAATTCTCATTCAATTTGTTTTTTGTTTAATTATCTGTTTCTTTTTCGGTTAATCTTGATGTAAAAGGTTAATTTACAACACAACTCCATAGAAAATAAGGTACAAATAACTGACATGCTTTCTAAATTGTTCAATCATTAAAATTTGAAAATTTACTTTAATTTTATTTTCATAATCAATTTTCCTTTAGCATACAAACAAATTTTCTTTAAAAATATATTCCAAAACTTATTACAATTTTGTGTTTTAATCTTTGACAACAGTTTTGAATTTAAAATTCTTGAATAATTTTTGTGCATTTTTAATTTTCGGTTTACAAAATTTTAGTTTCAATTCCCTCAGTTCGAATTATCAAAATCGGTTTCTTTAAATACAAAATTTCATAATCAATTTTCGTTTTTTCTTGTTTATTAAAATAATTTATCATTTCAACATTCTTGTCATCAGTTTAATTTACAGGTTATTTTACATATCCCTTGGCACCTGACTTGGGCCAAGTTTTAGAAAGGAAGATAGATTAAAAAATCAAAAGGTCTACCAATGTTTATATTTATTTATTGAAAATTCTGTTTAATGAAGCAGTTTGTTATATTTATCCTGATAGAGTTTCCAACGTCTGTGATTTTAAAAGGTTCAAAAACTATTTAACATTCTTCAACCAATTTTGTTTTAACATTATGTGTAAGTTATACGATTTAACATTTCATAAACTTTGATCATTTAAAAGGCTACAATTTTTCAACTCCATAGAAAGTAGGTCTAAAGACACAAAATCAATAAGCACAATTGGTACAGCAAAGTGCATCTTCAACCTAAAATTACTTTCATTTAGTCTAATCTCTCGCACTGTCTCACACTTATCGACACAAACCTTGTCACGAGTCACAAGTGACGTGATGACAAATCAAATTGGAATTGCTTTCATTTTTACTCAGTTTGGTGCACAAATCTTTGTCTGTGTAATCATTCACAAATGCAATAAAACGTAACATGCACTTTTGGGCCAACCTAAAACTTGGTCATACAAATCAGGATGTATTAACAAATTAGCAAATAAGATTAATATTTAATCAATTAATCCCTAACCACTGGGAAATGTTTTGCACATTACAAAACTCATCTCAAACTCAAGTCTAGGTCAATAATAACACAAAAATGTCAATATTATCTTATCTTATCTATGACGATTAATTCTAAATCCTACTTAATCAACAAATTCCAGTGATAAAATAATTTGATTATGTCACGTACTTAGACTTTGACGTACTTAACATGATAACTTGAACCACTATTTTAATAGGTAAACCTATAAATTTCTTTATTTGAAGCCATTCAAATAGCATTGATTAACATATCGAATATTTTTAAGTGGGCCAATAATTTTTTAAGCACAGACAATTTGCTATATAAAGGATTCAAAGTGCTGGGTCTAGTCTCTTTTAATTTTTGTACTTCGTTTTTCACTTTTGTATTTAAAATGGTTCTTTTGCTCAATTTTTTGTCTCTGTTTTTAGTGGGAATTCCTGTGCTTATTGAAAGCAAATTGTTTCCCATCGAGTTTCGGGTTCCACTAGCGGTAATTTTTTTGTTAAATATTATTTGCTTTTTTATTTTTAAAAAAAAGTTCACCGGTTTGGTTTCGGTTTCTCTATGAAAAGGGTTTCTTTGATTATTTTTCTTTATTTTCTACATTTAAATTTGTTTTTTTATTTAAAATTATTTAATTTTTATTCGATTTTTAATTTTTTTAAATTTTTCACAAAATAGGGACACATACCCGACCCGGGAGATGTATGGCCCAAGCCCCAGACGATCCACACCACAACTACACAGTACAGTCTGAATCCGTCCATGTTTCGGTTCACCTCAAATCTCGAGTCGTGTGTTGTGATTCATCAAGCGCTTCAAAGGTATAAGAATCTTATTTTTATCGATCACGGATTCAAGCAAAAGCCCGGTCTTACGCTGATTGATCAAGTCAATGTTCAGGTTTGTGATTTTTAAGGGATTTTTAAAATTATTTTTGTAATATTTTATATATTTTTAGATTACGGACGCCAAATGTGGCTACCCTCAACACGGCGAAGATGAGCAGTACACGATCCTACTTCCCCTAGCGGGCAAACCCCACCAGGGCCAGATTGAAGCTAAAACCGTTTGGGGCGCTCTGAGAGGTTTGGAAACCTTTTCCCAACTTGTCTACTCAGATGAGCACAATCAGTTGATTTTGAACGAGACTCATGTGGAGGATCATCCCCGTTACAAGTATCGAGGTCTACTGTTGGACACTGCTCGTCACTATTTGCCCAAGAAAATCATTTTGGATAATCTCGATGCTATGTCGTACAACAAGTTTAACGCTTTCCATTGGCATTTGGTTGACGATCAGAGCTTCCCGTTTGTGTCTACGAAGTATCCTACTATTCATGAAAAAGGAGCTTATACGCCCAGCGCAATCTATACGCCCAAAGATGTACAAGAAATTATCGAGTACGCACGAATGAGAGGAATTCGAGTGATTCCAGAGTTGGACACCCCAGGTCATACTCATGCCATGGCCCGAGCTTTTCCGGACCTTCTCACGCCGTGCTTCAAGGACGGGAAAGCATTCCAGCCAAACTTTCCAGACAATTCCGAAACTGAGATTCTCAATCCAATGCGTGAGGAAACATTTACTTTCATGAAGGACCTATTTGCGGAATTCAAGCAAGTCTTCAAGGACGAATTCATTCATCTAGGCATGGATGAGGTGTTTTACGCTTGCTGGAAGACAAATCCAAATATCACTGAATTTATGAAAAATCACAGCATGACTGAACATCATCAGCTAGAGGAATATTATGTAAGAAAAACTCTAGTTAATGTGAAGGACGTTGGCTACAAGTACATCATTTGGCAGGATCCTGTTGATAATGGTGTTACGGTATGTGTGAATAGTCCCTAGATCCTAATAATCTGATAAGATTTTTTCTTTTAGTTATCTAATGACTCAATTGTGGCCGTTTGGAAAGATGTTAATTTAGATAAAAATATGGATTTATGGCAGAATTACATTAGTCGTGTGGCTAAAAAGAGTAAGTTTCATTTTTTACCGCTAGATGGAGTTGCATTTTCAACAAATATATTTTTAGAGTACCAAATCATCCTATCTGCCTGTTGGTACCTGAACTACATCAACTATCCCTACCCTGGATACGATTGGGAAAAGTACTATGAATGTGATCCTCGCAATTTTACAGGAAACGACGCCGAGAAGGATCTGGTCATTGGTGGACAGGCGAACATTTGGGGCGAATTTGCGGACCAAACCAACATTGTCTCTCGACTGTGGCCTAGGGCTTCGGCTGTTGCGGAACGACTTTGGTCCAATCCTGAACAGACGAAAGATGTTGACACTGCGAGACATCGATTGGATTTGCAACGTTGTCGAATGTTGAGACGAGGTAAATCGTTTTTAATTCTATTGTTTTGTAAATGTTCCCATTGTTCCACAGGAATTTCTGCTGCTCCAATCCTCAACGGTTATTGTGGCGATTGGGAAGTTGGACTAGGAACCAAAGCAGAGTCCTCTAGTTCTGCCATTGACAGTTTCAATCGAATGTCTATTTTCTCAGCATTAATTCTATTAATAATTTCTTATATTGTTTAACTAAAAGATTAAATCAAGCCATTTTCAAAGGTTACTTTCTAAAATAACAAACTCAATTCTAATTCAAAGCGATAGTTTTATATAATTTTGTCCATAATTGTAAAATCAAACATGTTCCATAACTATTTGGTTAAATTTATTTATTTTAGTCTTAACAGTTTTCAATAATTTATTTTCAATTACAAGGTTCAACTTCACGTTCCTTTTTAAAAGGTATCAATAAAAATTAGCTTTGCTGTGTTATCAGATAAGCTTCTTTAAAGGTAAGCTCAAGTTTTCTTAGAAACCAAATGTTGTCTAGTGTGACTTACCCTTTTGAAAGAAACAGAAGGTATAGCAATATTTTTGAGGTGCAAATCGTGGTTTTTATAACAAAGGTTTAACCAGTTTTATTAATTTAATATTAATTTTTCTTAAAATTCAAAATAAATGTAAATTCTGCCGAATTTTTATAGAAATTCATTTGTTAATACTTTATTTGAATTTGTGATTGATTTTTACTTTGTAATTGACTATTTGTACTTTTGGCTTGGACTTTTCACTTTTCACCGAACACATTTGACATCTCTCTCCTTCACTATTGGCCACGACCACCACTTTCGACCACTTTCGACCACCGCAACGCGACCTTTACCCTCGCACATCCTGTTGCATCATAATCGTGCCTCGTACGTTTCTGTTTGTCTTAGTTTTATAAATTTAAGCAAACGCTCCCTTTTCCTAAAATTTATGAGTTTTTCCTGCTAATTCGCCGAAATGTTATTTCACATCAACTATGCAAGAGGCACTACATTTGAAGAGGACTTATTACGAATTGGCCTTGAATCGACCCTTACTCTCTAAAAGCACCATGAGGACACCAACATTGATCGCTCCGTCTGCTTTGCCCCTAAATTCACTTCTTTTTCACTTGTAATCTCATTCGGGAGTTCGGTTTTAGCCACCGTCCTGAATGGACGTGTGTGCGCGCGTTCATGACAGGCTCAATTTGTACTTTGAATTTTAGTCCTGAAATTGAAAATAAAATTTTATCAGTTGTCGAGTTGGCCGCTTGTTTATTTCCCTGCCATAGAGGTAGTTCTGGCAAAAAGTCTTGGTTCCAATTGGAACTGGGACACTAAGGTCAGACTATCTTTACATAAATATTATTTAAATTTTTAATTTGAAATATAATTTTTGAAATTAAGCGAGTTCAATTTGTCTCACAATCTGAATAACGTTACTTACACTGATTCGTTTTATTAGGAAGGTTCGTTTTCCAGTAGAATGTGAAAGGTCAAACATCAACTCACAAGTTTAAATGACTTTTAACTTTATCACTGGTTCAAATATGAAGAAATTTTAATTTCTATTATATATTATTTTAAATATACAAGTCGTCAGGCAAACGCGAAAAAAAAACTGCGTAAAAAAATCAGACGTTAATTTATACAGTCATTCATATAATTTCATATAAATATTCTTTCTTTCGCTGTTTTCGAAGAAGTACTAACTGTTTAATAAAACTCAGAATAAAGTTTTTACTGAAAGTGTTTTCAAATCAATTAAATTTTTTTAAAGAGTGTTCACTTCCTTTTTATTGACCACCTTAACATTATGAGAATATTGTACTCGTAGATGCCTGTTCATTAATTCAATAATTGGCTTAAGTGGCGTATTTAGTAGCGGGCTTAGGGGACAATTTTCCCTCATTGGCTGGCCTTTTGGAACCCCCAGACTGCTTTTGGCTTGGGCTTGGGTCTATGGGAAGTGCCCCCATTAGGCAAAATCCTGGATAGGCCACTGATCGGCTTCTTTACAAATTTTGTCAACTTTAACGGTTCACATTTTATAGAACTCGAACAGACGATTCTTGATTGTTTAATCATTTTTAGTGTTTCTCAATGATATTCTCACGTAATTCCACTGTCATTGTTGACCGAAAGTTTTTTATAGGTAAAAAATAATTTTTTAACAAATAAATTGTAATTATACAATCATCAATCAATTATATCCTCCCAATAATATATGTTTGTTCTTTAAGACTGTATTCTGATTGTAACTTTGAATTTGTAGTTCAAAGATTTAAAACAGAACGTATCGCTCACTTTTATTCATCATTCAATTTGTATGAACCTCTACATAATATAGCAAAGTTTTTTATTAAATAAAATAATAATTTTCAAGTCAAACATGGAATTCATTTATTCAAATAACTTGGTTCCACCTGAAGGAATTCTTATAACAGGTACAATTTACTCATTTATTGTCTTAAAAATTTTAATTAAGATTTGTGTACAATTACTTTAAATATTTCTATTCATAAAAATGTTTAAGGCAAGTCGCGGCTCAATTTTTTGTTAAAAATTCCAAATTATTTTAAATCTTAAGTTATCGGTTATCTCATTATCTATCGTCCTACAAAAAATTAGAACAATATTCCGACGAGAAGTCTCGAAAAATCAACATTTCCAGGATGCACTTATCGCATTTTCCCCCTACCGGCCAATGCATACATTTTAGTTTTTCCTTTCGCCTGCAAATCAAGACCTATGCATTTTGTTTTTGCTTCTTCTCCTACAAAACTGATCCGATTTTGTTGAACCAAGGCTTTTATTAAAGGTAATAAGATTCTCTATTTGGCGGATAGAAAACATTTTAAACATTTTATCTTATCTGATCGTGAGTTCATCTCAAAGTGTTCAAAATATGCTACTTTTTTACATTTTTTGATCTATATTCTAAAGAAAAAATATTTCCATAAATGTTTTCTGATGCCGTTAAAGCCAATCAATTTATCTTTAATTTAAGCTATAGTATGTCACAATCAGCCAAGTATTAAAGGAAGAGTAACCTTTCAAATACCATCTAGTCAAATCTATAGATTTGAGCTAAGGGGGCAATTCATACAGGACGTTACCCGCTTCTGTCCTTAATCAAACCTTGAAATAGAATTTGACTTTTCAAGGAAACGTATGCAAATTTATGAAGTCATTATTTTTCGCAGGTTGTTTTCTTGACAACGGAATTTGAATTAATGGTAACCAATCCTGATATTGCTTAACTTGAGACAAATGAGTGAAAGCAGAAAACGTTGTGCTATTGATGATTTAATTAACGTAAACTAAATTTGTTTTTTATTAAAGCGGTTGAAGCTTCATGGCATTTTAAAGGTTATATTTTATGTCAAATATTTAAATATTCAATTGACTCACTTATAAAATTCCATTTGCATTATTTTTACAAAAGGTCAACGATTATTATTTTACAAGTATTACGTTGAGGCTTTACAAATGCTTTTAATTTTAACTAATAGACCTTATGTTTACTTTTTATAGCCAAAATCTTTACCGAACGATTTTAAACGATGCAATTTATGAGACAATGCTTACTGAATGTCATCCCTACGATAAACAACTTTATCTTAAATCTGTAATTTGTTCCAATATATATAATTTGATAAAACCTTTTCAATACAATATATGACAACTTAGTTAATAAAATTTATCTAATCGCTTCTTAATTTTATGGCATTTTAAGAGATTTCTGCATATCAATATGTAAACAAAAATATTTCAATACGTACAAAAAGGTTGGTATAAAATAATTGCGTCTTATATAAAAGGTATTAATTTTTTTCTTCATTTTTTATTTTTTTCTAACTATTCTTACTGCCAATACTAACTAAGATATCAATGATAAAATTAATTTCCTCCCATTGACAAATTTAAAAGGTTTCTATTAAAACATTACGTTCTAACGCACTATTATTCTTCATTCACTTCAGATCGGGATATAGTCTACATATTATTTTATTGGTCCACAGAAGAAATTAGTGTTTGAATTGGTGAATAATTTTAAATAATAAAAATGTGCAATCGTTGGATACACTACTTATTTAAATGGTAAAATATGAACATAAATGCATTAGACTTTTAATTTTTTTCATTAGATAATATGAAAATAGGTTGATTGATTCGTTTTTTTCCTTAAATATTTTGATTACAATATATATGTCACTAATAGAGATTTTACTAAATAAAATATTTCTTTTGAATCAATTTTTGGTGGTGTTTCATAAAGGTTTCTATTATACTCGTAAATGGTACAATTTTAGTACCTACAAATCTTAAATCAAGAAATATTCACCTGCAGCTCTCACATAATTTTATTGATCTGTAATTGATTGTAATATGAATTGTATGAAGTTGTATTGGATCACTTCAATATACGAGTTAGTAGAGTTATATTATAACATTTTATTTCTACCTTTAAACATGTTTTAAATATTTGAAATGGATAGAACTATTACGAGTTCAGGAAAGGTGAAGGTGGCATTGAATTATACTTGGACTTGGACCAGGGCTTGGAAAATCATTATTAAATTTCAAAGCAATATCCTTATTTTCAATAGGACTTGTAGATTATGTTGAGTGCATTTATAATTCTTGTATAATTTTTTTTATCCAGAGTTTCGTAACTGCTAATTTAAAAGGTAATTGTCAAAACATCAACTCAAGTACATCTGACTTTGAACGTTTGTACTTTATAATAAGTTTTGGCAAAAAGTAGATTGATATATTTTTTTGAATTTTTTGAATCTTAATTTAGCATTCTTCTTTTGTTAACAATTTTCATGGTTATCCACATAATCGATTCGCGTGGACTGCGAACTGTTTACTGTAAACGAATAATTTATAAAAATCAATTTTAGATTTGAATAGTTACAATGATTATTTTATGATGTTCATATGCTCTAAGGGCACTTTTGTAATCCGTTTTATTAAGGTATCTACCAGAAAATGTTTTGTATAATTTCCACTGTATCTACGAATTCTATAATGCTTTTCAACAATGGCCAACATGGTTTTTTATTAACAAAATATTAATAAACATATAACAATACACAATTATTTAACTGTTTATATTTCTTCTTTCTTTTTTATATTTTCAAAGGTAATAACTAATCCTTTTTTCAACAAATTAACAATTTCGATTTACGTGTATTTTTTTCTGCATAAAAAAGTTGAACTGCGATTCAAGCCAAATACAGCAAACGGATTTGCTGATTTAAGTTTTGTTTAAATTATTTAAAAATGTTACTTTGTATTTGATATTCAAGTATTTAAATGGTAAAAATTATCTTTATTTATTTGTTTTAAAAAATAATTATATCGTTAATAATCGAATTAGTCATTTTAATTTCAAAATTATGATTAGATGTTTGTTGCAGTCCATACTGTAAAGGTAACAATTTATATCTTAAAACTTATTTATAATTAAGTTCTAAGGTTTTTATCATCTTGAACTTTAATTTTAGGTTATTTAATTTGTTTGTTCTCAAACGGGTTCCCCGTACAATAACTTAAACTAAAAGTGTGGGTTTTTAAAATTCATATATAAATTTTTGATAGGTTTTCTGTTCCACCAATTGAGTTTTTATAAATGGTTATAATAAAAATAATAAAAATGTCAAAATTCTTAATTTTTTAAGTTGGCAAAGAATTCATTTGTTTAAATAATGACACACTAAAGGAAATCCCATACATAATTGAAATGATTACAATAGTGCCTTGTGAATCAATTAATATTCATAATGCTTAATTCTCAGCTAACCAGATGGAATTATTTTCACATGTTTTTAAAAAACAATGTTCTTTTTGGTTGAATTAGTATTGGAAATATAAACTGGTAAAACTATCTTAATCTTATACATTGTTCAGAAATGTCAATGGGTAACGTATTCACGTTTTTAGAAATACATCACACACACGACTATTTTAGCTAAATTTTATAATTAGACTTTACTTTTAACTGATTTTGAATTCTTAAAGGTTTCAATTCAAACTCAACCCCTAATAGCTCTGTTTTGTCCGCCTGTTGGTACCTAAACTACATCACGCTACGAGTACATCGTGTTTAATGGTTTTAATCATATTTTCAATAGCACAAGTAGATAATACCACGTGCTATTATCGTTCATTCATCTTATATTTTTGTGTTCTTATTTCTGTTTTATTTTATGTTTTATTTTTTCTTTTAGTTGGCTAATGACTCAATTGTAGCTGTTTGGAAGGACATGAATTTAGATTCCTCAATGGATCTATGGCAGAATTACATTAGCCGTGTGGCTAAAAAGAGTAAGTTTCATTTTTTACCCCTAAATCTATGTAAGGAGGCCAATTTGGCAAGTCATGCTGATGACTCGTGTTTCGAATTCCATTGGCTATTAAAGGAGGTGCTCGAGACGAGCCATAACCAGTCGAAAACCAGGAGCCATTGTGCCTATCTCAAGTTCGCAAACAAGTCAAGGGAACTCCTCTCTCTGTCTCGACCCATTGGTGGACCATCCAGGACTGACAGCAAGACCTATCACCACAGGAAGCCTTCTGTCACATCAATCCACCTTTGTTTGTCAATAAACTGTTATTGGAGGAGCGACCGAAATCACTCACGCTGAGCGAGCGAAGCGAGCGAGGTGTGAGTGATTGAGGGAGTGACGAATCGTTGCCAGAAAAAAAGGGAATTGGGGTAATTCTTGTCACCAGAAATCCTCCGAAACTACCACATGGATCGGTCTGAAAATTTAACACAGTGTTCGGGTGGTGGTGTAGATGTGCTGTATAGTTTTGGGGCCATAAAGGTCAGAGGTCAAAGAAGTAGTAATTTTTCAAAAAAATTCAAAATTTTGTATTGAAATGTGTAGAGACCGAGTGTCAACACATTGTGTATGTCCTCCTGTGACACAGCCAAGCACACACGCTTCCCGAGCGCGCCCGCTGTGCGCATTGGAGATGCGCAGTAGCAAATACACCTAAATGTGAATCAGTGAGTTGGATGCGGACAATGCAGGTTTGTCCGAGTGTTTGTTTACGTTTTCCAACATATTCTGTGCTCACCGATGGTTTTTCACTAAACGTTAGTGGCCATTTAACGGTATTAACCAATGATTAAACCGTTAATAACCATACGACACTGAACAACGAAAAATTAAGTGTAAACTGGAAGGATTTTTAATTATTGAAAGTTTATCGCGTATGGTAAGATGTAAATTAATCAGAAAGCAATCATGAAAACACACAATTGTTTAATTATTTCAAAGTTATTTTCATTTTTTTTGTCAAAAACAAAATTATTCTACCCATCTTTACAAATTTGGTAGATCCTGCACTATGGGTTTATGTGATGAAAATAAATAAAATTTGATTACAGACATTTACCCGATCAATCAGATTTTGAAGTGCTATCTCGAAGATTTTTAAATGGTGGATTTGTATTTGTGAACCTAACAAATATTTGCGAATAGTTTGAATTTGAATTTAGTTCATTTTATTATTTGCATCATGTGATATGATTCATTTGGGCATAGAAAATGATCCGAAAAGTGTGCAAGGAGTTTAATAATTTTAAAATGTAAAAATATGACAAATTAGATTGAAATTAAGAACATGAAATTATTCCCAAAACTCCTCAATATAACCCAACCCCAATTAAACTAAATTAAGAGTACATTGCCCACAGAGATTTTAGAGAGAATTAGTTGTTGATCGAATCTTGAATGTTATTTAATAATATTTAATAATGAAAATTATATTTTTTAATGTATCAGAGTTAGGTTCCCAATTGTTAAATGACCCCATTTCCAAATCTAAAATGCCAACAATTGGTAATAAAATATTTTTTAATGATCCAGTACCAAAATTGATTTTATATTGGACATGTTTTAAGCATAATTTCACAATCCCACAATTAACGCTAATATATCTAGGATTTTATTTCCTTTTTAACCGGATTTTCTAAAATCACATATCAACTGGTAATGAAAAATTATGTTCGGATGAGTAAAAATTTAGATGTCTATTTTAAAAACGCAATGGTTATTTTGTGGCAAGAGCCAGAAAATAGTTGCCCATAGCATGCCCATCTTGTAGTACATGAACTGATTTGGAACCCAATTTTGATCAAACGAGAAACATGTTTTACATACTCTCGCTCCGACTTTTATGCCAATGGCATTACCTATTTTGATTTAAGATAGCTATAAGGTTTCATAATGCCTGCGGCTGGTTCAATACTAGTACTTTTTCGAGTGTTCGCTAGTTGTGTCTGTTCGCCAAAGTCGACCAACCTTACATATAGTTGAATTTTTTAATAACTTTATTTTTAGAGTACCAAATCATCCATTAACTATCCCTACCCTGGATACGACTGGGAAAAGTACTACGAATGTGACCCGCGTAATTTTGATGGAACCGATGCCGAGAAGGATTTGGTCATTGGTGGACAGGCGAACATTTGGGACGAATTTGCGGATCAAACCAACATTGTTTCTCGATTGTGGTCTAGGGCTTCGGCTGTTGCGGAGAGACTTTGGAGAGACCATGCTCAGACAAAGGATGTTGACACAGCGAGACATCGATTGGATTTGCAGCGTTGTCGAATGTTGAGACGAGGTGAATCATATTCTTTATTCTATTGTTTGGTAAATGTTCACATTGTTCCACAGGAATTTCCGCTGCTCCAATCCTCAACGGTTATTGTGGATATTGGGAAGTTGGATTAGGAACCAAAACAGAGTCATCAAGTTCTGCCATTCACAATTTCAACAGAATGTCTATTTTCTCAGCAGTAATTCTATTAATAATTTCTTATATTGTTTAACTAAAAGATTAAATCAAGCCATTTTCAATGGTTAATTTAAAATTCTAAAACTCAAGTCTAATTCAACACATTAATTATTTATAATTTCGTCCCTAATTATAAATTCAACATGGTTTAACCCTAATAATAGTCATTGGTTATATTTATTTGTTTTTTTGTCAAAAATTTAATTTTTAATTAGTAGGATTTACATATTGTTTGTTTTTTAAAAGTTTTCAATATGAATATTTTTTGCTCGCATTGAATGTGAATTAGTGCTTTATTGATGTGTAAATTACACAGTGAAATATTTTAAACTGGGAAAAATTAGAACTGTGAAAGGTTTCCTAAATAAAATATTCCCAGCATTAATTAATTCTATTGACAGCACCTATTTGTTTCAATTGATTTAAAGTAAAGTCAGTTTTAATTACCCAATTCGATCTTTGGTTTATTTTTTTTTAAAAGCACGATTCTTGAATCAAATCGCGCGGGGTTGTTTGTTTTACTTTAAAGAGTTTGAGTTATAAAAACTTTTAAGTTGAATTCGTATTTTTGTTTACTTAAAAGGTCAAACTCAAGTTTAATTGACTTTTAACTTTAACAATTGTTCAAATATGAAAGAATTTTTATTAGTTGAATTTTATTTTGGTTTTTAAGAATAATTAATGCCGCCTAATTCCTAGTATTAACTGTTTCATAAAATTTAGAATAAAGTTTTTACTGAAAGTGTTCAATTGAATCTTTGATAAAGTGAGTTAACTTTCTTTTCTAGACCACCTTAACATTATGAGGATATTGTAAATGTCTGTTCATTAATTCAATAATTATACTTCTTTGCCCTTTTAGTCAATTTTTTTAACGGTTTACCCACATTTTCCATAACACGAGTAGATTATTCTAAGTACCATTCTTAGTGTTTATCAATGATAGTGTCTCGTAATTCCAATGAAAACTTGAACAGATCCACAAATCCCGTATTTTTCAACGGTAAAAAATAATTATTTTCTACAAATAAATTATAATTATACTTTACATCTCTCAATTACATCACTATATTCTTTGGAACTGTATTCTAGTTGTTGCTCTTGATGTTGCTCAAAGGTTTAAAACATAATTTTTAAGTTAAACTTGAAATTCATTTATTCAAATAACTTGGGCAGATTTGAAGGAAATCTTATAACAGGTACAATTTACAAATTAATTATCAAGATAACACCATTTTAATATATATATATATATTAATACTACTGATTTAAATATTTTAATTCATAAAAAATTGATTACACATTAAAATTGAATTTAACTTATTCACAGGACCTCTTTTTCCATGATTTAAAAGGTATGGCCTTATTTTCAAAAAACAACAGTAAATTATGTTGGATGCAATTCAATGAATCTTGCTGATTGTTTTCAGATAAATAAAATGTGAGTGGTTTATATTTCAAAATTCAATCAATGGTTTATGGTTTATCAATTCTAGGTTTTATAATTTGCGTAACATTAGCATGACATTTTTTACACTTTAATTTTTAAAAAGGTTTAACTGAATTCATATTATGATTAATTTATAATTACAATCGCATATAGCCTGGATTGTGGTTAAACGAGCCACATCGAAACAATCGGTATTCTCTAGTTCCGTCCTTAACAATTTTAACAGAATTTCCCTTCTTTCCAGCTTCTGTTACTAGATTACTGCAAGCAGTGCACATCTGTGCGACAAATTGAGAGGTCAAATATGAAATTTTACATTCTTCAAAATACTTTATTTTCCCCCCCTCTCTCATTTCTTAAGATTGCTCTGGAAGACATATTTTAAGATACAATTGATTTAAGCTAAATGTTTTTTAATAATATCAATAGAATATCAATCTTCTCAGCATTTCATTTGTAAACTTAATTATGTCCATAACCTAGCATACCATAAAAAAGGTTTCCTGAAATATTTTAAATTGCATTGATAGATGCAGCAACATAATTTCAATGATAGAACAATAACACAGTTGCAAGGAAATTTGAAATTTTCACTTGATTAATTATAAAAAAGATTGATTTGTTTATTCATTTGTTTCCTTTAGACATTATTTTTTAGGCATTGGACTGACAACAGAAACAACAATTAATGTCTAAAAGTTAATAGAATAACGGTTTCGATCTGAAAAGGTTTATATTTATTTAATATATATAAATTCAAAAGTTTATTTGAGTAATTTCAAAATGCTTTCGCAGGACTATGAGGGTACAGGTGAAGTTTACTTTGAGTTTACAAACTAACTGTTGTATTGCTTCATAGATACTCGCACTCACGAATATTTTGATGAAATTTCATAATTCTACTAATTCTTCTAACAAATATAAATATTTTAAAAATTAGATAATTCTGGTGACCTTAAGTCTTAGTGCTTGATCATGTGAAAAGAAGGCGGATTTGTTTATTTTTTTTCATTTAATCGCTGCCAATGTTAAAAACATTTGTAAAAAAGTTACTTGATTAATTGCGGAAAAAGGTATGCATGATAATTTAAAGCAATCATAAAAAGTTTATTGTTTATAGTTTAATTAGTTGATTTATTTTTTAACATGGTATGGTTTTTCTGTGGATTTGTAAAGGTTTCGAATTTAACTGGTGCATTTCTTATAGCACCATGCGATCTAAAGTTTTTTATTTATTATAATTTTTATGAATAATTCTATTTTCAAATGAATGTTGGATAGAATAATAACAAGTTTTAAACAAATTATTTGCAAACGAGTTTCATTATCGTCAGCTTCATATGTCTCATGTTAGGTTGCTCTTGTCAGAAGTAGACTGGGACTACTCAGGTTACTCTTGCAAAAATAAATAAAGTCATTATATTTTTTTCGAATATTATTGTTGAAATTTGCATGTGAATTAAAAGGTAACTCTCTTTGCTTTTGTTGTCTTACGATTTAATTGCATCCATAATAGTTTAATTTTTTTTCTCACCTGATGATTCCTGAAAAATATTGTAAAGGTGTGTCCATTAACAAGAATTTGTCTGGAAAATGTCCAGTAATTCAATTTCCAAAGGTGTAACCTTATTCTCTATAGCACTATAGTAATAGATAATGTTTAGCGCATTTGTCATTGTGTTTCTTTCACATTTCACACTTTCACAATTCTGTTTAGTTTTAATTTCACAGCCACTTCCAAAAGGTCTCATCTTTATTTATTAAATTTAAATTTATTTTTATACGCCTTTGAGATAACAATGATGAGATACAAATTTGAATACTTTGATTTGGTAGATTTGATGTTTGTCACTAAAAACAACGATTTCTCTGTCAAATCACCATGGATTTGGTTGATCGAGCCCATCCTCGCGTTCAGCACGATTGTAGAATATTTTTCTAGTGCTGAACATGAAATCTGGGCACTCCTTCATCAAGTTAAAAATGGCGGCCAAAAAATCGACATAGAATTGCCACTTTAAAAATAGAATTTTGGTCTAGCCAGATTTCAATATAGTAAAGACAATCTTAATATTTCTTTACATTTTTGTAAACTAGATACTTTAAGCTTTCCGACAAGCTATTTAACGTCTATAAACTCTTTGGTTTTGTTTAAAATAAACTTTATGCAATCTTTTTGAAATACCCGAAAGTAAATGTTGCAACTTTACTTTCTACTTTGTACAATCAAAGGCAAACAAGTTTTATTTTTAATAAATTTACTTGGAAGATGTTATCATCAAAAAAAATTTAATTAATTTACTAAATATTGACCAACGACTATTTGTTTTGCATTATCAAAGGTAACTTACTCAATGTTTTTCATCTAATATCTATTCTAATGGATAGCTTTTTTTTCGGAATTCTTATCAAAAGCTGTAGAACAGTTGATATGACAGATCAATTTAGTCATGAAAGTAATTTATTCTTTGAATGTTGAATATTTTGTAATAGTGAATCAAAAGTATTGATTCTTTGATATATTATTTCTAACTTTTTGCAATCCAATAATGGGGATGGTGTGTGGGATAGAAAAATTTTTTAGCTACTTAAAATTGTATTTTTGTGAGCAACATATATACTTTTTTCATCAGGTACAATTGATTTTTTAACAGGTTTCACATTCTTTTATTAATAACAAGAAAATGCTCGGGTCGCAAGCGACTCTCGCAAGGCGCTCACGCGCCAGCGCCCCCACCCCACCCACCACCACCCCACTCCCAACCACAACACCCCTCACCACATCCGCACCCACCCCCTCATAACCCGATATATCTCAGAGAATGATCTCATAAAAAATAATGTTTATTAACTATAAAATCTACTGATAAAATCTGCGCATTACCTAAAGGCATGATTTGAAGTTTAAGCTTTTTCGAGTGTTATTTATTTAACTAATAAGCATATTTACAATATGAATGCCGCCATAAACCCAATGTTAAAATTTTTGTGCGATTTTCACTTGGTAAAATACCTAGATAAAGATAGGTAGATCGATTCAAACACGATTCAAAATGTTCATGCGGTAAAAATACATTATGACATAATGGTCAATGATGAACCATTGGTCATTGTAGTTCACAAATGGATGATGTCAATATTTCAATTATGTTTTATCAATACTGTAATTTTCTAATCACTGTTCGCTGGTAAAGTAATCTCAATAGGTAGCCATACCAATGTAGTCGACTTCCTTTGATTCATAATAGTAGCGGCTCGACTTAATATCTTCGCGTATATTGTCGTTCCTTATTTTGTCTTTCAAAGTTGTGTCTACCATTCTTCTCCTGAATCGAATCTTTGCAGTCTGAATACGCAATCTTGTACTGTTTCTTAGGATTCACGTCTAATATCCACACGTAGAGAATCGGAGTATGCAGATTTATCACTGGATGAACACTTTCAGTTTGGTTGACCTGATTTGTGAACCTCTGTTCGGATTTTTTTTTTGTATACTTCGGTAAACCGTACAGGCCAATATGATATGTCGGTAAAATTCTCAGCCCTGTCGTTCAATGCTTTCAAAGGTTACGTCAAAGTATTTGAACTCGGCAATTGGTTTCAATTGGTCTCCTACTACTTGTACTTGACATGACTGGTCGCCTATAAATGAAACCAATACCTCTTACCGTATACGTTGATCTACATTCCGTTTAGATTTGAAGTGAATGATGAATTGAATATTCGTTGGATCACTGGGAAAAATGGATTGTTAAAGTGTGATTCATGATGTGAGTTCCACAATCATGCTGACATGGAATAGATCTGAGATCAACATTGGTTTGATACAATTGGGATAAATATGGTTTAAACTGTGATGAAGATGGAGACGGTTTAAAAAGAATCAAACTTGTTTTAATAACAATCAACACTATCAACACATACTATTGACAAATGACAGCCCAAACACACAAAAGATCATAAACTTTAACAGATTGTAACTACAAAATGTGAATTAGAATGATAGAAACGGCTGTGTGGTGCAATGAGATAATACAGACATAATCAATATGGTATCGATTGTTTTGGAGTTTGGTTGAGATAAACTGAAGACTTTCGTAAGTAATATTGATGTTTGTTTACATTCACATTGAGATGCTGCGACAACGCGCGTACGCATTGTCGTCTGCCTGCAGAGCTGTGTGTGCACTGCAGCAGTACAGTACAGTGCGTGATGAACGAATCGATGGAGATAGTAAATTCACCGGTGAAAGTATAACGGACGGAGAAAACAACTGTATTATTTTAGAGGTAAGTAGATAATCTCAATTCTCAATACTAAAAGTTTAATTTCCATTAAACCACATGATCACTTTTACTTCTCTATATCAATTACAAAGAATTTTTAACATTGTAAGAAAATTTCATCATCATTGACCTAAATTTTGTTTTTCACATCGATCTTGTTTTATAAAGGTTTAAATTTGAATGTATTTGGTACAATTGTCTACTGTACCAAAGTTTATTTTCTGATATTTACTCTGCAGCTTTATCTTGCACTCAAAAGAATCAATATATTTTTTTATTGGCCTAAAATTTTTGGCTGTAAAAGTGTGCATGTGAAAAAATACAATTTAGCCAATTCGACTCATGTAAATCGGCCTTAGAATGTTTTTTTGACAATTTGACCTCAAATAGAATAATTTAAAGTTGTGTCCACAAGATTTTACTTGAAACTCTTGTTGAATTTTTTAATGGTTTTGTAACATTTTCTATAGCAATAGATGATGCGATGTGTCTCAGTGAAAACAAGCTAAATAATTGTAAATTTAACACTAGTTTTTTCTTTTATTGGTGTTTGTTTAGGTTTTGAAACAGGTTTCACAAACATTTCTGGCTTTATTTTTAATTCAATAGCAATTTTAACGATTCTATGAAGGATTTAAACTTACAATTTGTTTACTGTTCGATGACTAAATAGTAGAATTCATTTAAAAACTAAAAATTATCATATCATTTGTTACAAGTTTCACGGATATTTTTAATTTTATTTTTTAAATTCATTGCCAACTTAAATTGGCATAAATTGGATTTGCAACGTTGTCGAATGCAACAAAGTAGTAAATTATTATTAATAAGCAAAACCATTAAGAAATGTTACAGCAATCGTACTGGACGTTCTCCACTTTGATGGATTTCATAAAGGTCAAAACACTTTTCTTATTTTTTTTCATTTTGACTCACAGTCTTATTAACGTTACTTACTTACTTAGAAGTTCTATTAGAATCTTTTCTGTTGATCGCCTTGAATGCTAATTATTGCTTTAATGATGTCTTAAAGGTTAAATTGTATCGATTTAAAATTGTAAATGTTTTCTAAATGAATTTTTTCTAAAAATACTTTTTGTACTATAGTAAAGGTCCTCCAATTAAAGGTCACACATTTTTGTGTCAAACATTATTAGTGGACACAGATTATAAACTTAATATTTTGTTTTCTCATGTTTAACAAATATCAATAAACTTTATTGAATATCATGCTTCTGATTCCTGTTTATAACTGGTTATTAAAACAATTTTCTTTTTAATTTTATGTGTTTGATACGAAAGAAATTATTGGTAACTTGCTTGAACTCATGCACATTAAAAAGACATTGATCATGAAACGAACATTTCATCCTAATCCTTTGACTCCTAATGATTTAAATGGTTTTAAACTTGAAATTAATTAATATTCATTATTTTTTAAGATTCTCAAAAAATCATTTGGCTTCATCCTGAATCCATCATATCCAAACCCCGGATATAGATAAAAACTGATCAATCTTTTTTAATTCATCAATTTTTCTGAAGGTTCCCGAGTTTCAACGTTGGCGAATTTTGAAACGAGCTTTATATTTGTTTTCATTAATTGTTTAAACTATTTTTTGTTTTTGTTTTATTGTTCCACAGGCATTCCAGCAGCGCCAATCCCATAGTGGAATAATTTAGTTTTACCTTCATTGAACATCTATCTTCTCATCAATAATTCTATTGATAATTCTTATTTAATCTATTTGTATAATTTAATTAATGAAACTTCAAACGTGGAATTTTAAAAAGGTTATTTTAAAAAATCTTTGTTTAATTATAATTAATAGCAAAACATATTCTTACTCTATTTTCAAGTTAAGTTAACTTTTTGTTTTTTGAATTTTAACATTTATTAATAATTAATTTTTAATTAACATTTCATCCACAGTTTGTTTTTAAAAAGATTTGGAAAATGTCAAATAAACGTTAGTTAATTGAAAAAATTCGGTTTGATGTGACATTTGGTTTCGTTCGTTCCAAGAAGCCAGCCTGAACTGTTATTTTCTGATGTTACTTCTTTTTCGATTTAGTCTCATCCTGTTTTTATCAATCAACTGGCCTTAATGCTCCTCATCTAAAGTAGCTTCAATAATCCATAATTTACCATCTATTAGCAAGTTACGCGACATCTCTTTCAATGGTTTAAACCATATTTAAACAGCACTAGTAGATAATACCATTAGCTATTATCCTTCATTTATCTCATAATCATATTCTTTTGTTCATGGGACAAACCTTTTCCAGCGGACACACTTTAATCATTCTATAAACTTTTTTTCTTTACTTTTTTCTCTTGCAATACAATTTCTTTATATTTTTACGTTTTTTGTGGGTTCCTAATATAAATTTTTTAATAAAACTCAATTTAGAATAGAGTATTTACAAATGATTGTATATTTTACATACAAATTTGTTTTTATACAAGTTTTCTAAGCAGCTTTAGAGAGTTTCTCAATTACAATGAATGGTTTAGAGGGTATTTATAAAGGTAAAACAGTTGCAAAAGTGCAATTAACTTTAAAGCTGTACTTGAATTTTTATTTTTACACTCTAGTTTCAAATTATTTTAAAATTTTTATGTTGTTACAAAGGCAGCAGCTTCAATGCGTAAAACCAATCACCTGTCACTGAGATGTACGCAGTTACAAAGTTATTTTGTGACAAAGTATTGTTTTATAAAGGTTTCCCTTCCATTATCTCGGATACAATTTCGAGAGTATTTAAAACATTTCTTCAAAGTGTTAACTTTTGATTACATGGGGTTTCAAGTTTTTAATGTTATTATATTTGAGTATTACGCTTGTTTTGATTATTATGCTGCAAGTTTTACAAATGTAAACTTTGTTCCAATGACAGCTTTCATGTTTTTTTCTAAGTAACAAATGTACCTTTTAACAATAGATAGAATTAGGAATTCCTTTTCTTTTATATACACTTATTACTTTTGACTGAAATTTTGTCATTCTTTCCAAAAGGTCTCACCTTTATTCATCAAATTTAGATTTACCGTGTTTTGATTTACAGGAATATGAGAGGTTGAACAATTCTAATTGGTTTTGAATGAGTGAGGTTTTTAGTTAACATTCTGAAAATTTTCCATCCAATTGAAGGTATTTAAAAAGGTACACAATTAAATTAAACATTGTGTTTTCATTATTTTATCAATAAGAAAGAATTAATTTTTAAAATTCCATGCTTCACTTCCAATTATGATAACAAACTTTTTTTGGGGTATTCAAAAAAGTATTCAAATTTAAATTTCAAATTTCTCTCTCGAGGTTACTGGTTCGAACAATATTCTAAATTCATATGATCTCATCCACCGTCGAGAAAGTTTGCATAGAAATCAGATCAAAATTGATACTATCTGTAATGTTATTTCGTTCGTAGTTTTCAAAAGGTAATAATTGTTGCATAAAACCGAGAATAAAGTTTTTACTGAAAGTGTGTTCATTTCATTTAAATCTTTGATAAAGTGGTTTCAATTCCTTTTTATAGACGACAATAACATTATGAGAATATTGTAAATTTTTATTTATTAATTTAAAAATGTATTTCTTTGTCCCTTTAGTTCGGTTTGCTCACATTTTCCATAACGTTAACTGACGATTCTATGTGTATGATCATTCTTGTTCTGCATATTAGTAAATTTAGTATTTAATGTGATGGATATTTTTAAAAATGGAAAAATTTGTTTTGTTAATTACACGAGTTTACGTTCCTTTCTCGTACTAAAGAAACATTCTTACGCGTTGATTTGCTTGTTATGCATAAAGGTAAGTCACATTATAAACCAAGGTATTCAACTTGGTTTACTGCTTTTTCTAATGTTCTCTCAAGAATGGTCGTTAACTTTTTGTATAATGTTGCTTTATCACGGTTTAGTCACCTTTCTTGAAATTTCAATGCTTGTTTAAGTTTTTTAACAGGTCTTCACAAATAACATCCATTTAAAATTAAACTCGATTCAATGACATATTCCAAGTTTCAATTGATTTAAACTAAGTTTTTTCATTCCGTTTTCGCTTATACGAGGTATAACTCGTATTAAAAATTTCAAAGGTTAATACTAAACATATATTTACAATTGACCAAGTTAATTTAAACCAAACTGGGCGCCATGTTCAATTCTCCTGGTTCTTTCGTTGATTTAAAAATTTTAAATCTAATTATAATTTGCTTCATCAATCTAAATAAATGGTTTCCTATTTTTTATTTCTCACCTGACCTTAACGTTATAGTAACTTTAATTAACAAGAATTTTCCCCAAGTAATAGAAGAAATATTTCATTACAAATACAAATAGTCGAAACATAAGTTAAACGAACGAAACGAACTATTGCTGTTCGTTTGCATTTTGACAAAGGTTTCACAAACAATTCTATTTTATTTTTTAATTAAATATCAATTTGAACGATTCTTTATAGGTTTAAACTTTTTGTTTACTATTTTATGACTAATTTTTCTATTACACGTGTAGATGATCCTATGTGCTTTTATCATTCTATCACAACTCGCTAATACGTTGTAGTGAATTTGGACTTACTGATGGACACATAATATGCGTAAGTGCTTAAATGGAGATGACTTTCTAAATAAAAACATTTAATTATAAAGAAAGACATTATATCAAAGGTAAAACAATTTTTGCATTTCATTAAAGATTTTACCTTAAATATTATTGTTGAAACATTACATTCACAAACACAATAATCAAGAGAAGTTAAAGCGTTCATTTTCACCATAACTATACCTATCGAATTTGTTTACTTATTCTCATAACATGTGCCCCCAAACCCATCCCGCCGTCTCTGGAAGTAGATCTGGATGTTGTTTAAAGGTTTAGAACATAGTGTATCACACACCTTCAATCATCGTTTCTTTTTTTATTTCAAGATAATTCACAAGATTTATCATATTCTGCCGGTTCAATCTACGCTTTACCAAAGGTGACAGCTATTTTTTTAAAAGAATAAACATTCTTTTCTATTTTGACTCTTGGACGACTTAACTGATAAGAACGAGTGTTTGCAACTTCCTCTTAAAAACCACATCCCAAGGGCGTTACTTATCTTATCAACAATATATTGCTTGAGTTAGATATCATGTTTTCTCTTCGTAAGGTTTTTCTTCAATTAATTTAAATTTTATTTTTAATTTAACTGGTTAACGACCAAATCCAGATATTTAAAGGTTTTAATATAAATGTTTTTTTTACAAAATTAATTCGTAGTTTAATCTTTAAAACTTGACCAGACATATGTATAGACCATTCATTATATACCACTGGTAAATCAACATTTTAGTTGTAACTATTTCATATTATTACAAAAAGATTTAATCTATTTTCTTCTAGAATTCAAATTTTGTTTTAAATTTAAAACCTTATCATAAAATAAATCTACTTTATCGATTGTTTTCCTTAGTCAAAACTAAGTCCTCTATCAAAAGCAAACTTAGCGATTTTATATTGTTCTTCTAATGTCTAATTCTAAGCCACTTTCAAAGCCATGAAGTAGATGTACAATAGACTCCAACAGCGCTAATTCCCACCACAATACACAAACAGTCAATGGCAATGCTCACAATTGTTACAAATTGTTTAACAATCTTTTTGTTTCTCTTCTGTTGTCACACATTAAAGTTTAGTTAGTCAACCAAAACACAATTTTTCGGGACGTAAGCTAAAGTTTCGATTGGTTTCTGTTCTCGTATCTCAATTATAGTCTTTCAAAATCAAGTATTTGTATCAAAATTCCCTCTAACTAACTATTGGTTGCATTTTAATCTGATAGTTTCTATTGATTCTGTTGAAATTCTTCTTTAAGTTCATTTTAGCAATTGACGAAGTAAACTCCGTGATTAATCAATGAATTAGTGTTTTATTAGTGAGTGTTTTTAAATTAAAATAAATATTTATGGCATTTTCTAAAGGTAAAAAATTAACAATTATAAAATTGATATGTTGGCATTTTTGTCGTGGCATTATCATTTTGTCAGTTAATAATTCGCTTCAATTCGTCTATATTCCACCAGCGCCTGTTTTTAACTGGTTACAATTATTATCATTGAAAATAATTCAGTTTTTAATAAATAATATTAGGTTTCAAAATAATCGCCGAGTTCATGAAATTTCAATTTCAATTTTTTTTTATCTGAATCAATAAAACAAACCGTTCTCACCTTGTATTGTCAATTTACTTGTCCTAATCTTAATGTCCCTCATCTAAAGTAGCTTCTAGTAACAAGAATGTATCAGGGATTGCAATCCCAACTGGTTCGTTTTTAATGGTTTTAACTCTATTTTCGATAGCACTAATAGATAATATAATAATAATACTATGTGCTATTATCAGTCATTCATCTCGCAATCATATTCATTTGTTTTAAGTTTTATTAACTTTGTCAACTTTAAAATATGCGTATATATTTTTTAATTCCAGATCGTTGATGTTTTTTTTCTTGTTAAAGGAAAAATTAACCTTGGACTGAAACGTTTTTTAAAAAAAGGTTTTGTAAATATGAATATTTTTGGACAATTGATAACTGTATTCTAACTATTCTTTTAATTCGTCTTTGTCCGTTATGCCCAAAAACATGATATAGATCAAAAATAGACCCATCTTATTCAATTAATAGATTTTTAAGTAAGATTTGTTGTTAACAAAAAATTATTTTCAAGTAAACCATAAAATTTATTTATTTAAAAATTCTAATTCTAATTCTTCCAGTTACTAAAAGGTAGTTTTTTGTTGCTTGCCAAATGGTATCATGCCATTCAAGCATATTGAACATATTTGGTTACATTCGCAGCATTAAATGCTTTAAGATTAGAATTCATGTTTATCTTTTTACCTTTTATTTTTGTTCTATTTCATTCCTATAAACAACAATAAATAACAATTTAATCAGCAACTACGTTTTTTTCACTGTATCAAAGGTAACTTATTGTTCCATTTCTAACTAGATTACACAGTTATATTTTTGATTGAATGGAAATACTGGATTTATCATAAACGGCATTTTCAACAACTTATAGTTTATGCTCATTTGTTTATTATCTTATAATACTGCACACACACACATTTAATTTGGTCTTCAAGTTGAAAAATTCAACTGTTGAAAATCCTGGAGTATCTCACCCTTGAAGAACCTAGAACGTCTTTTTGTGAACAGTGCCCTACATCATTTTAGATCCGTTTTGGTTTCGTCTTTTCCAGCGCGAGCCCCTCGATCTCAACCTTTGTCAACAACGGAATTACTTGGTTTTGTTGGTCACTTTGCTGACAGATTTGGTCACTTTAGGCTGAGGAAAAGATGAAAACTGACAAATTTGAAATTTGAAATTTCCTGGAATGCTCTACTATGTACACGATTTTTAAAGATTTCTCAAAAAATAAATTATTTATTTTTGAGAAATCTTTTTTCTCATCTTACCAAAAGTTTTTAACATTATTCCACTAAAAATATACAATACAATGTTGTTCAAGTGTTTTGGTTATTTATATAAATTGTTTTTTACTTTTTTTGCTGTTTTTACAATAATTTTTCTCCTCTTGTGAAAGCTTTGATGGCCTAGGTAATCAACAGAAAACCTCACTTATATGAAATAAACGTGGCAGATAAAACACCATAGAAGTTATAAAACAACGGTTTTGGATTAAAATAATCTATTCAAAATCAATACACGGAAAAGTACGGTATATATTGCTTATACATCAATTCGTGTATCATTGGTTACTGGTTATTTCTATTTGATTTTGCAACACTTCCACTTGTTTCCAAGCTTCGTCTAGCACTCGTTCATTCCAATTTTTTGCAATGTTTTTTTAAATGATGGAGAAAATTTCATAGTTTTCTTTCTCATCGTTTTCGAATTGATCTTTGACATTGGATCTTTTCCACCAATTAGCGTATACGACAGCAATTATTTAACACTCTTTTCACTTAGATTTTTTATTTTTTTAAATTTTTAAACCCAATATTATTGTATTGAAAATTGAGTTTTCTGGAATGGTCTCTTTTAACATGGATTTAAAAAATTAAATCATTTTTAAACTAAATCGTAATTTCGCGTACATATAGATAAAAGTGACTCTTTGTCTTACTTGTCTATTAATCAAGGTAATACATAATTATGATTATAATCATTTGCTATTTCACTTTTACTTTTGGCTGGCAACACCAAGTTTTAGTTGCAGTTTTTAAACGGCATTTTACAGACAGAGATTCTTGCAAAGTAACAAAGATGTGTTCCTTGAGCGGTTCTATTGTATAAATCCTTTTAAAGCAAGTAAATTAAGACAAATCATCGCTTTGGTAAGCAGTCAAAGGTCATCAAGAGAAGCAATGTTTGTTAGTCTACTCTACTTAACTGTATGTCTTGTTTTTACTATTTTTCAGTTGCAGTTTCCAAAGTCACAAAGTTACAACTTTACGTGAAGAGATTTTTGAATTTTTATGGCATTAATTATTATGGCATCCCTTCCGTTCTATAAAAAGGTCATCCCTGGTTTTTCATCTTTTCTTTTTGTTTGAATTGCTTTTATCTAGAAAAGATTGTCAAGTCTGCATTTCATGCTAAAAAAAATAATTATTAACAAAATTGTTGCTGACTTATGAGGTGAACATTGGGACAGCACAAAATATTTTGTTTATTGAAAATTAACTTTTCAGATAGTTTATACTCTAATTTTTAAGGTATAAAGATTTTGAAGCTACTTATTTAAATTTTCCGTTCGTTTTTCTTTTGGTTTTTTAAGTTATGAGTTAAGTTAAGATACAGAATTGTAATTCCGGATAGTAACAGGTTTTTACTTATAAAACGATGTTTTGAATTATATTGTTTTTTACTTAGATTAACTGGTTATTAAAACAGTCTTGCTAACAACAACAAATCCTATAGAATCTCATACTTTCGCGTTACAAAACGTCGGAAAAAATCTTTATTAACTCCTCACATTCGCTGGTTCAAAACATGTTGCAAAAATATTGATATGATAGTTCAATTAGGTAATCAGTACACCCATGATATTTATTAGAGCTTAATCTAAAAGATAAAATGTATTGCTCAATCGGTAAATTGTTCCGAGTCATAATTTGTGAGAAAGTCACACATGGTTAAAAAGCAAATGGCTATATTTATTTTTAAAATTTTAATTTTTATCAACAATTTAATTTTAATTGTTAGGTTCAATCTGCTGTTTCCTTTCAGAAGGTTTTAATACTAATATTTTTTGTTTTAAATTTCAAAATGAATATTTTTTTAATCTTTGCTGTGTTATCAGATCTGCTCCATTAAAAGTAAACTTTTGTTTTTTTTGAAACCAAATGTT
Source organism: Rhizoglyphus robini (assembly GCA_023373905.1). Classification (NCBI taxonomy): domain Eukaryota; kingdom Metazoa; phylum Arthropoda; class Arachnida; order Sarcoptiformes; family Acaridae; genus Rhizoglyphus; species Rhizoglyphus robini. The sequence continues at coordinate 631,182 of JAKIJQ010000040.1, read as the reverse complement.
GAGTTGCGTAGTGTAACTAACCATATCGAAAGAAACAGGAAGTAAAACAACATTTTGGGTTGTTGTTTTTGTCTTTTTATAACAAAGCTTCAACGTTTTAAAAAATCCAAATGTCTTCGATTATTGTAAACCATTAAATTCACATTTATTATTAAGCTACTAAAAGATATCTTTTTGTTGCATTGCCGACGGTGGAAACAACGTTTTAGCTTAAATGAACTTTACATTATCATGAAGTTTCATTCAAATCTCACTATTCGCTTTGAGATTGTAAATATTTTAAGCTAAATTGAATCAGAAATGTTTGCTATTAATCATGTTTAATATGATACGATATTACGTATTAATGAAATATTTGTACTATTCAGTTTCATCGATTGTTGAGCCACCGTTCATAAAGGTAATCTCATTATATTGTATCGTATTGTAAGTCAAAATGTCCAACTTTCGTTGTTTTCTATTTGTAAATGATTGCGTAATTACTGAAATGTTCAATTTTGTCGCCGTTTTTGAATAGTCAAACATTGGATTGACACAGCATTACTGCTTTCTCTTGCTATATAAGTCTGCGGACTGAAGTAGTCTATCATGAGTGGGTACTTGTTGGGTTACTAACTGAAATACTTTTAACATTACTTAATTTTTTATGAGAGCTTCAATGATTCAATTGATTTAAACTAAAGTTGTTTTTTTACACAACTCGAATTTTGGTTTAGCGAGTATTTTACAAACTGTTCACTTATTTGCGAGGTAAATCACTTGAAAGAATGAAAAGATTGAAGTGATGCTTGGAATAATCTTAATAATATTATAATATTATTTGATTATTATTGAGGTGAAATTGAGCTAAAAGAAGTTTTGCAGATGAGTATTTTCAATTATTGTGCAATTAGATGAACAAAATCGCAGCGTTACGTAAAATTTTATTTATATTTTTTTTGAAGCTTTTATAAAACTAATTTTTTCTTCGATTGGCCAGATAGCCTGAAAGGTAACTTACATTCTGTATGGCTTAATAAATGAATTTTTGAGTAATTTCGATCACAGTTAGTATTGATCTATTTTTCAAAGGTAACATTCTATGTACCTTAACATTATTTTCACTACACATTTTTTGCTATTTTTTATTCTTCTTCTTATTAAATAAATACTTTTATGATAAAACATGTTTCTGAATATAAGAGTTTCAAGAATTGGTTAATGATAAACGATACAACATTTATTTAAAGTCTCTTCGCCCAACTTCTATTTTAACTTTTATCAATGATTGTTTTTAACATAAATCACTAATTAGTTTCAATTAGTTATCGTCTCAAAAAGGTTATATAATTGCATTTTTCAGGGGCTTATAATTAATGACCCAATAAATATAGTCACTTTGCCAATAAAAAATAATTATTTTCCCAATTAGTGATCTGACCAATAAAAGTAGTTTTTAATCCCAATAAATTTAGTTATTTAGCCAATAGTTAAAAATTGTCAGATAAGAGAGTTATCCAAACGTTTATAGCAAATTTTAATTCACAATTGGTCTAGTATTACTTAAACTTGTCTCTCGTGGATCATATTTCCAGTTGGTTGGCCGAAAGAGCGATGCTCAAATTAGCCCACAAATGCTCTTTGCAAGGGTAATTCTTGTAATCAATTTCCAATGGACAAATGGGGTACCACAAAGAACTTGCAGCACATTTCAGTGCATTTGAAAGGTCTTGGTATGGATTCTTTCATTGATGGCACAGTAATGTCTTAGTTCAATAACTCATAGATGGCTTCCAATTGATTGGATTAACCATGGAATTATAAACCACGGAGAATCTTCTTTGCCTTTCTAACTTTATCTCATCATAAAGAGTTTAAGTTTTATCATAATAGGGATATTGCCTTTTTACAACCAGCGCTAACCCGTTACACAGATAGAGAACAAATGCGGGAAATTTTAAACACTTAGGATGAGATCTTATTGACATCCTGACATTGTTGAGATAATTTCCTGACGCACCACTGTGGGGTAGGATCCATTAGATACTTATTGGGAAAATAACAAAATTTGCAAATTTAAAAATTAAAATTATTGGCCAAATCACTAATTGGGAAAATAATTATTTTTTATTGGCAAAGTGACTATATTTATTGGCAATAAAATTATAACCCTTTTTCAGGTATATATTGCCATCAACAAATATAGCCACTACATATACTTCATACAGTGTAGTTTCTTACTAAAATTTGATTTTCTAAATTTTTTCCGCGTTTGCCTGACGACATGTAATCCTAGTAAAAAAGTATGTCGTATTAATAAAGCAAAGTTTCATATCAAACAGCACACAACCACCAAGAAAAATGATTATAATTGCTCTGTATATTGTTCAATAGATGGCGACACAAACGCACATTCTTTTTCAGATTCACAATTTTTGATAAACATGTGTCTTTCTATTAGATGTTCTATGTTCGCATAATTCGCTATAGTTTTATATCAAAGGTCACACATTTTGGTGTCAAACATTTTTAGTGGACACAGATTATAAATTTAATCTTTTGTTTTTTCATGTTTAACAAATGTCAATAAACTTGATTGGATATCTTTCAACAACTCCTGCTCATAACTGGTTATTAAAACAATTAAATTTTCATATGTTTGATAAAAAGAAATGATTGGAACTTGATTGAACTCTTGCACAATATAAGAAGACATTGATCATGAAACAGACATTTCCTGCTAATCATTGATGATTGCAATGGTTTTAAACTTGAAACTAATTACAATTCATTATTTTTCTGATTTAAAACAAATCAATTGACTTCATCCTGAATCCATCATACCCGAATCGAATATAGATAAAAATTAATGAACATTTTTTAATTCATCAATTTTTCAGAAGGTTCTCGAGTTTCAACGTTGGCGACTTTTGAAACGAGTTTTTATATTTGGTTTCATTAATTGTTTAAACTATTTTCTTGTTTTTGTTTTATTGTTAAACAGGCATTCCAGCAACGCCAATCCTATAGTGGAATCTTTTAATTTCTTCATAATTGAACATTTATCTTCCCAACAATAATTCTATTGATAATTCTTATTTAATCTATTTGCAAGATTTAATTAATGAGGTTTCAAACGTGGAGTTTTAAAAAGGTTATTTTAAAAATCTTTTTTAATTATAATTAAAAAACAAAACAACAACATATTCTGGCTCTACTGTCAAGTTAAGTTAAGCTGTTTGTTTATTTTTCAGTTTATTTTACATTTATTAACAATTAATTTTTAATTAGCATTTCATCGACAGTTTGCTTTTAAAAGAATTTGTAAATGTCAAATAAACGTTAGTTAATTGAAAAATTGTTTAGTACAAAAGGTTTATATATACTTTCATAGAGAATCCAATTTTTTTTCTTTTAAATTGGAAATCAATTTATAATTGGAACGTTGTTTTATCTATTTTCCCCGTATTTTCTTCGGTAAACTGACCTTAGCTTTAACTATCTCTCAACAATGTCACGTTCAAGGTTTTTAGCCCAATTGAAACTGAAAACTCACAACATGAAGGAACATAATGAAGTTAAGGAGTAATATATGTGAAAAACTAAGATTAATGTTAAACATTTGAAAAGAATTTGTGGACAAGATCAATATCAATATCTCTAAATAACTTCACAGACCTTCGGTTGAGAAGGAACGACTCTTTTAGTAACCTGCACTTCTAGTAAAAATTGATTGATAATCTATAATTTAAAAATTTAAAAATATCAACTTAGATTTCCTCCATTGTCAAAGTGAGTTTTTAAATGGTTTAAAAAATTTATTGTGCAAGAGATTTCACTTTCTTTTGCATTCATAAAGAATTGTTTAATTATTAGCTGAGCGAAGTGAACGAACGAACGAAGGAGCGAGCGATAGCGAGCGACTGAGTGAGTGAGTGAACGTAGCGAAGCACTTCTGCATCAACTTGAGAAAACCGTTTCGACTTTTCAATGGGAGAAAACGGCAGCATTGTAACAGAGGGGGAATATGTCACATTTCTTGTCACGCCTGTATCTCTAGAAAGAGTTCACTAAATTTTTCAAACAAGGCCTCGGGAGATTCAGCTACTAATATGTGGGCCGAAGTTTGTTTTTGTGAGAAAAATCCATGATTGTTTAGGTAACTTCCGGCCAGGTAATGTCAGTTTTTAATGTATTCTCTATGGGAAATAGAGAAAATCACCCCTAAATTTTCAGAAGCTGTAGAGAATGGATTATAGTGAGGATTGACATATGCGAGACACTAAATTAAGCTTTGGGATTCATAGATAAATTCCCGCCATTTAAAATTGAGACATAACTCTTATTTAAACCAAAAATTAATCATTTATTAAAACTAAACGTCGCAGGTTTTCAGTTTTATGCGGGATATCCACAGATGTCGTTTTGGTGGCAGGGGCGATAGTGCACACAAATATTTGAGAAAAAAGTACGCGAGAGTGTTATTATTATTATTATTATTTTGAGCGGTAGTGCACCTAATGATTGCAACGTTAAATAGCGTTAACGTTAATTAACGTTAAATTTAACGTTAAGATGTTAACGTTAATTAACGTTTAACGTTTAAAATCCCAGCGTTAATTTTTTAACGTTTTAACGTTATTTTAATGTTAAATGACGTCTAAACGTTAAAAAATATTTTCATAAAACTAAAATTTAGTAAAAATTTTGAGTAAACAAAATCAAGCATTGTCGCTTATATGTGTGACCCAAGAGTAGGAAACACATTTAAGCTGTTTTGAGCAGTACATTGCTCTACTGCTCAACTGCACTATTGCATATTTAAGCGAGCTCAATCAAGTAATAAACTATCTGGCATTTGATATTGCATCTTCTTCCTTGTTTTTTGATATTTTGTTCATCAATTACACATTCGACAATGCCAAAACGTACAAGAGAGTTGACCAGTTGGGTGTGGAGAGCTGGAAAATTTGTAAAGTTTCAAGACGATTCTCAGAAGCCAGAAGAATATCGAGCTCAGTGTACTGCTATTTTGCCAAATGGACAAGAATGTTCATATCTTCACAAGATAGGTTCTGGAAGTGGTTCGCTTGAATATCATCTCAAGAACATTCATAACATTACCAAAGATTCGGTTGTCAACACAGAAGTTCCATCAAATCAATCAAAAATTTGCGACTTTTTTCCTGTTGAAGACACCACTTTTGAGGCTACAATTGCTAGAATGATTTGTGTTGATGATTCTACAATAAATTTCATCGCTAAATCTTCTGATTTAAAACGCTTATTAGAAAAATGTTACAGAAAGTCGTACGATTCAGCTAATTCTGTCCGTAAAATTTTATTTGATTATCGAATAAAGGTATGTTTTATTTATTTTGTAGTTGTTGGTTTTATTTGCTAATCATTATTTTTTATTTTAGACTCAAGAGATTTATGTAAGATACTTTAAAAGAATATTTAAAGATGCGAAAACACTTGACTTTGACCATCGACGAATGGACCTCTATTGATCATCGAAGATTTGTTCATTTAAATGTAACATTGGAAAATAATGATTCTTTTGATCTCGGTTTGGTTCGCATACTTGGGAAAGGAACAAGTCAGAATCTTTTGAACAGAATTGAAACCAAACTTCAGACATTTGGTTTAACTTTGAATTTAATTCACTCGATTTCTTCCGATGGAGCTCCAGTAATGAAATGCATTGCAAGATTGGCAAACAAACGTTTACAAGTTTGTTTTCTTCATGGAATTCATCTTGGTGTTTTTAAGGTTTTTTTACCAATCGAAAAAGACTGAGATAAAACAAGATCTTGAAGGAATGGAAGAAGCTTTTAATGATCCCAATTGCAATTTGGACTATATCTATTCTTTCTTAAATATTCAATTGGATCACTCAGACGACGAAGGAATTGACATTGCTCAGGAGGATTCTTCTGCTCAAGAATTGGAAGCAAATGACTTTGATGAAAATATGACTTATGAAAATGACGGAGAATTTGAATTTATCATTTCCAGTTATAGTGATGTCATTGAGAAAGTACGAAAAGCTGTTAAGAAAATCAATAGTTCATCAGAAAATAAAGAATTCTTGAAGGAGTTGACTATGCTTTCTAACGAAATGAAAGAACTTACGATTAATCCCGATTATGAGAACCGTTGGGATTTGCTCTTTGACATGTTGTCGAAATTTGTGAGAATTTACGATGCAATTGAAGGTGCGTTGTTGAAGATATATTCTAAAGAAATGGAAGCGAAAAATCGAAAAAAACCTACACCAGAACATATTACTTTTACCACTATGGAACTCAATCAAATCACTGAATTAGTTGAAACATTAAAACCAATTCATGAAGCTATTTCACAACTTTCATCTGCTGGAATGAATCTTTTTAAAGCAGATTTGATTTTCGAGATTATGTTTCGTCAATTGAAATCCATCAACACTGATCTATCTACACAACTTTTCGAAAGTATTCATTCCGAAATATCGAAAAGGAGAACAATTTCAAGTGATGTTTTAGCATTCTTAAATGATCCTGAATGCAAATATTTTAAGTACGATTTTTTCACAAAGCCAACTGAAGAAGAAATTATTGCTGAAATGGTCAAAATTCTTGATTTAAACAAAAATGATTCAACAATTTCTTCAAACAATGAGTCAATTGATAAGCCATCATCAAAGAAAAGTATGACTGAGATATTTGAAGAAACTTTTGAAAAGTCTCAACAGGATTTGCTTCCAGTTCAAGTTGATGATGTAAATTCGATGTTGTTGGAAGATGTCGAGAAATTCAAGAAGCACCGACTGATGTCCGAAATGCTTCGAAATGTAAAACGAGCTCTCGAAATTGTACTCCCTACTTCAGTTCGATGTGAACAAGTGTTTAGCTTGACTTCAAGAATTCTAACCAAATTTAGATGTCGAATGTCCGATCAGACATTTGATACCATTATATTCTTGAAGTTTCATTTTAAGAAGTTATCAAACAAAAAAAGTAAACCAATTTTGAATTCTAAAAACAATTAGATAATTTAATTTTTGATCTATTTTTTGTATTCATGATTAATAATATTTATTAAAACTTATATTGATAAAGAAATAACAAATTACCAACCAATAAACGAATTTGCTATTATATTATACTATTAACGTTAGCTATAATTTTTAACATTAATGTTAACGTTTAGACGTTAAAATATTTTAACGTTTAGACGTTTAACGTTCCGTTGCAATCATTAAGTGCACCTATCGCTACCCACTGCGAGTGGGTGGTACTTTCTCTCATACTTTCGAGAGCGAGCCAACATAACAACAACAACAAAGCCTGTTGCAGTGCAAGACTGTGAAACAGACACGCACTACTCGAGCAGAGTTGGAGTAGTAGCATGCCATTGGGCGAACACTGCTTGGAGAAGATCACTTGAACACAGAGGCAAAGCAAAGCGCGATACTACGAGACACCACATCTGCCAACCACTGTTCACCTTTGACCCTCTCAGACTACATGCACACACAGTCTCGCATGCGCACTCACTTTTGTCATAAAATTGAATCAAAACATACACATTGCTAATGCGGAATATTGTTTTCTGTAAGATCTCGTATACTCTCATATCGTTTAGTAAAATTAAATTAAAATATTAAACGCCCAATGGAAATTAAAACATAAATAAATTATGAATTTATTTATATATTTTATACAAATTTATTCTACAGTTGCCTTTATGACACCGAGATGACGCCACGAAAATCATGGATATACCTTTTAAAAATTCTACAATTTAATTTAAATTTAATTTATCGTGTTATTAAATTTAATCTAGCGGTTTAATAGCAGGTGATCCAAATGGATCAAATAAGGTCGTTTCATAAGTTTGTCAACACTATTTCCCAAACAACATACAATTAGGTCCTATTGCTATTGATGGCAATGTAAGTGATCCAAATGGATCAAATAAGGTCGTTTCATAAGTTTGTCAACACTATTTTTCAAACAACATACAATTAGGTCCTATTGCTATTGATGGAAATCTAAACGATCCAAATGGATCAAATAAGGTCGTTTCATAAGTTTGTCAACACTATTTCCCAAACAACATACAATTAGGTCCTATTGCTATTGATGGCAATGTAAGTGATCCAAATGGATCAAATAAGGTCGTTTCATAAGTTTGTCAACACTATTTCCCAAACAACATACAATTAGGTCCTATTGCTATTGATGGCAATGTAATCAATCCAAATGGATCAAATAAGGTCGTTTCATAAGTTTGTCAACACTATTTCCCAAACAACATACAATTAGGTCCTATTGCTATTGATGGCAATGTAATCGATCCAAATGGATCAAATAAGGTCGTTTCATAAGTTTGTCAACACTATTTCCCAAACAACATACAATTAGGTCCTATTGCTATTGATGGCAATGTAATCGATCCAAATGGATCAAATAAGGTCGTTTCATAAGTTTCTCAACATTTATCTCAAATCGCTCAGCTATACTGCTAGCAGTAAATTCTAGTTTAATTTAACTCTACAAGAAAAAATGTAAACAACCATAGTTGTGTTTGTGTTTTTACAATTTCCTGTGTTCTTTTTTAGCGAGACTCTTTTAGAGTCGTAAGCTTATGCTATAGCCATCGTGTCCGTCTGTCTGACCGTCCGTCTGTTAACCTTTGACCATATTCTGAGAGAACCATAAACCCTAGAACTACCAAACTTGGCATGTTTTCCCTTTGAAGTGTACCTAATTGAAATGTTGAAAAAAATTTGCGCAATGGATCATGACGCCCATTTCTGGTGACTATTATATTCCGAGAGAACCGTAGACCCTAGAATTACCTAATTTGGCTTACATGCACTTGGGTGTATGTGTAATCGAATAGTTAAATCAAAAATTGGCGCCATGGATCATGACGCCCAACTCTGGTGACTATTATATTCCGAGAGAACCGTAGACTCTAGAATTACCTAATTTGGCTTACATGCACTTGGGTGTATGTGTAATCGAATAGTTAAATCAAAAATTGGCGCAATGGATCATGACGCCCTAATTCTGGTGACTATTATATTCCGAGACAACCGTAGACCCTAGAATTACCTAATTTAGCTTATATACACTTGGGAGCTTATTTAATCGAATAGTCAAACCAAAAATTGGCGCAATGGATCATGACGCCTAATTCTGGTGAATATTATATTCCGAGAGAACCGTAGACTCTAGAATTACCTAATTTGGCTTACATGCACTTGGGTGTATGTGTAATCGAATAGTTAAATCAAAAATTGGCGCCATGTGTCATGACGCCCAATTCTGGTGACTATTATATTCCGAGAGAACCGTAGACTCTAGAATTACCTAATTTGGCTTACATGCACTTGGGTGTATGTGTAATCGAATAGTTAAATCAAAAATTGGCGCCATGGATCATGACGCCTAATTCTGGTGACTATTATATTCCGAGAGAACCGTAGACTCTAGAATTACCTAATTTGGCTTACATGCACTTGGGTGTATGTGTAATCGAATAGTTAAATCAAAAAATTGGCGCCATGGATCATGACGCCTAATTCTGGTGACTATTATATTCCGAGAGAACCGTAGACCCTAGAATTACCTAATTTGGCTTACATGCACTTGGGTGTATGTGTAATCGAATAGTTAAATCAAAAAATTGGCGCAATGGATCATGACGCCTAATTCTGGTGAATATTATATTCCGAGAGAACCGTAGACTCTAGAATTACCTAATTTGGCTTACATGCACTTGGGTGTATGTGTAATCGAATAGTTAGAATCAAAAATTGGCGCCATGTGTCATGACGCCCAATTCTGGTGACTATTATATTCCGAGAGAACCGTAGACTCTAGAATTACCTAATTTGGCTTACATGCACTTGGGTGTATGTGTAATCGAATAGTTAAATCAAAAATTGGCGCCATGGATCATGACGCCCAACTCTGGTGACTATTATATTCCGAGAGAACCGTAGACTCTAGAATTACCTAATTTGGCTTACATGCACTTGGGTGTATGTGTAATCGAATAGTTAAATCAAAAATTGGCGCCATGGATCATGACGCCCAATTCTGGTGACTATTATATTCCGAGAGAACCGTAGACCCTAGAATTACCTAATTTGGCTTACATGCACTTGGGTGTATGTGTAATCGAATAGTTAAATCAAAAATTGGCGCCATGTGTCATGACGCCCAATTCTGGTGACTATTATATTCCGAGAGAACCGTAGACTCTAGAATTACCTAATTTGGCTTACATGCACTTGGGTGTATGTGTAATCGAATAGTTAAATCAAAAATTGGCGCCATGTGTCATGACGCCCAATTCTGGTGACTATTATATTCCGAGAGAACCGTAGACTCTAGAATTACCTAATTTGGCTTACATGCACTTGGGTGTATGTGTAATCGAATAGTTAAATCAAAAATTGGCGCCATGGATCATGACGCCCAACTCTGGTGACTATTATATTCCGAGAGAACCGTAGACTCTAGAATTACCTAATTTGGCTTACATGCACTTGGGTGTATGTGTAATCGAATAGTTAAATCAAAAATTGGCGCCATGGATCATGACGCCTAATTCTGGTGACTATTATATTCCGAGAGAACCGTAGACCCTAGAATTACCTAATTTGGCTTACATGCACTTGGGTGTATGTGTAATCGAATAGTTAAATCAAAAATTGGCGCAATGGATCATGACGCCTAATTCTGGTGAATATTATATTCCGAGAGAACCGTAGACTCTAGAATTACCTAATTTGGCTTACATGCACTTGGGTGTATGTGTAATCGAATAGTTAAATCAAAAATTGGCGCCATGTGTCATGACGCCCAATTCTGGTGACTATTATATTCCGAGAGAACCGTAGACTCTAGAATTACCTAATTTGGCTTACATGCACTTGGGTGTATGTGTAATCGAATAGTTAAATCAAAAATTGGCGCAATGGATCATGACGCCCAATTCTGGTGACTATTATATTCCGAGAGAACCGTAGACTCTAGAATTACCTAATTTGGCTTACATGCACTTGGGTGTATGTGTAATCGAATAGTTAAATCAAAAATTGGCGCAATGGATCATGACGCCCATTCTGGTGACAAATCTATTCTGAGAGAACCGTATACCCTAAAAATTATCAAATTTGGCATACATACACTAGGGACTATATGTAATCGACCAGTCAAACCAAAACTGGGCGCCATGGATCATGACGCCCATTCTGGTGACAAATGTATTCTGAAAGAACCGTATACCCTAAAATTACCAAATTTGGCAAACATACACTAGGGAGTATATGTAATCGACTAGTCAAACCAAAACTGGGCGCCATGGATCATGACGCCCAATGGTAGCACCATGTAAAAAAAATTTATTTGTACGTTGTTGAACAATTACATTGTACTTTTAAAACAAAAAATATTGGACTCAATACACTACTTTAGAGTTCCAAATGGACCAAATAAGGTAGTCTCATAAGTTTCTCAACACTAATTTCCAAATGTCATAGAACTAGGTACTATGGCAGTTGATGGCACTATTGTAAGTGATCCAAATGAATCAACAAACGACATATTTTTTAAGAGTCTCGCACTTTGCCTGGCTTGCCAGACAATCTTATTCTCTCTACTTCCACAAAGGTACAATTCTCTATTTATTATTATTATCAGATTAATAAAGATTTGCTTACTTTTAAAATTTAGAATTACAAACGACTTTTTTTTAATAGGCTCTACCTAAATATGTTTGGTACAATTTCCAGGTACCAATGAATTGTATAAAGATTGCAACATTTGTTTTTTTTGTTACATTTGAATTTAAATTTTGTATTTTATCATATTAAAAAGGTTGGTCAACTTGTATTATTTTTCATTTTTTTACTAAAAACAATCTCTCGAAACGAATAATGAATTTTTTAATAGAAATTCATGAATCTCACTGACTATTCAAGTACTCGACGCAACTCAAACGTAGAAATAGTTTAAAAGTTATCCATTGTTCTTGCAAGATGTGGTTTTTGTTGATGGGATGTCTTAAAAAGGTTTCTGAAAATTAAATTAAAACTTAAAACTTAATATATTCTTTTGGTTGTTTGTGTAAACTTAAAAGAATTAAAGAATTAGTGCTTTAGAGAGTTTAATATTCTGATTCATTATTTTGATCGATTGATATGCATTTAGTAATTCAAAAGGTCACACATTAAACATTACTAAAGTTTTCTATAAAAAAAATAACCCACTTTATCTGTGTTTTAGGACATTCAAAACAAAAACTCACAGTTTTTATTATGCTGTTTGAATTTTTTGTTTAATTAAAAAAGTCGACATCAACTCAAGTTTAACTCACATGATGATTAATGAATATATTGTAAATTTGGGCCCATTAACAATGATTTCTATGGAACCGTCAATTTCAATTTTGGTGTAACCTCATTTCTAATATTATTAATAGTAGATGTAGAGGACATTTATCATTGTATTGTATCATCTATGAAGTGAAATAGTGCTAGAATAGGGAGTGTTTCCATTTGGCCGGTTGGAATAGGGAGTATTTATAAAGGTAAAACAGTTGTAAAAAGTGCAATTAAATTTAAATGGGCACTATAATTTTTAATTTTACACTTAAGTTTAAAATTATTTTCCAATTTTTCATGTTGTTCCAAAAGCATTGCAGCAGCTTCAATGCACAAGTCAACAGAATACCATACCTATTATCTCTAATAAGCTACGCAGAAAAAAAACATTATTATAGAAATTAGAAAACAACGGGATTGGATTAAAAAATTTGCATTCAAAATCAATACACGTCACTTGCTCCTTCGCCAAAAAGTATCGTATATATTACTCATACATCAATTCGCGAATGATAAACGAATTGGTTTATCATTGGTTACTGGTTATTTCTATTTCACTTCCACACTTCCACTTGTTTAAACGATCCTTCAATAACTAGTTCATTCAAAAGGTTGCAGTGCTTTTTTAAAATAATGGAGAGAATTTCATTGTTTTATAGTTTTCTTTCTCACCGTTTTAGAATTGTTCTTTGGAACCGGAACTTCTCCACCAAATGAGCGTACACCACGACAATTATTTAACACTTTTTTCATTTAAATTTTTTTTATTTTTAAAATATTTAAACACAATATTCTAGTATTTAAAATTGAATTTTTCTGGAATGACTTCATTAACATGGATTTAAAGAATTAAAGCTTTTTGAACTAAGTCGTAATTTTGCGTACATATAGATAAAAGTGACTCTTTGTCTTACTTGTCTATTAATCAAGGTAATACATAATTATGATTATAATCATTTTCTATTTCACTTTTACTTTTTTAGTACTTAGTGGTAGTAATTCCAAGTTTTAGTTGCAGTTTTTAATCGGCATTTTACAGACATACAGATTCCAGATACTTTATACTCTAATTTAAGGTTCAAAGAATTTTGAAACTATTTATTATAATTTTTTGTTCGTTTTTCTTTTAGTTTTTTAAAGTTGAACACACAGAACTATTTGGATTATAACAGGTTTTACTAATAAAGCAAAGTTTTGAATTATATTGTTTCTTACTTTGATTAATACTTGATACTTTTATTAACTGGTTATTTAAACAGGCTGGCTAATGACAACAAATCCTGCAGATTCTCTTACTTTCACGTTACAAAGCGTCGACAAAGATCTTTACTATATTCACTCACTTGCTGGCTTTAAACATTTTGCTGAAATAATGATATGATAGTTTAATTTGGTAATCAGTAGACCCATGACATTTAATAGTGCTGAACTTAAAAGATAAAGTGTATAGCTCAATCGGTGAATTTTTCCGAGTCATAATTTGTGAGAAAGTCACACATGGTTAAAAGCAAATGACTATATTGATTTTTAAAATTTTAACCTTTATCAACAATTTAATTTTAATTGTAAGGTTTCTATCTATGATTTCTTTTCAAAAGGTTTCAATGCGAATATTTTTGTTATAAATTTAAAAATGAATAATTTCTTTATCATTGATGTGTTATCAGATCTTCTACCATAAAAGTAAACTTATGTTTTTAGAAACCAAATGTTGAGTAGCGTAGTGTAACTAACCATATCGAAAGAAACAGAAGGTAAAGCAACATTTTTGGGTTGTTGATTTTGGTTTTTATAACTAAGTTTTAACATTTTAAAAAATCCAAATGTCTTCGATTCTTGTAAACCATTAAATTCACATTAATCTAAGCTGCTAAAAGATATCTTTTTGTTGCATTGCAGACCGTGGAAAAAACGTTTTGGCTTAACTGAACTTGACGCTATCATGAAGTTTCATTTAAATCTCACTATTCGCTTTAAGATTGTAAATATTTTCCGTTAAATTGAATTATGAAAATAAACATTTTTTTAAATTTTAAAATTATTAACCATCAGAAATTCTTGTTATTAATCATGTTTAATATAATACGATTGTACGAATTAATGAAATATTTTTATTATTCTACGTCTTTGGTTTTTGGGACATCGATCATAAAGGTAATCTCATTATACTAAGTAAGTCAAAAAGACCAACTTTTTTGACAATTTTTTTTTGAATGTTCTTTCAATAATCGTTGTTTTCATTTTGTAAATAATTGCATAATTACTGAAATGTTCAATTTTGTCGCCGTTCTTGAATAGTCAAATCACTCTTTGTCACCTGTTCCACTCCAGCTTGAAGATTCTATAAAGGTTACAAATTTTATTTTGAACATGGTACTGTTCATTTTACCTAAAATAATTTAAAACCATGTTTTTAAAAGCAAACATTGAATTCAAATTTACGAGTTTCATCATTATTGTCAAGGAAAACGTGCACGTTCCAATATTTCACTGTTGCCACAAAAATAGCTATCTAAAATAGCTAAAATAACAAAAATAATTCCATTAACTAAATATCTAAATATTTAATTTAAATGTAAACTTAAAATTCCTTTATTTATTAAACATTTCTGAGGAATTAACAATTTAAATGACTGTAAATGTTAAATTTTTATGAAAATAATTTACTTTTTTGTTTGTTTTTTACAAAATGAAGTGAAATGTCAGAAGAGTTGCTTCCTTACTACTCAACAATTCACTCAACAACAACAACAATTAAATAAAACAATAATGTTTAAATTCATAAAATTGTGCAATTTTTTTCGTGTAAATAATTTGAGACTTTATAAAGGTTTCTAATATAAATTGTACAATTTTTATTACCTACGTATCTTTTATTTTTCAAATTCAAAGTAAATACAAAGTTATCAACCTTGAATATTGTCATTGTCATTTAAGAATTCCTTTGCAGATTTATAATATCTTTTGATTATTATTGAGGTGAAATTGAGCTAAAAGAAGTTTTGCAGATTAGTATTTTCAATTATTTGAATTGTGCAAATTGATGAACAAAATTGCAGCGTTATGTAAATTTTTTCTTCTTTTTTCTTCAAACTTTTATAAATATAATTTTTTCTTTTATTGACTTTTTTAGCTTGAAAGGTAACTTACATTCTGTATGGCTTAATAAATGAATTTTTGAGTAATTTCGATCACAGTTAGTTTAAATCTTTTTTCAAAGGTAACAGGTTTCTATGTCAAACATTATGCGTGAATACATGTTTATCATTCTTTGTACCATTCTTTGTACATTAACCTCTTCGTCGGGCCATTTTAAGCAAGCTGCCAAAAACGAACCACAGCACCTAAAGTCCTGAAAATTTAGGAGCATACTCCCCTATAATACCGCTACTGCGGAAAATTGTCAAAAGTTCCAATTGGATCGATATCCGGGAACCCATTTCCGGTCTGGATTTTTTTGACTGTTATTATGTTTTTGGACTATTCTAAGACTTTTGGAACAAAAATTAATTTTCTTGGATCACCGGAAGTTGGAGTTCCAAAATGAAACTTCCGGTTCCTAGTCAAAAAATTACATTTTTTAGTTCGGAATCGGATTCTCCATTCTTTTTCATGAAGAATGACATATTTAACATTAAAATCCATTAAGTCTAAGAAAAATAAACTCAAATTTAAAAACTTTTAATTTTGGCCAAATAAACAAGGCCGGAAAGTAGACAGACTGAAGTGACATTTATATTGTTATTTGGAAGCTCTAATTATATCGCTTCTAGTGGATAGATTTTGTCATTTTAAAATGCCATTCTTACTAAATACAATACAGAGAATTGAATAAAGCTAATTAAAATTCTTTGAATTTACCGGAAGTAGGAGTTCCAGAATCCAACTTCCGGTTATCGTTCCAAAAATCAAATTTTATTTCAGAATCAGATTCTCCGTGCATTTTTATGAAAGATAGCATATAAGAACATTGAAATTGGCTAAGTTTAAGTACCATAAAGGGTTTTTCATAATAACATGTTTTTTTGTTCCAACAGTCAATTTCCGCATGTTTTATGCAAAATTTAAATCTATTTATTTATCTTAGACTTGATTTATTTTTATGTTACGATATGCTATTCTCCATGAAAAAGGATGGAGAATCCGATTCCGAACTCAAAAATGTAATTTTCGACCAGGAACCGGATGTTTCATTTTGGAACTCCGACTTCCGGAGATCCAAGAAAATTAATTTTTGCGCCAAAAAGTCTTAGAATAGTTCAAAAACATAATAACAGTCAAAAAATCCAGACCGGAAATGGGCTCCCGGATATCGATCCAATTGGAAATTTTGACAATTTTCCGCAGTAGCGGTATTTTAGGGGAGCATGCTCATAAATTTTTTAACAGTATTTTGACTACACATTTTAGCTATGTTTTTGATTTTTCTTATTATTAAATACATACTTTTATGATAAAACATGTTTCCGAATATAAAAGTTTTAAGTAGTGGTTAATGATAAACGAAACAAAATTCATTTCAAGTCCCTTCGCCCAATTTCAATTTTACCTTTTATCAATGATTGTTTTTTTTTGCATAAATCACTAGTTAGTTACGATCTGTTACAGTCTCAAAAAGGTTATATAATTGCATATTTCAGGTATTTATTGCCATCAACAAATATAGCCACTACAAATACTACATACAGTGTACGTAGTTTCAATGTTGTTATACTAAAATTTGATTTTCTAAATTTTTCACATGTTGTATCGTATACGGTATATCGTATATTACTATAGTAATTGTAGTAAAAAAGTATGTCGTATTAATAAAGCAAAGTTTCATATCAAACCGCACACAACAACCAAGAAACATTATTATAATTGCTCTGTATATTGTTCAATAGATTTCTACACAAGCGCATATTCTTTCTCTAATTAACAATTTTGATAAACATGTGTCTTTTAGCGAGACTCTTTTAGAGTCGTAAGCTTATGCTATTGCCATCGTGTCTGTCTGTCTGACCGTCCGTCTGTCTGTCTGTAAACCTTTGTCCATATTCTGAGAGAACCGTAGAACCTAAAATTACCAAATTTGGCATACATACACTAGGGAGTATATGTAAACGACTAGTCAGACCAAAACTTGGCGCCATGGATCATGACGCCCATTCTGGTGACAAATGTATTCTGAGAGAACCGTAGACCCTAAAATTACCAAATTTGGTATACATACACTAGGGAGTATATGTAAACGACTAGTCAGACCAAAACTGGGCGCTATGGATCATGACGCCCATTCTGGTCACAAATGTATTCTGATAGAACCGTACAACATAGAATTGAAAGATTTTTTATAGATAAACTTGTGCGAATATGTAATCGAATAGTCAAAATTAACTTGGGCGCCATGGAACATTACGCCCAATTCTGGTAGCGCCAATTAAAAAAAAGATTTTTTGTGGTCACTATGTGGAAAATGATGAACAAATGTGTTGCACATTTTAAATAAAAATATTGGTCCCAATACACCTCTTTAGTGATCCTATGATAAGATTTTACTTATAGGATTTTATTGACTTAGATAAAATATGAAATAACAAATAAGGGAATAACAAATATAAGGATAGTAAATGAATAAGTCTCGGTAGCATCAACACAGAGGTATTAGCGCGAGGTAGATGAGGCAAAGTACAATAAGGTAAAGTACAATAGAACCTACAAGGAGAACAGAAGGCAAGTTAGTACAAGAGGCAACAGCATACAACTTCCTGAGAACTTACTAGGGCACAGTAAGTCTCCTACTAAACTAAGGAGACATTGGAAGACATCGTCTTTATATACACGAGGAGAGGCGAGGTGACAACGGTCACTCGATGACAGTGGCATGACAGTGGTGATCACTGACTAACGGTCAGTTCATACTAGTTGGACGAACCAGTCATACCGATGACTTTCATCATCCAAATGGATCAAATAAAGTCGTTTTAAAAATTTCTCAGTTGACAGTTTAAATTTCTATTTTATTTTTGAAGAGTCTCGCACTTTGCCTGGCTTGCCAGACAATCTTATTATCCATGTTTATGTTCGCATAATTCGCAATAGTTTTATATCAAAAGTCACACATTTTGGTGTCAAACATTTTTTAGTGGACACAGATTATAAATTTAATCTTTTGTTTTCTCATGTTTAACAAATGTCAATAAATTTGATTAGATATCTTTCAGCAACTCCTGTTTATAACTGGTTATTAAAACAATTGTTCTTTTAAATTTTCATATGTTTGATAAGAAGAAATGATTGGAACTTGATTGAACTCTTGCACAATATAAGATGACATTGATCACGAAACGGGCATTTCCTCCTAATCATTGATGATTGAAATGGTTTTAAACTTGAGACTAATTACAATTCATAATTTTTCATATTTACAACAAATCAATTGACTTCATCCGGATTCCATCATACCCAAAACCGGATATAGATTTAAAAAATTGATGAACCTTTTTCAATTCATCAATTTTTCAGAAGGTTCTCGAGTTTCAATGTTGGCGACTTTTGAAACGAGTTTTATATTTGGTTTCATTAATTGTTTAAACTATTTTCTTGTTCTTGTTTCATTGTTCCACAGGCATTCCAGCGATGCCAATCCCATAGTGAAATGTTTTAGTTTCGCCATCATTGAACATTTATCTTCCCAACAATAATTCCATTGATAATTCTTATTTAATCCATTTGCAAGATTTAATTAATAAAGTTTCAAACGTGGAGTTTTAAAAAAGTTATTTTAAAATTTTTTTGTTTAATTATAATTAAAAACAAAACAAGTTAAGTTTAGTTTTTTTGATTATTTTTCATTTTAACATTTATTAACAATTAATTTTTAATTAGCATTTCATCGACAGTTTGTTTTTAAAAAGAATTTGTAAATATCAAATAAACGTTATTTAATTGGAAAATTCGGTGTGAGGGGACATTTTGGTTCGTTTGCTCCAAGAAACCAGCTTGAACTATTATTTTCTGAATGTTCTGGCCTTAATGTTCCTCATCCAAAGTAGCTTCAACAACCAATAATTTACGATATATTACCACCTTTCGCGACATCACTTTCAATGGTTTAAACCATATTTTAATAGCACTAGTAGATAATACCATTAGCTATTATCCTTCATTTATCTCATAATCATATTCTTTTTGTTCACGGGACAAACATTTTCATCTGACACACTTTTAGCATTCTATTAACTTAATCTTCACTTCTTTTCTCTCGTAATACAATTTCTTTATATTTTTTAGGTTTATAGGTTTTTAGGTTTATATATACTTTCATTGAGAATCCAATTTTTTCTTTTAAATTTGAAATCAATTTATAATTGAAACGTTGTTTTATCTAATTTTATCTTCTTTTCTTCTGTAAGCTAACCTTAGCTTCAACTATGTCACGTGCAACGGGGCCATTCAATTTAAACATAATAATTCAGAAACTGATTACCATGTTTTTTAGCCCAATTGAAACTTAAAACTCACAACATGAAGGAACATAATGAAGTTAAGGAGTAATATATGTGAAAAACTAAGATTAATGTTAAACATTTGAAAAAAATTTGTGGACAAGATCAATATCAATATCTCTAAATAACTTCCCAGACCTTCGGTTGAGAAGGAACGACTATTTTAGTAACTTCTAGCACTTCTAGCACTTCTAGTAAAAATTGATTGATAATCTATAATTTAAAAATTTAAAAATATCAACTTACATTTCCTCCATTGTCAAAAGTGAGCTTTTAAATGGTTTAAAAAATTTATTGTGCAAGAGATTTCACTTTCTTTTTGCATTCATAAAGAATTGTTTAATTATTTAATTTAACTCCACAATAAAAAAATGTAAACAACCATAGTTGTGTTTGTGTTTTACAATTTCCTGTGTTCTTTTTTTTCTCTATTTCCACAAAAGTACAATTCTCTTTTTATTATTATTATCGCCTAAGTAGTCAACAGAATACCATACCTATTATCTCTAATAAGCTAAGAAAAAAACATTATTATGGAAATTAGAAAACAACGGGATTGGATTAAAAAATTTGCATTTAAAATCAATTCACGTCACTTGCTCTTTCGCCAAAAGTATCGTATATATTACTCATACATCAATTCGCGAATGATAAACGAATTGGTTTATCATTGGTTACTGGTTATTTCTATTTGATTTTCAACACTTCCACTTGTTTAAACGATCCTTCAATAACTAGTTCATTCAAAAGGTTGCAATGCTTTTTTAAAAATAATGGAGAGAATTTCAATGTTTTATAGTTTTCTTTCTCACCGTTTTAGAATTGTTCTTTGGAACCGGAATTTCTCCACCAAATGAGGTATACAACGACAATTATTTAACAATCTTTTCACTTAGAACTTTTTTTAATTTTTAAAATAGTTAAACACAATATTCTAGTATTTTGAATTTTTCTGGAATGCCCTCTTTAACACGGAGTTTAAGAATTAAAAACATTTTTTAAACTAAATCGTAATTTCGCGTACATATAGATAAAAGTGACTCTTTTGTTTTGCTTGTCTACTATTCAAGGTAATGCTTAATTATGATTATAATCATTTCCTATTTCACTTTAACTTTTGGCTGGCAATTCCAAGTTTTAGTTGCAGTTTTTAAACGGCATTTTACAGACAGAGATTTTTGCAAAGTAACAAAGGGGTGTTCCTTGAGCGGTTCTATTGTATAAATCATTCTAAAGCCAGTAAATTCAGATAAATCATCCCTTTGGGTAAAGGTCACCAAGAGAAGCAGTGTTTGTTAGTCTACTCTACTTATCAGTATGTCTTGTTTTTTACTATTTACAGTTACCCAAGTCAGATGATTACCACTTTTACGTGTAGAGATTTTTGAATGTTTTTATGGCATTAATTATTATGGCATCCCTTCCGTTCTATAAAAAGGTCATCCCCAGTTTTTCATTTTTTCTTTTGTTTGCATTGTTTTTATCCAGAAAACTTTGTCAAGTGTGCATGTCATGTTAGAAAAAAATATTAATATAATTTTTGCTAACTTATGAGGTGAACATTGGGACAGCACAAAAATATATATAATTGAAAATTAACTTTTCCAGATACTTTATACTCTAGTTTTAAGGTTTAAAGAATTTAGAAACTATTTATTATAATTATATTTTTAATTTAATTTAAGTTTCCAAAACCATCAGAACCATAAGGATTTTTAACAGGTTTTACTAATAAAGCAATGTTTTGAATTATATTGTTTCTTAATTTGATTAATACTTGATACTTAGATTAACTGGTTATTAAAACAGTCTTCCTAACAACAACAAACCCTGCATAATCTCATACTTTCGCGTTTCAAAGCGTCGGTAAAAATCTCCAACCATCCGCTTGCTCAATATAAGTTGCTGGAATATTGATATGATAGTTTAATTTGGTAATCTGTAGACCCATGACATTTATTAGTGCTTAAACTTAAAAGATAAAGTGTATAGCTCAATCCGTGAATTTTTCCGAGTCATAATTTATGAGAAAGTCAAACCTGGTGAAAAGAAAATGGCTATATTTATTTTTAAAATCTTAACCTTTATCAACAATTTAATTTTAATTGGAAGGTTCAATCTATAGTTTCTTTTCAAAAGGTTTCAATGCGAATATTTTTGTTATAAATTTCCAAAATGAATAATTTCTTTATCTTTGTTGTGTTATCAGATCTGCTACCATAAAAGTAAACTTATGTTTTTAGAAACCAAATGTTGAGTAGCGTAGTGTAACTAACCATATCGAAAAAAACAGCAGGTAAAACAACATTTTTGGGTTGTTGCTTTTTTAGCGAGACTCTTTTAGAGTCGTAAGCTTATGCTATTGCCATCGTGTCTGTTTGTCTGTCTGTCTGTGAACCTTTGTCCATATCCTGAGAGAACCGTAGACCCTAGAATTACGCAAATTGGCATACACACACTAGGGAATATATGTAATCAACTAGTCAGACCAAAACTGGGCGCCATGGATCATGACGCCCATTCTGGTGACAAATGTATTCAGAGAGAACCGTAGACCCTAGAATTACGCAAATTGGCATACACACACTAGGGAATATATGTAATCGACTAGTCAGACCAAAACTGGGCGCCATGGATCATGACGCCCATTCTGGTGACAAATGTATTCAGAGAGAACCGTAGACCCTAAAATTACCAAATTTGGCATACATACACTAGGGAGTATATGTAATCGACTAGTCACACCAAAACTGGGCGCCATGGATCATGACGCCCATTCTGGTGACAAATGTATTCAGAGAGAACCGTAGACCCTAAAATTACCAAATTTGGCATACATACACTAGGGAGTATATGTAATCGACTAGTCACACCAAAACTGGGCGCCATGGATCATGACGCCCATTCTGGTGACAAATGTATTCAGAGAGAACCGTAGACCCTAAAATTACCAAATTTGGCATACATACACTAGGGAGTATATGTAATCGACTAGTCACACCAAAAACTGGGCGCCATGGATCATGACGCCCATTCTGGTGACAAATGTATTCAGAGAGAACCGTAGACCCTAAAATTACCAAATTTGGCATACATACACTAGGGAGTATATGTAATCGACTAGTCAAACCAAAACTGGGCGCCATGGATCATGACGCCCAAGTTTTAAAAAAGATTTTTGTGGTCACTATGTTGAAAATGATGAATAAATGTGTTGCACATTTTAAATAAAAATATTGGTTCCAATACACCTCTTTAGTAATCCAAATGGATCAAATAAAGTCGTTTTAAAAAGTTTCAAAGTTGCTAGTTCAAGTTTCTATTTTATTTTTTAAGAGTCTCGCACTTTGCCTGGCTTGCCAGACAATCTTATTGCTTTTTATAACAAAGCATTAACATTTTTAAAAAAAGCAAATGTCTTCGATTCTTGTAAACCATTAAATTCACATTTATTTAAGCTGCTGAAAGATATCTTTTTGTTGCATTGCAGACGATGGAAACAACGTTTTGGCTTAACTGAACTTGCGCTATTATGAAGTTTCATTTAAATCTCACTATTCGCTTTAAGGTTGTAAATATTTTCCACTAAATTGAATTATGAAAATAAACATTTTTTAAAATTTTAACATTATGAATCATCAGAAATGTTTGTTATTAATCATGTTTAATATAATATGATTGTGCGTATTAATCAAATATTTTTATTATTCTATGTCATTGGTTTTTGGGTCATCGATCATAAAGGTAATCTCATTATACTATAATTTACTGCGAGCAGTGCAGCTGAGCGAGAATTCAAATAGCATCAAGAAACTAAACTTAATTTTGAATGCAAATGCCGAGGACACAAAATTGATTTAGATGGCAATGCGAAAAGTACGGAAATGCAGTACACTCTTTCTTACTTTGCTTATTTAACCTCTCTTCATTTATGAGTTTGTCATTTTGTATCACATGTTGCACACACAGTCTTACACTCAGTGGAGTACACTGTCACTCACCCTCAACTCATGTAATTTATGATGTTCTACTCCGAATGGTCTTGAACGTGTAGCGTAAACAACGACATATGTCTGTGCAATGCAGTGTGCATACATGTATTACACACACGGAGAATGGACCGGCAAGTGAGCATCATGAGCCCACACAACTTTGAACGCGCACACATGTGGCGAGGGAGTCAACAAGAGGGTAATAAAAAATATCAAATTACAAAACTACGTTCTTTCTTCGTATATGACCAAACAAAAGAATTCAGTAATATTTAGTGTTTTGTTGAACTATTTAAATTTATGAATGTTATTTGTGTTGTGTGTAAATTGGGATATGTATTGGGTTAATATTGGGAGATGAAAGTGTGTTATGTTTGTGCAATTTGAAGCAAACGGGGTCACACTGTGCTTCAATGCAAATAAGAAGGAAATTTTGATAAAAACATTGTTATATTAAATGCATTGGGAAACAATGAGAATAATTTAGAATAAATAGATTATCTACTTGACAAAAAAATACACATTCTTAGAACTAGTATAGAACCAGCAGCTGGAATTTTGAAACCTTTTAGCTTTGACGTATACAAATAGGTAACGCCATTGGCGTAAAAGTCGGAGCGAGAGTAGGTGAAACATTTTTTCATCGTTTGATCAATTGTTGCATCAAATTTTGATCAGTTCATTTACATTAAAACTTACAATGTTCATTTGTTCATTTTAAATAATATCTAAGATTCAAACAACAACCAATTCTTTGGTAAATTAATTTGAACTTTGAATAAAAGTAAACAATTAAATTAACTAAAATGCAATACCTACATGTTTCTTTAATATCCACTACGACAAATTTTGAACCAATATTTTTCATATTTGACATATTTTCAATTTGCAAAATATTCTTCTATGCCAGAGGCCAGAGGCTATGCAAAATAATTCTCCTTTCGGAGTAGTCTCGTCAATTCCAATAATTACGACGATTACTCTTCTTTGGGACTGTATACGCTATAGCGGAAATGGTAGTACACGGCCTTACAAAATGCCTCACACTCAGTCATGGATCCAAAGACGAGAACAACTCTATTCTTAGAAGTAAGACTGCGCGCTTTGTTTGTTTATCTGTTTCGCACTTCCACTGTGGACACTCGGTCCTAACACATTTCTATACAAAATTTAATTTTTTTTTGAAAAATTGCTGCTTTGTTGACCTTTGACTTATTTGCCAAAAGGCACAACTTCACCCCAACCAGAACATTGTGTAAAATTTTCAGACCGATCCATTGAACCATATAGCCACAATCCTCTGCACAAGCCTTTTCCTATCAAGTGGCGCCAGAGGACTCGTTCACTCACAAACAAGTTTGTTCGTTCGCTCCTCCAACAAGTTTGTTCGTTCGCTCCTCCAATTATTTCGATGTGTCACACATAGCAATGCTCAAACTATGCAATCTATGGGAGATATTTCAAGAAATGCTCTCTAATTCCGCGAACTTTTTGAACTTCTTCTATGAAAACGAGAAAATTAGGTTGTTCAACTTAAATTTAAATTTTACATTTACAAATTTTTATTCCGAATGTTTGTGTTTGATTGTAGATTGCCAGTTAGATAAGGATTATTATCAAATTTTTAATAGCGGGAATTAATCTACATATTCAAACGATTAATTTGGTGTGTCACTCATGTCAACACTCAATAGAATCAATTCTCTACAGCCTCTGTAAAGTCGAGGTGAAAATCGCTATTTCCCATAGAGAATACATTAAAACCAGACATTACCTGACCGGAAGTTACCTAAACATTCATGGATTTTCACAAAAAACGAACTTGACCCTATTTATTAGTAGTTTAACCTTCAGAGGCCTAAATTGTAAAATTTAGTGAACTTGTTCGAGAGATAACCATATCCACAAAACAGCGTGACATTTCCCCCTCTGTTACAATGCTGCCGTTTTCTCCCATTGAAAAGTCGAAACGGTTTTCTCAAGTTGATGCAGAAGTGCTTCGCTACGTTCACTCACTCACTCACGCACTCGCTATCGCTCGTGCGTTCGTTCGTTCGTTCACTTCGCTCAGCTAACTAAGTAAGTCAAAAAGACCAACTTTTTTGACAATTTTTTTTTGAATGTTCTTTCAATAATCGTTGTTTTCATTTTGTAAATAATTGCATAATTACTGAAATGTTCAATTTTGTCGCCGTTCTTGAATAGTCAAATCACTCTTTGTCACCTGTTCCACTCCAGCTTGAAGATTCTATAAAGGTTACAAATTTTATTTTGAACATGGTACTGTTCATTTTACCTAAAATAATTTAAAACCATGTTTTTAAAAGCAAACATTGAATTCAAATTTACGAGTTTCATCATTATTGTCAAGGAAAACGTGCACGTTCTTATTTCGTGCAATTCTCTGCTGCCGCAAAATAAGTATCTTTTCAAAATAATTCCATTAACTAAATATCTAAATATTTAATTTAAATGTAAACTTAAAATTCCTTTATTTATTAAACATTTCTGAGGAATTAACAATTTAAATGACTGTAAATGTTAAATTTTTATGAAAATAATTTACTTTTTTGTTTGTTTTTTACAAAATGAAGTGAAATGTCAGAAGAGTTGCTTCCTTACTACTCAACAATTCACGACCAATCACTACTCATCACTTGGTCACCAAATAGTGTCAGCATAGCCTACAATCATCACCAGGATTGATACAGAATTACTGCTCTCTCTCTCCCTCTCTCTCTCTCTCTCTCTCTCTCTCTCTCTCTCTCTCTCTCTTTTACGTCTGCAGACTGAAGTAGTCTATCATGAGTGGGTACTTAAGTTGGTTTCTTAACTGAAATATTTCTAACATTACTTAATTTAATTGGCAGCTTCTATGACTCAATTGATTTAAACTAAAGTCGTTATTTACACTACTCGAATTTTGATTTAGCAAGTATTTTACAAACTGTTCACTTATTTGTGAGGTAAATCACTTGAAAGAATGGCTAGATTAAAGTGATGCTTGGAAACAAAAACAAATATTAAATTCTTTTTGTAATCAAAACGTTGGCAATTAATCTGATGAATTACATTCTCTGCCGTTCTTAAAGGTTATTAATATTTACTTATTCTTCTATTAAAATGATTAAAAGCGCATTTTATTTTGAGAGAATGAATTTACAAACAAAGACATTTTATCAATTTCAATATAACATGTAGTATGCAAATAAAATAAGATTTTGAATCATATATCAAAAGTTAACTTTATATAAGTTTAATGATCTCGCATTTATTAGTCGGTTTTTAATTTTAGATTCATGAAGGTTATAATCAAATCTATTTATTATTTTATTTAGTTTTACTTCCAAATTTTTTACCTAAATTGAAAATGCTAATTTTCTTTCTAATTATTGTCTAGTCTTGTGCTTGTGGTCGTTGCAGTCTTTTAAATGGTAATAACCAATGTAATTTCACTGGAATAAGTGAAATGAGAAATAATTTTTGTTGTGGTTGGACACGTTTAATTTTTAAACAATTTTCTTCTATTGTTCCAAAGACATTTCATCAGCGCCAATCCCATAGAGTATTTTTTTGGTTTGGTTCATGGAACAAACCTTTTCAGCGGACACACTTTAATCATGCTATGAACTGAATCTTCAATTATTTTCTCTCACAATTCAATATCTTTATATCTCACAAATTTTATCGTTTTTGAATCTGCGAATAACTGGTCAAAAAACAATCTTGTTTACAACAAAAATGCTTAAATAATATATTACTTTCCCTGTACAAAGGCCCCTTGAAAATTAGCTTAATCTGCACTTGATTAAAAATTCTTTAAAGATTTATGTGTTTATTTTTTTCCTTTAGACATTATTGCTTATTACAAAGGGTTTATATACTTTTCATTATAATCCAAATTTTTCTTTTTTCGAATAGGAAATCAATTTATAATCGAAACTTTGTTTTATCTAAGTTTTCCTTCTTTTCTTCGGTAGCCTGACATTAGCTTTGACTATCTCTTAACAATGTCACGTGACATTGACAGTCATATTATCTCTTAATGATGGTTTTCGAAGAAGTATAACAACTTTTCCATAAAACTGCGTTACAGTTTTCTCCAAAAATGTGTCAATCGTCGATAAAGATGGTTAAATTATTTTTTCCCATTGACTACCTGAACATAATGAGAATATCTTAAAGTTCTTTTCATTAATTTTAAAATTTATTTCCAACACTTCGTGAGTCAACTTAACAGTTTACTCATATTTCCTATAACACGAGTAGATTATTCTTTGTGTTTTTATCATTCTGAATATTTCCCAGAGATATTCTCACATAATTCCAATTAAAACTTGAATGCTTAGAAAAATCGCCATTTTTTAAAAAGGTAAAAAATAATATTTTAATACAAATAAATTGAAATCATAATTCGCGTGTCTCAATTATGTCACTTTGTATTTTGGGACTGTATTCTATTGGAGGACTAGTCATTCAGACATTCTCAATAAGGTAAATGGTGATCACTTTATTAAAAAAATTCTCCTTGAAACACCTCATCATCTCCTCACAGTGATCATTACCTGAATTTCTAAAGATGGCTGGCAATGTGAGAGCAGAATATGGTAAAGTGACCCTAGTAGAATAAAACTGCCAAAGGGTTTGAGCCATATTCGTCCCAAACTCCAGCCATAGCGCTTGAAAGATTTTTCCATGGTTTTTGGCCGAATTGCTTAGTTCTTTATTTTGTCACTAGGTGGCTACCGTCCGCACGCTTCTCAAACAAATGTCAACAAGCTGATGTTTTGTTTTGTATTTGCAATCATAGCAGTGCTCATCAATCATCATCAACTCGGCTGGTTATCCCAGAATGGAGTTGCTGGTTCATAACCACCAATTGGGCTGCTGGTTATCCCCAAAAGGGTTGGCTAGATCAAATCTTGAAATAGGTTGCTAGATTTTATCTCTTATTGATTCTAACAATGTTCAATTTCTCGTAATTCCAATTCGAACAAATAAACTTCTTCTTCAACAGTTTTCTTAAAGTAAGCAATTTTTTCTCTTCAATTTTTGACTTTTGTATTGCACTTTTTTTCAAACGGTTTATTCAATCTTTATTACATTGCAATGGCAATTCAATTTAAATTGACTTAAAATTTTTAACTTACACTTCCATCTTTACTGTGAGCTTTTAAATGGTTATAAAGATTAATTGTGTTAAATATTCCATTTTGCTTTTGCATTCATAAAAAAAAATCCGGCAAGCCGGGAAGCTTGCGAGACTATTTGTAGTTTCAAATTATTTATAAAAATAAAAAATAAAAAAATAAATGTCCGAACTGGGCATCGATCCTGCAAACCTGCACACATACAGACATACACGATGGCAAAACCATTAGCTTGGCTCGTTCTTTGAACTAAGTCTCGCTAAAAAATTATTTTATTTAATTTAACTTCCCAAGAAATTCCACGCGATTTTTTTTTAAAAGGTTTCTATCCAAATATGTTTGGTACAATTTCCAGGTACATATGAATTGTATGAAACATTGCAACATTTGTTTTTTTTTGTTGCAATTGAATTTAAATTTTGTAGTTTATCATATTAAAGTGATTGGTTAACTTGTATTATTTTTTATTTTTTACTAAAAACAATCTCTCGAAACGAATAATGAATTTTTAATAGAAATTCATGAATCTCACCACTATTCAAGTGACGCAACTAAATGTTGAAATTTAAAATTTTTAAAGTTATCCAATGTTCTTTCAAGTTGTTTGTTTTTTTGATTGATTGTATTAAAAAGGTTTCTGAAAATTAAAGTAAAATTTTAAAAAAACACTTAAACATTCAATTGCCTCATAATTTTTTCTTCTTGACCAACAAACCCGCAGCCTGTTGGCCTCATGAAGGGGCAACTGCTTTCACAAACATATCTATTTTTACTTCATTGACAACTTTAACAATTCGATTTGGTTCGGAAATCTGCGAAAACATTTCAAAGGTCACTTTTAAATTCAAACACCAACGTCATTCATGTTTTTGTTTTGTCATTCACATAGTCTCAATATCATTTCTCTCTCCTTCAATTATTATACTCTTTTGGTTGTTTGTGTAAGCTTAAACGAATTGGAGAATTAGTGCTTTAGAGAGTTTAATAATCTTTTAAAAAGTTCGATTGATATACATTTAGTAATTTAAAAGGTTACACATTAAACATTACTATAGTTTTATATAAAAAAATATTTAATTTTTCTTTTTGTCTTAAGACATTCAAGTCAAAAACTCAGTTTTTATTAAGATGATTGAATTTTTTGACTTATTAAAAGGTTCACATCAACTCAAGTTTAATTAACTTTTAACTTAAGGAGCACCTGTTCAATTAAGAAAGAATTTGATTAGTTAAATAATTTTTTAAGAACATTTTTTGTTCTAGCACTTTCAAAACTAGCGCGTGTTTACAGTTGCCATCAACAAGTCATTGATGAAAAAATGAATAATCATATCAAGTGGCGTGATTGAGCGGACAAACATTATTTGTCAGTTGTAAATCTCAAATCAATAATCAATAAGAGTCTACATAGTTTATCAATCCTTAGCAGCTTTCATTTCTAGTTGACTCACAATCTGGTGAACATTACGTGCACTAAGTCGTTCTACTTTAATTTTTTCCCTGTTGATCCTTTTGAATGTAAATTAGTGCTGTTCCTGTTCTTGCTAATCTTTTAATCTTGCAAAGATAAGTTATAATTTCGAGTTTGCCACAGGTTCCCCAAATATAAATATATCCAGCATTTCATAATTTAATTGACAGCTACTATGATTAAATTAATTCAAATTAAATTTATTTTTCATTCAGTGTGGGGTTGGTAACTAAAAGGTTCTAACATCAATTCAAAATCGAAATTGACTTTTAACTTTAACACTTGATCAATCTACAGACTACCACTCAACAGAGAACCCAAGTTTGTTAAAAGATTGCTTTCGAAATTCTTAACTCATTTAAGAAACTTACTGACACATAGTTTTGTTTAAGAAAAATAATTAAATTTATTTCCGTCTATAGTAGCAATCATTATTTTAACCATATTTTCAATAGCGCTAAAAGATAATACTACACGATAATATCAGTTTTCCAATATTCTCTCAAGAATCTTTGTTTTTTGTGTTTAGTTATAAATTGTGCCAATATTAAATCAAAATATGATACTGAATTGTTCACAATAGTAATCGGTGAACAATTATCGGTCTTGAATGGTGATTGTAATAACGTTTGTTTAACAATATTTTTATAACATGTTGTTTTCCCAAAATGTGTTCATTTCAAACACTATTTACGATGATAAATACTTAGATTAAATTGATTTAAGTTTAATATGGGTTTTTCATAAATTTATTTCTTTTTCTTTAAGCAGTACTTTAAGCAGTTCAATGGTTTAACTAATATACTAAACAAACTGTAAATTCTATTTACTTTTATTTTTTTTAATTTATGAAATTTACAAGCACAAGTCGAAAATTTCTGGATATTAAGTAGATTTACAACGTATTAAAATGCAGCAGCAGAAGATGACTATTATCAGATGTTTCCATTCGACAAGTCATTTCAAATGGTTAAAGTATCATTTTTATTCAACAAATTAGTAGATAATTTTCACTATTGCAATCCACATATCAAAATTTTTTCATTCGTGGGTTTCTAATATAATTGTTTCATGAAACTCAATTTAGAATAGAGTATTTACCGAAAATGTGTTTAATTGAATCGTTGATAAAAATGGTTCAATTCTCTTTTATCGATTACATGTATGATCCTTATGAGAATATTGTTATAGTTGATAATTTTTAGGTCAAATAGTAATAGTTAATTATGAAATACTTTGGTATAAAAAAAGTTTTCAAAATATATTTACAATGTTATTATTTACATTTTTGGTTTTTCTTTTAGGCCTTTAAACAACAATAAATAACAATTTAATTTGTGAATACAGTTTTCGGCGCAGTATCAAAGGTAACTTATTGTTCTACTACTCACAACATGACCATTATGAGAATATTGTAAAGTTCGGTTCATTAATGTAAGAAATTACTTCCGACACTCCTTTACTTAATTGTAACGATTTACCTACATTTTATAAAACACGATCTGAGGATTCTACATGCTTTTATCATTCTTCCCAGTGTTTCCCAATGTTCAGGTGTTTCGGCTCATTCTCAATTTTGATGCAACTTTAATGCTATAGCATACTTCTACTATTAAATAAGGTTCTTTAACCAAAAGATTTCAAAAACCAAATTTCAACAAACAAATACAAATATAGTTTCCTAAGCAGCTTTAGGGAGTGTTTAAATTACAACGATTGGCATAGGGGTATCTATCCCCCATTCATATAACAAAATAGAGCATCAGTTTACAACAACCTTGGTTTTATGCAGTGGCGTTAAGGGGGTCTGCTACCCACGGTCAGTAAACTCTGCAATTGTTTTGTTATGCAATAAATGAGAAATGGGGGTGGCACAGCACCTAAATTTAAAGTACAAATTTTTCTGAATACGGCAAATTTTGGTCAGTTAGGTTAAAATAGTCGAGTTCGTGTGTATTGTAATACTATTGTGTTTACATTATGCAATAGTCGCAAGAGAAAGATTAGTTCATTTCATTGGTAAATCACGAACTTTCCTGTGTTATCTCAATTGTCATCGTCTGTGTTGCATCTGCACCTCAAGTACTTCATCACTTATCAGTGACCACTTTATCAACGAAGTTTTTTAATGGGTTGTTCCAGTTTGCATTTTACTCCGGGCAAATTGGATTAGGAAGAAATGAACTGTACCGCAATCGTCATTGTACGATGAGAAAAGAATCGACTTACGATTCAAAGTTTCATGAAAGCTTGCCTCTAGAATATCAGCGTAGCGTGCTCTTTAAATGCGAATAATAACTTAATTAGTGGTATCATGGTATCAACATTTAAAATGGAACAGCTTAACGTGATATCAGAGGACAAATCATCTCGATTCTCTACATGATCGACAAGGATAGTTTAAAGCTAGATTAGTACTCCTTTGAAATCTCAATAATGTAATTCAAGTCCAGTTGATGCTGCTCCACCAAGAATCAGGCCAAGTAGGCAGAATTTGTATTTGACAGGAATGGCCAACCTGAAATTGATTATTTGGGGCCAGAATTATTTGACCGAGAATGTATCAACTGCCGTGCTCTTATTTTGAGAATAAGAGGAGAGCTTACCGTAATGGCACTTATTCGGAATGATGTGACTTGGCAAATGGATCCGAACTTGCCCAGAAGGTTTTCAGGCCCTCTTTTGTAAACCAGTATTTGTGGACAACATTAACCTGTGCAAAAACTCTGTCGAATTGACTCAATCGCTACACATCTGTCAAAGTTCCAATAGGTTTTTTAAAGTTCAATGGGTCGTTTACCGTTGTACAACCTCAACGATTGTCGGTCGAAACGCAACAGTAACTTAGGCAAGAGCAATCAGCTTTGGTTTCTCAAGTGTCTAATCAACAACCAATTGAACTGTACTTCAAGAAGACATTCTGGTTACTCTCAAACTCATAAAATCTCAAAAGAACAAGCCAACAATCGTCTCTATACTCAAGACCAATGGACGTTACCAATGAATGGTTTACCGAAAGTTCTCAGGTGATGGTAATCCAGTTAAAGAGGCACGATTCTGGGTAACCAAACTTCAAATACCGATATGATTTACCTTCTGTTTGAGAAGTTGTTGTTGTTATGGCAAACCGAAGCGTGGCAGCTTATCCCAAATGTAATCACTGCCAATAGCGGTTTAACTTCAAGCGAGGTGAATACACTGTTTTTTGCTATCCATTCTTAAATCGATGGGGCATGATGGAATGGTCACATGACCGGCTGAAAAATCTTTTCTATCGTTATTTTTCTCTTTTGAAAAGAACTATATCACTCATTTGTACTATTACAATTTAAGTACACTTGCTTATATAAGACAAACAATAACATTCACACGTACTCAGAATTAGCACTCACAGAATTGTATGTCAATTTGTGTAAAAATATCTTGAAGTAAAAACTATTAAAGCAATTTTTATCTCAATAACTCTTATTTTACCATTGTAACTCACAAAATTTAACAGACAAATTTACTTACAGGTGACTTTTAAAGTAATATCCAATTTAAACCATAATTAAAAACTGATTTGTCCAATAACGCGCCATAGGCGCGTTTTTACAAGGTGACGTTCGCAAAGCGACAAATCGAAAAGCGAAGCTTTGAGATTTGAGTCACCTTGTAATATTATAATTAATTTAATAATATGATGAATAGGTTTTTTTAAAGGTAAAACAGTAACAAAAATGCAATTAACTTTAACTCGGCACTATAATTTTTAATTTTACATTTTAGTTTAACATTATTTTCCAATTTTTTCATGTTGTTCCAAAAAGCATTGCAACCGCATCAATGCGCTATACAAATCACCAGTCAGTGAGTGTACGCAGTTACAAAGTTAATCTATGACAAAGTATTGCTTTACAAAGGTTTCCCTTTCATTATCTCAGATACAATTTCGAGAGTATTTAAAACATTTCTTCAAAGTGTTCATTTTTGATTTTATTGGGGTTTTTAGTTTTAATGTTATTATGTATTTGAGTATTACTCTAGTTTTGATTATTATGCTGCAAGTTTCACAAATGTACACTTACTTTCAATGGCAGCCATCATGTTTTTTTTGTAAATTACAAATGATCCTTTAACCAATAGATAGAATTAGGAATTCCTTTTCTTTGATACCATGCAACTCCTTTCAAAAGGGTCTCATCTTTATTCATCAAATTTAGATTTACAGGAATGTGTGAGGCTGCACAATTCTAATTGGGTTTGAATGGTGAATGGTTTTTATTAAATACTTTAATCTTGTCTTTCAATTGAACGTAAAAGGTGCACCATTAAATTAAACATTGTATGTTAATTATTTCATCAATAAAAATTGAATAAGGATGATGAATAAGAATATCAATTATGAAAACAATCTCTTTTTGTGTGGACAACAAGACATTTGTTGAAATTAAATTCTTTCACCAGTAATCGTTTTGTAAAAGACACATAGTTAAATGTTAAAATATAAACACAAGTGCAATTGCACATTTAACTTGCACTTGATGATATGAAAAGATGTTTATTGGTATTTATTTCCTTAATTTTTTTAAAGTCTCAAGATTTTGTCTCATTATATTTTCTCTATAATTTATAATTTAAGAATGATGAATTGATGAATTAAGTAAAGTCATGCTCAAAAAACTAAATTAAATTGAGTCACTAGACTGAGTATTGCAATGGGTTGTCCACATTATTTATAGAACTAGATAATGTTGTGTGCTTTTATCTTTAAAATTTGATCAGATGTACAAAGCAACATTCCAGTTGAAGCATCAGGAATTGTTTACAAAAGGTTTTAACTATTTTTGTTTTATAAATTAAGATTCGTTTATTAAATTTAAATTTAAAATCTATTTAAAATATGTACAGTCGGTCTAAATAAATGGCTTCTTTCATTTCGTTGATCAGCTGACCTTAATGTGAAAGTAACTTTAGAATATTCTTGTACAACAATTTCTATAAAGGTTTTTATTCAATAAAAGCTTACTTTTATCAATCTGAAAATGCCATTGTGAGTGTTTAATAATGACATTGGTAACACAATCACACGCCTTGAATGTTCTCAGTTTTATGAACATTATGAACTCGACTTTTATTGTTGGTTACGATAAATCTAAGTGAATATTTAATGCTATTTTTCACGTTAGGTTTCTCTAGTAATAAGACATAGGAGTTTAGGTACGTGGATTGACTGTGCTAAATTTCATTATTTGAGGATGATGATATTTACTCACTGAGTTAAGTTGCTTAAAAGGCAAAATCTTTTTCATTTTAAAAATTGAGTTTAATTCTTCTGAAAAATTTTATTCAAATGGTTATCTTAAAAAATATTAAACTGAAATTTTTTGGTTATTATAAGAGAATTAATTATTCTTTAGTTCGAGAACTTTTGTTATTGGTCTTATGATTTTTAAATGGTTGAATTCAAATATTTTTTATGGTTTCGGCTTTGGTCGGACCGTGTTTAGAAGAAAAATGTAGACCCTGCAAGACATTGAATTGGATTTGCAACCTTGTCGAATGGTGAGACAAGTTAGTAAATTGTCTTTTCTATAGTTTTCTCATTGTAATAATTTCTCAAAAAGAATTTCAGTAGCTCCAATCTTTGGCTCAGCAAGCTCAGCAATTCATTAGCAAAAATTATTAACAAATAAGTCTATAATCTTTCATTCAATATTAAAAGATTCTTGCAGCATTTAGTATTGTTATAGTTGACGTTGTTGATGTCTGATTCTAAAAGGTAAAACAATAACGAAGGTGCAATCGAATTTTTAATATGAACTTTATTAATTATAAAAAAATTATTTATTTTTTCCTTTAGACATTATTTATAAAGCATTTGATTTTTTAAAAGAAAACCCCGTTTAAACGTTAAAACCATTCCTTGTACTCATCTTAAAAGGTATTTTATATTTATTTAATATATCACAATTTGCATTCAAATGTTCCATTCAACAATTTTAAATGTCTTCTCAGGAATTTGTGGATTCAGGTGAAGTTACCTGAGGATACTAACTAACTGTTGTTTTGTTTCGTTGATACCGGCATTCACGTTTTATTTGACTGAATTTCACTATTATTATGAGACAATGTTTCGAACAAAGCTTGTGAAGCTTTCAATTAGGCTGAATAAAAGGTTTCTATACAAATACGTACTCTAGCGGAAACGCATGCATGATAACTTTTTTAGCATTATAAAAGGCTTTGCTGTTTATAGTTTAATTAATTTTTTGTGGCCGTTTCATTTATAAATGTTTCTAGGTTGGACTCATGAGCGTGTCCTCAGTAAACAGTGAATTTTTCTGAAATAATCTGTAATTAAGCCACCAAAATTGTTGTTCCCCTGTCACCAAAGGTGTGCGAAACTCTGATGCACAATCATGACGTCTCCCCAAAATCAAATATCAACTCCGGCCTTCGGAACTGTACCAAACTTAACCTCACCAAGCGAAGCGTCGAGAGAAGACAACTTGTCAGTAGCGACTCCAACCGTCACCGACCGTAGCGACACCATTGAAAATAGTGTAGAAGCGAACGGAGAAAAAAGACGACCAAGGGAAGAAAATATGAATACCTCGGCAATGAGATGAAACTAATGTTCAGAGGAGCCAAGGTCACTCTGGTGCCGGTCGTGCTCACGTGGGATGGACTGGTCACTCGTCACTTCAAGAAATACATGGACCAACTTGGAATCTCCATGAAACTTCAAGCATACATACAAGCACAAACACTGAAACGCACTTGTGAGAGTATACTAGTCGACGCTCGCAAGGATGATCTCAGAAAACCGGTGGATAGCGATGAACTTAGCAGATTATTCGACACACTTGCAAACTAAAAATGCTTAATTTTATTTTGACTCTTAATTGTATTGTATAACACCAAACAAATAAAATACTCGTAAATGTTTCTTATTGAACTAGTACATTTCTTACAGTATCAGATAATCTTCAGTTGCCAGTTGTTTAAAATATAAATATAATTTTTTGATAATTCATAATTTTTTTCTCAATATGTTGGATAAAATAATAATAACCATTTTCAAACAAATTATTTATAAGCAATTTTCATTATCTCTATCTTCATTTTTCTGATTATGTCTGGTTTCCACGGAACACTTTTGAAAAGGTTTCTACAAGTAATTTTTTCTTAATTTACGTAATTTTCAATTATACTCATGATAAATATGAGTTGCGTCTGGTTCATAGTTGTCGTTATTTCAAAGGTCACATTTCATTTTATCATTCTCACATTTCAAGATAATTTTATTAATCAGGGCACTTACTAATGTCATTGTTTCTTTACTTAAGTTACTAAATGGCAATTTTTCAATATATTTTTCAATATATATTAGTTAGATTATAAAATCCTTTTCAAAAGGTATTTTTCTAAAGATATTAATTCAACCTCATGTTGTATTCAGAGTTTGGAAGATTAATTACTATAATGACTTTTATTATTATCTGTTTCTATTCGGAAGTGGTTTTATTTATAGTTGTTTATTTCATTCAAGTAATATTTGCGAGTCAACGCAAACTTTCGCGATCGCCAAGTAACAAAATATTTATGATTTCATATTTGATTTTAAAAATTGTTATCTAAGTGCAAATTCGAATGTATTAATCGATTTCTTATTTCTTAAAAAGGTTAAAAACAACATTAATTCTACCACACACAACTTATTCATAGATTTCAATTGAAAGTGTGTAAAGGCGTTTTGTTTTACAATCTGGAGAATGAAGTTTTAATTCACAAGTAGCATTTATGAGGAAATACATTGGTTACTAAAGTTTTTTATTTTTTTTTGTTTTTAAAATAAACATTTCTTTTTGAATTCGAGTTTTATGCAAATTAACGATACAAAATTCATTCCTTCTTCTTACCTGCCTGATATATGAGTAAATTTACTGAAGTCAAGTTAATAAGAAATAACATGAATTGCAAGTTGTAGATGGACCAGAAAATTATCAAGGTTTAACTTTTTTCAAGTTCGAGTAGATTACATGTGCTTTAATAAATTTCAATGTTTAAAGTGATATTCATACTTTTTTGGCTAGTTTTTCGGATAGCTTTGTAACATAGAGGTATATTATTAACAATAAATCAACACAATTCACGAATATTATTGGTACAAATTTCTAAATTAGTAGCCTTACCTGTAAAAGTACAACTTGTTCAGATAAATAAAGCACTTTTTCAAAAATGGTTTAACTTTTAATTTTGATAGCACTAATAGATACTACCACTTGCTTGTTCATTTATGCTAGTTGTACGATATTGATCTTAGACTCTTTTAAAAACATTCTCCTTAGTACTACAATTTAGTTTGAGATATCCATGAAAACAAAGGTCATTAATCGCATAATCATATAATTTCGTAATTTGTCTACTGGGGCGAAGTATTTTGGACATCGATGAAACTAGGTCTATCAGATAATATTTTTTAATTCTGAATAATCATATTTGTTCCAAAAATTGCTTTTTCTGGTGCCTGGTTCGTGGATCCTATGGCTCCAAAATGGGAACTATGGCAAGTTATACATCAAAATGCTCAGGAAGACGAGCCGAATCTATCTATATCACAATCGGATGGATTGGAGAAAATCCGGCGATAAAATCCTAGTGAAACTTCAGGTACCTAGCGGCGGTCCGACTCATTATGGAATGAAATCCTTAGACCCAATGTGGGATAGGATCCACGGACCCATTCATGTATAAGTTCCACCGATCAATTTGGGAGATAATCCCGAACCATTATTTGGGTGATAATCTCGAGCCACCATTTGGGAGAGTTATCCACGTCCTCCACGAATTTGTCTTAAACGAATCCAAGCAATCTTCCATCGTTTCGCTGTTTTCCCTACCACAAGGTTTTCAATATAAGTAATATATCTATCCTAACTATCTAACTATCAAACTAACTAATGGTTCTCGACCAAATCCTGTTATTTAAAGGTTTTATTATAAAAAGTTTTTTTCTATAAAATTAATTCGTAGTTTAATCTTTAAAACTTGACCAGACATATGTATAGACCATTCATTATACTACTCGTAAATCAACATTCTAGTTGTAATTATTTCAGATTGTTACAAAAAGATTTCACTAATTTTCTTCTAGAATTTAATTTTTTTAATTTTTTAAGTTAAAACCTTATTATAAATTAAATCTACTTTATATATTGTTTTCCATAGTCAAAACTAAGTCCTCTGTCAAGAGCAAACCTGGCTATTTTATATTACAATTCTAATGTCCGCTTCTAAGCCACATTCAAATTAATGAAGTAGAGATACAAAAGACTCTATCAGCGCTAATTCCCACCAAAACACACAAGCAGTCAATGGCAATGCTCTCACTTGTTACAAATTGTTTAGCCATATTTTTGTTTTTTGTTTATCTTCTGTTGTCACACGTTAAGGTTTAGTTAGTCAACCCAAAACACAATTGTTCGGTACGTAAACTAAAGTTTCGCATCTCAAGTATAGTCTTTCAAGAACAAGTATAGGTATCAAAATTCCCTCTAACTAACTATTGGTTAATTTAAAAAAAAGGTAAAGCAAAGTTGGGGCGTTGGACTTTGTATTAAAAATCTTTAGAAATAGCCAATTATAGATTCATTTTGAGTAGCACTAGTAGACGATATAGAGTGCATCATCCTTGTGGCAATTGAAATGATTGTAACGTAAACCTTTGGTTCTCAAGATAAAACTCGATAGTTTCAAAAAGTATTTCTTATTGCTTTCTTTTATATCAACTTGCAGGTTTGTCAAACGCGTACACACAATTTGAACAAAATCAGTTTGACTGTTTAGGATTGAGAATCTTGTTAAAACAATAATAATTGATTCAAAAAGTGACGGCCACTTTCGCCTGAATATCAAAGTATAACAGATTTGGACGAATTTGGAATAATAAACTTATTTTGTAGATTTTTATAAGGTGAATCTTGATATGCATATTAATCTGGTTACATTTTTTATTATTAAAAATCATTCGGGTTTTTAATAAACAATAATTGGTTTCAAAATAATCGCCGAATTCATGAAATTTCAATTTCAATTTTTTTCATTTGAATCAATAAAACTAACCGTTCTCATACTGTTTTGTCAATTGAATTATCTCAATCTTAATGTCCTTCATCTAAAGTAGCTTCTAGTAACAAAAATTTTTTACAATCCCAACTTGTTCGTTTTAAACGTTTTTAGCGAGACTCTTTTAGAGTCGCAAGCTTATGCTATAGTCATCGATTACTATACATAACGCCGAATCATCAAAACGCCGAAACATCAAAACGCCGAAACATCAAAACGCCGAAACATCAAAACGCCGAAACATCAAAACGCCGAATCATCAAAACGCCGAAAATCTTCCTCTGTTCCATACTTAAACAAAGTTGTCCAATCGACTCCTAGTCTCCAATTTAGTAAAGGACAACGCTTTCCGAAAGGAAATACATCCACATTATCAATTCCGAAAGGAATATAACATGTTTGCAAACAGCACACTCACTCTGTGCAGACATAAACAAACATCAGCTGTTTTGTGTTTTGTTTCAAATCAGCATTGATTTCGTCACTATCCGGCAAAATATTGGCCTTCTACACAAAAACAAAGTTTTCCAATCGATTCCTCGTGTCCTATTTAGTAAAGGACAACATTTTCCCGAAAGAATTTAACCGCACAATTTCAATTCCGAAAGGTATTTGAGACTTATTGATTCAAATTAAATTTGAAATTTCTTGTTTTCGTCACAGTCTCCCTAAATATTGGATCCGTACAACAACAACAAAATGTTGTCAAATCGATTCAGCGTAATAGAATTGATAAGAATCAACATTTTCGGAAAGAATATAGTTGCATAATTTAAATTACGAGAGGGTAAATGATACTTTTTGATTGGATGGTAAAACAAAATTTCATGTTCTGGTCACTTTTCCTCCAAAACTTGAATTCTTAGGCCGAAACAAAGTTGTCCAATCGATTCAGCGTACTTGAATTGATAAAAATCAACATTTTCCGAAAGAATTCAATAGCACATATTCATTTCCGAAAAGGTATTTGAAACTTTTTGATTCGATTTTAAAATAAAATTTCGTGTTCTGGTCACTTTTAAGCCAAAACTTGAATACTTAGACTCAAAAAAAGTTGTCCAATCGATTCAGCGTAATAGAATTGATAAGAATCAACATTTTCGGAAAGAATATAGTTGCATAATTTAAATTACGAGAGGGTAAATGATACTTTTTGATTGGATGGTAAAACAAAATTTCATGTTCTGGTCACTTTTC
The DNA here is from genome assembly GCA_023373905.1 of Rhizoglyphus robini. Lineage (NCBI taxonomy): Eukaryota > Metazoa > Arthropoda > Arachnida > Sarcoptiformes > Acaridae > Rhizoglyphus > Rhizoglyphus robini. The sequence goes on along the minus strand of JAKIJQ010000040.1, from coordinate 589,405 downwards.
CACCAAAACTTGAATTCTTAGGCCGAAACAAAGTTGTCCAATCGATTCAGCGTACTTGAATTGATAAAAATCAACATTTTCCGAAAGAATTCAATAGCACATATTCATTTCCGAAAAGGTATTTGAAACTTTTTGATTCGATTTTAAAATAAAATTTCGTGTTCTGGTCACTTTTAAGCCAAAACTTGAATACTTAGACTCAAAAAAAAGTTGTCCAATCGACTCAGCGTACTCTAATTAATAAAAATTGTCATTTTCCGAACATATTCAATCCTCCAATTTCAATTCCGAAAAGGTATTAGATACTTTTTGATTGAATTGTAAAAAAAATTTCATGTTTTGGTGACAGTCTCCCGAAATATTGGACTCGTACACCAAAAGAAAGTTGTCCAATCGATTCAGCGCACTGTAATTAATTAAAATCATGCTTTTCCGAAAGAATTTAAAAGCACAATTTCGAATCCGAAAAGAATTAGAAACTTTTTAATTCCATTTTTAAAATAAAATTTCGTGTTTTCGTCACAGTCTCCCGAAATATTGGACTTTTAGACCGAAACAAAGTTGACCAATCGATTCAGAATACTCTAATTGATAAAGATGAACATATTCCGAACAAATTTAATCGTACAATTTCGAATCCGAAAAGTATTTGTCACTTTTTGATTCGATTGTAAAATAAAATTTCGTGTTTTCGTCACAGTCTCCCGAAATATTGGACTTTTAGACCGAAACAAAGTTGCCCAATCGATTCAGCATACTCGAATTAATAAAAATCAACATTTTCCGAACAAATTTAATCGTACAATTTCGAATCCGAAAAGTATTTGTCACTTTTTGATTCGATTGTAAAATAAAATTTCGTGTTTTCGTCACAGTCTCCCAAAATATTGGACTCGTACCTAAAATCTAAGATTGCCAATCGATTCAACGTCCCTTGTTTAGTAAAGGACAACATTTTCCGAAAGAATTTAATTGCACAATTTCCATTCCGAAAGGTATTAGAAACTTTTTTTTCATTCCGAAACTTGAAATTTCAAGTTCACTCGTCATTCCAGCAATATACAGGACATGTACACCAAAACAAAGTTGACCAATCGATTCCTGGTACCTCATTTGGTAAAGGACAACACTTTCCGAAAGGAAATAGATCCACAATCTCTTGTCCGAAAGGGTTTCGGCGTTTTGATGATAGAATCCAAAAAATGAATTTTCGTGTTTTCTGCCTCATACTGAACTTTTATCCCAAAACAAAGTAGTCCAATCGATTCAGCGTCACTTTTTTAGTAAAGAACAGCTTTTTTGAACTGAAATAGTTGCACAATTTCAATTCCGAAAGGAATTTATCACTTTTTTCGGCGTTTTTTTTTGTCGAACACATGTTGCATCGAGCATATGTCGTAAGCTGTAAACAAACACACGACTGACGCGTGCCATCAGTGCTTTAACAAAGAGCTCCTTTGTTCTCCGCACCACAGGTGGTCGTGTGCTGTGTCTGTCAGCAGCACACTCACTCACTCGCACAGTCAGTGCTGTAATTGTTACTCTGCGCTGCAGACGTAAACAAACATCAGCTGTTTTATGTTTTGTTTTGAAACATATTTTTGATATTGTGCATAATCAACCAAACCGGACACATTTGGCTGGAAATTTGAATGTGATGTGTTTGTGGTGAATCTTCACAAACTACTGCAAACATAGGAACAATGCTAAAAGCTTTATTTGGGATACTTTACACCCAAAACCCAGCACCTTCACTAATGAATTCCTTTACACTGATATTAGTATATATTACTGTATTAGTAGTCACTTTCCTGTAAAAATCTGTACTTGTACCCCAAAACAAAGTTGTCCAATTGATTCATCGTGTCCCATTAAGTATAGGACCACTCTTTTCAAACGAATACAGATTCACAATTTCAATTCCGAAAGGTAATAGTCATTTGTTCTGATTCAGAAACTTGAAGTTATGTGTTTCCATCACTTTCTTGTAAAATTCTGTACTTGTATGCCAAAACAAAGTTCACCGATTGATTCCTCGTGCCTCAAATAGTAAACGAGAACTCATTCCGAAAAGAAATAGATCCACAATCTTTTGTCCGAACGGTTTTTGGTTGGGTTTTCGGCGTTTTGATGATAAAATTATTTTGTCGAAGACATGTTGAGTCGAACATGTGTCGCATAACAATGCATGAACAAAGAGCTAAGCTCTATTGTTGTCCGCTCGCAGTGTGCGAGAGTGAATTGTGTGTGTCAACAACACACTCATTTTCCTCTACAGAAGAACGAGACCACCTGCTGTGATGAGTGTGCTTTGTTTGAATAAGAACAGTAGAGCTGCACAGCGGGTGACTTTTCGGCGTTTTGATGATTCGGCGTTTTGACGATTCGGCGTTTTGATGATTCGGCGTTTTGTAGGGATACGATAGTCATCGTGTCTGTCCGTCCGTCTGTAAACCTTTGTCCATATTCTGAGAGAACCGTAAACCCTAAAATTACCAAATTTGGCATACATACACTAGGGAGTATATGTAATTGACCAGTCAAACCAAAACTGGGCGCCATGGATCATGACGCCCATTCTGGTGACAAATGTATTCTGAGAGAACCGTAGGTCATAAAATTACCAAATTTGGCATACATACACTAGAGAGTACATGTAATCGAATAGTCACACCAAAACTGGGCGCCACGGATCATGACGCCCATTCTGATGACAAATGATATTTCTTAGAAAACCGTACTATCTAGAATTGAAAAATTATGGATAGATAAACTTGTGAACATATGTAATCGAATAGTCAAAATTAACTTGGGCGCCATGGAACATTACGCCCAATTCTGGTAGAGCCAAGTTTAAAAAAGATTTTTGTGGTCAAAACGTGGAAAATGATGAAAAAATGTGTTACACATTTTAAATAAAAATATTGGTCCCAATACACCTCTTTAGTGATCCAAATGGATCAAATAAAGTCGTTTTAAAAGTTTCTCAGTTGATAGTTTAAGTTCCTATTTTATTTTTAAGAGTCTCGCACTTTGCCTGGCTTGCCAGACAATCTTATTAACTCTATTTTCGATAGCACTAATAGATAATACTATGTGCTATTATCAGTCATTCATCTCGCAATCATATTCTTTTTTAGGTTTTATTAGAAGTTAACAGGTTTCATTAAACTGGCACAATTGTAACAATGACATTAAATCAAGCTTTGTCGACTTTAAAATATGCTTATGTATTTTTCGAATTCCAGATCGTTAATGTTTTTTTCTTGTTAAAGAAAAAATTAACTTCGGAATTGCAACGTCTTTTAAAAAGGTTTTATAAATATGAATTTTTTGGACAATTGTTCAATGTATTCCAACTATTTTTTAACTAGTAAGCCTTTGCTAATGGTCATTTAAATGGTAATAGAAATATTAAACGTAACCACAATCTGCAATATATTAAAATGAAAAATGAAAACTGGCCGTTGTCTTCATTGTCGTCTTGATTTTATTAAAGCATTCTGATTGGTTGTATTGTGTCAAATATCAACCCTGGGCAAAGCCAGTTGGCACATTTTAATATATTTTATAGTGTCCACTTCTTGTATCATTTATTAAACTATCATCATTAACCATATGACAGGTAAATAAATTTTTTTCTGTTTTCATCAGATCCCTTACATGTCAATTGAATTCGTCTTTGTCCGTTATACCCAAAACATGATATAAATCAAAATAAATATATTTTCTTCAATTCATAGATTTTTTAAGTAAGATTTGTTGCTATCAAAAAATTATTTTTAAGTAAACCATAAAATTTATTTATTTAAACATTATTCGAATTATTCCAGTTACTAAAAGGTAGCTTTTTTTGTTGCTTGCAGATGGTGTCATGCCATTCAGGTATATTGAACATATTTGGTTACATTCACAACATTAAATGCATTAAGATTAGAATTTATGTTTAACTTTTTATCTTTAATTTTTGTTTTTATCTCATACCAATAAACAATAATAAATAACAATTTAATTAGTAACCACGTTTCTTTTTTCACTGTATCAAAGGTAACTTATCAATTTATTTAAGAGATTACACAGTTATATTTGATTGAATGGAAATACTGGAGTTATCATAAACGGTATTTTCATCAACTTCTAGTTGTCAAGATGATGGCTCCCTCACAATGACCACTCAGAGCCATTCTTTGCGTCGCATTCTACTACTCGTAGTATTATTTTGTATTCTAAACCATCGAGCCAATTCGCCATTTTCTTGCGGACCAAGTTTTGAAGAATCCACGAACCGAAAACTGTAAAGAATAAATCTTCATTATTTTAATTTGCCATTTTTGCCACTCACCATCTTTAAAAAACAATAGTTGCTGTTCTGTTTGACTTGTTATTATTAAATATCTAAACTTTTTTATAATTCAATCAATCGCCCCCATCAGTATATTTTCTTTTCAATTTTAAAGGAAATTTATTTAAGTTGTCTTCTAACAACAAGAAGTGTTCGATTTAGATAAATGGGGATTTCCCTCGGTTTTCATTAAGATTAAATGTGTTTAAATTGCGTAGTGAATGGAAGTGAAATTTTTAAAAGTTTTTATAAATGTGAATATTATTGGATAATTACTCACTGTATTCCAACTAGTTTTCTAATTAGTAAGCATACGCTTATGGTCATTTAAATGGAAAAATGTTAAACGTAATTTCAATTATATTTTAAAAAAATGAAAAAGTTGTCGCTGTCTTCATCGTTGTCTTGATGGTATTGAAGTGTTCTGACTGGTTGCTTTGGGTCAAACATTAATGTACACACTTTAATCATTTTATAAACTTAATCTTACTTTTACAAGTAAAACAAATCACGAATATTTTCAAACTTTTAAATTAGTAGCTTAACCTGTAGAAATACAACTTGTTCAGACATACCAAACTTTATCATCGTAATTACAAAAAGGTTTTTATCTTGAGATTAAGATTGAAAATTTAAAATTAAGATTCTCATATATTTGAAACAATTATGACATTAAAACAATGTTCAATTTAGATAAATGAGTGTTTTTCTCGTTCATCTGAACTTAATTGTAAAGTAGCTTCATATAACTGGATATTTTCGTTCATGTAAATATTATTTCAAACGAATGAAAAGCTTTTATAAAGGTTAAAATTAAAAATTTAATTTAAATCAGTTTCTTTAAGGGGCCATACTTTAACAATCGCGAGGCCGAAAGGCTTTTTACACAGCGCGCGGCCGAAATGGTCAAATTTGACCCAAAACTTTGGAATTGATTTAAATCAGGTTTTGATTACTTAATATGCCACTTTTGGTGTTAAATATATTCTATGACTCATCAATATTAATTTGAAATACATTTTGTGTAAAAATATTAATCTGATTACTGATAAGATAAGATTTTGTAAAACTAGTCAAAATTTTACTAGAAAGTCATTCAACAATTTATTTTTTTATTTGTGGTTTGCAATTGTATTTTCTTGATATTATGCATTATTTGTGTAGAAAAATGTCTTTAGTTTTTAATTCAGTCATTAAATTTAGGAAAAATCATCAAATAATCGCTATCAGATCAGATCAGATGAAAAATCTATTTGATATATGACGGTTGACTTCACTGCATTCTGAAATCTTATCAAAATAGATCGTTATCAGTAAGTGGTATTGCAAAAATACACTCAAAATTGCCTATATTCCTATATAATGTTGATATATTTTCTAGATAAGCCAGATTATAACCCAATTCAATGTAATCTGATGGCCACGCAGAGAAGGCAACTTTTAGGAGAAGCACTACCAAAGGCACAGAGAGTAGCGTTTTGAGAAGATTTTTCAAAAAATCGAGTTTCCTATCTCCCTAATTAGTCATATTTAAATTATTTAAAAAATCATGCTTAGAGATAACATTGATAAGATATCATATTCCAAATTTCAACCCAATATTCTAAAAGAATTTCGAGTAAAAAATTATCAAAGTTTTATGCAGTGACACTGTTTTATCAATGATCTGATAAGATTTTTCAATTTTTCTTTTTGTTGGATTATGTGATTTGCAAAGAAAGTCAGCTAGACAAAAAATTGATATGTTTGAATATAGGATTTAGGCGTAGTTACAAAAATACAGAACTTTGGGTCAACTTTGACCATTTCGGCCTCGCGATTGTTAATGACGTCATCAGCATAGGGTGTATGGGGGTATTTGAGTGCTGATGACGCTTTGATGACGGTGAGAGAGGGGGTGTTTAGCCCTCGATGACGTCATCAAGGCTTTTTTAAGTAAAACATAAAAACTCAGTGAAAATACAAATTTTAAATTTTTGTAATCAGTGTTGTAAGCCATTTCGAAGCAGCATCGATCGAGTGTTGCAACTTGCAGGATCGTTTTTTGCCACCTCCAGTTTTGTTTCCTCAAAGAGAAGAAGGGCCATTTGCATCTACTGATATCGAATTAGAAACAGGACAATTTATCTCTCTTTAACAAAAAATTTGCTTGTCATCGTTCCTCTTATCTACAGAATTCAAATTTTTACCATTTGATTACTATTGTCCATCGGTTCATCACAAAATATGATCTCAAGTCTGTAAAAAGTGTGATGTCTATTTTTGTACACAGAAAGCAATAAAGTTGCATACTCCAAAATGTGTTCTTGATTAATCCATGTCAGAATCGGATCAAGAAACTGATGACGATACTCAAATTGACGAGGATACTGAAATTGACAATAATTTTGCCTTTGATGATTAGACGGTGATCACCTTTGAGTACCAATTTTGACGATTGACCAAATTACAACTCCGTTTTATATGAAAGAAAATCCGAACTCGCATCCGTTCCTTGACCTTAATCTCTAGTTCTTACTTTAAAAGAGGATTATATCTAAGATAACTTGTTTGATTGTATCCATCAATAAATTAACTAAATATAATATGTTTGTCTATGATGACGTCATTTTTAGGGGGGAGGGTATGGGTATGTCAGATGATGACGGTTTGATGACGAGGGAGTATGGGTGTATCGAAAATCCCAATTTTGTGATGACGTCATTAAAGTATGGCCCCTAAGCTTTAAGTAATTTTCGGTTAATTTATGTCAGGTCGTAGCACAGAGAATCAAGGCGACAGATAAAACAGATCAGATTTAATAAAATAATTCACAAATCAAAGAAATAGATCAGTTCAGTTCAATGTCATGACATAAAAATCAAAATCAAAATTCAAGATTAATCCTCAACTCACACTGACTGTCTTTCTATTTCTGTTATGTTTATATGTAGTTGCATTACTAAACATTTCGAATTCCATCTATTGCTTGTGTAGAAAATGTAGAAATAATGTACTGAACTGACATTTATTTAGCTTTTTATTATTATTTCCTAGTTAATTACAAATAGTCTTAAAACGGATTTCTTTGAATTTGGATTGTTTTTTTCAAGTTTTACGAAGCAAGTTACATGATAGTTGTTTATTTAGTTATGAGACAGCATAGGTAGAGTGACACGAGTGATGACTATTTTCACATCAACATGAGACTTTGGAGATCAGTGACGCTTGAAAAAGATTGATAGAATAGCGAATAAGCCACTTTCTCGTCATCTTAATTATTTCATACACTTAATCCTTTTCTATTAGTCATTCCCAATATTAGAGGCCAGAGTAGTAATTTTGAAACAGCAGAGATGTCGTTACTTGCCAAGCAGATAAATCAACTTTTCTGTGATAACAAATAGCACACAAATGAATACGAATGACTCATCGATAAGACTTGTGAAGTCGATTTTTTATATGATCGCTAGTAACGACATCTCTGCTGTTACAAAATTACTACTCTGGCCTCTCCGTTAATATTGGAAATGACTAATAATAAAATGTACTTCATTTTCACACATCACACATTGATTTAATTTCATTTAATATGATATCGACAGTAATTTTATAAATGGTTATTTAACAATTGTTTTGTTTTTGATAAGAAAGAAATGATAAAATATTTTAGATCAGTGCTTCTATAAAAGTGAGCTTAAGTTATCTTAGGAATCAAATGTTAAGTAGTGACGTGTAATGAACTAATGTGTAATTTTAAAAATGGTAAAGCTTTGGGGCGTGGAACTTTGTATTTTAAATATTCTCTTTTGCATTCAAAGTGCAAAAATAAAAAAAATGTTTATAGTTTAATTCTCGTAATTTAAAAAGTTAATTTTCTTTTCAATTTGAAATACAAGTTCAATTTATTTTAATATGAATCAGTAAAACAAACTAGTCTGATCCTGTTTTGTCAATGGACTTATCCTAATCTTATTGTCTCTCATCTAAAGTAGTTTCTAGTAATAAGAATTTATCAGGTATTTATCAGCTGACATCTGTATAGTTTTTAATGGTTTTAACTATAATATCGATAGCACTAATAGATAATACCACGTGCTATTATCATTCATTCATCTCACAATCAATCTTTCTTGACTTTAAAATAAATATGTTTTGCCTAATTAAATTTGTTAATCTTTTTTGTTAAAAAATACGTAAGTGAATGTTTTGAAGGTCTGGAACACATCTTTTAAAAAGGTTTTATAAATATTAATATTTTTGGACAAATGTTCAATCTATTCCAACTATTTTTCAAATTACTAAGTTTTTACTTATGGTCATATAAATGGAGAAATATTAATTAGCACAACCTCCATTATATTAAAATGAAAGATGGAGTGTGGTTGTTGTCTTTGTCGTTGTCGTTATGGTATTGAAGCGTCCTGATTTGTTGTTTTAGGTTAAACATTATCACTGGGCACATTTTAATCTTTTTTAAAACTTAATTCTTACTTAATTTCTCATTCTCATTCAATTTCTTTATCTTCATAATTTCTTTCTTAAATCTTACAAATTGAATTGGTTCTACTTTTAGATTATGACTGGTTATTAAACAATTGTTTTTATAAACTTTCTTGTGTCTAAAAAGAAAGCAACGATTGGTTACTAGATTGAGATAACGCAAGCACAAAAAACAGATATTTTTCACAAAACAAACATTTCCCGCTAATCGTTGATGGTTTTAATTTTTCCGATTTACGACAATCAATTTGCTTCATACTGAATCCATAATTGCGATTGGAGAAGGCGAGTTTTGAGTCTTTTGGGTGACCGATGAGAACTGTGACATCTAAAACGGTAATTTTATTAATTTGAATTTATATTTGAAGTTTATTTATTTATTTTTTGATGACATAATATACAAACGTCAAGAAGCGCTGTAAGTTTGACCATGAGGGATTTAAAAAGGTTTTTTTTATTTAATTTTAATTCTTAAATCACAATTTTTCTTTTCGATTGAATAATTTTCAGAGCTCTTGCTGGGCTCTGTGGTGTAATGTGCGGTTTTCTGTGTATTAAAATTGACTGTTGTATGTTGCTCAAAAGATGGCAGTACAAACGTCAACTAAACTTAAACTAAGCTTGATAAGACATCACAGGGGTTTAAACTTTCGTATCAGCATTCCTTTGCATATTAAAGTGGGTTTTCGGTTTAAAATTTTTATTTTCTTTTATCATTTTATTGATGGTGTTTTCATTTCTCGATTAAACCGTCCCCGCCTTAAGAAGAAAACAATTGCAAAATATCATAGATTTGGTTCTTATTTAAAATTTTTCTCCTCTTTCTCTTTGTCTCAACTTTTTTTAAATATAAAAATAAATGTGCTACTGCGCAGTTTTACTTTATTTATATTATTTATATTCTGATTTAATTCTGATTTAAAATAATTTTTAAATCCCATATTAGATGTTAAGTTTCACCACTCTACTTCAAAGGTCTCATTTTATTTTCTTCTATATTCAATTTCACTTCAAGTTGACAAATGCAACTGTTAAGAATCTTGGAGTATCTCATTTGTGAAGAACCAAGCGCTTATCTCTTCTGTGAACAGTGCCACGGGCAGACCATTTTAAAGGAGCACATCAACACAGTACCTTGTTGACTTTCTTGAGTGCTTCTAGATCTAGACCTTGACCTGACTTGTTGTGCGACTAGAATTGCGCAGAATTTAGCATTTTTTAATCTATCTAGCTTCATCTGTCTTCTCAATGAAACTCAACATATCAACGATTCTATTTCGATCAACAATTTTAAAATGTTCAAAGGTCACATGTACGTCTAAATATTATCCATAGAGACATTCTTTTCTTATCTTTTTCTCTTCAATATTAGATTATATTCCCTTTAGTTTTATTCTTACAAAAAGAAATAGCATAAATTAAAATTTTAAATAATCCTATCAATTATAAAGGTTTTATTATTTCGAGCACTGATATCAATATAATAGGCATGTGCTTTTGTATGACGTTTCAAAATGATATTTATTCTTGCTAGTTTTTTGTATCATAAATGTATAACACTTTATTTAACCTTAGGTTTACAAAAGGTTTTAATCAATTTCCTTTAAGTTTCAGATTAGGTTTTAAAGAATTAAAAGTCTCTCTTTTATTGAATTTGAATTACAATTGAGTGTGTTCTTTTCCATCTAAGTAAATGGTTTTCTTCTTTTCCTCTATATTTTGATCTCAATAAAGTAGTAAAGTAATCAGATTTTTTACAGTCGTATATTTTATGTATGAAAAAATGATTGATTACTTAATTCTGCGCCTTAATTCTATTGCGAGAAAAAAAACGAATACAATAAAAAAACGTTGATCATTGATGATTTCAAACTTACAAAACCTATAATTCTCTGCATTTTTCTTTTCAAAATCGTTCTGAACAACTTGAAGTTTTGTAAATATTCAATAGCGACTAGTATCCCAGTTTAAATTTTAAGGTAATGTCTATTGCCTATAATTTTTTTTCTATATTTAAAGTTTGATAAAAAGTTGAATTTAGAATGTGCTTTAGTAAATGGCGAATTAATCAAAATTATTATTTCTGACTCACTGACTCGCTTACTTACTTGAATTCAATAACTTTACTTTTACAGTCTTTTACAAGTTTGACTCAAACAAATCAGGAATCTTCAGAAATTTTCAACATTCAAATCTTCCATATCCCAATCCTCAGTACCCAACGTAATAACAACTTTATCCCACTCAAATAGAAAAACAATTTATCACAGCAGCAATATATAGTCTCAGATAACATTATACCACTTGTTGGAACATACTTATCTTGATCATTTCTTAAATGTTTTATTTTTTATTCACAATGTTTTTATATGTAACTTCCGTTTTATAGTTGTATCGTTTTGGTGAATTTCAAATGGTCAATACTAACCTTTTCCAATAAATTATTTGTGAATAATTTTTTGATCCATCTGTTTTGTATAAAAAGATTTCGATTTGAACATGTTTGCAACGCATTTGCGATACAAACATAATTTGTACAATAATGTAAGCAATTTTCTTATGAGGAATAGTTTTACTGTGATTGTATTTCTTTTCCAGTTTCCATAAAGGTAAGTACAAATTAAAAATTTGTTTAATGTATAACAAATGGGTTTAACTATATTTAAAAAAAATAATATTCTATAGCATTATTTTTAATTAGAAATACATTTTAAGTTTGAAAATGTGCTCAATTAAATTAATTGAATTAAGGATAAAAATCTTTCCCATTTATTTTTAAGATCATCTGAGCTTAAAGAGAATATCGTAAATTTATTTTCATTAGAAAAATTTCCTTTTGTAGACTTTGGAGACATATAATTGGTTTCACAAACATTTTTATAAAGCTTTTAGACTATTAATGAATTTTCATTGATTTTTTAAATTTGTACATTAATATTTGCACCATTAGGAGTAGATGGCGCTACTTTTAAATATAACAACGCATATTGCGGTATTTTTTATTTCTTTTCTTTCTTACTTACCTTGTATCAAATGCACAAACACCAAGAAACGTTGTTAGTTTAACATATAACTAGGCCTATAAAATATAATTTTCAATCCTCTTAGAGGGGTCTTTAGCGTAATGTGCTGTTTCTGTATTATAAAAATTGTTGGTATATAGCACAATAGATGGCAGCACAAGCGCCGATTTTTTAAAGTTCGAATTAACAATTTAGATTCTCGTAAATATATTTTATAAATGGTCCTCTAACGGAAACCCAATGCATCATAACAATGATGACAAAATTGTCTTTTCAGTTTGTAATCAAAAAATATTCATTATGTTTATTTCTCAACTCATTAAATGGCACTGCGTTCAGATGATTTAAAAATAATTTTTTTATTATTAAATTAAATAAGATTGTCTGGCAAGCCAGGCAAAGTGCGAGACTCTTAAAAATAAAATAGAAACTTGAACTATCAACTGAGAAACTTTTAAAACGACTTTATTTGATCCATTTGGATCACTAAAGAGGTGTATTGGGACCAATATTTTATTTAAAATGTGCAACACATTTGTTCATCATTTTCCACGTAGTGACCACAAAAATCTTTTTTTAAACTTTACGCCCAATTCTGGTGGCGATATGTTCCATGGCGCCCAAGTTAATTTTGACTATTCGATTACATATGTTCACAAGTTTATCTATCCAAAATCTTTCAATTCTAGATTGTACGGTTTTCTAAGAAATATCATTTGTCACCAGAATGGGCGTCATGATCCATGGCGCCCAGTTTTGGTCTGACTATTCGATTACATATACTCCCTAGTGTATGTATGCCAAATTTGGTAATTTTAGGGTCTACGGTTCTCTCAGAATACATTTGTCACCAGAATGGGCGTCATGATCCATGGCGCCCAGTTTTGGTCTGACTATTCGATTACATATACTCCCTAGTGTATGTATGCCAAATTTGGTAATTTTAGGGTCTACGGTTCTCTCAGAATACATTTGTCACCAGAATGGGCGTCATGATCCATGGCGCCCAGTTTTGGTCTGACTATTCGATTACATATACTCCCTAGTGTATGTATGCAAAATTTGATAATTTTAGGGTCTACGGTTCTCTCAGAATACATTTGTCACCAGAATGGGCGTCATGATCCATGGCGCCCAGTTTTGGTTTGACTAGTCGATTACATATACTCCCTAGTGTATGTATGCCAAATTTGGTAATTTTAGGGTCTACGGTTCTCTCAGAATATGGACAAAGGTTTACAGACGGACGGACAGACACGATGACTATAGCATAAGCTTACGACTCTAAAAGAGTCTCGCTAAAAATATAAACCGGTTAAAAAACATTTAAATTCAATACAATTAAAAGCGTGCATGGGTACCGTATTTCGGTTTTTAAAAATATCTCACACGATCATTTTAGTTAAATTTTAAAGATTAGGATCTTTATCTCATCATTCTTAAAGGTTTCAATTCTAACTAAACCCCAAATTGTTTTGATCAGATATGCAGATAATCATTAGACCCATGATATGAATTAGTGCTTAAATTGAAAAGATTTTTTTAAATTTAAAACATTCTGATGTGAATCGATGCGATATATTTCAAAGGTTAAACAAAAATAAAAACATGGGCTTTTAATTTGCACATTATTAAAGATTTTACCTTAAACATTACATTCACAAACACAATTATGAGAATAATCAAAAGAAATCAAAACGTTAATTTTCCACATAACTGCATCACTAAAAATTTTATTCATCAGTCTAGAAAAGGTGTTTTAATTTCGAATTTCACATTGCAAGATTTCAAGTGTTTTTTTCAAGGTTACGAACCAACTGATTAAGGTTTTTATAAAAAGGTTTCAATGTGTGTAACTTTATTGTATTCAACTTATATGAATATTATATTATATAACAGATATCATTATTCATGTCATCAGATTAATTTAGCCATTGATAATATCACACTCATGAAGTAAATCGTGTTAGAATAGTGAATAGATACACTTGTTCATTAGTGAAATTAAATGTTGAAACACCAAGACATACTCTGATATTTATAGAAATAATAATTAATCTAATAGCATATTAGTTACATAATAAAATTCACTTAAAAATAACTCACAATTGTCAGTCACTCATCAATAAGAACGGGTTTCAAAATATTTTTCCATTTTTTTCAGTTAAAGATTGTAATTGAATTGTCTTTGTCAGTTTGTCACTTTTCTCATAATAAAGGTTTTAATTCAAGTGTATGTTGTATTGCTTAGCAGATACGACACATTCCATACTTTAGAATTTGAACTAAACTTAGATTTATTATTAGCTGAATGTAATCAAGACACGCCCATTAATGTTACGGAAATTTGCTACAAGTCACTTGATAGAACGCACACTATTGGAATGGGCGAATGCATTATAACCCATAAAATTCGTTTATTTAAAAATTTTTACTTAAATTTTTTCCAGTTGCTAAAAGGTATTTTTTGTTACTTGGCAAATGGTGTCATTGTTTTTCTTAGGTTTATTGATTGAGTTAAACATTGATTAAGTTGATTTATCCTTTAATCAGTTTCATAAACCCTGTTGTTTTTTCACTAACACAGAAAAAGTTCACAATTTTCAAGTTCAAACGTTTCATGTAAATGTCAACGGTAAAGCAAGGTTTCGGTGTATGATGTGGTACTTCGTAACCAAAAAGTAGTAGTTGACCGAGCAAGGGCTGACACTAGAGGGAGCTCGCTTTCGTTCAGTTCATTTTACAGGGTTCTGCAATGATGTTTGTTGTTGCGCAGAATCTCAAGGAGAGGACTGCATTATGTTTGTCTATATTATTGCTCATACTGCTCAGGGCCCGAGTAAACGAGTGATTTAACGGCAGACGCAGTCTAGAGGTTGACCGTCGTTCGGCCGGACACTGTCATACTTCCTCCATGTAAGCCAGTTGGTCAGGCACGCGGAAAAGGCTCACGGGAAGCGGATTGTATATTGTTATGGTATCTGCCGCCAATTGACCGTTGGCGTGTGAGTGCTCGATGCGTACTTTCGTTATCTCGTGACCTCTGACCGAATGCATTTAAGCTCACTCGATGCGTGTGTTGGCTCGTTATGCAGTTTGTCTGTTTGCTTGGTTTGCGATGCCGTGCCGCAAGTGGTCGTTTCAGTGGAAGGGACAATTCAAGGACATATGTAGTGAGTTGGTGCATTGCCGCTTTCATATGATTTTGTCGCCCGACTCGAGTTGCTGTCCGCGTCTCACCACCGACCATAAAGCCCATTTGAGCGCGCAATCGTTGTTGTTTCGTTTCTTTTCTTTTCGTTACAAATTAGACTTTCTCGATCTTTCTCGTCCTTGGAACGTTTGCCTAACGAAACTCATCTTCTCATCATGTGCACACAGCTCACCCGTCGCCTAGCCCCCCGAGCTCACCCTTTAGCCGCACTCAACGACGACAGGAAAATTCCGCGTATTGCAGCCTTCTCCCGCTCTCTGCTGTAATATAACCTTTGCACTCATTTGTCATTTTTAATTGCTTCCATACACACTCGCCCTCTATGCAAATAGTGTGTGTGCTCTTATATATTCTCGTTCATCCTCATTTTGTACTTCACTTGTCCACTGACTGTCCGTGCATAAAGTTCACTCTCAGTGGCCCAATTCCTATCGATTAGCGAACCAAACAGTCGCATTGTAAGTTTGTGTTCGCATTTGCTGTCATTTACTCTTGTGAAGGTTTTTACCGTGGTTTTGCTCTGGCCACGGGTTTTCCCTGGACCGGTCCACTAGTACCGTTCCGAATTTCATCGTTAATATAAAGAGCTAAAAACTAAACTTGAAGTGTGTGATTTATTTGGTCAGTAAATGTCGTGTGTAGTTTGCCCGTGGAGTACCACATATGACACTTAACTAAACTTGATAAGTCATCACAGTTTTTTTTAAATTCCGGTGTCAGTTTTCCTTAGCGTATTAAAACGGTTTTTCGCTTTTTTAAAAACATTTTTTTAATTTTATCATTTTATTAACATTTTAAACGATTTCCCTTTTTAATATCATGAATTATTAATGTCAAGTAAGGTTAGGACAAGTACAATTTACAGATGAAAGTTATTGACGGACAAGCAAACATTCATCGACTATTTATGATGATAAGACTAACATTTCCTCCCAACAATTTCATAGATCATCAACTGTGAATAAACGATAGTGATAAGCGGGATCATTTTCTGACAGTTTCACCATTAACAGTTTCAACAAAATCGAAACTTCCAAGAAAATACTTCTATTAAAAATTGTTTTAACTTTTTTCTCGATCACATTACCTTAATTGGTTCAATAAAAAAAATATTTGATGTGTTTCCTTAAACTGTAATGGTTTTAATTATATTATCAAGTTGAAATTACAACGTACTATTGTCTGTCATTCATCTCATAATCATATTTTTAGTTCTAAGTTAACGATGTACGGTAATCACGATTATAACTGTTTCATTAAACAGGTGAAATAATCGTATCCCTACAAAACGCCGAATCATCAAAACGCCGAATCGTCAAAACGCCGAATCATCAAAACGCCGAAAATCACATCACAGCAGGTGGTCTCGTTCTTCTGTAGAGGAAAATGAGTGTGTTGTTGACACACTCACAATTCACTCTCGCACACTGCGAGCGTACAACAATAGAGCTCTTTGTTCATGCATTGTTATGCGACACATGTTCGACTCAACATGTCTTCGACAAAATAATTTTATCATCAAAACGCCGAAAACCCAACCAAAAACCGTTCGGACAAAAGATTGTGGATCTATTTCTTTTCGGAATGAGTTCTCGTTTACTATTTGAGGCACGAGGATTCAATTAGTGAACTTTGTTTTGGCATACAAGTACAGAATTTTACAAGAAAGTGATGGAAACACATAACTTCAAGTTTCTGAACCAGAACAAATGACTATTACCTTTCGGAATTGAAATTGTGAATCTGTATTCGTTTGAAAAGAGTGGTCCTATACTTAATGGAACACGATGAATCAATTGGACAACTTTGTTTTGGGGTACAAGTACAGATTTTTACAGGAAAGTGACTACTAATACAGTAATATATACTAATATCAGTGTAAATGAATTCATTATTGAAGGTACTGGGTTTTGAGTGTAAAGTATCCCAAATAAAGCTTTTAGCATTGTTCCTTTGTTTGCAGTAGTTTGTGAAGATTCACCACAGACACATCACATTCAAATTTCCAACCAAATGTGTCCGGTTTGGTTGATTATGCACAAAATCAAAAATATGATTCAAAACAAAACATAAAACAGCTGATGTTTGTTTACGTCTGCAGCGCAGAGTAACAATTACAGCACTGACTGTGCGAGCGAGTGAGTGTGCTGCTGGCACACACAGCACACGACCACCTGTGGTGCGGAGAACAAAGAAGCTCTTTGTTAAAGCACTGATGGCACGCGTCAGTCGTGTGTTTGTTTACAGCTTACGACATATGCTCGATGCAACATGTGTTCGACAAAAAAAAAACGCCGAAAAAAGTGATAAATTCCTTTCGGAATTGAAATTGTGAAACTATTTCAGCTCAAAAAAGCTGTCCTTTACTAAAAAAGTGACGCTGAATCGATTGGACTACTTTGTTTTGGGATAAAAGTTCAGTATGAGGCAGAAAGCACGAAAATTCATTTTTTGGATTCTATCATCAAAACGCCGAAATCCGTTCGGACAAGAGATTGTGGATCTATTTTCTTTCGGAAAGTGTTGTCCTTTACCAAATGAGGTACCAGGAATCGATTGGTCAACTTTGTTTTTGTATACATGTCCTGTATATTGCTGGAATGACGAGTGAACTTGAAATTTCAAGTTTCGGAATGAAAAAAAGTTTCTAATACATTTCGGATTGGAAATTGTGCAATTAAATTCTTTCGGAAAATGTTGTCCTTTACTAAACAAGGGACGTTGAATCGATTGGCAAACTTAGATTTTAGGTACGAGTCCAATATTTTGGGAGACTGTGACGAAAACATGAAATTTTATTTTACAATCGAATCAAAAAGTGACAAATACCTTTTCGGATTCGAAATTGTACGATTAAATTTGTTCGGAATATGTTCATCTTTATCAATTAGAGTATTCTGAATCGATTGGTCAACTTTGTTTCGGTCTAAAAGTCCAATATTTCGGGAGACTGTGACGAAAACACGAAATTTTATTTTACAATCGAATCAAAAAGTGACAAATACTTTTCGGATTCGAAATTGTACGATTAAATTTGTTCGGAATATGTTCATCTTTATCAATTAGAGTATTCTGAATCGATTGGTCAACTTTGTTTCGGTCTAAAAGTCCAATATTTCGGGAGACTGTGACCAAAACACGAAATTTTATTTTAAAAATGGAATTAAAAAGTTTCTAATTCGTTTCGGATTCGAAATTGTGTTTTTAAATTCTTTCGGAAAAGCACGATTTTAATTAATTACAGTGCGCTGAATCGATTGGACAACTTTCTTTTGGTGTACGAGTCCAATATTTCGGGAGACTGTCACCAAAACATGAAATTTTTTTTTACAATTCAATCAAAAAGTATCTAATACCTTTTCGGAATTGAAATTGGAGGATTGAATATGTTCGGAAAATGACAATTTTTATTAATTAGAGTACGCTGAGTCGATTGGACAACTTTTTTTGAGTCTAAGTATTCAAGTTTTGGCTTAAAAGTGACCAGAACACGAAATTTTATTTTTAAAAATCGAATCAAAAAGTTTCAAATACCTTTTCGGAAATGAACATGTGCTATTGAATTCTTTCGGAAAATGTTGATTTTTATCAATTCAAGTACGCTGAATCGATTGGACAACTTTGTTTCGGCCTAAGAATTCAAGTTTTGGTGGAAAAGTGACCAGAACATGAAATTTTTGTTTTACCATCCAATCAAAAAGTATCATTTACCCTCTCGTAATTTAAATTATGCAACTATATTCTTTCCGAAAATGTTGATTCTTATCAATTCGAGTACGCTGAGTCGATTGGACAACTTTTTTTGAGTCTAAGTATTCAAGTTTTGGCTTAAAAGTGACCAGAACACGAAATTTTATTTTAAAATTGAATCAAAAAGTTTCAAATACCTTTTCGGAAATGAATATGTGCTATTGAATTCTTTCGGAAAATGTTGATTTTTATCAATTCAAGTACGCTGAATCGATTGGACAACTTTGTTTCGGCCTAAGAATTCAAGTTTTGGTGGAAAAGTGACCAGAACATGAAATTTTGTTTTACCATCCAATCAAAAAGTATCATTTACCCTCTCGTAATTTAAATTATGCAACTATATTCTTTCCGAAAATGTTGATTCTTATCAATTCTATTACGCTCAATCGATTTGACAACATTTTGTTGTTGTTCCAATATTTAGGGAGACTGTGACGAAAACAAGAAATTTCAAATTTAATTTGAATCAATAAGTCTCAAATACCTTTCGGAATTGAAATTGTGCGGTTAAATTCTTTCGAGAAAATGTTGTCTTTTACTAAATAGGAAACGAGGAATCGATTGGAAAACTTTGTTTTTGTGTAGAAGGCCAATATTTTGCCGGATAGTGACTAAATCAATGCTGATTTGAAACAAAACACAAAACAGCTGATGTTTGTTTATGTCTGCACAGAGTGAGTGTGCTGTTTGCAAACATGTTATATTCCTTTCGGAATTGATAATGTGGATGTATTTCCTTTCGGAAAGCGTTGTCCTTTACTAAATTGGAGACTAGGAGCCGATTCGACAACTTTGTTTAAGTCTGGAAAAGAGGAAGATTTTCGGCGTTTTGATGATTCGGCGTTTTGATGTTTCGGCGTTTTGATGTTTCGGCGTTTTGATGATTCGGCGTTTTGATGTTTCGGCGTTTTGATGATTCGGCGTTATGTATAGTAATCAAAATAATACCAAATAGTAGTACAAAATAGTAATATCGACAAATAAAACTTTTTTATAAAATATGTATTTTCTAATTACAGATCCTTTTGATCAAAATGTTTTTTTAAGAATGGTTGTTTATTAGTGAATGGAGCGTTAGGATAACAAGCGTACTAATTTCCTAAATGGTTTTATAAATAGTAATTTTCTACGAATGTTTAATTTATTACAAACAATCTTTTAAATTACTTTCCGTACGCTTATATATATGGTCATAATTTTGACCAATTTGTTTTTTTTATTTAACTTTGACAGTGATACAAGAAATTTTCAAATAACGAATTGTTTTACTATGACTATGTTTCTGTACAAGTAAGTAACTCAATTTTTTTATATAAAATAAATGTGCTAATGCGCAATTTTACTTTAATTCATCATACACTTCAATTATGCCTTCTACTTAATAAGTTTGTGTGACCAAAAATAAGTTTCAATTCAAACATTAAAATAATGATTTTTAAGTTACTTTCTTTGCTTATGTGCACACTTATAAAAGGTATAAGTGACTCATTATTAGAGTTATAGAAGTGCAAACATCAGTGTGTCCCACCGTCTGTAAAAAGCAATGGTTGATGTTTGTTTTCTCTTCAATCTTAAAGGAAATTTATTTAATTTGACTTCTAACAACAAGAAATGGCATATATTAAAAGCTTAGATGCCCTCGTAACTTATTAAAAAGTTTATTTTTTTCAAGCACTAATGTCATGATAGATTGCATGTGCTTTTATAAATTTCAATGTTTCAAAATTATATTCATTCTTTCTTGCTAGTTTTTTGTATCATAGAGTGTATTACTATTCTTAAGCTTGTGATTACAAAAGGTTTAAATCTATTTCCCTTAAGTTTAAAATTAAGAATTAAAGAATTAAGATTATCTTTTGTTTGAATTTAAATTTGAATTACTATTATGATTAAACTGTGTTCTTAAAAGGCAATGCCATAATATTTTACCACAATTTGGTACCATAATCATATTTTATTTAAATATTATGGCATTTAAAACCCATCAGAGATTTCAATTGAATTTTTTCCCGTATGTCTTTGATCTTAAGGGTTACTCACAATTTTGTGAAGGGTGCACCTTCATTAACATGATTTTCTCACCTTTTCTTGTTGTATTTCTACTTGTCACTCAATTGTCTATTAAATTTTTCCTTCTGTATTTAAAACACTTTTTCATATTTCTATAAATACAAATGTTATTAAAAGAATTTCCAACGTTTTCTTCTATTTAACATGCTCTTTCGTTTTAGTTTACGAATAAGCAATAAATATAATAAAAATTGAATTACGAATGTGCTTTAGTGAATGGTGAATTAATCAAAATTATAATTTATAAATCATAAAATATGATTCTTTCAGACTCATTGAATTATTTACTTACTTGACTTCAAAAACTTTACATTACAGTTTTATTTTATTTTATAATAATTACAATTACAGATTTTATTACAAGTTTGACTCAAGCAAATCGTAAATCTTCAGAAATTTTCTACATTAAAACTTACTTTTCCAAATCCACAGTGCCCAACGTATTACCAACTTTATCCCACTCGTACGGAGAAACAATTTATCACTTGTGAGAACATACCTATCTTGGTTATTATTTGTATATTTTATTTTTATTTAATTCACAATGTTTTTATTTGTAATTTCCGTTCATTTGTCTTCATTTTTGATTAATTTCAAATGGTGAATAACAACCTTTTTCAAACATATTATTTGTAAATAAAAGTACATAATGTAACCGGCTTATATGTTTTTTTCGATTAGACAAATGTTCAATTTAATAATGAGAAAATCAAAGTTTAAATAGTGAGTTTAATGTCGTTTGCTGAGAATTTTTTAATACAATTTTTATATAAATTTTAGTACACTCTTTTATAATGCATTCTATTTAAAAATGTTTTGCACAATTGTCATTGTACTTTCGAGCCTACCATTTCAAAACAAATGTTTTCGATCTTTTTGTTTCTATAAAATATCTTTAAAACTGGTATTGCTCGGCTGAGAGGTACTGAGTGCATTAACTTTTAACTCACAACTATTAAACTTGAAGATACTAAAGTTGTTTCATTTGAAAATTTCCAACAAAATGTTTGATTTTCAAGATTTAACAAAGAATTACTTGTATTTTCTGATAATATTTCGACTTCATACTCTCCACTTTCAAACGGTTACATAAAAAAAATATAAATATATTTTATTGAGTTTTATAAGTTACTTTGTCAAAATATTATTTTAAAATCAAGAAGTTCCTCTACGCATATTACACAATTTATGATATGTTATGTCGAAATTCTGATCTATAAAGAATCTTCTTAAAAAACATTATTAAGGACTCACCGCAAGTTTTTGGCGTTAAGCCTTAAATGTCTAACTTTATCTATCTAGTCAATAAAACACAACATATATTTATAGTTTAAAAACTTGCTATTCTTCAAAGGTAACATTTTATTTTAAAAATAAACATGAAATCGTTTTGTAATGTTATTCACATTAAAAAGTGTACGTTGTTGTACAATTTAGGCATGAAACCAATAAGCCCCATGTTGCCTATTCGCTAACGTACATCAATTACAACAACTTTTGCTGTCAAGTATTGAATATTTCTATCATTTATTTCTCAGATCAGCAAATGGCGTTACTTTTAGATATAGCAACAAATATTGCGGCATAAACATGTAAATAAGAATACACCAATGCATTTTGAAAGGCATGTTATGATATATGAAATTATATTGAATCTAAAAAGGTATTTTAAATATTTTGACTTAAATGTTTTTATTTTTTTTCTATCTCACGTAACTTGCATCAAATGCACAAACACCAATAAACCTACTTTAACACATTCCGAGGTAACTATAAAAGGTATTTTTTTTTAATATCTCAATTTTTCTTTCCAATTGAATAATTTTCAATGCTCTTAGAGGATTCTGTCTGATTATTGTTTCTGAATTATAAAAATTGACTAGTATATAGCTCAATAGATGGCAGCGCAAGCGCCAATTTTTAGTACGAATTGACAATTTCGTTTCATATAAAGGTTTTGTTCTGCATAAATTAATTAATTTCGCACATTTGTGCATCGCTCAAATTTTTCACGTGTGCACAAATCTGGAAAGATGTTTTAATTTCGAATTTCTCATTACAAGATTTCAAGTGCTTTCTCAAAGTTACAAATCAACTGGTTACGGTTGTAAAAAGGTTTCAATGTGTGTAACTTTATTGTATTCGACTTATGTGAATATTATATTAACAGATATGAAAAGCTTCAATACAATTTGTATATTTATTACAGTACCAATTAATCTGCATTTATTTTACATTGTTTAAGATGTGGCTCAGAAGTGTTGATATATTCATCAGTTTAATTTAGCCATTGATAGTGTCACACTCATGAAGTAAATCGTGTTAGAATAGTGAACAGATACACTTGTTCATTAGTGAAATTAAGTTTTGAAACACCAAGACATTATCTGATATTCAAAGAAATATTAATTACCGTATTTTCCGTCAGATAAGTCGCACCATTTAGACAAGATTTTTCATTACTGCGACTTATACACCGGTGCGACTAATACGTGGAATAGGTTAGGGTTCGTCGGAGAGTGACATTTTGCTGAATCTTCCTGGTTAGAGGGATTAAATTGAGAATTTTGACGAAGGTATTGATTCTTTCTCCATTACCCAGGTAGACCAAAACGCACTTAGAGTGCCACTCAGAGTATGCTCTCAGAGTGGGTTCGGCCCTCAGAGTGCGACTCAGAGTGGCACTCTGAGTATGCACTAAGAGTGCGTTCGGCACTCAGAGTGCGACTTAGTCGGGCACTCTGAGTATGCACTCAGAATGGGTTTGACACTCAGAGTGCCACTCAGAGAGGGGCTAAAAGAATTGGCAGAATAGGTTTGACACTCAGAGTGCCACTCGTAGTATGCACTCAAAGTATATTTTAAAGATTAATTATTTCGAACTAATAATTATTATATAATCAATTAGTACTAATTAGACATTATTTTTATTGAACAATTATTTATGGCGATTAAAAAGAATGAACGCATAATACTTATCATTTATGTGAGAATAAGTACATAACTCAGACCAATCTGATGGGTCAGTTTTAGTCAATCGAGTGGAAATACCTTCTGATTGAAAGATATAATTAAACTTCAAGTTGGTTGATTTTCTTGAAGTTGCAGATACATCAACACTCACACTTTGACATTTATTCAGCTCATATGCCAAAAACCATAGTTTCAGAGTGTCCTTTTCCTGCAAGATGCGGTCGATCAAAATGAATTTACCAGATTTTGTGCGCAAACAATGATTGATGGTCTTGGCAGCCGTGGAGATATTGTAAGATTTAGTGCACACAACTTGACCACGCCAGCACACCTTGTCAAGCGAAACAAATTGCTTATCTACTTGAGCCGAATAATTAATAGTCCTCATGTGGAGATCGTAATCCTCTGCAGTTAAGTCATTGCCAACTTTATACTCCTTGGGGACAGATTCTGGTGGGACGATCACTTGGACAAATGAAGGTTTTTGAAGCACTTGAGATGCTTCCGGACAAAGTAGAGGAAAGTAACGTTCCAGTCTGGAAAGATATGGTATTGAGGCATATTCAGCAATTCGACTGCAGATTGACAATATCGAATGGCGTGCGTTGAACTTCTTTATAACTTGCTGATCGACATGAAGTGGTGTCTTAATCATTTTTTGAGCAACGCCGTTGGCATCTTCTGTGGGATAAGCAGACCAAACTGGCAATGGTCCATATAATTTGACCATGTCGGGGAGATGTGCGAGATGATGCACATTAGATCGCCACATAAAAGCCTCTTTCGCTTCTTGGCGTACAAGTTCGAGCTTTTCTTGCTTTCTTTTACTTTGATCTCCTTTATTGACTGTTTTTTCTACTTCAGTATCAGCTGGAAGTTCTGGGATTGGGTAGATTGCCTCAAAGGTCTGAAAGAATTTGTTCACTTGTCCTTCAATATGCCGCATATCAGTACGCTTTTGGATCTCTCTCGAAGAAAGCTGTGATAGAATCCAGGCAAGATTTTTGAAATTTTCGAAACTCTCTTTTTTAATCAAGCCCTCGAAAACTGGCCATCCGTAAAAGAGAAGATTTTCAAACTCAAAGCTCTTCATTGTCCCTGGTGAATCGAGCTGAGGCATTTGTCGAAGCATTTTTGCAGGAAACTTGATTTTAGCCAATCGTTCATCAACTTCGGCGAGTGTGGTTTTGGTTGATCCAATGCAATGATTCCCTCGGTAGTCGTCTTCCTTATGCGCCTTGCCTTTGATGTTTCTGTACCACTGCTTATTGAGATCCCAAGCGAACCACCTCTCGATAATGAGCTTTACAACTCCTAGGTTTAAAAGATATTTGTAATTTCGTATTTAATGTTTCCTTCATCAAGTGACTTACCTAGATACATTGAATGCATACATTCTGGTGGGCAGATGCTCACTAAGTCAACGTATGGCAAGCGAGACACTTGGCACGACCCCTTGATGCCTCGTTCATGTTCCACTTGGATGCCATTATTTCTCTTTTCTTCTACTTCTTTAATAGTTTCGCGCCATTCTTCATTTTTCCGGAGAAATAAATTGGTTAGATATACCGATTTTGTGTGAAAAACGGGTGCACCAAATACAGGATGCCTATGAAAAGATTCATTGCACATTGGGCAACCAAAATTCGCCGCATGACCTTGGCAATTCAAAATAACAGTTCTGGCTGGTTCATCTGCCACAATTAATAAGAGCTTCACTAAAAAGAGATGGTCACGGCCTTTGATTCGAATGGAAATAGGAGATGAATCAAACATTAGAAGTTCATCGATGACGGGTTTCAACATGAGATCGCCTGGTGGTTTGGAAATGCCAGCCTGAAGAGCAATTAACATTGGATTGTTGATCCGATGCTGGAAAGGGAGCTCGTTGAGGAAAGCAAACAGAGGCCACATTTGGTCGTTTTTGAAATATTTGACACCATCCCATGACAAAGTGATAGTCAGCGTTTCGATGTTATCATCGGTAGATCGGCCAACAAGTTTTTTATAATGTTCAGTATCGGGCAAATCGTGCAAAATATTTGGATTCCTTTTATGAGACTTGAGACGGAGTTTATCGTACCAAATCGGGACTAGGTGCTGGAGCCAGTCCTTGAGTTGAACAGAGCAGAAATATGAGCCATCCTCCACCATTTGGTCCGAAGGACATTTAATTGCGCATTCTGGGTGAAGGTTTGTGCATGCCAGCGTTGGCTTTCTGAGTTCTTTCTCCATAACAGGACCTACAAGTCCACCACAGGATGCGTAAAAGTATTTCCTCACTGCAGGAAGAAATGGATTTGGAACCCTTTTGAGCAACGATTTATATAATGTGCTTTTGATGACCACCCTAGGGTGTGCGCCACTGTTGATTTCCTCTGCTACATCCTGTGTTGCTGCATTGTTGGCTTTGTGCCGAATTTGAAACATTAGAGCACACAAAACGCCTTCGACTTCGGACAATTCCTGGCGTCTTTCAGACGAATCGAATAAAGTATGGTAGGCTTCTTCTGTCTCTTCATCGAAAGAGGGAAAATGTTCATCATCCTCGCTATCATCCTCGGTATCATCATTATCATCATCATCACTATGATTAAATGGAAGTGAGCCAAGAAAATCATTTTCGTCGTAATCGAGACTATCGGTCGGTGATGATGGCAATAAATCCGTGTCCACATATTGGGAGGCATCGACGATAGGCTGATGTTGACTCGAGTCAGTATTGTTGCTATCGGAGATGCACTCAGGAGATTGAGACCGACCACGATTTCCATTAGAACTTGTCGATCCAATAGGGTCATTCATCCGACTGAGGAATAAATCATATTCTTGCTGCTGTAGTTGTTCGTACATAAGCATTCGTTCGCCATAAAATTCTTGCTCAAAACAAGCGTAGCTATAGTCTTCTTCATCTGGAACCCGCTTATGACTCATCTTGATCAGGTTGAGGCAAAGATTATCTAGGTAGTGGAGGATGGTGACACAAATTATGAGTTGAAGTTTCTGAACAAATATGTGATGGCACTATTCGTAATTTTGCATTGTTTACATGTAGACATCAGAGAGTATACGTATACGTCCTCTGTGAATAAACCTCACAGAGAGTAATAGCCACAACTTGGCGGGCAAACACACAAAGGAAGGGAAGTAGTGGCACACCACACACAACATTGCGCTATGCCGCCACTCTCACCACTCATAACACAACCGACCAAACAGTGCATTGCAACAGCACTCAGTACTACTCGCCTCACATCACTTCACACGGTTGCTCGGTTTTGCACTTGACTCCGCTTTTTTTGTGTCCCCTTTCGTGGATCGACTTCTCTAGGACCTTATTCACCTGTTCAGTATTCCACAATGTCTTATAATCAGTCATTAGCAAAACAAAACGTCAAAGATTTTAATTCCTTCTTATCGATTCACTTGGTATCCCAGAAGGAAGTCCTTAAAGAATGTCTATTTTCGAATCCAAAGGAATCCTCACTTGCGGACTTTTTGTTTGTTGGTATGTGATTAACTATTTTTAGCTTTTTACACTATTTTTGATATTATTTTTTACTTTCAGAATTGAGTAAACAGTTTAAACTGCCACGCTGTTCATCATTGACCGATGTCTTGAAAATCAAGCCTAAGAAAATATCTAATGCGCACAATAAAAAATTCAAATTGGATGTGGATGAAATGCTGACTGCTCTGGCTGACCATCTGAACTTGAATCTCGAGAACTCCCCATCTCAAGAAAATAGTAGTGCTGATTCTAGTATTTCGTCTGATGACACTAGCGAGTACGTGAGACGTTCAGACGAATCCTTGCGAGATGTAAGCAATCAAGTAGCCTCTCAAAGTGATAACAGCACCACTTCGCGATCTGTGTCTCGTCATGCTAACCGCTCAACCTCGCTTGCTTCTGGTTTGGTGCAGAGTGGAGACATGTACAATCGTGGTGTTTGGATCCCCCAAAATGACGAGACATTTCTTGATCGTGGTTGTTGGACGAATGCTGAGATACCTACTGCTATGACTGCTGACGAAGATGGACGACCACTATGTGATGAGGGGATGTGGTACGTCTTTGATCGCGACCTACACGAGGCATCTAAAATCCGGGGTAACGAGCTGACAAAGATCACGAAAAATGTGTTTGGTGGCATGGACAAGGACGAGCATTGGTCTTCGTCTCATACCATGAAGGCTGCAAAGAAACAACTGTCTAGTAAGTAATATGATATTTATTATTTTCTATTATTTACAAACCATTTTTGTTTTAGAGCTAGTTGCTAGAGCCAAATTAGTTTATAAATCGACGATCGAAGCTCGTACGAGGAATCATGGTGGCTCCAGTATCGACGAAGGCCGGTATGTTAAGGCGAGAGTACAATCCCAAATTGATGCCGAAGTGAGGGTCACGAATTACCGGATGAACAAGAAGGACCAGAATAAACGCCACAAAGATAAGCTCAAAAAAGAAGAAGAAGCCAAGAAGCGACGTTTGGAACAGCTCGAGCGCCAACTTATAGAAAAGGATCGACTTTTGGGACAACTCAAGGAGGAACTCAAAGAAAAGGATCTTATCATTGCCCAGAAGACCAAGTGTATTGAAGAAAAAAACGAGGAAATCGAATCGCTCCGTTCACACGATGATGATGAATCAACTAACGAGACGCCACCATCATCAAAGAAAGCCCGCACCACCCGCCCCAAGAGTACTCGCGGCAATTGCAAGTGATGAGGTTTGTAACTACTTGTGACCTTATGTGGTGTGATGTCTTTATAGAGACTACATATAGCCTGTATTGATTTATACTCATTTTTATTAGTTCCTATTATTGATCTACTGTTGTATACAAGTATACTTTCTCTATAGAATTGACTTTTATACTCATTTTGTAACTTTGATAACTATTTACTTTTGTTATTGAATTATTATATCAAATAAATTTAATCTTTAATATAGATTGAGGAATATAGAAGAGGTGGGCGTGGATAGGGTGGCTAGAACCAACGCTTCAAAATGCACTCCGAGTGCCCACTCAGAGAGGCACTCCGAGTACCACTCAAGTGGCTCTACTCCGAGTGCCTCTCTGAGTGGGCACTCGGGAGTGCATTTTGTCTCCATGGGTAACTAACTTGCAATATTGATAGTATTACAATTTCAATGTATCTTATTGGCTTTATCAAAATAAAATCTTTTATTAAAAATTTCCATATTTTGAATAAAAAAGACCTGCGACTAATGTACAGGTGCGACTTATCTGTGATTAGGAAAGTTTTCAAAATATGGCAAAAGCGACTTATACACAGGTGCGACTTGTAGCCCGGAAATTACGGTACTCAAATAACATATTAGTTAAATTATAAAATTCACTTAAAAGTAATTCACAATTGTCAGTCACTCATCAATAAGAACGGGTTTCAAAATATATTTATATCTTTTCAGTTACAGATTGTAATTGAATTGTCTTTGTCAGTTTGTAACTTTTCTCATAATAAAGGTTTTAATTTAATTGTATGTTGTATTGTTTAGCAAATACGACGTTTTCCATACTTTAGAATTTGAACTAAACTTTGATTTTTTATTAGATGAATGTGATTAAAACACGCCCATTGTTACGGCCATTAGCTACAAGTCACTTGATCGAACGCACACTATTGGAATGGGCGAATGCACAATGAAGTTATTCAATGGTCATAAATAGCTTTGTTTCTGAATGTTTAAACTTTAGTTTAGTTGATTCAATAAACAATAATTTACTAGAGTAGCCCCAGTAAATTTTAGTGAGCATATGCTTAATAATTTAATTCACCTTGTCATGCTAACTTGTTTACTTTCAATCAAATTTTTAATTTTAATATAATCCATTCGACAAAAGTTAATAAAGGTTTTTAATATAAATCTCAGTGCATAATATTTGCATTTATCTCATCTTATAAAAATCTATTCACTATAAACATTGAACACTTTTAACAAAAAAGTAGCTTCTTACACAGTAACTAAGTGATAGTGATATATTCGGAATAACAAAATTCAGTTGATTAAGATTCTCCTATCTTTGAAACAATTATGACATTAAAACAGAGTTCAATTTAGATAAATGTGTGTTTCCGTCGAAAATCTGACATTAATTGTAAAGTAGCTTCATCTAACTGGATTTTTTCGCTCATGTAAATATTATTTCGTGCGAATATAGAGCTTTTATAAAGGTTAAAATTAAAAATTTTAATTGAAATCTGTTTGTGAAAGCCTTTAGTATTTTTCGGTTAATATATTTAACTTTTAATTATTATATTTCCTAGTTAAGCACAAATAGTCTTAAAATGGTTTTCTTTGAATTTGGATTGATTTTTTGCAAGTCCTTCAAAGTTTTACGAAGCAAGTTTCATGATAGTTGTTTATCTAGTTATGAGACAGCATGGGTAAAGTGACACGAGTGATGACAATTTTCACATCAACATGCGACTTGGGTGATCAGTGACGCTTGAAAAAGATTGATAGAGTAGCGAATCAGCCACTTTCTCATCAACTTAATCATTTCATACACTTAATCCTTTCTCATAAAACGTACTTCATTTTTACACATCACACATTAATATAATATCGAAAATAATTTTATAAATGGTTATTTAACAATTGTTCTGTTTTGATAAGAAAGAAATTATCAAATATTCAAGATCAGTGCTTCTATAAAAGTGAGCTTAAGTTATCTTAGGAATCAAATGTTAAGTAGTGACGTGTAAAGAACTAATGGGTAATTAATAAAAAGGTAAAGCAAAGCTTTGGGACGTGGAACTTTGTATTTATATATTCTCTTTTACATTCAAAGTGTTGAAATTAAAAAATGTTTATAGTTTAATCATAATACAGGTTATTATTTTCTTTTCAATTTTGAAATACAATTTCAATTTATTTCAATTCGAATCAATAAAACAAACCGGTCTCATCTTGTTTTGTCAATGGATTTATCTTAATCTTATTGTCCCTCATCTAAAATAGCTTCTTGTAATAAGAATTTATCAGGTATTTATCAGCTGACATCTGCATAGTTTTGAATGGTTTTAACTATATTATCGATAGCACTAATAGATAATACCACGTGCTATTATCATTCATTCATCTCACAATCAATCTTTCTTGACTTTAAAATAAATATGTTTTGCCTAATTAAATTTGTTAATCTTTTTTGTTAAAAAATACGTACG
The DNA here is from genome assembly GCA_023373905.1 of Rhizoglyphus robini. Taxonomy (NCBI): domain Eukaryota; kingdom Metazoa; phylum Arthropoda; class Arachnida; order Sarcoptiformes; family Acaridae; genus Rhizoglyphus; species Rhizoglyphus robini. The sequence goes on along the minus strand of JAKIJQ010000040.1, from coordinate 558,351 downwards.
TAAGTGAATGTTTTGAAGGTCTGGAACACATCTTCTAAAAGGTTTTATAAATATCAATATTATTGGACAATTGTTCAATGTATTCCAACTATTTCTCAAATTACTAAATTTGTACTTATGGCCATATAAATGAAGAAATATTAATTAGCCCATCCTCAATTATATCAAAATGAAAGATAAAAAGTGGTTGTTGTCTTTGTCGTTGTCGTTATGGTATTGAAGCGTCCTGATTTGTTGTTTTAGGTCAAACATTATCACAGGACACACTTTAATCATTTTAAATTTAATCTTATACTTAAATATCGTAGTGGTTTTTGGCTCCACCCGTGCTCCTCCCGTCAAACCACAGTAGAAGTACAAAGAGGTAAAAGGGGCGATCTTACGTCAAAGCGCTATAGAAATAAAGCGAAGGGTGGGAACTTTGTTATTGATACACTGTGGAAGGCAGAGGCGCTCTTTTAGCTAGTTCAATAAGTAAGTGAACACCAATTTGTGCGTTGTCTTGTGTTACGACTGTGAGCAGGCAAACTTCATGAACACACAACACCGCCAGCACAGTCACTTTCTGTGCTGTCCTGTCCGTGTCGTCGGTTGGGGGAGCCACCGCTCACGCGCTCACACAACAAATCAGTCGTGCTTTTGTGTTTACTTTACTAATTTCTCAGCTGTTGCTGTTCACGTTGATTTATTTTGATGTAAATGTTTGATTGGTCTTATGGTTAATTGAGGTTTACTGAATTGATTTATCTTAATTAATGGTAATCAATTAACCTCTGCTTCTGTGTCCTGTGTGTGTTTTGTTGATTTGCCCATCGTCAATGTTTTGTTTTGACACCGAAACCAAATATCTACGAAACAACCAAAAATGTGTTACTTGAAGAACCCGAATCGTTTCTTTAGTCATCACTATTTGCGAAATAGACCAATTTTCACTTTGTTATGCAAAAGTGAGTATCTGTTTACTAAATTTGAATAGACCTGTTTAATCTTTGTTATTATTTTTCTAGATATTTCTATTATATCTGACGAAAGCGAACTGGCTGGTGAAATGTTGTCTATTGCCGATTTTTTCAATTTTTCACAACGTTCACAGGCAGACAAGCTGTGGTTGGTCATAACTAGAAACTTCATTCAGCGCATAGTTCAGACCTCTATGGAAATACCGAATGTCTAAAGCATAAAAAGTGGCATAAAATCACCGTCACGGGTTGGTTTCTCCGTCGAATGACAACTAATACTCAACAATTGTATTAGGTCTTTTACACTTCTGCCATCCACCACGAACCCTGCCCTACCTCAACTTCCACAAATTTCTGTTTGAATGAAGTAGTTTTGTATCAGCTCAGTTCCAGAAAATTGAATCACGAGGATTATCAAATTGAAAAAGGTATATATCTCATATTGTGATTGAACACACAAACAGAAACATATTTCACTGATTTCAAAGTATTACATATTGCAAACTAATGTGCAAAAGACAAATCCAATAAAATGTTTGCGTTCTCTGTATTCAAAAGTATCTCTTTACTTACAAGCGGAGTGACTGCTTTAACCTAATCAGTCTTTTGTCACAAAATTTATATTTGTGAATCATCATTATATCATGAAATGATATAATAATAATTGTTTGCAAACTGCCATGTTAATAAAATGTTTACATTAATATTTTTTAGTCTCAATATCTAATCAATACTAACGAACGAGTTTTGCCAGTGTGCATCAAACAAGCTACATTTAACGAAGTTTCGGAAGAAGATTTCAACAATCTAAGACTACCTCTACACAGAATTAGTGTCCATAACACTCATAAAATGTCAGCCAAAATGTATCTGATTTAATTTGCAGCAAGCAACAAGACATTTGAATGATAACTGTTAGTGCAGATATCAACTGAAACAGCTAAATGCCTTTCTGTCAAATTATGCCAATTTGCAGAAGAATTTATTGAAATTGAGGCTTATCAGTCGTGTGGTCAATTGAAACTGATTTTATTTCTGGCACAGTGCACTTAAAAATCCGCAAAGTTGGGAAGTGAAGTTAACAAATGTTTAATTTGTGGAGTAAAATTTTACATAGAAGCACATTGTGAAGGAAATTTATTTCGGTGGTAATTGTCTTGGTTTTGAGGCGCCTGAGAGGAATCACTGATTGAGTGTACTGCTTTGTGGACAATATCAACTGGACATATATTGTATCTCTGCCAATGCCTTGACCAATGCCCAAACCGCTAAATCATTTTCACAAATTTTCAGCCTCAAAAACTTGAACAGTATTGAGTTGACAAACGATACTAATTCTCACCATGGTATCGATAGTTAGCAGGCATTTGATATTGAACTATTCGTACGCTCAAATTGGAATTTGACTTGCAGCAAAATACAATTAAAATTACACTCAAATCTTTTTGTCACTATTGGTTTTACAAGTTTAAGTTATTGTTTGAACAGTTTGCTCGTGTGGGGACAATTACGTATCTACTCGAGTATTCCAATAAAAGTTTGTCAGCCTTTCTATTGAATCTATTAAACAATTGATATTCAAATATTCTTTTACTTGAACCCACCCGAAGGGTGTTTTTTACAAGAAAAACAAACCGCAGCGCAGCGGAGGTTTCGCAAGAGCGTGAAGCCAGGCTTTAGCCGCTTCACGCCTTATGGTTTTTTCTTGTATTAACCTCTTCATGGTGTCATTTTGAGCAGGTTGCCCAGACCGAACCACAATAGGTAGAGGTCTGAAAATTTAAGAGGATACTCCTCTATAATACCGCTACTGCGGAAAATAGTCAAAAGTTCCAATTGGATCGATTTCCGGGAACCCATTTCCGGTGTGGATTTTTTGAGTGGAATTATGTTTTTGGACTATTCTAAGACTTTTGGCACTAAAATAAATTTTATTGGATCACCGGAAGTTAGAGTTCCAAAATGGAACTTCCGGTTCCCTATCTAAATTCACATTTTTAAGTTTGGAATCAGATTCTCCATAATTTTTCATGAAAGATAGCATATTTGAACATTAAAATTCAGCAAGTGTAAAATAAGTAAATGGATATCAAACTTTGCCTAAATTAGGCGGAAATTGACAATTGGATAAAACAGACACGTAATTTTCAAATTGAGTTTATGTTATTTATAATTTACTGATTTTAGTGTTCTTATATGCTATCTTTCATGAAAAAAGAAGGAGAAGCCGATTCTGATATGAAAATAAAATTTTGGAACGATAACCGGAAGTTAGATTCTGGAACTTCTACTTCCGGTGAATAAAGATAATTTTAATTAGTCTTATTCGATTCTTTGTGTTGTATTTAGTAGGAATAGCATTTTAGAACAATAAAATCCATCCACTACCAGTAATATAATTAAAGTTTTAAAATCACTAAACAGTGTCAGTCCACTTTCCGGCCTTGGTTTTTTGGTCAAAATTATAAGTATTTAAATTTAAATTTACTTTCCTTAGACATGGAGGATTTCATTATTCAAATATGCTATCTTTAATGAAAAATGATGGAGAATTCGATTCTGAGTTCAAAAATGTGAATTTGGATAAGGAACCGGAAGTTCCATTTTGGAACTCCAACTTTCGGTGATCCAATAAAATTTATTTTAGTGCCAAAAGTCTTAGAATAGTCCAAAAAACATAATTCCACTCAAAAAATCCACACCGGAAATGGGTTCCCGGAAATCGATCCAATTGGAACTTTTGATTATTTTCCGCAGTAGCGGTATTATAGGCGAGTATCCTCCTAAATTTTCAGACCTCTACCTATTGTGGTTCGTTCTGGGCAACCTGCTCAAAATGACACCATGAAGAGGTTAATTTATAATGATAAAAGCACTGGGCCAAGTTGTATTTTGATGTTTAATGTGATTTTTTGAAAGTAGAACAATGTTCAATTTTCTTCTTCAAGTTAATCGGTAAAAATGTGCCATTTACAAAGGAGCCATGCATTATTTCATCAAATACAATAGAAGTCAATGTCGCTGTCCGTCGATCTTGAAACCTCTTGAATAGATAGATCAATCCATTGTCATAAACATTCACTTATTAACGCCAACTTTTCATTTATGTTTGTGTTCGATCATGACAATTACTAAATTTAATTTGTTGTTTCAAACTTTAATTTAAATCATTTACTTCGTTTGCCAATTTAATTCTAAAATTTATATTCCTTAGTATTAATTCTTAGGCCGATCGATGTCGGACACGGTTCCAACATGTTCAGTCATTCATATATTGTGAATTTGTTAAATAACAAGATATCACATTATTTTGTTTTTTTTCTCGTCAAGATTGGTGTTCCTGAAGAGACAATTGTTTCCAAATATCTAATTGCAAATGCAGGTCTATTCAGTGGAAAGTTGTTTGCTTTTAGCACTAGAGCCAGATGATGGTGTCGACGTCGTTCTTGTTCTTACTTAATTTCTCATGTATTTCTTTATCTTCATAATTTCTTTCTTAAATCTTACAAATTGAATTGGTTCTACTTTTAGATTATGACTGGTTATTAAACAATTGTTTTTATAAACTTTCTTGTGTCTAAAAAGAAAGCAACGATTGGTTACTAGATTGAGATAACGCAAGCACAAAAAACAGATATTTTTCACAAAACAAACATTTCCCGCTAATCGTTGATGGTTTTAATTTTTCCGATTTACGACAATCAATTTGCTTCATACTGAATCCATAATTGCGATTGGAGAAGGCGAGTTTTGAGTCTTTTGGGTGACCGATGAGAACTGTGACATCTAAAACGGTAATTTTATTAATTTGAATTTATATTTGAAGTTTATTTATTTATTTTTTGATGACATAATATACAAACGTCAAGAAGCGCTGTAAGTTTGACCATGAGGGATTTAAAAAGGTTTTTTTTATTTAATTTTAATTCTTAAATCACAATTTTTCTTTTCGATTGAATAATTTTCAGAGCTCTTGCTGGGCTCTGTGGTGTAATGTGCGGTTTTCTGTGTATTAAAATTGACTGTTGTATATTTTTTAAAAGATGGCAGTACAAACGTCAATTTTAGTGAAGATTAACTCAAGTTTCAACTCAAATAAAGTTCCAACGCGTCATGTAAATGAAAAAGGAAAACAAAGTTTCGGTGTATGGCACTTAAACTAAGCTTGATAAGACATCACAGGGGTTTAAACTTTCGTATCAGCATTCCTTTGCATATTAAAGTGGGTTTTCGGTTTAAAATTTTTATTTTCTTTTATCATTTTATTGATGGTGTTTTCATTTCTCGATTAAACGTCCCCTACAATGTAGGCCTACATAAGAAGAAAACAATTGCAAAATATCATAGATTTGGTTCTTATTTAAAATTTGTCTCCTCTTTCTCTTTGTCTCAACTTTTTTAAAATATGAAAATAAATGTGCTACTGCGCAGTTTTACTTTATTTCATCATACACTACAATTAACTTTTTTATTTAATAAGTTTTTATGATCAAAATAAGTTTCAATTCAAACATTAATATTGATTTTTAAGTTATTTTGACTTGTTACTATTTATCGACACTTATAAAAGGTATAAATGACTCATTGTCACTCTTCTGTTTATCCATTACTTGGATTTTGAATAACATAACTTGTATTTTAAATGGTACACTTTTTGACTATTATCTGACTCTTTTCCAGGCTCCCAGATTTTTACAAAAGTTTTTAATTTTTTTTCTTAAAAATAAACTATTTCAAATTAATTTAGCACATTCGTAATCTGACTCTCTGACGCAAGGTCAAAAGGTACTGCCGCAATTGAAAAAATTCTCTTACTGCTAAACATTTATTCAAATTGAACATTTTAAAAATATAATTATATTTTTATTTAAAATAATTTTTCAAACACAAATTCAGTTTTATGTTTCTGTGGTCTACTTCAAAGGTCTCATCCTATTTTCTTCTGATTGTTAATTTCGAAACAAAAATACTATTAATCGAATATTTATTGTTATTATGTTTTAAAATTTGTTAGAAATAATTGTGAGTTATCAGCGCTTACAAGATGGCTCATTATGCATCTTGTTTATGTACGAATTCTATAAAGGAGAATGTATCAGGTGAAAATGAACAAGCGATTGAATGAAAAAAGTTGGAGTATTCAAAACGAAGCTTTCATTAACTTCTAGTTATGGTCATTTGTTGTATAATCTTATAATTCCACGCCCAAATTTTAATTTTTCGTTTTCAAATTGACAAATTCAACTGTTGAGAATCATGGAGAACCTCGTCTGTGTAGAACCTATCGTTTACGTCTTCTATGAACAGTGCCCTAGGCAGACTATTTCAAGGACACACCACACATTACGTACCTTGTTGACTTTCTTGTGTGCTTCTAGATCTAGTATAGACCTGACTTGTTGTGCGACTAGAATTGCGCATAATTTAGCATGGGTTTTATCAATCTAGCTTCATCTATCTTGTCAATGAAACTCAACATATCAACAATTCTATTTCGATCAACAATTTTAAAATGTTTAAAGGTCACATGTACTTTTAAATATTATTCATTAACACATTCTATTCTTATCTTTTTCTCTTCAATATTAGATTAAATTCATTTCAGTTTTATTCTAACAAAAAGAAATGCAATAAATTAAAATTTTAGATAATCTTGCCAATTATAAAGGTTTAATCATTTCAAGCACTGATATCATGATAAACACCATGTGCTTTTGTATAACGTTTTAAAATGATATTTAATCTTGCTAGTTTTTTGTATCTTAATAGTATAACACCTTCTTTAGCCTTGGGATTATAAAATGTTTTAATCAATTTCCCTTATATTTCAGATTAGGTTTTAAAGAATTAAAATTCTCTCTTTATTGAATTTGAATTAATTTATTGCTACTGTGTCCTTTTTCATATAGGTAAATTGTTTTCTTTTATTCAGCTATCTTTTTGATCTTAATAAAATTTTAAATAATTAGATTATTTTACAATCGTATATTTTACAAATAAAGAAATTTTTGGTCACTTAATTGAGCGCATTAATTCTATTTCAATAAAAAAAACGCAAACAATAAAAAACTTTGATCATTGATGATTTCAAACTTACAAAACCTACAATTCTCCTTCCCCATTTTTCCTTTCAAAATCTTTCTAAACAACTTGAAATTTTGTAAATATTCAAGAACGACTAATACCCAGTTTAAAAGGTAATGTCCATTGTCTATATTTTTTCGGTATTTAAATTTTGATAAATATTAAATTAAATTAAGAATGTGCTTTAGTAAATGGTGAATTAATCAAAATTATAATTTGCGAATCATAAATTATGATTATTTCTGACTCACTGACTCGCTTATTTACTTGAATTCAATAACTTTACTTTACAATCTATTACAAGTTTGACTCAAACAAATCATGAATCTTCAGAAATTTTCTACATCCAAATCTTCAGATTCCTAACACTCAGTATCCAATGTATTGACAACAATTTTACTCAGACATGTCTTGACAGAGAAACAATTTATCACAACAGCGATTTATAGTCTCAGATAACATTATATCACTTGTTGGAACATACTTATCTTGATTATTTTGTAAATGTTAAATTTTTTTTTATTCACAATGTTTTTATTTATAATTTTCGTTCTATATTTATCTCTTTCGATTGCTTTTAAATGGTGAATAACAACCTTTTCCAAAAAATTATTAGTAAATAATTTTTTGATCAATCTGTTTTTTGGCCTTAAAGATTTCGATTTGAATATGTTTGCAACACATTTGCGACACAAACACAATTTTTTACAATAATGTAAGAAATTTTCATATGATGAATCGTTTTACTGTGGTTGAGGTTCATTGCCAGTTTCCATAAAGGTCAGTACAAATTAAAATATGTTCAATGTATAACAAAATGGGTTTAACTATATTTTAAGAAATAATATTCTATAGCATTATTTTAATTAGAAATACATTTTAAGTTTGAAAATGTGCACAATTGAATTAATTGATATAAGGATAAAGGACTTTCTCATTTAATCTTTTAGATCATCTGAACTTAAAGATAAAATTGTAAAATTTGTTTTCACTAGAAAAATTCCCTTTAGTTGACTTTGGAGACATATAATTGGTTTCACAAACATTTTTATAAATCTTTTAGACTATTAATAATGAATGCTTATTGAATCTAAAATGTAAATTGTTTAAATATCGTGATTTTCTAATGATAACAAACAAGAAATCATAATATTAATATTAGAACATCAATCACAAGAACATTTGTTTTCAATAATTGAATATTTCTATCATTTATTTCTTTGCTCAGTAGATGGGGCTACTTTTAGAATATTGCGGCATAAACATGTAAATAAGAATTAATAAATGTATTTTGAAATGAATGTTTAGAAATATACATTACATTTAATCTAAAAAGGTATTTTAATTAAGTTTATTTCAATATATTTTTATTTCTTACTTAACTTGCATCAAATGCACAAACACCAAGAAAGGTTGTTACTTTAACAGAATTGCAACTATAAAAGGCACTTTTTAAATCGCAATTTTAATTTCCAATTGAATAGTTTTCAATGTTCTTAGAGGATTCTGTCGCGTAATGTGCTGTTTATGTGTCATAAAAATTGTTGGTATAACACAATAGATGGCAGCACAAGCGTAGATTTTTTTAAAGTTTGAATTAACAATTTAGATTCACGTAAATATATTTTATAAATGGCCCTCTAGCGAAATCCCAATAGCAATGATAACAAAATTGTATTTTCTATTTGTAATCAATAAATATTCATATTATGTTTATTTCTCCAATCCTTAGATGGCACTGCGTTCAGATGATTTTTAAAATAATGTTTTTATTATGGAATTAAAAAATATACACCGGTTACAAACATTTAAATTCAATACAAATTAGAAGCTTGCATGGGTGCCGTATTTCGGTTTTTTAAAAATATCTCACACTATCATTTTAGTTAAATTTTAACGATTAAGTTAAGTTTTGATATTCAGAACTTTTGGGTTTTTAACAGGGGTTTTCTAATAGAGTAATGTTTTGAATATAAACATTGATAGTTATAGAAATCGGCACTCACTCTCAGGCTCAAGTAAAACATGTTGCTGGAATATCGAGATGATATAGTTCAATTTGCTAATTTATGTATATTTTCTAAATAGTACACAAAATGCGACAATAAGGGAAAATTTGGGAGAGGTTTTCTCATATATTCAGGTTACATTGTCGGAGTGTAGGAAAGATAATAGTTTTGATTATTTTTTATCGTTAGTAATTTTCGGCTTACCAGTTCCGTTCCAAATGGTATAATTTTCCTTTTACGCGAAAGCAAAGAAGACCCCGAAAAGACCACTTAACCGGGAGTCTGGTTAGGGGTTCTCTCTGTTTTTCGCTTCTTTCTATTCTTTCTATTTCGTATTAGTATTTATGGACCATTGAAATGTTCTTTAATATTTAAAAGGTTAATCTATCCAAACAATTTTAACAACAACATGAACATTTTCATGAAAATATTTATTTGCCTGGACCTTTCTAAGGCAAAGTGGAACATTTTTTTTTGTAAAGAAGACATATACTATATTTGGTTTATTTAGTCACTGGTTTATATAACTTACAAAGTCTTATGTGATTTCGAATTTTCAATTTAATTATGCTGTTTTATTTATTTATAGATATTTGAAAAGTTTTAAACACAAGTTCAATTTACTTTTATTAGATTTTCATATTTCGTATTTTCGTATATTTAGTAGATTTTTTGTCTTGGACCCGTTTATAAAAGATAAAAAGACTCATGAAATGCCCATTATGAGGCTCATTTTCTTAATTTCTTTTTGGACAATTTTGGTGTCATCCAAAAGATTTATTTATATATAAAGATTTCATAGATTTTATCTAAAGCTTTAATCTTATCCTGTTTATATTTCTATGTTTTCAAAGGTAATAACTAATTTTTTACTTTTTTAAACAAATCAACAATTTAACAATTTGGTTACCTTTCTACAGATATCATAGAAAGAGTTCTGAACTCTTGATAGATCAATTTAGTCATGAGTGTAACAATGAAGGATATTTATATTTGAATGTTTGATTTCTATTAATTCATAAATCACAAATTAGACCGCTTCTTACAGTTGGTTCACTTCAATGGTCTCATCATGTTTTATTCTATTTTGGAATTTTCATTTCAGAAATAATTTCAATCAAATATTTATTATTCTTTTGTTTTCAAAATTCTGAGAATTCATTTTGACAATTTAATTAATTGAGTTAACGCTTTCAAGATGGAACGTGTTTATTTGCAAGATTCATAAAGGTTGTATAAAGAAATTTTTAATTTAGGAAGCTTTATTTTAAAAATCAATTTTAGAAATCATTTTAATTGAACACATGTGGTTTATGTACTAATAGAGCAAAGTATCGAATCAAATATTCAATTTAACTTTACGAATTTGGTCATTATTTCTAGTTTGTTGAGTTAATTGGAACAGATCTTTGGCTGCTTGGATTGATCTTTTGAATCTAAAACGGTATTTTAATTAATTTGATTTTAATGTGTTTATTTTTTTTATTTAATCATAAAATGCATAAAACACTAATACTTTAAAATAAACGGCCCCGCATTATTCATGAATCAATGATTCAATGAATCGTGCAGTAAATAAATAAATCATAAAATGCTCAGACATCACGAAACGTTGTGTCCTTTCATTGTAGATGATCTTATATAAAGGTATTTTTATTTTATTTATTTCTTTAATCACAATATTTCTTTCCTTTATAGTTCATTAGATGGCAGCACAATCGCCGAGTCACTTGATTGAACGCACACTATTGGAATGGGCAAATGCATTATGACGTTATTCAATAATCGTAAATAGCCTCCTTTCTGAATGTTTAAATTATTTTGTTGATTCAAAAAACAAGAATTTACTTGAGTAGCCCCCCCCCTAAATTGTAATTGTTTTAATTGTAATGGTTTTTATCATATTTTCGATATTACATTCGATTTTTAGTTTGTCTTCTATTCTCATCTGTTGTCGTTACATTAAGGTTTAGTTAGTTAATAGGTCAATAGTTACTTGAGTGTGTTTAATGGTTTTAATCATATTTTCAATAGCACAAGTAGATAATACCACGTGCTATTATCTTACGTCTTAAGTCTTACGTGAATTCGAATTTTCGATTTAATTATGCTGTTATTGTTATTTCAAGATATTTGAAAAGCTTTAAACACAAGTTCAATTTACTTTTATTAGATTTGCATCATTGATTGACCAATTTGATTAAAAGGTTAATCAGTTATTTTTATCATTTTAAAACTTTAATATAATAAGATAAATTAAAAGTCTTTTCGGAATTTAAAAAACATACTAATAGAGCTTAATAATGTTGTCTGATGATAAAAATCAACATAAACAATAACATCCTGTTTTACTAAAACTACATTCTTGCAAAAATATTGTAGCTTCATATGAAAGGTCTAAAAAATTACTTCCTGTCGCACTTTTATTCGCACATTTGTTTCAATTAAGCTTTCTACCTAATAAGTAAGTTTTTAACAAATAAAAAATAAAAATTTACAAGTCAAACATTAATATTCTTTTTTTATAAGTTTTCATGTCAATTTTGACCTCAGTTATAAAAGGTAAAAAGATTTATACAATGCTTAATGTGACACGCATTTTATTTATTGATCTCTGGACAATTTCGATAGCATCCAAATGATTTATTTACAGTCGACTCTCTATAATTTAGAATTTTTGGGAGTAAAATCTGAAATGATTTTCTAAGTTATAAATTACAAAGTGGTGAAATTCTGGTTAAACTGTAAATAATTTGGCTTTATTAAAAAAAATTAATTTCATAATTCTCAATCACTATATACTAATATTACAAGGCTCGTAAGGGTACACGCCCTGTAATATACAGTAGAAGGCATATGGGACGAAACGTATTGATCGGATGAAAGTGCAGTGGAAGGCAAAAGTGGGACGAAACATATTGATCGGATGTTAGCGCAGTGGAAGGCAGAAGGCCATCCTTACTGACGCGTGTCTTATTACATTTACACAGCGAAAGGCAGAGGCACCATAAAATCTTCTGAGTACGCCAGCGTAATTTACCACATACATGCTTTGTTTACAAATGTCAGCTGTTCTCGCTCTGGCAATGCAGGCTCCTCGTGCACAAATAGTTCAGAATTGTTTTGAATTTTTCTTTTTCCTACGTTTGTTTTTGTTTCTATCTAAATGCACATGTCAACCAAATCACCACGAACGAGTTGAATTCATCAAATTCTACCAAACTCATCCAAATCTAGCCCTGCCAACTCTGATTTGCCGGCGAGATGGGGAATCAGTATAGTACGTGATGAAAAGCAAAAATAATTATCGCGTTTGCTGTGTGACGATGGCCAGTGCATTGACAGTGAGACTGCAGGTAGTGATAACGCGCTATCTACATTGAGTAATAAGAGCAGAGGAGAAGAAATTGCAGACAATATATTTTACAATTTCACAATTAATGATTGGTTCTAATAGAAAATAGGATATTATCCGTAATATCAATTTCTTTGTTTCACGATTGGTAGATATGGTGGTTTCCCAGATGAATAAGTGGATCTTAGAAAATTTTTTTGTGGGGCAAAAATATCCATTAATGAGTAAATAGAATTTATCCCATAATTAGTGGTCAGAAAGATTCACCATTTTAGAAATTAGACTTTCTCTTTGAAATCGAGCTTTTTTCTATTTGGTAAGTCGTTGAAAATTCTCAAATATTGTCAAAACAGACAATTGCAAACTATAGTCCAAACTACCTCAAGTTGAATAGACCGGCTATTATTAGTCCCTCCCCGCCTTCGATAAGATTTAAAAAATTAATTGGATTTTCTTACTCGAACAACCAATCTAAGGACAAAATTCAAAGGGCCATTTTGCGTATTCTCCTGAAACATTTTGTGAGATAAGTTGAAATTACTCATTTGAATCTTTTTGGACCACCAATTGGAGGATAAAATTCAACCTCTCATTTTTGGATATTACCCGAACGTCAGTTGAGCTCTATCATCCACAAATTATATGGAGATTTTTCCAAGCTGACAAATTGTGTAATAAGACCAACAATGATGAGAAACCACCAGGTCGTGGGGCAAATAAATTGTCTGGATGTGTTTTCTTAGGAACCAAATCGAAATGACCAAATCGTAAATTGTATATTGTCCATCTTTCTTCTCCTCAATATCTTCTCTTCTCTTCTCCTCTTATCACTCAATGTAGATAGCGCGTTATTGCAGCCACCAGTCTCACTGTCAATGCACTGACCATCGTCACACAGCAAACTCGGTCATAATTTTTGCTTTTTATCACGTACTATACTAATTCCCCATCTCGCCGGCAAATCAGTGTTGGCAGGGCTATCCAAATCTATCACGTCCTCGAAGAACGCCCTTCTACTTAGCAATGTTATTGGTGTGTTTGGTGTGTTTGTTTTACATTGTATGGTTATTGGCCACAAGAGTGTACACATTGCTCAAGAACCTTTCTTTTCAAAATCACCTAGATTTGTGCTTTTTGATATTTTTCTGCAGTGCCGAGCGAGTATGACAGTGCGCTTTCTCATGACAGCTTCAGTTAACTCGTCTACACAGCCGCGTTTTTCAGTGAAATCTGAAAAATTAAAGTGTCTCAAATTTTTGCCTAATTATATCGTTAATCCTTAAATTTTTTTTATACATTTTGCTATACAAGAGTATTATGATAAATGTAGTTAATATATTTCATAAAATGAATTATCAGATAATATTAAAAGATTGAATTTAGGCTAAAATAGCAAAATAATCACTTCTAGCTATTTCTACATAAGTGGCTTAATAATTAATACAGTGAAAGTTGAACTATTTTGTCACGTGACCAGTCAATGAGTAGCAATAGCCATAAAAATCATTGTTTTCATCTGATTATTCTTTACCAGAGATACTGAATCAATTGTTTCTATTGTCAATTCTTTAGTATTTCTCTAGTCTATATTAATAATACCACAAAATTTATCTTCTACTTCAAAGAACCATAAAAAGTTGAAATGTATCTATTGGATACAGCGGCTGTGTAGACGAGTTAAACACGCTGGTTTGTTTTGATGCAAACAAAACTTGATTGATTGATTAACTTGATTAACTTGATATATAACTTGATTGCAACTTGCAATTTGCAAGCATCTCCAGAACCAGAACCCTAGATTTATTCAACTTATCACTCAACTGATTTGCCTCATCTATCATCAAACATGATCACTATGTGATTACCTTTATTTTCAGTCTTCCTTTCTAACGTGTTTTGCCATTTTGTTTTTGTTTTGACACCAAGTATCAAAGAAACATCAAAGAACGCTTTACTTCAAGAGCCTGATAAGATTCGTTGTAAAGAAATTAATTAGTAATCGCCATCTTTTTCTCGTCAATTTACAAAATGAAGTATTTCAATTTAATTCTTCACAGACAGATTTTACTTACCAATTGGTAAAACAGACATATTTTACTAATTCTAAAATAAACCTGTTTTTTCTAGACTTTTATTATTTCAGATTATAGCGATTTGGTTAACTTGCCTCTATTGCCTTGATTCGTGAATGCTTAAAATATGTCATTTGAATGAATATCTTCACGTTTGGTGTATAATACATATATGTACTGTATATGTTTTCGGACTCGTTGTTGGTGACAGCTGCAAACTTGCTCTAACGTATTATTGGCTACTAATTGTTTGGTATATTATGTAGCCACAAGTTCAATGTTTTTCAATCCTGCACTGGTGGACATTGCCCGCATTTAGTTACCCGCCTTCCTTAAGTACCCCATTCGTGTGGGCTATTGTGCCGATATTACTAAGGTTACAATGCTGGTCAGTACAAGAACAACAAGTGACTTGGTTTCTGGAATCAAAATTCTTGATTTCGGAAGAATGATGAATTTCAGAAATAATTTGATCAGATCAGAACCAGCCCGGTTTTGAAGTTAAGATTGTCTAAAGTAAGTTGTCGTGAAATCGCCAGTTCCTACATCAAATAGTCAAATGCCAAACTCGAGTCCGAATGAACAATAACTACTACGAGTACAAAGTTGCTATTCCAAAAGTACGACTTCTTACTTCACTGTTATCAGTCTATATTTATTATTCGGTTTCTGATCATTTGGGCAATTCACAAAATCAATATTAAACAATTTTTTTGTTAAATTCAATGCTGTCATTTTCTCTTTTGCCATCCACCACACCGATCAAAACTTACAAGAGTTTCTGCTTGAAATAACTCAAATGAGATTTTTGAATCACCCCAGTTTAAGAAGGAAAGGCACAATCGCAAGGAAAACGTTTTTGTCTATTGTGATTGAAGAAACCGAATAAAATACGTTGCACTAACTGCAACTCTGTCACCAATTGCTATCATACAAATGCATACAAAAGAGAATAATTCCACAAACTCGAGCTTTTCAACTTTGCCTTACTTTATTTTCTGTGCATTATGTTCCCGAAATCACTATTTGATCTAAAGTTTCGATTCTAAACAAGAAATTATATATCACTTAAGGTTCAAATCAACACCAATCAAGCCTTAACAAACATGCAACCTATCAGTAGGACACATGCATTCGATCAAATTACTAATATTTGTTTTTTTAAACTTTTAATTTATAAATTGGGCTATGAGCTCACCCGAAGAGTTTTTTTACAAGGAAACGTTTGCGCAGCAACAAATGACTTTGTGACCTGTCACAAAGTCATTTGAGTTTCCTTGTAAATTTGTAATCCGAATATCACAAATAATTCATTAATGTTTGCTAAAACATAGAAAAGTTAAATAGCATTTCCAAAGATTTCCGGATTTTATTCTCACAATGAGTTACCAAACCTAACCAATTTTCCAAGTAAAAACGTACCTTGGTACCCTCTTCTACATTTTTTTTCTAAATAAGCTTCAAATATTGTTCTAATTTATATATTATAAAGATTTTTTAACTTACAAAGAGATTTTGTACAATGAAAGGTACTAAATTATACCAATTTTTGATCAAACCCCTTCCAATTTATAAATTATGGAAGGTTTCTAAGTTAGCGAGTTATAAATTATAAAGAGTTGACTGTATATATAAAGATTTCATAGATTTTATCTAAAGCTTTCACCTTATCCTGTTTATGTTTCTTCATTTAACCTTTTTTTTAAACTTCCGCTTTCAAAGGTAATAACTAATCCGTTTTAAACTAATCAACAATTTAACAATTTGGTTACCTTTCTACAGATATCATAGAAAGAGTTCTGAACTCTTGATAGATCAATTTAGTCATGAGTGTACCAGTGAAAGAGATTTATTATTGAACACTACTTTCCATCACTTCAATTGTCCCATCCTGTTTTATTCTGATTGGGAATTTCATAAAGGTTATATCAAGAAATTTTTAATTTGGGCTGATATATTTTATTTTACTTCTTTAAAATCACGAAATCATTTTAATTGAACACATGTGATTTATGTACTAATAGAGCAATGTATCGAATCAAATATTCCATTTAACTTTACAAATTTGGTCATTATTTTTAGTTTGTTGAGTTAATTGGGACCGAACTATTGCGACGTATCCATTGTTCAAACACATTTCTTTAAAATAAACGGCTCCCGCATGATTCAATGAATCATTGATTCAATGAATCGTGCAGTAAATAAAAATAAATAAATAAATAAAATAAAAATGACGACGTATCAAAAAAGGTTTCCTTGTCGAAAATAGATAAATAGATAGATAAAGTAAATAGATTTTTAATTGAAAGTGAGATAATTTACCATCATTTTAATAATCAATGAATGTTAGGAATGTTTAGAAGATATAAATGGTTGTAAATATTATCATTTTTTAATAAAAATAATTCATTTTTTCCTCTGTTTGAAAAAGAAAAAAACATAATAACATAAGATAGAATATTCATCACATAAACTTTTTGCTGTCAATAATTGAATATTTCTGTCATTTATATCTCATATCAACAAATGGCGCTTCTTTTAGATATAGCAACAAATATTGCATACGAACATGATATATTTGATTTTAATATATTTTTATTTATTTATTTCCTCTTTAATCATAAAATGCAGAGACATCACGAAACGTTGGGAACTTTAACAGTTGAAAATCTTATAAAAAGGTATTTTATTTTTATTTTATTTTTTAAATCACAATTTTTATTTCCTTTACAGTTCATTAGATGGCAGCACAAGCGTCGTTTTTTGTTCAAATTAACAATTTCAATTTACATGTGTTTTGTTCTGCATAAAAGTTGAACTGCGATTCAAAGCAAATACAGAAAGTGGATTTGCTGATTTAAGTTTAGTTTAAATTATTTTAAAAGTGTTACTCTGTACGTATTACCACAGGTATTTAAATGGTAAAAATTATCTCTATTTTTTTAATAAAAATGCCAAAAATTATTAAAAATTCTTATTTCGGCATAGAATTCATTTGTTTACATGACGCAAGGACACACTAAATGAAAATCAATACATAATTGCAATGATAACAAACGTGAATTCTCTGTTGATAATCAATTAATATTCATAGTGCTTAATTCTTAACTCACTAGATGGCACTGCTTTCACGTGATTTAAAAGATATGTTTTTATGCAGTTGTATTGAAAATATAAACAGGTAAAAATATTTTTAATCTAAAACAGTGTTCAAACACGTTCATTGGTAACGTATTCCTGATTTTTTAGAAAGACATCACACACACGACTTTTTTTGCTAAATTTTTAAAATTGCCTTTGTCTATCATCGATTTTTTAAAGGTTTCAAATACAACTCAATCCCAAAAAAGCCTACTTTTTTTCTGTGTGTTGGTTTTTTAATTTCATTGTTTTTATTATTTTTTTAGTGCACGGTAATAAATCAAAAAATTAACACTAAATTGTAGAAAATATTTGAATTAAAGAAAACTTTAAATCCAATTTTTAATCTATAAAAAATCTTTTTGAATTTATATGTTATATGTTGGTACATAGTAGCTAGGAGAGTGTTACTTGTGCGCATGAAAACAATAACAATAAATGAGAATTTATTACAGCCACTCTGGATACAATATTCTAAAGGTTAAAAAATATATTCAAAGTAATTTTAAAAAAACAAATTTTATTTTTATTTTTACTCAATAGATGGCGCCACATACAAGAATTTTTAAATTTTTATTCCGTTAGAATTATATTATGAATAAACATAAGACCACTGTAATTAAAAAGGTAAAATTTCTAAATTTAATATTTTTATTATTTAAAATACATTGAAAAATTTATTAAACACCCAACTAACACATATAAATTCTCATAGAGGGTGAAGTTGTTTAAAAAGTTTCGTTAATTAATTTTTATAAAAAAATTTAAAAAAATATTTTATTTTTTAAATTGTCTAATTAATATTTAAATTAATCATTATATTTATTTCATTGTTTTAATTTTTTTAATTGCAATTATTATTGGTTCAATTGTTTTTGTGAATGAATGCAAAATTATATTTATGAATGAGTCTTTGTTTTCTACAATACGAACCCCACTCACTACTACTACTACCACTACAATGCATTGTGCAATGCAATGCGTAGAGGAGAGCGAAGGGAAGGGAAGATGAGTTGAGTTTAAACTCATGAAGAGAGCGAGCGTACGGTCACGAATGGTCAATGACCGCTCACGCGAACTCACTCGTATGTTACGACATACCTCACTTGCCGAACTACTTTCTCTCTTACTCGGATTATTATTACTCGTGAGCTACCGCCTATGCGCACGCACACTCACCCCGATCTATAACCCGAGCACACACACATTTACCCGGCAATCCGGTAATACCCGGCCAATACCCGTGCATAACCGGCGGTAACGAAACGGGAACACGCGAACACATCGCGTCGTGCCGCACTAAAGAGGCACCTCTAACACGACGAACGAACGGTCACTGACTCACTGACTCGGTGTCGGTTCAGTGCAACGACCCCATGGCCTGTGAGTGCGAGCGGTGAGGTGAACTCGAGGTTGTGCATGGCCAGTGACCTTTTGGCCGAACGAACGAACGAACGAGCGAGCGCTCGGGTTGAGGGAGAGGGTGATACCTCTTTTGGTGAAGGGGAGAGAGAGAAAGGATGAGATCGAGGTGAGTCGAGTCGGGGTGGAGCGAAGGAGGTGCGCGGGACGGAGAAGGAGAGAGGGAGAGAGAAGGAGAAGGAGAGAGAGAGAGAAGGAAAATAAAAATGAGAATAGAAAGTCAAAAGGCCACGGATGTTCGTTGGCCTCGTATGGCCTGACCTGACCTCCTTAGACGACGAGTGCACCGAGAAGAAGAGGCACCGAGCGTTGCGGGTTGAAGTGAGGTCCATGAACTGAGAGGTCGGTCAATCGAGTGCATGATGATGAGGCAATCGAGGGTGATGTTGTAGGGGGAGATGACCTCGTAAGACAAGGGACTTCACACGTAAGAACATGTGAGTTTAAAGTTCAAGACCCCGGACCTTAGGGACCATTCACCCTAGGGCCCTTAGGCTTCTTAAGGTCGTAAAGGTCCTAAGGGCCGTAGACCTTAAGTCCCCCTATCACCACTTTAAACTTTAAGTTCCATTTTTAGTTCCGGGTTTGCCTAACCTATTTGGATGTCCCCCTTCTTCTCTTACAGAACAAGGACGTAAGGTGCAATCCTTTTGTACATTTGTCCTACTTAGACCTACTACTAGGAAGTACGTTAGGTAAGGAACTAATAGTGAGCACTGGTTGGCCTAACGAACTCGCCTGGCCTAGTTTAGTTTGCTCAGCCAAATGAGGTGACTGGACGGTTCCATTCCTCACTCGTACTCTATGTAAACCTTTCCGGGTTCGGGTTAAAGAGAGGAATTAGGTCGCCGGTGTGTGTGCGGTACCTCACGGCGCCCACGCACTCACTTGTGTTGTGTCCGGACGAACTCTCCTGTTCGACCTTTTACGAATGAACTTACCCGGGATGCGTCCTCTCTCCGATCAGTGACTCTTACGCGGGTTAAATGAACTCAACTTTGAGTAGGAGGTCAAGTGAGTATGAGTGAGTAAGAAAGGATGCGCAGTTGGAAAATTCCTTTAGCACCGCGCGCTACTACTCAAAAGAGGCACCGCACTGAGGAGGTCACCCTCAGAGGACAATCGAGGTCGGCGGAGGTCGGTGAAGCAGGAAACAAAGGTCGACGAGAGGTCACTTGTGGACGTTTGAAGGACAGCGCGAGGGCGTCCAGAGGCACTGAACTCTACTTGTGATGATGGTCTACCCTGTGAGGATGTGTCGAGTTGGGGTTGACCGATACTGCACCGAGTGACGCATGAGAATGGACGCATCCGTGTGTGTGCTGGACAGTCACGTGATTGTCATTTGTCAGAAGGGGAGAGAGTTAGAAAGAAGGGACTGATAGTTTTCGTTTCTACCGTTTGTCTTCATAAAGGTAATAAAATATATTCATTAAATAATTAATTAAATTCAAATTAATTAATTGCCCAATTAATTAAATTATTTTTTTTGTAATAATTTAAGAATCTTTTGAAACACCTTCACCTTCTATGAGAATTCATATGTGTTAGTTGGGTGTTTAATAAATTTTTTTTTATAATTTTTTTCGTAATTATTTGAATATTTTTTAATATTAAAAAATATTATTTGATATCGTAAATTTTATTTAACCGAATTAGGACATCGGTATCTACAGTTTTCTAGAAAATTGTTTTTAATTGTTTTTTCAGTTTTTTTTCAGGCGATTTATTATTGCGGGTAGATTTGACAGTCACGTGTTGAACTGAGAGAGTTAGGATAGAATTACATGGATAATTTTCGGATTCTTATTTATAAAGGTAATAAAATATTTAATAAATAATTAATCTGATAAGATATCTTAATTTATGAATTAATTTAATTATTGGTTGTTAAATATTTTATTTTATTTTATCAAAATTAATTAAAGAAACTTTTTGAACACCTTTATCGTCTATGAGAATTTCTATGTGTGAGTTAGGTGTTCATTAAATTTTTAAATATATATTTTTTAAATGTTTTTAACGTTATTTCTACCGCGTTTTAGCGTTTTAAATGGTAGAAAATTTATAAATTTTGTATAATTAATTTAATTAATTTTGATAATTATAGATAAATTTTATAATGTTTTAGTGTTTGGGAAAGAGTGATTAAGGCGCGGTTGAACAGGCACGTGATACTACCTCTGTTAAGATAAAATTAAATCGTGATGAACTTTCGCTAATTTTAAAGGTGAAAAATATAACTAATTAATTAATTCAATTAATTATTTTTTTTTTGAAAAATATTTGATTTTTAATAACAAAATTAATTAAAGAAACTTTTGGAACACCTAAATCGTCTATGAGAATTGCTGTGTTTTATTTAGGTGTTTAATAAAATTCTCTGCAAAGTTTTTTTAAAAATTATTTTATTTTTGTTTTTGTTAGATCAAAGGTTTTTATATTAAAGAAAAATAATCAATTTACATAATTAATATTACTTGATTAAATTATTCTGGTTTAATTGATTTTAAATTTTTTATATTTTAGTCATAGGAGACCAGCTGTGAGAAATCACGTGACACTTTATCAACTTTTTAAGTGGGAGAGGATTTAGTTAGATTGTGTCATGGCGGTAGTTATAAAGGTATTCAATATTCAATTAATTAATTATTAAAATTAAATTTTTAATTTTAATTATTAATTGTTTTCGTATGAAACATTTAATATTTATTTAAAAAAATAAAGAATCTTTTGAAACACTTTATGCATGTACGGAAATTTCTATGAGTTTATGAGGTGTTCAATATATTTACGGATTTATTTTTATTAATTCGTCTTGTTTAGTTCCAGTATCAAATGGTTTTATAAATTTATAAATTTTTAATCAAAATATTTTATTGTTTAATTAAATTTATTTTATTTATTTATTTATTCTAACTACTGCTTGTTAAAAAGGTTTTTGTAATTAAATGTTTAGCGTTATCCCTCCTAGATGGCGCCACTATTTAATATTTTTGAATTCAATTTATAATCAAGTTGTATTATGTTCTATATAGAGCCTCGGAAGTAGTACTGAGCCAATTGTGTGTTGAGGCCAAGTCACACACACACAGAGTCACATAAGGTGAACGATCCCCCTTAGCGCGAGGTCGTACGCTCGAACTAGTTCACCGACCTGACCTGAACTGTGCCTGAACCTTCTGACCTGCCTGCCACTGTTCACCCTTTCGGTGTCGTGCTAGTGAGCTCATTTCGGTGCTCGACTTGAGGAGGAGGTGAACGGGGGAGATGGAGGAGGAGGAGGAGGAGAAAGACGGGAAGAAGAACGAGGTTATATATAGAGTGCAAGGGATTGAGCAGGAATTGAATTGAACAAAAGTGGGCAAAGGTCGAGGACGCGTCGATGAGGAAGCAGACAAGGAAGTGAAAGGACTGTTTCGGGGTTAAGGTCGAGGCTTGAAGGCTGAGGTTGAGGGACGGGGTGTAGTTGTTGTTTACCCTCGTCCGCAGTTGCGGTAACCTTCTTTTCATATGGTAAATAAACCCCTTGAGTAATTGCAATTTAAAGTCGGAGCAAGAGTAATAGTTTATATTTTGTTTATTGAATTATCAGACAAGATATATTTTGTTGCCTTCACTTACTACGAGATTACTCGAAGATGTCATAACTAGTTTATTCTTTTTTAAATTACAATTCTTTATTGATTAGTAAATAATTTTTTGGTACAGTATTTTTTTTATAAAATGGTTTAATTTTATTTTTTAAAAATATTTCAATCTTCTTTTTTTGATTAAAATAAAAATTCTTAAATTAAAGAACAAAAAAACATAGTTCCATATTACTAATAAATAATTTATGAATTTAAGAATTTTTGCTGCAATTCTTTGCGAATTTCTTTGACACGTTGACACGTTTTCACAATTATGAACTTGAATTCGTCGTTTTTTTAAGGTCACAGAAATATAAATTCATTTCAAATTAATTTATCTGATTTGAATTTTAGCACCAATTAACTTTTTAGGTTCTTTGTATTAACTCAACAGTTTGCCTAAATTGAAGTAAAAATGTCAAATTAAATTATGAAGTCATATGACTTTTATTAAAATTATAAAAGTTTAATTCTTAATTTTATTTTAAATAGTTTCAATTAAATAATGGTTATTTTATTTTTTAGTATTACTATTTTTCAAGCGAAAACTAAAAACTATAGTTTAATTTTTTTTCATGAACATGAGTTTTAATCAATATATTGATCAACGTCTTTAGTGATGCAATTTCTGATTGGTTTTCTAAGTGTTAGCGAGAAATTAACAACCAAGAATTAAATACATTTAATATTTCTAATTGTGTTTAGTTTTGATTCCATAAGTAACATAATTTTATCACATATTTGGCATTCGAGTTACACATCAAATCAACAAGACATTTTTTATTAGAAAGAAAACACTAAGTTATTTTTAGAAAAGGTAGATCGTACATATTCAGTGGCGCCACTGAAACATTTTTGTTTTTTTAAATAATGAATTTATTAACAAGTCAACCCAAACCCTCCGCGCTCGCTTCGTTGCACTCCGCTCACTGCTCCGGGTTTGCAGTTGACTTGTTAAAAAACCCCGCCCTTGGCGGGTTTACCCCCACCCCTACACCCGCTACACTCCACCACTCCATTTCTTTGATGATTTTTCGTGTTATTTTTTCATGTTTGCTGGACTGCATTACATGAATTATAATACCAATGCAGATTTGTAGACCATATTCATAATGCTACCCGGAAATAAGCGCAAATAAGAAGGGTTTCACACCACGAAAATACCTGATTTTTCAGGTATATACTCGCATCAGTAAAGGTTTGTTCCTGAGAAATCGCTGGTTGATTATACTGGCAAAACTTAATCTAACGGGAAATTGCACTCTAGTCAATACGGAAGGCACGCCTAAATTTGTTGCTTTTCCATGAAAGTAATGCTGGAATTAAAACTTGTTGATCTTTAAAATGAACAGGTGCAAATCGACAAAGCAAAATGAGTCACATTGTTCTGTCACCATGATCCTTAAAGAATAGTCATGTTGCTTTAGCCAGTTCACGCTTGACATAAAAATTGCGAAGAGTCACTATGACATTTTTTCAATCGAAGGATTTGAAGTAGATATGAAGTAAAAGCCATAAAGAAGAAAAAATATTTCGATTTGGTTGCGATTAGGTATAGGAGAATTGTGGCGATGTCACGCCGAATAAAGGAATTGGTGTTGAAATACGATTGGGTCAATATCATCCAATTTATAGAATAAAACTTGAATCCAAATTAGGTCACTGATCAACCAATCAAAGTTGTTATTGAAAAAAGTTAGTGAAAAACGAAGACTGACATCGTCTAAGCGCCAACATGCAAAAAATAACATCGAAACAACAACTACTTCGACTTTAAACTTGTACAGTCCGCGTTTCATAGAATTTGGTTTTTTATCAAATAGAATCGATGATGTTGATTACTTATCAATGTTAAACTAAATCTAAATTATAGTAGTTTAAGAATATCAAGTAGAATTTATAAAAAATTTTGCGAAAATAAAAACAGCTCAAGATTTAGAGATTTTGTAAAATTGAATCTGGGTTAGATTTAGAGTTGGAGTTATAACTTAACATGTGCTAATAATATGCTACAAACTTGAATTCAATGATTTAAATGCACTTTCCCTGTTCATCATGCGGCAGCTGTGACATATACTTGAATTAAGAAAGTTTTCCAGAAAAGTTGGGAAACTTCCCGGAAATTATGATATTTCAAAACGCATCTGGGAAAGTTTCTGGAAGTTTCGAAAAATATTTCCGTAAACTTTCCCACGGGTCAAGGGTCATGCAATGTCTGTCTAACTTCCACTGCGTAACTCTTCTTCTTCTACCCTCTACTGTACATTGTACAAAATTACCATCACCAACGACGACGACCACTTTTTTTCATCTTTCCTTTAATATAATGGAGATAACAAGTTTGATTAGCACTAGCGCCATCTTGTGCATTGGAATACAAGTAAAAGTATATTTTTAAAACATTGCGACAAATAAAGATATCTGACACTACCCTGTCCAATCACGCACACACAACGTGGTTCAAGAGATATCGAAGTACATAACTAAATTTTATATTTACATAATTTACTTAATTAATTAAATAATCAATAATTAATCCTTATATAATTAATCGTATAATTAATCATTGTCCATATTAGTGAACCACACAACCGTACTAATTGTCAATTGTCAATTGATGCAAGTTACAGAATAAATAACCAAAAATTAAAACTTTTGAATCGAATCGATACTTATTGTTGAACAGGTTAATTTATAAATTATATTTAATATAAAATCATTATAATTTTTTACAGCCACAATCTATCAAAACAATTTTTTTAACGTATTTTGCGTTCAGAAAGGAACATCTGCCTGTCTGTTCTGTTTGCGTGTGGTAGTGAGCCTATTGCTGGGCTGTTCCAACACGACCCCACCGTGCTCCTGTGGTAATGCTGTTGTAACATTTTAAAATGGGCGGTACGACCCACAATTGAGTGAATCACAACAAACGTACTCATACACACAACGTATCTACGCGTTGTTTTTGTTGGTCAGTGACGACCGTCAACAAATGCCGCTCCTTTCACGTGACAATACGTGATAGTTACTGTCAGACTGTCTGACTCACCGACAATACACGAAATGTGTGGCCTGGCCCGTGTTTCTGTTTCGAGTTGGGCCTTTTAAATGACAACACAAAACTCACTCACAGCCCAGCTGTCGTCCTGTCCTGTTTGCTCTTCTTATAAAAACTGCATAATTTCAACAAGCAAGGTCAATTTTGGTCTTTTCATTGTTTTTATTAGTGCTCAAATTGTAATTTTAATCAAAAATGGTGCTTTATGGCATTCAGTCCAGCAAGTTTGTGGTTGATCTACTACAGAAACTCTACGTGAAAGAGCACAATTTGGTTCTATCGCCCTACTCGTTAACTATTGCCTTGACGATGCTTTTGGTGGGCACTGACAAGGGTTCTAGTAGTCGATTGCAACTTGTAAATGCGCTTTTCGATGCCAATTCCGATTCCAAAACTGATAATGCCGACCAACATGTAAAAGCCTTTGTCAAATGTTTTAATGACAATCTGGAAAAGAATCAAGACACATTGGTTGTTGGCAATATGTTGTATTCTTCTAAAGGGTAAGATAACATAGATCGACTCTAGAATTGGAGTAACATGAACCAAAAAAGAACTCTTTTTTAGAATGTTTAAACGTAAGGACCGAATTTTACGCAAAATTTAAAATTTATTTCATTTTTTAAAGTTTATCGAAGTTTAATCTTGTTTCAGGACATATCTAGCTAGAAAAGTTCAAAAGGTTTAAAACTTTTTAAAAAACATTCTTTACATTTTCTTAAAATTTAGAGCTAAATATTACTTAAATCTGTCAAAATTAGGTATTTTTAAATCGAATTTTATTTTAAACAAGTAAAAAAGGTGTAAATTCGAATAATCTTTTTTAAATTTAAAATCTAATTTTATTCATTGAATTTTGAGTTTTGTTTTTACAAAATAAATTTCACTAAATTAGAATAATCAAAAGTAATCAATTTAAATTCAAATCTATTGATTTTCGTTAATTTAACTTTAATAGTGTCAACATTCATAATATTAACAACAAATATTCGATTTTTAATATATCTTTTGTTCATGTTAATTTAATTCTGGTGTCGATATCTGTTTAAATTATGATTGGAATTATCGTTTAAGTAAATGTTTTTTATTTTAGTTTCCCTCTCAAATGCAAATTTATGTCCACTCTGTCCAAAGAGTTTCACGCTGTTGCAAAGCAATTGGATTTTTCTGATGCAGCAACTATGGAGACAATCAACTCGGATGTCTCAAAGGTCACTAGAGGATTGATCAATAAGCTTCTTGATTCGATTGATGCGTCCACTAGACTCCTATTGGTAAACGCCATCTACTTTAAAGGTCTTTGGGATTGGCCATTTCAGAAGCAACAGACAAACGAGAAAGGTCAATTTCATCTCTCCACTGGTCAGACTGTGCAAGCTGCTTTGATGAGCAAGATGCAAAGTTTCAATTTTTTTGAAGACGCCCAACAAACCAAAGCAAAAGCTGTCGAGTTGGACTATCAATCAGACGGAAACATTTCGATGGTTTTCATTTTACCCTGTAAAGGTGTCTCACTTGAGTCTTTCGTTGGTTCGATCACTGCTGAACAGCTCGACAACATTCTACTCAATCTTAAGCATCGAGGTAACCTTGTGAGTCTTGTGTTGCCACGGTTCAAGCTGTCCGCTCAGCATGAACTCGAAAAGATTCTCCGTGAAATTGGAATTAAAGATGTGTTTGATGGCTCGAAGGCTTCACTTGGTAACATTTCTCCGGATTCCCAAGGATTTGCACTCTCTGGTGTGATCCAAAAGGCGGTGATCGAGGTTAACGAGGAGGGAACCGAAGCGGCGGCAGCCACAGGCGGGAGAATTTTTGGTTGCAACGAGAGGATGCCAAAGCCGTTGGAATTTATCGCCAATCGTCCATTCCTTTACCTGCTGGCCACCAAGGACAAACCTAGACAGATTTTGTTTGTTGGCGCAGTCGAAGATCCAAACAAATCTGTTTAAGTGTCAACTTTTCCATACTTCGATTTGACTTTGTTTTAATAAAATTTTTGAGAACTAAATATAGTTTGTTTTAATTTATTTTTTATGATTCATTCGAACATATATACTTTTTATTAATTTTCTATTAAATAGCTACTGTCAAAAATAAAGAATAGGTAAATTAAATTTTTTAACAATTTTTGGAGTCAAATCTAAAATTTTGTTTCTGTTTTCTCACTGGCAATCTTAATTGACAAGTCTTTTTTAGTATTTTGAGCCTATCGTATTTAATGTTTACAGTTGAAAACTTTAATTCAAAGAGCGTCGCGCCATCTATGGGTGAGCAATGAAAGTGGAATTTGTGGCAATGGAGTTTTATGAATATTTTTTATGATTTATTTAGTTTCTACATTATCCTTGATTATTTGATAGGTAAAACATCTTTTTGTAAGATTTATTCTGACATCTATTCATTTATTATTTAAACAAATACTTACAAAAATTGCTTGTAGACTTGAAATTGAAAATGGTAAATAAAAATTTTAATGAAGGCGCAATATCACTCACTTTTGAATTGTTTTCTAAACTTTTAAACCCTGTGTATATTATTCTCTTTAGTCATTTTGTTGTTCACACATTTTGAGGCAAATTCTAAAGGTAAATTTCATAAAATAGTGTTCATTTGTAAATGAATCAAAATCTTTTTAATTAATTTTTAAAAGAAATTGGTACAAATTTGAACTCACAACTCTAATTTGTATGATGTCATAATCGAGTTTAAATGTGGAATCATAATTAAATTCTTCCAACTCATGTAAAGAAATGTACTTTTCACTCACTACTCAATTGTTTTCATTATTTAAGAAAATGTGGGGCCTTTAATAAATTACAGTTACGGTTTGGTAGAGTGGTCGACAAAGCTTAGCATAAGAATGAATGGTTTATTGAACAGTTTCGACAATATAAGTACAACTTGTTCCATTCTCCGTCTATACCACAGGTAACTTTATACATACTTATCCTGAATAGAAGCATCTCAAAAATTCTTTAACAGCAAAGTCCAACAATCCAAATGAATCTATTTAATTAGAAATTTTATAATTTTATCCTAATTCAGCGGTGCGGTTTCTAATCTTTTCATATGTCATTTTTATGTAGGACGTGTTAGCAACAAGATAGATTTCGATGATTGGTTCAGTGTTGTGCATTTGTGGATCAATTGGATTTGAAAAATTAAAAATGTTTTACTTTAGTATAAAATAAACCTTATGACCCATTAGTGATCATAAGTTATATCTGGTTTTGCAATACAACAATATACTTTACTATTCGCTTGGAATCCGCAATCGCGTTTTTGAGTTATTATATGGAGTAAAAAGTGTGTCACTTTAGAACATAGACAATATTTCTTCATATCTCGTTTCGACGATACAACTCATCGCATATAATTTATAAATTTTTTTAATGAATCTGATTTTTAAAAATTTGAAATGAATTAAAATCACTAGTATGATGATATTTAGAAAGGTAACACGACTTGTAAAGTTTATTTTTCTGAATAAAATATTCATTCATTCGTTATAAATGATCTCCTCGTCATTAGTACCAGCGCCATCTGGTGAATCGGAATATTTTTATTTTTGATTGTATCAGATTTTGGTTTTAGAAAACTTTAACTCCAATGAGAAGGGTACTTAATTAAAGGTTTTAACTCATATTTTGATAATGTTTTGTTTTAATCATTAAAATTTCTTAATTTTATTTATCCAATTATTTTAGAGGTAATTAGATAGGTCACTTCACTCTTGACAATTTATCAGAATTTTTGGATCAATTTTGATGTTAGTTCAAAATTCATAATCTCATGTGTTCAAAAGCGAATTTGTTCGAAGACATTCACAATTCTCGCAAGGTCTTTCATTATAAAGTCTCTTATCGTAGACTGATGCTCAACAATTTTTATTTTGCGATATAAATTTTCAAAAATTTAAATTTTATTTTCAACCAAATACATAATATAAGTTTTATAACCCAACCAACGAGTTTTGTTATTTTGTAATTTCATAATATTTCTCATGAGAACTTATTTTTATATCTATCAAATAAGAATTTTTAGTTTGAGTGTTTAAATAGGCTTTTGCAGTATTGGGATATAATTTTCATAAAATGATTTTATATATTTCACAGATACATATTTACTGTTTTTTATAATGATTGGAATTCATAAGTTATAGTTTCTAAAGTTTCAAATTTCCCATGTTTGAAATAATTTTAAATGTAACCTTCTGCTTAATTAGACTATACTTTTGTTATGTTTCCTAATGGTCACTAAAAAGGTAGTTTCCATAATTGATTTTTATTCATTTTTAAACATTTTATTAAGGGTTAGCCAGATTGTATCTTGTGTCAAAGTTTGCCAATTAATAAGTTTTACATTAAGTCCACTGAGCCGTTTCACTCATGTTACTGAAATTCAATAGTTTTATTAGTATAAATAAATGAGCTACTCAAATTGCTGAGGAATAAACAGTTCACACTACTTCATTGTCTTTATTCGATATTGTTTCTTAATAGACATATTTTTTTTAAATATATTGAGTTATGATATCACTAAATTATTTTCAAGTATGTTATCAATTTTCTTTAAGGTATCTACAAAATAAAAAATTTCAATACTTAGGTTCTGTAGAAATACTAATAGTTTGTACCCATTCAACTTGCCACTTTAAAAAAGGTTTTACAATATTACCGACTTTTTGAGTTGTCTCATTTCCGAAGGACAGTCCTTTCATAAATTAAATTTAATAATTTCGTTTATTGATGAATTTAAAATATGAAATATATGATCAACATTACAGATATACAATTTAGCAGTTTGAGAAATGTTACAAATTGTTGTGACACTTACCAATTGGAATCAACTTAGAAGTTAATGTTCTTCGATTAGAAAAGGTATAAAAAGGTAAATCAATTAATTATGTTTTTAAGAAAATACAGTTTCTTTCCTGACAATTTTCTATTTTTATTTTAATAGTTAATTCACAAAAATTTAGAAATTTAAAATTAGGTTGTTGCTCGGATTTTTGATCAAACAGGTTAACTAATAAATTGTTTCCGAATAAATTCCGTTTAAATTCTATTTATTGACTTCTTCGTATTACATTAATGTTAAACGAGCTGCTAATTGTGAATAAAATATATATTTTTTAAAATAATACCAAAACTAACAATAAATCATTTAAATACACGGATACGAACGATGGTATAATGGTAATCTACGTACATTTGTTCATTTATTTCATAAATTAAAAAATTCTTAATTAATATAACGTAAAATCATTTTACGCATAAATATCCTAATTATTTTAAACCCTTACAAATTCTTTATCGATGTTTTGACCTGCAATCATGATTCCTAGATTAAATTGACGATAACACTTGGCTTGAGAGGCTCAACTACGAAAGGAAAGTGATTGATTTTCAGCTAAAACTACATTTTTTGAACAGGGATTGTTTTTTTTTAGGAAAAACAAACTAACAAAACGAGCTAAACAAATAGCGCGAGTAAATTAAAAATTAATTGGTAAATTATTTATGAAATCATCACAAACACATGAATTGAAACTTGTGTATGGAGAGGCAACGAACCAATACACGGGTTCTCAGTTTTGAATGGAAAATATGTTTTGTTGTTGATGTTGTTTCAATTTAACATGACCCAATGAATAGAACAAATATTGAATCAATATGTTCTAGTTAGATTTTATATTTACGGAATATTTTTATATCAAATATTAAAAATCTCTATTTTTGACAAAAATGTGTATTTTTCTATTTAGTAGGTTGCGCTAATATGCAAAGCGCATGTATTGGTTCTAAGTTTTCAATTCAATACAGACGACAGAATCGAATGTGATCCAAGGTACCACGCCCCCAAAATGTATCACAGCACTAATGAGTGGGTGGGCTTGTTAATGCGCATTTTTATTACGCACAGTAGGCGGACACTATTCTCTCTCACACCTTGGTTCTCTTCTCTCACTCGAGTGTTCGTTAGTCTGTTCGCAGTCCTCTAACAAAATTAACCCAAATTAGCTCTTGATTTGTGTCTCAGAGATTGTGAATCTGGTAAATTGAAAATCCCAGATTTTTCTACTTAACAACTGAATCGTCATACCTGGCACAATGCTTGCTTCGATCATATCCAGCTCAGGAAGCCATGCCTTAGGTGTTCGAACTTACCCGAGAAAGAAAACTTTTTATGAATTACGACGAAAAGAAGAGAAAGATGGACGAGGTGTTAAACAACGAGAAAAATTGCGACAACAAGTTCTGCAAAAGAAACAAATGATAGTGAACAGTGAATCGGGTGTTGATGTTATCGTTGAACAGGGGCAAAATTCTGGCGAATTCCCTAAAGTGAAATTTGGTAATGCAGACCAAACTGACAACGTCGAACCACAATCGGAGATTGTAACTGAACAACCGAACAGTCACAAAATTGTGAACGCATCAGTTGATCAGTGGCCTGTTGAAGAGGTCGAACAAGTTGTTCAAGAACAGTCGAGCAACCAGAAACAGCCAAATTCGGGACAGTTCATTGTCATTGGAGGAAATACCTTTGAGAAACTGTGCATTTGTCTGGGAATTTTTCAAGGAAAAGGTAATATACAAAAAACCAAACACTAAATAAATTTGATAAAATTTTTGTTTTTTAATTCGAAGAACGATCAATCCAGAATGTTTGAAATATTCCTGATGGTGAAGCCTAAAACCAACAAACAAGAGAATAAACATTCTAGTCCGGACATGCTAGTTTTTGTTTAGTTTAAGCGATTTACACAACTTATCTCAACTTTACTCAACTTTACTCAACTTTACAACAACTTTACTCAACTTTACTCAACTTTACTCAACTTTACTCAACTTTACAACAACTTTACAACAACTTTACCCAACTTTACTCAACTTTACTCAACTTTACTCAACTTTACCCTTAAAAACTGCCCACCGGTCAATTAGAGTTACTTCAAACTGCCATTCCTGGAAACTGAGTTTGATTCTGAGATATCAATTTGGGCTCAAATGCTAAATCTACTGCTATCATGTATACTAATCGTTATACACTTTACAATGTATACACAATTTTTTACTAGTCTTAATTATACCCATACATGTCCTACCATTTATGACGTTGATTCTTGTTTGTCTTATTGCTTTTAAGTAACTGCTTGTAGTTAATCTCGAATTCAATAAAGTTTATTGTTTTTTATCCTTACTTTGGTTCCATAATTGATTATCAAAGGTTAACAAAAAATTCTCAAATCGAATATCTCGACTTAAATATAGCATACAATAATAATTAATATTCAAAAAAATTAAAAATTGGTACTAGAGTTTATATGCTTTCTATTAATAGGTTTCTCTAACTCTCACTTATTTGTTAATTATCTATGAAAAAGATTTTGATGCTGACTCCACTCCACTAATGAAAAAAACAGAGATTTTTAATCTGTCATTTAAAATTATTTTTAAAATTTTAAAAATTTAACGAGAATTTATTTATTCAATATTTGTTTTCTGTATTATCGTTGGGTCATGTTAAATTTGAAACAACATCAACAACAAATAACATTTTCCATTCAAACCCGATAACCCGTGAATTGGTTCGTTGGTACCTTCCCTTTCATTCACCAGTTTCAATTCATGTGTTTTCGTTTGTGATGACCTCATAAATAATTTACCAATTAATTTTTAATTTGCCCAGGTATGTTTGTTTAGTCCGTTTTGTTTGTTTATTTTTTTTCTAAATGTGTAGTTTGAAAATCTGTCCTTTTCCTGGTTGAGCCACTCTAGCCTCGTGCTGTCGTCAATCTAATCTAGGAATCAGGTCAAAAAGTCATCCACGAGTTTTGAAGCGTTTAAACTAATTAGGTTTTCATTGATTTTTGAAGAGAAGGCAACCCCACGCTTTACAGCATTATTCTCGGAATATTCAAACAGAAGGAAGTTATTTTGAGGGGCGAGAGAAGATTTAATAAATAAAATGGACCACTAATGAAGTGTTACAATGCCTTGACACACGTTGATTCGATCATTAGCCTCTTTACAACTAATTATTTTAAGTAGCCGTGTAACAACTCTCGTGGGAAGAACAATTCCGTACTAAACGATGGAACAGATTCAAATTGTTACAATTTTTTGTTTCACAAATCTAACACACAAAATTGGTGAAACACAGAAAGAAAACATAACTTAAACATATAAACCAAATCAACTCTCCACATACCCAAATAAACATTTAAACCCTTATTATAAATTCAGTTATCATCTTTCACGTAAACAAATCATATTTTTAGGTCACACTTTTTTTACACATATTTCCTTATTACACAAAGTCAATATCACAATCTAATTATGTCAATTGAATTATATCATTTGAACCAAGATACAAAACAGAATGCATTTTTTGCAAGCAGGAAATGTTTTTTGTTCAATAATGTTTTAACAAATCAATCGATTGTAGGTCAAATTGATAATTTCCCATTTTGTGTTCAATATACAGTCCTGTGATTAAATTAGATTTAGAATTTCAAATTTCAATTTGGTTATTTTTGTAACACAAATTATATAATTCAATAATTTAATTTTCAATAAAATCATTTTTAAATTGCTTTCTTTCGTTCTTTTATTTTATAAAATCTATTCAAATTAGAAGCCGTAAAATATTATACAAATTTATATTTAGATACTCGAAATGGAGGAGAATATTCTGAATAATAATACAATAATATGCTCAACACACACTCACGAGCATAACTAATGACGCTTGCAGTTATTATGTAATGTTGGTTAATTTAGACGTTGTCTTAACTAGAAAAGTGTTACATATTTTGTTATATCAACACTAGTAATGAAGAGGTCAACACTAGCCAGATGTATGTGATAAATGTTTTGTGTATTTTATATTACCCTAAGGAACACTGCACCGTCACTCCAACAAGGTTACTAAAAGGTATTATCTTATTCATTCATTTTTCATATAAAAAAAGTGAGAATTTATTCAATTAATGTTTTTGTGTTATCAACATTTTTATTTCACTCACTTTTGATTTATGTTCAAAGACAATGTAAGACATTGCTCACTTAGCTTTTCCTGCCATTTTACAACAGGTAACTTATTTATTAACACAATTTACAATTAAGTTATCAACTTTAGTGTCATACAACTTTCTTCATATCAACTTTGTCAATTATCAACTTTTTTAATTGTCTCATGAGCATTATCCAAGCAATCCAATACTTTTTGTGAGGTTTTTGTGCTGATGTTTTTAAAAGTTAAAAAAATATTTTTTTTAGTTCTTTCTTAAATCTATTTTTACTGTAGTTATGCTAAATTAAAACAACAATTTAACCTACAACATTCTTATGATTTTTATATTTTTACCAAATTAAAAATGTTTTATTAACGAAA
This sequence comes from Rhizoglyphus robini, assembly GCA_023373905.1. Taxonomy (NCBI): domain Eukaryota; kingdom Metazoa; phylum Arthropoda; class Arachnida; order Sarcoptiformes; family Acaridae; genus Rhizoglyphus; species Rhizoglyphus robini. Next base: position 523,214 of record JAKIJQ010000040.1, on the reverse strand, counting down.
CTGTGACTTCAAACAAAAGGTAACTTTTACATTATTTTAGTCATTTTGTTATGTTAATGAAATATTAACAAATCTGTATAATAATCTATAACCATTTAATAATTTAAAACCATTGAAGTAGTTCAAGAGGCACACATTCATTAGGTTGTCTTTGTATATTCTTTTTTATTCATTGATTTTTTAATTAAGGTTTAACACAGATCCAAAGTTACAGAGTAGATTCTATCCCTGTATTTTAATAACATTCACTGTTAAAATTTTTCAAAATTCTTTTTTAAATTTTTATTATTTAGATTTAATTAGAAACTTATTAAATAACTTTAAGGTTTCACTCCAATTCAATTCAAACATCATTCAATATCCCCATATAACCGAATGATAAACGCAAACATTAAATCTTGTACACAAAAATGCGGAAATTTTCAATCATACGAAACCTTACTGGTTTGCTTCACTACAGCTCGCAACCACCCTTGTTTTGTATAGAGTACTCTGAAACTAATTTTACTAAGCGCACTGAGCGAACAGTAAGCAAAAACTTTTGATATTTATGTAAAAAATAGTGACAATTTTAATTGAACCCAATTTGCGCAAACAAAATACGTACGGCTTGTTACTGTTTTCATTTGGCTTTATAAACAACTTGTCTGACTGCCATGGCCTGTATGATTGGAGCGTCCAGTGAAGATGTAATTTTCAAACTAATTGTGCCACTTTTGACAGTAGACAATAATTCTTTGAAGCTGGTTTTGCACACGGTTCAACACATTGCATTTAATTTATTAATGATTCTATTAATTTTGCATCAACAATTTGAGCTTTAACTTGTTTTAATTACTTCAAAAGGCAACACACATTTTACAATTTGTTTAACGTCTAACTCTTGGTAAAAAAGGTAAAATAATTTCAAAATTATTAACTCACCCTGCAACTTGAATATAGATCATTAATATGTAACTTCACTTATATTTTGTTTTAATCTTGGATTGTGAATGCAATGTAAAATTTAAAGACAATTATTTAACTTTATGTGCAGAATTACCTATTCTAAATAGTTTTTGGGCAATGGAAAGTATTAAATCGTAAACCATTTGCGTTTGTAAACTGTAATGACAACTAATGATTTCATACACTTACATTTACACTTACAAAATTGAATTTACTTACAAGAACGTGATAATTTTATTGGTTCAAATATAATCCACAATTTTACAGAGAACTTTTTACAAACAATTATAGCTTTTCAAACTAGCCAACAAGATTCTTATGTGTGTTATCTGGTCATTGCAACTTTAAAATGGTAAAACAAAAATCCTTTCAAGCATCTTTGCAATTATATCTTTTCAAACAAAATTTATCAAACCCTAAGCGTGTATATAACAGTAAAATATCATTTTCTTTGTTAATGTTTAGTTCTACATGTTCCTTCTTTGTAATATTTAAAGGTTTATTTTTTAAAACTAAAACCAAAACAATGATATTCTAAAAAAATACTTTGTGCGTGTTTTAATATTCAACATATTAATGTTTTGCTATTGCATTAATGTTATAAATATTATCCGCTTTAGTCATCCTCAGATTAAAAGGTTTTTTTAACTAAACCATCGAATTTAGGTTCATTAACAATTTAAAATAATTTGCATCCCAATTCACAAAAAGATTAAAAAAGTTATGTTGTTACACCTAATAGAATCCTAAGTGAATCCTGTTTTAAAAGATTTTCTGAACCTTCTAATATAGTAACTAAATATTAAGGAAATAAAAAAAATATACAAATTGAAAAGAGATAAACCCGGTGATATATAATTCTAAATGTTCTTAAATCTACTAATAATATATAATTATGCTCAAAGTTATTCTGTGAGTTTATTATTTATTTTTTGACGGTTGAATTCTCATCATTTGTTCAAAATATTTTCGATAATTAATAGTAATTAAATAGTACTTTTAAGATTTTTCAAAAAGTGACCGTCCGTTTAGCACAAATTTTAGGCAAAACGGATTTTGATTTTGTTTTTTCACTCTCACCAAATAAGGTGCAGTAGCAATGGATATTGCTTGACAAGAGAGTTTTATCTTAGTGCATATTCATTGAGATTGACCTCAGCGCGCTTCTTGATGCATCTTAACGAATATTCGTTGTAACGCGGCAACAAACTTAAAGCATATAGAGAAACACTCGGGGAAGCTTTTGCTTGAAATTATTTGTTGTGAGCGTGCTTTTGAAAGTTATCGATACCCTTTAAGATTTGCTTCAAACACAACGCATATTCATTGAGATTTTACTCAGCACGTTTTAACGAATATCTGTTATGAAGTTGCATTTAACTTAAAGAAAATTCATTAGCTCGCTACGCTATGCCATTTCTCTGAGCAATTGAGAAATTCTATATGTTTTTTGTATTATCCTATTATTTATTGAATTTCAAAGAATATATGAGTTAACCTAATTTAGGCTGTCATATACATGACTTGTTCTATTTTTTCGTTGCATTTGAAAATATCCGGACTTTAATCAAACAAAATATTCTAAAGTTGATAATTTAAATTGCAAGATTAGCTGAAATAACCATTTAAACATTCAACCAAAAAGCATTGGTACTGGGACATTGATTACAATCGATAGCCATGGAAATGACGAAATTCGACGTATTTGAATTTGAAGGACTACACTCATTGGCTGTGGGACTCGCACTGTCACTGTGCGCCGCTGGCTGTGTGCGGCTACTTCCCCTACCCCTCTCTAGTCGAGTTTCTACCTTTGCTTATGCTGCTCAATTTGACGGTTGAAGACGGCCAGTGGAGAACAAAACGACAGTTGTCTGTGAGACTGCAGCGATAGCCAGCAAAGGCAAGGCACTGAGTGCAATGAGTACTGGACTTGGATTGAATCATTTACTTTTGTTTTTGTTGTCACAAGATTGCCTATCTTCATCAAGAATATAATTGTGCTCAAGCCATATATCAATTTTGTGATATTGATACCATTTTTAAACAGCGTTTTGTGAATAAACAGCAAACAAATCAACAGATTCATCAGTGATCATCACAAAATTGCCTTGAAATAAATCTAACTCGTCATCCCCGGTGTACTACAAAAAGACTCAACCGCAGACATGTATGGTCCCACCAAGAGCCTGAAGTATTTATTCAACCTAACGCCTGTGTTGGATCATTCAATGTTTGAACTTTAATTTTGACATTTGTTCCACTATTGTGATATATCAAGCAATGTTTTGAAGCCTTTCACTGACATTCTCAATTCTGGGAACAACTATCAACAAGAATCGAACTCATTCTACTCATCCTCATTACGAGTGTTCTCATCACAAGTGTTTAGTGTATGTGTTCGCTTGCAGTCATTGTCCACTAAAACAGGTGGTTCAGAGACTAGGCCAAATCAATTCTCATGAAGACCCCTGAATGCGCCTTAAATCATCTTGCCCTTTTTTCAAAGAAACACTATAGTACTAGTGAAAATTTCGCCATTTCAAATGATCCATTTAACCTGTGAACGAGGAAAGCATCTCTAGTAAACGAGGCCCGACAATAGTGACTTACTCAACATTGAATTTGCCTGTTACCCGCCAATGTCCAAACTGGAACTACAAATTATCATCGAATTCACCAGCTGGCTCCACACTACTATCTACAAAATTAGCTAAAATTTGGCAATGATGATGATCTGAACGTTCATTTTCTCCGTTTCCTTAGAACCATGATGGTACTACTATCACTACAGCTGCCGCTTGGTTATTTACCATCTACTCGAGGCACCATCCGTTGAAGGTCACTTTGTCAAATATGTAAGGCAAATTTGCCTGAATGTTCATTGTCTCACTGTACAAATCACTAAATAAAATCGTTAACTTTGAAATAAGATTGTAATGGTTATTTGTTATTTTTCATTAATTTTGCAAAGCATATTCGTTAAGATCTGACAAATACACGAACGCCAATTGCAAAAGTCAAGGCATATTCGTTAAAACGCTCAGACCAATCTCAAAGCATATACGTTAACATTTGCCCAACGCGCAGTCGACAAGAGGGTTAGAATTAAGGTATATTCGTTAAGAAGCACTGGAAAATCTCAAGGCATATTCCTTAGGTGCAGCCGCAAGGCATATGCCTTAAGATTTTTCTTCTGCTTATTTGTTGAGAGTGATTAAGCGAAGTGACACTTTTTGTTGCTCTTGACCGACTTCTTGAAATCTTGGAAACTCATTCGAATTCGTAGTCTTCTAAAAGGTCATATATTTTATAAGGTCATAATATTTTTCATTGATTTGTTTTATAATTTATTCAACAATAACACACACACACACACAATCAATCTCAATCGCTAAATGAAAGGTAACGCTAATTTATTTTTATATAATTTATTTTTTACTTTTATTTTTGCATACAATTTATCTTGAAGATAATTAATCTTTAATTAGTTTAGTGCTTTCGTGTGTTTTAGTAATAACAGAATTGTCCTTTTTAAAAAGTTTCGATAGAATTCAAACCAGTTACTAACTAGCTAAACTAACGACCAACTAACTTTGATACATTACTCTGTTTATAAGTTGAATTTAATGAATGTATAAAATGGTTTTAATGAATAAAATTTATCAATTGTTGAACAACTTTTCAACTGTTTAACAATTAATTGTCAATTTAATGAAAAGTATTACATTCTTATTAAGAACAGCACGTTCAATCACTAAATTTAATAATTTCTCATTGATACTGACACAGAATTTGAGTAGTAATATCCACACACAAATAATAACAACAAATCTCTTGTAAAAGTGTTGTTTGCAATCATAAAACTTAATGAGTTGCTTTTCAATTAATAGATTATCAATTAAAGTATTGTAAGTATTGTATCTCGAGTTCAAAAAGGTAAACAAATTAAGATTTAAAAAATTCACAAACTTGACTTCAATATTATTTTCTTGTGTTTTTAATCAGTAATAGATCTTTTGTAAATGGTAACTTTGAATCGAAATTCTCAATTAATCAACAAAGACAGTTTATTCGTAACACATTTTTTGTAGCCTGTTCGCTGTCAGTCTAATCAATAATTATTATGATGATTATAATGATTCATTTTGTATTCTATTACTTGTAAACAATTCTATTGTATTGAACTATACCTCAACGATGTATGTATGTGCATTTTCTAGCTCACATTTAGCATTAATTTGCTTAAGAGGTCAATAAAATACCATTTCCAAAAAAAACTATTGAAATCTTTTTCACTACCCAGAGTAGATTAGTATTAAAACTGTGGTTTGGGATTTGAATTTCAAAGCGAGACATTATTTCAAGCAATTTGAATGCATTCTTGTCCGTCTATGATATTTTGCATTTTGCATATTTTGATTCTATGAATCGTGCATTAAATAAAAAAATAAATGATATTTTGCAAACAACTCTCATTCATACATTTAATATACTTCATTTTTTTTGTAAATCAATTTTTTATGAGAAATGTTATAAGGATCACTTCACATCTGGCGTTTAAAGGTAAAAACTTATTTAATAGTATTATATTCTTCGTTGCTTTCAAAATTACATAGAACATTTATTATCGAAATACGACAACATCATTAAAAATACTAAGAAATTGATTACAATATAATTTAGAGTTCGCATCGAGCCGCCGTACAGAGCGGACGTGTTTTTTGTCGCTTCGTAATGACAAAAAATTTGCATCCTAAACATCGTATTATCGCTAATATCTTCATCTACGTTCATCTGATTTTCTTTAAATTGTTATCATCGGAATCGTCTTTGCAAGAGGATTATTTTGGTGTGTGACACTCATGATGGATGGCCTTGGAAACCCTGGGGGCTCTCAGCAGTCATCACCATCCTCATCAAACTTACTTTCTTCTCAAAGAATTGACAGCCGCCATCCAACTGTTGAGAAAATTAATAAACTCCTCAATTACTTCTTTTTCCCTCGAAAAGGTCAATGGAAACACTAAACTTTCAACTCTGAAAGATACCATCTTCAATAGCACCAAAGCAGTGGAAGCAGAAATGCTGAATATTGTTACCGTTTTTGACGAGATAGTAGTCGAAAACAAAGCTCGTTCTTGTCAACTAAAGCAATTGGAAGAATCGTCTAATCTAAACCAAGCAACTATTTTGAATTTAAACAAAGAAATTCTTGAACTCAAATCCAAAAAATTTGATGAAATTATCTCGACATTGGAAAGCAAGCTTACTCATCAAGCAAAAAGTTGTGTATACAACATTCCAAACATTGCATCTCCATCCGTCATTGCCGGTCGGTCGTTTGCACAGGCAGTGTCACAGACACAACAAACGCAACCAAGCAAACCAAAACATGTTGTCATCATACAACCAAAAGATGTTACATCTGTGTCAAACAGTGAACAAACCTTGAAACTATTCAAATTGACTGTTGACCCCAAAATATTAAAAGTCAACAAAATTAGAATTAACAGCAAAAAACTTACATCTAAAAATAGAGTTGTTCTTGCCTGTGGTTCAAGGACTGAGTGTGAGGCTCTTTGTAAGGCTGTGGTGGGAAATGCTTCCATTTCAGTTGCGGTTCCGAAGAAGAGAAGTCCTCGTATTCAAATTCTTGGAATTGATGAGACTGTTGCCAAAGAAGAAATTCTTAGCTTTATTCTTCCCTAGATCAAATCCCTAGAAGAATATTCTGACTGTCAATTTGATGTCAAATATGAAAAGATTGATCGACTTGGTTCAAAATTTGTTGTGGTGGATGTTGACAATAAATTATATGCTAAATTGATAGAAATGAATACGATTTGCATTGGTCATTCGTCTTGTCCCGTAAAGAAACATATTCGTGTGTTTCGGTGTTTCAAGTGCCAACGATTTGGACATTTCAAACAAACTTGTAAGAATGCGGTGGCATGTGCAGTTTGTGCAGGTCCACACGAAACGAAAGATTGTACGGTACAAGAAGAGAAGTGCTCCAATTGTGCTTGGGTGGATGGTAAGAGGATTCAAAGAAAACAGCAGCCATTTGGCTGTGATCATCGAGCTGATAGTAGGACATGTCGTGCCTACTTGATAATGTACGAAATTGTTGAGAATCAGTTCGATTGTGGCTGAGATTTAGTTACTTTAAATTATCAATATTGATTATGTGAACTCATTAGAATCTACATTTGTTAAACTTTGATCATTGTAACATGATATTTTTTTATAACTACACCTTTGTATATCTTCACTGGATAAAGGTTACGAAATAAACTAATTAAAAAAAAAAAAAAATATAATTTATCTCTTTTATCGGGATAACATCTGGAAAACAGTATTATACTATACAAACGGAAATGTTCATTGTCATAACGGTTAACATATTTTATTGAATCTCACGAAGACAAATCAAAACTCCGTGTTTTCTTACTTACTTACTTTTATACAGTACTTTCAAATTAACTTATTTTATAACATTATAAAGAACAAGATGATGGCTATGCATTCTTAAAGGTATTTTTATTATTAAAATAATTACAAAATTTTAAATTCAGCAATTGTCTCTAAAGTTCCTGAAGTTTTGAAATTTGAACTTTAAAATTTTATCCGCCATTAACTTAACATTAATTTGATTCATAAGTAAGGTAAGCAAATGCAAATTACTGAAATAACTCCACCTCGACATGCATTCTAGTTATCAATCAATTTTGAATTGATATTATGGTAGCTGATAATTATAATCAATAAACAGCACAACATCCAAAATATTCACGAAAATCCAATTTCTATCATCGCTGTACGTGCATAATTTTAATTTATTTACTTTTGTAATTACTCGATACCAACGGATTTTTCTAATTAAATGTTTCGCGTTATTCCTCCTAGATGGCGCCATTATTAAATATTTTTGAATTCAATTTATAATCGAGTTGTATTATGTTGTATATAACCTCGGAAGTAGTACTGAGCCAATTGTGTGCGAGGCCAAGTCACACACACACACACACACACACACACACACACACACACACACACACACACACACACACACACACAGAGTCACATAAGGTGAACGATCCCCCATAGCGCGGTCGTTCGCTCGAACTAGTTCACCGACCTGACCTGAACTGTGCCTGAACCTTCTGACCTGGCTTGCCACTGTTCACCCTTTCGGTGCCGTGCTAGTGAGCTCATTTCGGTGCTCGACTTGAGGAGGAGGTGAACGGGGAGATGGAGGAGGAGGAGGAGGAAGACGGGAAGAAGAACGAGGTTATATATAGAGTGCAAGGGATTGAGCAGGAATTGAATTGAATTGAACAAAAGTGGGCAAAGGTCGAGGACGCGTCCATGAGGAAGCAGACAAGGAAGTGAAAGGACTCTTTCGGGGTTAAGGTCGAGGCTTGAAGGCTGAGGTGGAGATAGACGGTGGGGTTGGTATTGCAGTTCTTACCCTCTTTTGTTGCTGTTCTGTTCAAATGTTAGATAAATTAATTGCAATTTAAAGTCGGAGCAATAGTAATAGTCTACAGTTTGTTTAATTCTTAGATAAAATAAATTTTGTTTCCTTCGTGTTGTAGCACTAGATGTCGTAACTAGTAATTATTTTACTTTTTATTAAAATTTAAATTCATTATTGATTATTAAACAGATTAAAGTTGTTCTATATAAATATTTAAATCTTTATTCATTGATAAACAATAAATTTCTTATATTAAAAAATATTCAACAAAATTTTCAGATTATTAATCATTAATTTAATAGGTTAACAAATTTTGTGGCAATTTCTTGTGCTTGCTTTGACACGTTTTCACAATTACATGCTTAACTTTGTCGCTTTCATAAAGGTCACAACGAATCTAAATTAATTTCAAATCACTTTATCTGACTTGTATTTTAGCGCCAATCAACTTTTAGGCTCTTTCAGTTCTAATTCAACTTTTAACAAATTTGGCTAAATTGAAGTCAAAACTTCTAATTACATTCAAGTCAATCAGACCAATATTACTTAATCATAAATTAGATATGTATCTCCATTGAATGTCATTGCTTGTTTTAGAATGGTTACAAAATCAATTTAAAATTCATCTTTTCCTAACCAAATGCCGCCTCTAGTTTTAATACATCGAAAAAACTACATTATTTTTAGAAAAAGTTTTACGCGGACACATTTTAAAAATAAAATTTTATTTCAAGTTTAGCTAGTACGAGCGCCATCTTTCGTATTGGAATGCAAGTATGTTTTAAACATTTTTTACAGCTCTTTAAATCGTTTACATGATTACCTATTACATAAGTGTCCGCAATTGTATTATCAATATATTTGATATATTTAAGAGTGTCTAATGTTTTTAAGAACTCTTACAATTATCTCTTGTCAATAATTTATCATGGTCCATATATTAGTGAGCAACAAACCCTACGAATTGTCAATTTGTAATTGATGTAAGTTACAGATCAAATTGACAAAATAATAATTTTTTTTAAATCAACAATTTATTGAACAGGTTAGTTTATTAATTATATTTACGTAATACAATCCATATCAATTTTATCCCGGAGCTTTAAAAAATTATTATAATTTTCTTTTAACGTTTTTGCGTTCGGAATAGAAACATCTGCCTATCGTTCTGTTTGCGTGTAGAAGTGTGCCAAGTGTGTTAGGGCTGTTCCAACACGACTTAACCCCGCTAATAGTTGGTGTTGCTGTTGCAACATTTTCAAATGGGCGATACAACCCACAATTGAGTGAATCACAACAAACGTACTCATACACACAATAACGTATCTGCGTGTAGTTTTCGTTGGTCAGTAAAGACCATCAACAAATGCCCCTCCTTTCACGTGACAATACGTGCTACTGTCAAACTGTCTGACTCACCGACAATACACGGAAAGTGTAGCCTGGCTCAAGACTGTTTCGAGTTGGGCCTTTTAAATGACAACACAAAACTCACTCACTGCCCAGCTGTCGTCCTGTCCTGTTCGATCTCCTCATAAAACTTTCTGATTTCAACAACTAGCAAGTTCAATTTTAGTCTGTTCACTGTTTTTGTATTTGTCTCCTAAAATTGTCAAATTCTAATCAAAATGGAGCTTCATGGCCATCAGTCCAGCAAGTTGGTAGTTGATCTACTACAGAAACTTTACGAGAAAGAGCACAATTTGGTTTTATCGCTCTACTCGTTAACCACAGCCTTGACGATGCTTTTGGTGGGCACTGACAAGGGTTCTAATAGTCGATTGCAACTGGTCAAGGTCCTTTTCGATGAAAATTTCGATTCCAAAACTGATAATGCCGACCAACATGTAAAAGCCTTTCCAATGTTTTAATGCGAATCTGGAAAAGAATCAAGACACATTGGTTGTTGGCAATATGTTGTATTCAGATAAAAGGTAAGATTACATAGATCGACACCAGAATTGGATTAACATGAACAAATGTATAATTCTCAAGAAGAATTTTTAAATGCAAATTCCGAATTTTTACTCATAATTTCAAGTTTATTTCAGTTTTCAAAGTTTTAATCTTGATTTCGGACATTACTAGTTCAAAAGGTTTAAAACTTTTTATTTAAAAATCAAGTTCCTTGCGTTTTTCTGAAAATTTTGAAAATATTACTTAAATCTGTCAAAATTAGGTATTCAAATCGAGTTTTATACATAACAGGTAAAAAGGTGTAAATTCAAATAATCTTTTTTAAAATTTAAAATTTCATTTTATTTATTGAATTTTAAGTCTTGTTTTTAATAAATATATTTCAATAAATTCGAATAATTAAAGGTAATCAATTGAATTCAAATCTATCGATTTGAATTCATTTAGCTTTAATGTAGTATATCATCATTCAAAATATTTACAAAAATATTCGATTTTGAGCGATATTTAGCTAAAAAAATTGCAGAAAATTTAATTTTAAAATGAAAATTTTAATAATTTTTGAAGGTTTTGTACTATAGTAACTATATAATATATAAATGGTTAAAAATTTTAAACTTAAAAAGGCTTGAAAAATGAACTTAAGTTGAAAATCTGACTCAAAATTTGTAATATACATTTTTAAGAAATCTAAAAGAGGAAATATATTCCCCTTAGATTTATGTAACCCCGATTCTGATGTCGATCTGTTTGAATTATGATCATAATTATCGTTTAAATGAATGTTATTTATTTTAGTTTCCCACTCAAATCCAAATTTGTGTCCACTCTGTCAAAAGAGTTTCACGCTGTTGCAAAGCAATTGGATTTTTCTGATGCAGCAGCAGTGGAGACGATCAACTCGGATGTCTCAAAGGTCACTAAAGGACTGATCACTAAACTTCTTGATTCGATCGATGCTTCCACTCGTCTCATCTTGGTGAACGCCATCTACTTTAAAGGTCTTTGGGCTTGGCCATTTCAGAAGCAACAGACCAAAGAGAAAGGCGAATTTCATCTCTCCTCTGGTCAGACTGTGCAAGCTGCTTTGATGAGCAAGACACGAGGATTCGCATTCTTTGAAGACGTCCAACAAACGAAAGCAAAAGCTGTCGAGTTGAACTATCAATCAGATGGGAACATTTCGATGGTTTTCATTTTACCCTGTCAAGGTGTCTCACTTGAGTCTTTCGTTGGTTCGCTAACTGCTGAACAGCTCGACAACATTCTACTCAATCTTAAACATCGACCAAACCTTGTGCGTCTTGTGTTGCCTCGATTCAAATTATCTGCTCAGCATGAACTAGAAAAGATTCTTCGTGAAATTGGAATTAAAGATGTGTTTGATGGCTCGAAGGCTGCGTTTGGTAAAATGTCTCCGAATTCCCAAGGACTTGCACTCTCTGAAGTGATCCAGAAGGCGGTGATCGAGGTGAACGAGGAGGGAACCGAAGCAGCTGCAGCCACTCGTTTGGGTGCTATTATGGGTTGCTGCGAGGCCCCGCCAAAGCCTTTGGAATTTATCGCCAATCGTCCATTCCTTTACCTGCTGACCACCAAGGACAAACCTAGACAGATTTTGTTTGTTGGCGCAGTCGAAGATCCAAACAAATCTGTTTAAGTGTCGACTTTTTTAATACTTTGATTTGACTTTGTTTTAATAAAATTTTTGAAAACTAAATATAATTTGATTTTTTTTATTCATTCGAACATACATACAATTATATTAATTTTCTATTAAATTATTATTCCAATGAAGATAATAAAGAATAGGTAAAATAAAATTTTTAACAACTTTTGGAGTCAAATCTAAAATTTTGTTTCTGTTTTCTCACTGGCAATCTTAATTGACAAGTTATTTTTAGTATTTACAGCCTATCGTATTTAATGTTTACTGGGGAAAACTTTAATTCAAAGAGCATCGCGCCATCTATGGATGAGCAATGAAAGTGGCATTTGTGGCAATTGACTCTTATGAATATTTTTTATGATTTATTTAGTTTTGACATTTGAAATTTAAAATGGTATCTATTCCACAGGTTACTTACGACTTACTTAATACTAGATTCATTCAAAAAATTCTTTATTAGTTAAAGCCCAACAACTCAAGAAGATCTATTTAATTAGAAATTTCCTAAAGATTTATCTAATTCAGCGGTGCGTTATCTAATCTTTCTATTTATGATTTTGTAAACTAAATTCAAAACGAGACATTATTGGGGCAAATTTAAAACATTTCAACATTTATTTTTTTGATACAACGTTCGGAACTTGTCTTTTTAAAAGGTACAACATTTTTTGAAAGTGTTACTTTCATTATCATTGAATAATAATTATTATTGGTTTCATGTTTTTGTTTATTTCACATATTAACCATCTTTTATAATGCTTGATATTCATAAGTTATTATTCCCAAAGTTTTCATTTTCCCATGTTTGAGATAATTTTAAATGTAACATTCTGCTTAATTAGAGTATGCTTTTCTTTTTCTTTTCTTTTTTAAATATTTTGCAATAAACGAGAAAAAGTTTGATAATAATTGAATAACTTTACTAAACTTAGAAAACTGATTCCTCAAAAATGTAAAGCTGGCTTAATTTCCAAATGGGCACTAAAAGGGTAATTTTAGTTGATGATTTTGATTCATTTTTAAACATTTTATTAAGAGTAAGCCAGATTGTATCTTGTGTCAAAGTTTGCCAATTAATAAGTTTAACAAGAAGTCCAATGAGCCGTTTCACTCATGTTACTGAACTTCAAAGGTTTTATTACTATTAATAAATTAGCTACCCAAATCGCTCAGAAGTAAACAGTGTACAATACTTTATTTATTATTAATTTATTGCATATTACTTAATTTCATTGGATTGAATCTAAGAAAAATTTTAAAAGTTGTTAATCGATTTAAAAGGTAAAACACAATACGAAAGTATTGTTTCTATTGACACTTGAATGATGAAATCCTTTTGATAATACACAAAGCTGAATGTTTTCATTCCATAATCCAAAAATATACTTTCTAGCACAACCATTTGACCAAGATATCCAACTCAAAATCCAGTTTAAAATATCACTTTCTATTTTCCACTATGTTTATGATTCTATTTGCTCAGCTCTATTAAAGGTAATAACTTTTTAATGTATTTATCTATTTAATTGTTCTTAAACATTGTGCTCTAGTTTTAGATTGATTATTTGTGCAATTGGTACCGATATGACAGCAATTAAAAGGTTTTACCAACTGAATTAACCAATATTTATATTGGTAATTTTTTTAATAGATTCTATTTAATTTAAGACTTCTGTCGCAAATTACAATTGTGGCTGTTGTATGCAATGCAATTTTATCATTAAAAGCAAAAATATAAAAATGGAGATTGTGCACATGACAATCAGGATTTTCTAAAGGTAACTCACTGTTTGTTCGCTTCTCTGATTTTTCTTTTATATATTCTTTGTTTTCGATAAATATAACACACATTACTAATATAAAATAAACAATTTTAAATTTTGATTTTGTCAAACTAAACTTAATTCAAAAACGATTGTTAATGTACATTGCTTATTTTCTCTGATTCTTGTTGGATTAATTGTTTTAAAAGTTTCATTTGTTGTTTATATTATCTTAAAATGTAACACCATCTCAATGTATTGTTTCTATTGCTACTTTCAATTACATGGTCATTTAATGCAATTTTAATGTAGCTCTATACATATCTTTTCTATCTAACCTTTCATGCAGACATTTTTTTGTGTTAAATATTTGATAACAATATTTTTACTTGATCTCAGCGTTTCTACAAGGTCTTTGAGACCTCCCTTAAAGGATCCCTCTTAAAGGATAGAACAACTCATTAAATCATTTATTCAAATTTATTAGTTTTACGTTTCGACGACTCGCGTGACGACAACCTGAAAAAGGTAACTCAAATAACTATGAATTCTTAAAAAATTTTATTGTATAACATTTTTTTTTCAATTACGTAAGCAATTCCTAAAAATTTATAATTTCAGATTAGCGGTGATTTCAGTAATTTTAATTTAATTGGTTAACTAAGCACAATTTCAGTTTAAATTCTTTTATTGTTTGTGTTGTTTCAATTTAAAATGACCCAACGAATATATAAAACAAATATTGAATCTATATATATATATTCTCGTTTAATTTTATATTTCCGGAATATTTTTATATCAAAAATTGAAAATATCTGTTTTTGTTTATAAATGTGTATTTTTCTATTTAGTAGGTTGCGTTAATATGCAAAGCGCATGTATTGGTTCTAAGTTTTCAATTCAATACAGACGACAGAATCGAATGTGATTCAATGTACCACGCCCCCAAAATGTATCACAGCAATAATGAGTGGGTGGGCTTGTTAATGCGCATTTTGATTGCGCATAGAAGGCGGACACTATTCTCTCTCACACCTTGGTTCGCTTCTCTCACTCGAGTGTTCGTTGAGTTTCGGTTAGTCGGTACGTTCCTCTAACAAAGTTAACCCAAATTAGCTTTTAATTTGTGTTTCAGGAATTGTGAGTCTCGCAAATCGAAATCCTGAGATTTTTTACTCAGCAACAGCGTTATACCTGCCACCATGTTTGCATCGATCATATCCAGCTCAGGAAGTCATTACTTAGGTGTTCGAACCTACCCGAGAAAGAAAACTTTTCAAGAACTACGACGAAAAGAAGAGAAAGATGGACGAGGTGTGAAACAACGAGAAAAATTACGTCAACAAGTTCTGCAAAAGAAACAAATGATAGTGAACAGTGAATCGGGTGTTGATGTTATCGTTGAACAGGGGCAAAATTCTGGCGAATTTCCTAAAGTGAAATTTGGTAATGCAGACCAAACTGACAACGTTGAACCACAATCGGAGATTGTAACTGAACAACCGAACAGTCACGAAGTTGTCAACGCATCAGTTGATCAGTGGCCTGTTGAAGAGATCGAACAAGTTGTTCAAGAACAGCCGAGCAACCAGAAACAATCAAATTCGGGACAGTTCATTGAAATTGGAGGAAATACCTTTGAGAAACTGTGCATTTGCCTGGGAATTTTTCAAGGAAAAGGTAACATACAAAAAACCAAAAACTACATAAATCTAATAAAATTCTTGTTTTTTAATTCGAAGAACGTTCAATCCAGAATGTTTGAAATATTCCTGATGACTCGGATGGAGCCTCAAGAGAAGTCAATTAACACGCTCGCATTTGTTAGCTTTTATTTTATTTTACTTTTAAACTATAAAGCGATTTACACAACTTTACTCAACTTTACTCAACTTTACAACAACTTTACTCAACTTTACTCAACTTTACCCTTAAAAACTGCCCAACAGTCAATCAGCGATACTTAATAAGCTGCCCTTTCAGTGTTCGATTCTGAGATATCTCATTGAGCTCAAATGCTAAAACTACTGCTTTCATGAATTTACGGTACTAATCGTTATACAGTTTACAATGTTTACACAATTTTTTACTAGTCTTAATTAATACATGTCCTCAGGTCAATGTCATTGTCCTGCCATTTTTTATGTTGATTGTATTGTCTTACTGCGTTGCAGTTTGTTTTAGCTAATTTAGAATTCAATAAAGTTTCTTGTTGTTAATTTTTTTTGTGGCTCAGTGATTGATTATCAAAGGTTAACAAAAATTCTCAAATCAGATATCTCAACTTAAATATATCATATATCAAATAATAATTTGTATTCATATAAATTAAAAATTCCGACTTGAGTCTGATGATTTCAGTTTAAAAGGTTTCTCTAACTCCTACTTATTTGTTTAAATTAATTATCTATAAAGAAGATTTTGATGCTGACTCCACTCCACTAATGAAAAAACAGAGATTTTAAATTTGTTATTTATAATTATTTCTGAATTTTAAAAATTTAACGAAAATTTATTTATTCAATATTTGTTTTCTGTATATTCGTTGGGCCATGTTAAATTGAAACAACATTTCCATTCAAACCCGATAACCCGTGAATTGGTTCGTCCGTATATTCGCTCTCTCATTCACCAGTTTCAATTCATGTGTTTTCGTTTGTGATGACCTCATAAATAATTTACCAATTAATTTTTAATTTACCCAGGTTGTTTGTTTAGTCCGTTTTGTTTGTTTACTTTTTTTCTAAATGTGTAGTTGGAAAATCTGTCCCTTTCCTGGTTGAGCCACTCTATCCTCGTGTTGTCGTCAATCTAATCTAGGAATCAGGTCAAAAAGTCATCCACGAGTTTTGAAGCGTTTAAACTAATTAGGTTTTCATGCGCATTGATTTTTGAAGAGAAGGCAACCCCACGCTTTACTGCAAATTCTCGGAATATTCAAACAAAAGGAAGTTATTTTGAGGCGCGAGAGAAGATTTAATAAATAAAATGGACCACTAATGAAGTGTTACAATGCCTTGACACACGTTGATTCGATCATTAGCCTCTTTACATTTGCAACTAATTATTTTAAGTAGCCGTGTAACAACTCTCTTGGGAAACATAATTCCGTACTAAACGATGGAACAGATTCAAATTGTTATAATTTTTCGTTTTACAAATCCAAAACCCAAAATTGGTGAGAACTCAGAAAGAAAACACAACTTAAACATAAATATAAACTAGATCAAGTTTCCTCGTGTCCAAATAAACATTTAAACCCTCATTATAAATTCAGTTATCATCTTTCACGTAAACAAACCATATTTTTAGGTCACACTTTCTTTACACATATTTCCTTATTACACAAAGTCAATATCAAAATCTAATTATGTCAATTGAATTATATCATTTGCACCAAGACACAAAACAGAATGCAGTGAATGTTGTTGTGAGATATGTCTTAAAGACACACAGAAACAGAATATATTAGTTGTTCCCCTTAAAATGGTTTGTGCGCAAAGCAGGAAATGTTTTTGTTCAAGAATGTTTTAACAAATTGACAAAAATCAATCGATTGTAGGTCAAATTGATAATTGCGCATTATACGTGTTCATTATAATGTTCAATATACAGTCTTTTTTATTAAATTAAAATTTAGAATTTCAAATTTCAATTTGGTTATTTTTGTAACACAAATTATATAATTCAATAATTTAATTTTCAATAAACTCATTTTTATATTGCTTTCTTTCCTTTTTTATTTTATAAAATCTATTCAAATTAGAAGCCTTAAAATATGATGCAAATTTATATTTAGATACTTGAACTGGAGGAGAATATCTGAATAATAATACAATAATAAGCTCAACACACACGAGCATAACTAATGACGCTTGCAGTTATTATGTAATTTAGGTTAATTTAGACATTGAGTTTACCAGAAGGTAGGGTTACCTATTTTGTTATATCAACACTAGTTACAAAGAGGTCAACACTAGCCAGATGTTTGTGATAAATGCGTCTTGTATTCCTTTCATTTGACCCTAATGAACACTATACCGTGACTACATAACAAGGTTACTAAAGGTATTATCTTATACATTCATTTTCATATAAAGAAAGTGAGAATTTATTCAATTTATGTTTTTTGTGTTATCAACATTTTTATTTCACTCACTTTTGATTTATGTTCAAAGACAATGTAAGACATTGCTCACTTAGCTTTTCCTGTCGTTTAACAACAGGTAACTTATTTATAGAGAATCCATCCATCCATCCATCCATCCATCCATCCATCCATCCATCCATCCATCCACCTTATATTAAAATTATTGTAGTTCGTTCGTACGTTCCTTCGTTCGTACGAGATAAGAAATAAGTATAAAATACGGTGTTTGAACGAATATAACTCCGAGATAGTTAGATGTATTGACTTGGGATTTGGCATGGTGATAAAACTAATATAGTTACGTTTTGGGTTTGCATCTTAGATCTTTTGGTGTAGTGGAAGTGGTCCAAACGACGGTCCAAACACGTATTTTTATGTACATAATACTCATCAGCACCTAACTCTGGCAGTACAAGCTTATCAATTATGAGTCAATGTAAAGCGAACACAGACTGACCGATGCGTGCTGCAGTCGACTCGTGTTTGTTGTGAGTGATGTGGTCAGCTGAATAGATTAGTAAAGTTAGTGAGAAAAGTGGAACGTTTAATGCATTATGTCAACCCAAATGAGCAAAACTGTAAACAAGTGAAATGGCATTCAATTCACAATGGTCAAACAAAATATGAAAAACTTATTTTGATTAAATGCCAAAATTTTAGTTTTTAGATATTTGGTTATTTATTTTTTTTAACAATATTACTATTTAATCAAGTTCTAAATTTTTCTTCTAAATAATAGATATCTACATGGACAATTGTGTATGTGTTTACCGTGCATCTCAACATCGTGATTTAGATCAATATTTATCAGTTGTAACAAACTCATCCGCGATAGTTGTAATTTGAGGTTGTTTTATTGTAAGTAGTCACTAAATAGAATTGAATTGGTGAATATGAGGAGGTAATCGCTATTTGTGCTAAACGGGACAAACAAGAACAGTCACAAAGCAAAAACGGGCATCCAAAGATTTGTCAAGTGTCAACAGGGACAGAGAAAGGGCAGTGCGCAACAGCTCTCCACCTTCCGTACAATATTCTTTCGGCTTTGGATCTAATTTGGAGAACCCATTGGGCAAACACAGTGCAATTGCCTGTTATTGCCAACGTTAAGGTGAGCATCAGTTTTCTGCCATGACGCCAATCATTAAACCGTTAACGCAGAACACAGTTGGCATATCCTGAAAACTGTCCCAAACCTAAACATGCCGAGTTTTTTAAATATTTTTATCTAAATTCTATTAACTTTTGGCATTTTAAAAAGTATTCAGTTAATATTATTTAAATCTTAACAATTGTTCAAAGCGTCAGCATTTCTGGAGTAGTTTTAGATGTATTTTCATATGGTTTTCAAACAGTTGCACTTTGCAAATTAAATGGTTTAGATACTAAAGGCTTTGGTGTCAAAAGAAAGAATTTTTGTGGTCGAAACTTTATGAATAGCAAAGATGTTTTATGTGTGTTTAATTTAGCTTGATAATTTTTTCTTTAATTCACTTGAAATCAATCGCATTGTTCATCAATTTGTTTTATTAATAATTTTTTGTGTCGACATGTCAGAACATTAATCTGTGATATTTAACAACTGACATGGAATAATCAAATTTGAATTGTGAGATAATATGTTTCACCAATTTGTTTTTAAAAATGATTTAGTTGAAAAATGAATTAACCCAAGTTAAGAAATTATTTTGAAATATTTTTCATCAAATGCAAACTCTGCAAAAAATAGGAGCTGTGCCAGCTTTAGCTGGCGCAGCTTTTTTACAAGTTTGCACCAAGCAAACTTGTAATATTTACTAATAAATTTTCAACTTTAGTGTCATACAACTCTTTTCATATCAACTTTTTTAAATTATCAACTCTTACAAATTATCTTGTAACAAATCAACTTTGTCATTGTCTCATGTAGCATTATCCGACCAATCCAATCTTTGTGCGTGTTTTGTGTAAGAGTTATAAAAGGTTAAAAATCAATTTATTTTAATTTAATTCTCACTTGGTTCTATTTTTTACAAACATTTTTATACTTTCCACGACATAAATATGTTCGGTACTTGTATATGTTGAGAGTTCAAACAAAAGGTAACTTTTACATTATTTTAGTAATTTTGTTTTTCTGATGAAATATTAACCAATCCGTATAATAATCGATACTTTTAAAATTTTTAAATCAGACTCAAAGTTACATTTCTATCCCTGATTCTAATAACATTTACTATTTTAAAAAATTCAAAATTTTCCTTTAAATTTAACTTTAAGTTTTCACCACTATTCAATACGTACCAGTCAATCACCCCACACGGTCAAATGCAAAACACAAACATGAAATCTTGAACAAAAAATATGGAAATTTCCAATCATAAGAAGTCATACAGGTTTGCTTCTCTGCAGTACGCGCCTTCCTCGTTTTCTGTTGAGTCCTCTTTAACTAATTCTACTGCAAACTAAGCAACAACTTTCATGCATTTTGCTATTTACGTCAAAATTTACGTGAAAATTTAATTGGACACAGTTTGCGCAAACAAAATACATACGGCTTCATACTGTTTTCATTCAATATTCGGCTTTATAAACAACTTGATTTGGTGAAATGATCGGAGTATGCACAGTTTTATATTTGATTCAACGTAAAAAAAAAGATTCGAAACATTTGTCTTTGTACGAATATTTTAATTTAATCAAATTATCTGCAAAATTAGATTATTTCTATTGAAGGATTTAAAAAAGGGTTACCTCCTCTCTACAGCTCTCAACTGATTAACACTTGATGATTTATTCTGATAAAAAATAAATTAAATTAAAACGCTAGGTTCAAACAATGATTAGATTTTGGTTTGTGCTTTATTGTTTTTATACACTTTAATCATAAGATTTAATTTATATAAATAATAACTTTTTGGAAAAACAAATTATTTTCTGTAAAAAGTATAAAAAAACTAAATTAATTTCAAGTTACTTCACTCGACTAAAATTCCAACGCAATTTATTGTTTTTAGCATAATACAATAAAAACTCAGTAACATTGACAATAAAAACAGTCCGTGAACTGATTGATAACTTGTACGTAAAACTAATTCTGTTTTATGGACGATTGTTATTCACAAAGAAAAACTCTTAATCCTTCGTGTCAAGTTGTGGTTCCATTTAGATTGATTTGTCGCTAACTGTTGGTTAGTTATTTTAAATACAAACTAATTCAAACCTTTATTTTTAAAAATTGTTTAGACATTTATAAAACATTGTGAAAGGGGATAGCAATTTAATCAATATTTTCTAACTTAAGTATTGACAAGGTCTATGTTAATAATCATTAGAATTTCAAAAAATCTTCATTTTTAGTTGGTTTAGAAAATGAACATATTACATATTACATATTATATATCATATTATGTATTTCAATTGTTCACGATTGAATATTACAGATATAATATTTTTAATTTGATGAGTCAATGGTCGGCTTTTGAAAAGGTTTTACATCAATATACAGTGGCGTAACTGTTCCGTTTGAAGAATTGTGTTTTCATATATATTATCGGATGGGGTTTTTGGTATTTTAAAAATATCTTTCATATAAATTGGTTTGCATTTTCTAAATTTTGTTTCAGACTGGATTGTTTAAAGGTGCAAATTTCTCATATATCTTGTGGTGACACTAGTTTTATCAATATTGAATATTATTTCTTCATTTTCACAAATTGAAATTTGTTTAAGACATAACAATCATGCAAATCGATTATAGAATCATTGATATAAAGGTTACATACAGTAATTGCTTTTTAGATGAGATCACAATTTGTTATAACAAAGCTAGCCCAGAATTGTGCAACTAACATTATGCTATACATGAATTGAACTTTATAAAATTTGATTAATAACAGTTAGATGTTAATAATTTATTCTTTACTATTATCCTAAAATGTTCATAGTAAAAAAACATTAAATTAAATAGCGTCGCGCCATCTATGGTTGATCGATGGAGATGGCTTTGATACACCTCACAACACGAGCAGTGATTGCACTTGTAATTGCACATTTTCTCGGACTGGTATTACGTTGCAACTATCTGACATTTATTGCAGCGGCTCTGAACGGCACACGAACGAGTCAAACTCGGCAACAAGCTCTACAGAGGTTTCTTTGCTTTTGAAGCTTTTAACTGCTCTGAGAAAATATTTGTAGCTGTTGCAATACTTGCTTTTTATAAAGGTAACACAGAAAAGGTTATTTCTTTTGGAATGATTTATTGAATTTTTATGTGGTTTCTTCTAGTGACAATTTAGTAACAATAAATCAATATAAGTCTATGTTCTAAGTAATTAACAGGTTTCTCAAATTAAATTCAAAGTATTTTTAATTCATAAAATATTTGGTCACAGCAAGTGTGTCAAAATGTTAATAACTGTTAAATTCAATTTTATTAATTCAATAATTATGTTACCAATTTAACATCAAAATTATGTCAATTACTCAACAATTCTCAAGAACAACTGTTCGTACTTGGTGACAAAGTGAACATCGAAATTGAGTGAGTCAATCATCACTTCAGACTCGAGTCGTTGCAGCAAATTCAACTGTCGATTGTCGAGTCTCGCTATCTCCAACTCTTCGTAGTAAACTTTGGTGAATTGACTCTTCTCTTGAGTGCAACTTTTGAGGAAATCCTGCAAGTATTGATCAATCTGTTGTTTTGCCGCCTGAGGGACTTTTCCACCTAGGGGATCCTGACTGTTTGCCTGCTCAATCAGCAGATCAGCCTCATAAGCTGCAACCAGAATTGCATCGTTGAATCGAGTTGCTAGCAGTTGATGAGCAATTGCTACCGTCTCCGAGTAGTGATAGTTGTCAAACTTGGACACAGACGAGAGTTCGCCCAAAATCTCCAAACCAATCCACTTCAGTGCTCGGTCGTACTTTTCAATTAGAATGCGCAACA
The DNA here is from genome assembly GCA_023373905.1 of Rhizoglyphus robini. Classification (NCBI taxonomy): domain Eukaryota; kingdom Metazoa; phylum Arthropoda; class Arachnida; order Sarcoptiformes; family Acaridae; genus Rhizoglyphus; species Rhizoglyphus robini. Next base: position 500,351 of record JAKIJQ010000040.1, on the reverse strand, counting down.
GTTCTTGGTGAATTCGAGTGAGAAAACTACGAATTGGTGCATGCGCAATTGCGGACTGAATCTGATCGAGGACATGTCGAGTCTGCTGTCGAGCAGTCTTCACCTGACTGAGCACTGTGTTCAGTTGAGTGACGTTGGGGATTTGCATTTCGAAAACTTTCTCAATTTTTTGCAGTTCCTTGTGGATGGCATTTGTCAGGTGGGTAATGTTCACCAGATTGGGGTCATTCGTGAAGCGGAGAAGGGCTGAATGAATTGTTTGGGCGTTTGGGGATATTGTTGTAGCATTTTGTGCCAAACAATTTGAAGCTTTTAAATAAAAATCAATATTCAATGCAAGTCACATAATTTGTATAATAACTTACCAAAAGCAATCAAAACAGCAATCAATATTATTATAAAATACATTATTTGTTACTTTTCCAAACTTAAACAATAATTATTAATTAATAAAAAATGCTAATGTCAAGCTTACTTTCAAGTATTTTGTAGTATTGGCAAATCCGGTTTTATGGCTATATTTAGTTACGAATATAATCGACAAATTTGATTTAGTTAATATGAGTTGGCCAAAGGTTTCATTGATGTAAATTAATTAATCTCCTAAGGATTAGTTATGATTAAATTCCACTTGACTTTTATAGCTGCTTCTGCCCAAAGTGGTACTTTTAATGTGTTGCACTGGAAGAATTGATTTGATTAATTGGACTAAATTTCTTAAGCTTAAAATGTGGTTAAACTGCAAAAAGAAAATTTGCATATAAAAGGTCAAATCAATGATTAAAAAGATGATAATCTTAATCCCGATGATAACACATGTCTTTTAATCCGACTCTATTTGGCATTGTGAGTACTGTGCGTATTATGTCTTGTTGTGTTGTAGTCCATAAAACGGTCCATAACAGAATTTGCTTCAATTTTTATAATTTCGTCCTATATAAAATTTTGTAACAATGATGCAGAAAAGTTGCTTTTGTTTTTTGTTCCTTGGTTTTGTTTTCTAATGCATTGTTGTAATCCATAAAAAGTCCACAGAGGAGCTTGTTTTCAGTTAAGTTAGACAACTTTTTTTGCAAAATTTTATCAATTTTATCATTTAAATTCTCAAATTATTTTTACTGGACGACTCTTTGTAGTTGTGAATATTGTCCATGAATACAATGTTTAATGTTATAAATACTATCTGGTTGTCCCGCTCCTGCGCCAATTTAAAGGGTTTTAAACTAAACCATCGAATTTACGTTCGTAACATTTTGTTTACAAATTCTTTTTAACTAATCAACTTTATAAAAAGTGTTAGGATTTCTAAACAATTTTAATTAAATATGTATTAAAGTTATAATTTTTAATCAAAACATTTTTCCCACTTTGTAAACATTCTTTAGGTTTAAGCAAGTGTGATGTTTTTCTAATCAATAATTTTTAACATTTTTCTTGTGCTTTTTAATTTTAAAAATTTTCTTGGTTCGGTTGGAACTTGTAATTTAAAAAAAATATCTTAGTATGGCATGATTTAGTGTTCTTATCTTAAAGGTAATCCACATTAGTTTGTTATTGCTAATGAAAATTATTAATTGTTATTAGAAAGTTCATCATGTCAATTAAAATCGCTACAATGTTATTGCATTGTGAGAATGAGAAATGAGAAAACATTGATTTTTGAGACATGGCGGGTGGAAGGTTAATTGGATAATATGAAGGGCAAATGCTCGACACTTGAACAAATCAATACAAAATGTCATATTTCTTTTTATTCTTTTTCTTTAGCTTAAACTCTAACTTTAAATTTAATTTTTAATTTTATATTTTAATTTTCTTGTATTAATCTTTACTTCATAGAATAAATCCCTTGTATATCTGGGACTCAATGAATGTTTTGTTGAACTAATGTAATTTAAAAAAGTTTGTAAATAATTTTACTAATTTTCATCACTTAAATATTGCATCGCAACATTAAATAAAGGTAAACAAATCTAAATTCATTTCAAGTCACTTCAATGTACTTGGATCTCTACAACAGTCAACTATTGTTACTAACAATCAATCAACAATTTGGCTATATTGCGCTCAAATATCATTCCAATCAATATAACTCATTAATCGGAAATTGTATTATTGTATTACAGTATGTACAGTACATCCCATCAGTTAACTGGTTCAATCTATTGTTCAAAATAATTCATTGCTTGATTCCATCACACGCACTCAATTTCATCAAACTGTGTGGAATCTAATAAAAATTCCTCTGAGTATCAAGGGGTTTTCATTAATTACTTCGTTTCTGTTTTCAATATTAGTTTAGGTGACTCCACTTGTTCCGTCTATGTTTCGTCTCTTGATTTTACGTCAGCTGGCACAATTAGCTTGTGCAATACAGGTAAAATAAATATAAGATATTATTTGATACATCCAAAATTTAATTTAAAATGTTTGGATTCATAATTTTTTGTTAACCTCGGGACAAAATCATTTTTTATGAATTTTTAATTGTTAATTTCTAAAAAATTGGGTCGACATGTCGGTTTTTTTAAATAAAGGTTAATCTATTTAATTATTGTAAATAATTATAACATATAAATACACCAACATCAAAATACATTTGCACATAAATATATTTTTTAATTATTACATTCCATTTCTAATCCCAATTGGAGCCTAAATGGCTCATCTATACTAAACCAAACACCAAGAAATGTTTCCATTTACTTTTATCTGTTTCTATAAAGGTGACACAAAGCGAAAATCCAACAAAATTATTGTTGTTGTAATAGAAATTCTCTTATGATTGATTGATCATTTATGTTTCCTTACTCTAATTTTTTATGTTCGAATATTGTTAACAAAATTAGATGATTAATACACAGTAAAACAGAAAATATATTATCCGATACTCCTTGTACGTTATTATCACAAAGGTCATAACTTGATTTGCTTCAATTTCACAAATCAATTGGTTTTTAATTCAACATTTTAAGCACTCACCTTCACTGCAATATTTATTTTTTTGTCTTTAATCTTAAATTATTTCAAACGCAAACAATGCACAAATTTAAACTAAACAAGCAAACACTTCACCTGACTGATCGTATCTTTCCTCAATTTGATTGTTTGAACGGTTACTTTGTTTTTTCGTTAGTACAGCTCTTCGTGAGTTATGCTTAATCGCAGTTTTCAAGATTAACTGAATTTTTCGTATCACATTTCATAATAACTTATTATCACAAGCATATTATATATAAATGCTATATTATCATAACCATTGAAACTATAACATGAAGTTCAGTTTTGTACAAGCAAACAACTATTGTTTATAGCATAATTCAACAGGTTAATTTGAAGTCAAATGTTTAATTAGTCAACCAGATCAATATGACTTATTTTTGTCATTCAATTTATATTAGTTTTCAATTTAGTCTGATTTCAAAACAGACACACAAAATGGTCGAGTAAAAGCAGTGTATTTTCACTCACTTATTAACTATTTTTAATCTTAAAAATTTCTAAAATGAATGCCTTGAATTACTTGGATCAAACGTTACCATGTTAGTTTACAAAAGGTAATTTACATTTTTCTTCTTTTCTATATCGTAACTTTCGTTTCGTCCTTAACCGTAAAACTCATCGTAACCTTCTCGTCTGGCATTAGCCGATTTGTTCGATTCTATTTAAAAGGTATTTTATTTCTCTGCAGGTTGATGCTTGATTAATAGGTTACGCAATTTGTTGTTCATGATAAAAGGTAACATATGAAATTGAATTGAAATTTTAAAAAAAATTGAAGCTAACTCGTGAACTCGTGAAGCTCTTTTTAATTTAAAGGTAAATCCAAACAACATATTTTAATTTGATTTTAATTCATAATTTATTCTTTAAGTCGCAAATCATCTAAGCCAATTTAGGTGAAACAATAATCAATGAAACTTCTGCCCTTCCTCCTGAATAATGTTAAAAGTTAATTCTTCGAATTAAAATCAAAACATTAAACAATTTATTTTAAAATGCAATTTTTTAGTTTAATGTAAATATTAATTGTTTGAAATCCTCACACCAATTAATAGGGGTTTTAACTAAACAAAGAAACTTGCCTTAGTAACATTTTGTTTGCAAATTTTATTTACGAGTATAGTACGAGATTGGCATCTTCCTTTATTAAACTACTTTGAGATCTATTAAAGGTTCTTTGCTTTTAAAGCTTTTAGTTTACTGCTATAGCATATAAGAGAAAATATTTCGATGTGATTCAAAACTTGTTTTTGTATAAAGGTAACACAAAAAAGGTTATTTCTTTTCGAACGATTTATTGATTTTTTATGTGATTTCTTCTAGTGACAATTTAGTAACAATATATCAATATAAGTCTTTGCTTTTCATTTTTAAGTAATTAACAGGTTTCTCAAATTAAATTCAAAGTATTTTTAATTCATAAAATATTTGGGCCATACAAGTGAGTCAAAATTTTAAAAATTGATAATAACTGTTGAATTCAATTTTATTAACTTAATAATTATGTTACCAATTTAACATCAAAATTAAGTCATTTACTCAACAATTCTCAAGAACAGCTGTTCGTACTTGGTGACAAAGTGAACATCGAAATTGAGTGAGTCAATCATCACTTCAGACTCGAGTCGTTGCAGCAAATTCAACTGTTGATTGTCGAGTCTCGCTATCTCCAACTCTTCGTAGTAAACTTTGGCAAATTGACTCTTCTCTTGAGTGCAACTTTTGAGGAAATCATGCAAGTATTGATCAATCTTGGCTTTGGCCGCCTGAGGGACTTTTCCACCTAGTAGGTCCTGACTGTTTGCCTGCTCAATCAGCAGATCAGCCTCATAAGCCTGCAACCAGAATTGCATCGTTGAATCGAGTTGCGAGCAGTTGATGAGCAATTGCAACTGTCTCCGAGTAGTGATAGTTGTCAAACTTGGACACAGACGAGAGATCACCCAAAATCTCCAAACCAATCCACTTCAGTGCTCGATCGTACTTTTCAATTAGAATGCGCAACAGTTCTTGGTGAATTCGAGTGAGAAAACTACGAATTGGCGCATGCGCAATTGCGGACTGAATCTGCTCGAGGACATGTCGAGTCTGCGACCGAGTCGTCTTCACCTTACTGAGCACTGCGTTCAGTTGAGTGACGTCGCGGATTGATATTTCGAATTTGCATTTCGAATACTTTCTCAAGCGTCATGGGGTCATTCGTGAAGCAGAGGAAAGCTGAATGAATTGTTTGGACGTTTGGGGATATTGTTGTAGCATTTTGTGCCAAGCAACTTGAAGCTTTTAAATAAAAATCATTATTCAATAAATGCTACATATTTTGCACAACAACTTACCAAAAGCAATCAAAACAGCAATAAATATCATTTTAAAATGCATTATAAGTTACTTTTCTAAACCTAAGCAATAATTAAAAAATGTTAATGTCAATTTTACTTCCATGTATTTTGTAGTATTGACAAATCCGGTTTATGGCTATATTTAGTTACAAAGATAATCGACCAATTTGATTTAGTTAATATGAGTTGGGCCAAAGGTTTCATTAATGTCAATTAATTAATTTTCTAAAGATTAAATATGATTAAATTACACTTGACTTTTAAAACTTATTTCGGCCCAAAGTGGTACTTTTAATGTGTTGCACAGGAAAAATTGATTTGATTAATTGGATTAAATTTCTTTAGTTTAAAATGGGGGTTAAGTTGCGAGACGAAATTTGGAATATAAAAGGTCAAATCAATAACTAAAAAGATTATAATCTTAATCCAGATGATAACACATGTCTTTTAATCCGAGTCTATTTGGCATTGTGAGTACTGTACGTATTGCGTATGTCTTACTTTTTGTTAGATTATGTTATAGTCCATAAAACTGTCCATAACAGAATTTGCTTCAATTTGTATAATTTCTTCCTTTAAAAAATATTTAACATTGATTCAGAAAATTTAGTTTTTTTGGTTTTGTTCAAAATATATCTTACATTACTATTAATTGCATTCCAAACACCAATATCTTGTCTGACAATGACATAACATGGAATGTACAATGTATTAACTTCTTATGCTGGTCCTGTTTTCAAACACCGAGCGAAACGGTACAGAATATATTCTGTAATCTCAAACCTTTACTGAATATATTTTGTATTTGTGCAGGACACATTAAGTTTTTATTTTATAAATTGCATTTTGTAAAAATATTAAATGAATACTGTAATTAAAAATAGAATATATTTTATCTTAAGTTTGGGTTTCAACGAATTGTGTGGTTTTGTAAAAATAATGTCTTTTTGAAGTAAATATATGTATCTCTACAAGATATCTTTTGTAAGATTAACCACATAACAAATTTTACAGCTGAACGAACGCTCTTCTTTTCGTTACTTTTGCAACAGTTTTTAATGAATAGTTTTGTTTTTGTCAATTGAAGATATTGTTATTCATATCAAGTTTTGATTAAATTGACTGTCTTTTAAAAAGTTTACTTACTGTAGGAAATATAGTTTTAACCAATAACATTAACTGAAAAAACATTTCATTTTCTATTTGCTTTCAAAGAGATATCCGTATTGTTACATTGTTGTATTCTATTCTTAAGTTCATTACTTTTCATTTTATATTTTTTAAAGAGAAAGTTACAAAAGCTTTGATAGCCATTTTAATGGTAAACCTATATCTGAAAGTATGGCATCAATACTTACAAAAGCTATCCTTTTTGTCAGATTTAATTAATAAAAAGTTCTAAGCAATCGCGTAGCATACAAGTCTTACAGAAATGCGGTTAATTTTCTCAATATTTTTCGGATAATATACTGAACGCTTATGCACAGATTCATCAAAATGGAACCGATTTGTGCGGAAATTCCCCACTTAGATTGATGGCTCAATTTATAAAGTGATTCCATGTCAAGTATAGCAATATAGATTGAACATATTAATAATCATAGGCCAGTACTGATTTATCTAATATTTCTGTATATTGATTGGTTTTGGATGAAACTCGAAGCGAGAAATTGCAATTCTTTGTTGTCCGTCTATCATATTTTTCTATTTTTTGACAACTTTTATTCATACATTTAATAAACGGCAATTTTAGTGCAAAATTATGCTTTATGGTAAAGTTTACCAATGAATAGGTTTTACAACCAATCCAATGAGCTGTTTCACACATGTTACTGAATACTTCTTCAAATTTGCAGTTTTGTTCTTGGTCAATATTTGACATGATGTTCTAACAAAAGCAAACTCAATCCAAATGCACTAGAGTGGTTGTCACTCGAGTTGTTTTAGAATACGTAACAATGATTTAAATGTAATTAATTTTGTTGATCTTTTTCGCCTTATTGTAAAATTCTTTATGTTAATTCGTTAACACTCAAGAATTTTGATCAAATCAATTAATAGGTTTTTACAATAAAATTAAAGTAATTTAAATTTTTTCTTTTCTTAACTAAAGCAATCTCAACTATGTAACTCTGCCAATGCCCGATCAATTATCATTTCAATTTACAAATGTTTTAGATGGATATTTTAATTATTAAGTTCAACAATAAAATTATTATTCTTTCATTTTTGCTTGGAATAGCTTTTAATCTTGCTGTTCAGAAAGTACCAGTACCGTATTACGAGCAGATTCGGTCGGGAAATTATAAAAGATAAAGCTAAGAAAATTTTGCTTTTTTGGGTTTATAGACAAGTAAAATAAGTGCAATCTATTAAGAGCATCTTACAAGTTTTATAGATTGCAATTAGTTCAAATTACCCAATAAACGAGCATCCTATTCAAATTATAATTATTCTTTGATTTCTGAGTACAGTTTTGCAAAAATTAAATCAAAATTAAGTCACTCCACCCGTCCAGAAATACAATGCCTATTTGGTAAATTGATTAAAGCTTCCTAGTTACGTTTCTGATTTAAAAAAATTAACCTTTAACAATGTTGTCCGCTAATATAAAGGTAAAACTTTTTGAAATATAATAAAAAATATATTACACATTATTTACATCTATTCTTTCGATTATATTTAATTTTAATAATAATAACTTGATTTGAAAATACAATAGAAATATCTTAAAGGTAATGCACATTTAGTAAACCCGGCAATTTGTGTTACGATTGATCGTTTGTGTGATTTATTGACTGTTAATATATTTTGCATATTACGACTGCACTATAAATTCTCTTATAATAGACTTTCACATATCCTTTCTGTAAATTCTTTATCTTAAACTCTTGTTATTCAAATTACTTCAAAAAGAATGTCCAATTTCCTTGATAGGTAAAAGCACTTTAATAAGAGTTAATTTCTCTTCAATTCGTTTCTATTCATATTCAAATAAATGTTTAAAATAATAATTGTGATAAAGTAATGTTAAAATTGATTTTAAAATAATGTTTTTCATTGGCAGAAAAAGTTCTAAATTCACTTGCCAGAATCCCGATAGGCCCTTAGCTTGTTAGCCAGACGCGACACTTGTTTTACTGGTAAAAACCTAACCTGTGATCATAAGGCTTGTGGCTCGGTCAGTTCTTTCAGAACTGAAAGGCAAAGGTGGTTTCGTCCCCGTCATTTTTTACCTTTACCTTTAATTCTAAATTCATTGTGATCATCTCATGAAATTTGAAGATTTTTCGATTAGCTAAGATTGCGATTGTCAGTAATTGAACAATCTAAAATTTCGAATTTCATTTTTATTTTAGAATTTTTTCAACTTTATTAAAGTTTTTCTCAACATTAATTAGAGTCTTAACTACAGCTGTAGATTAGTCTCGGATATAATAAAGGTAAATTTAACAAAGGTATTGATTTTTTCTTAAAATATTAATTGATTTGATATTTGTATCTGTTTACCATTCTTTCATAATTGTGATTCTCTATTTTTAATTTCATAATACAGCGATCTAAATATTTATTAAAAATTAAATTTGTCATTTGTTTATCTCCATGATAACTTTAAAATTGCCCTTCTTTTCGATTCTTGTACAGGTAATTCTTTCTTTATTAACCAATTTTCAACCTAAACTTTTGTTTAAAATTGTTAACCAGCTCAAGACATGTCATAATGATCAAGTGCAACTGGACACATTTTCACTTCGGGACGGCCAAAATAGTAAAGGGTGTGAGGTGACAAGCACAGCTTTTGTGGACCACTCTCGGTCACAGCAAGCAGACGATTGAAAGCAGCGAGCATTGAAATTAATTCATAAAATTTACTTTTATTAGTTGAAGTGATTATCTTGCTTACTTCAAATGTGTTTACCAAGATTGTCAGGAATTCTAATTTTTGAGCATTTTTTCTAAAATTACAAAATTCATATTAGTTTTTTAATCTTTTGCTTTCTCTAAAAGCTGTCTAAGCCATCATTTGTAATAATCAAATTCTACATAAATATTTATTATGTAGTTCCGACATTTGACTGCTTCCGTTTAATTCAAATAATTCACTACATTTTTTGAAAGATTCACTTTTGTCATGATTTCATCTGAGTTCAACTGGCGGTTTATTATTTTCAATTGAAATAATTTTAAATGTTTAACAATAAAATATTCACTGCTTATTGTCTTAAATTAAGATGGTAATCACAAAGTTTAGTCAAGTTAGAATATTTCAATCTGCATCGTTTAAATTGAGGGGTTTTATACAATTGAATTAACGAGGTTTGTTTCGTTTTCTTACGTATTATATCGTACATTATTTCCGACAAAATTAAATCGATGATTTTTATAACATTTTACAGGTAACTTACATAACATTTAATTTAATTTTTTTTGTTAATTTAATTTTTTTAAATGAAACTACAAGTTGTAAAGACACTGCATACAGCCGTGTTTGTAAACAATCATACAACTCTATTTCATTGATTAACAAATATGGAATTTTGGTTTCATTTTGTTTATTTCGTTTCAAGAAAGATATAAACAAATTGTTTTCAATCATATAAATGTTTTTTAATGTTGGAAATTGGAAAATGTGAGAAACTTTTTGTGAAACTTTAAACCATTGCCGATAAACTTACTCAAAACTGGTTTTGCAGACACAACACATCACTTATGATTTGTGAATTGTTCAATCAAAATGACATCTTAAATTTGAACTGGTAATTTTTGATTACTAACGAGAGAAAGAAAGGTAACACAAGTTGTAAAGTTTGTTTTTATCTGAACAAAAGATTTTTTAACTTTAACTTTTTCTTTTCATTGATAAAACTATATTATATTTTAAATTGAAATTTGCTTAGTACTAGCGCCATCTTGCGCATTGAAATGAAAATAGAATTTAATTTAATTTTAACACTTCAAAAGTTTTTTTATTATAGGTAAGATATATAGAATTTATGTGAGAAGAATTGACACTTAACAACCATTTTGTTAATTAAACAATGAAAATAATGCATCGGTTGTTTACTGACCTTTGACACGTACTTTTGACAAGTACAAGTTGCAATTTAAACATCATCAAAGTCATGACACATTATGAAAACATGAGTCAACTCGTTATTCCAAACTCTCCTTATTTTAGAGGTAAGTAGACTAGATATAACCCTTTCTCTGAATTTTTCTTAAGTTTTAGCTTAACGAATTCCAAACTAATGATATCTAAAATTCGTATTAAAATCAATTATTAATGTCGTTCACTTAGCTATTGATTTTGAAAATATAATTATAAAATAATTAAATGCTGTTTCTTTTTGCTTTACTGTGTTATAGGAGATTTTTTGAATTAAGAATAATAATTTAAAATAAAAATTTTAATTCAATTTATTAATTTTCTTTGTTCTTTCAAATTCTATCTAACAGGTAAATATAATGTCAAAACATGCCCACTTCTTTGTATTGATCGATGAAATAAATCGACAAGCTGACTTGCATTCCAATCGTCAATCAACTGTAAGTTTTTATTAAAACTGAACACTAAACAGCATAACATAAAATATATTAACTGAACATTTATACATATGCAACATTGTACATTATCAAAAATGGTTAAAATTTTGACATAAATTAGCACCGAGCTATATATTCTTCCATTTAACTTTTGAAAATGGAGCGTTTGTATATTGAATAAATGCAATAGGCCAAATATCGGTTATTTGTCTAGGTATTCCAAGTTAAAATTAGACTATGTAGTTAATAACAAATATCCAAATAAGATCCAAATTGAATATACTTTTCTTAATTTTATTTTTTACCTTCAAAGCTTCTGGCTTGCTATCCAACTTTGAGCAGACTTTATAAAAGGTATCAACTGACGATCTTTTTAAAATGGTAAATCAAAAATTGTGATGTTTTTTTGTGTTTGTCAACGGAAGCAGCCTTTCAATCTGTTCATATATCTTTTTGTATTTATTCTCTTTTAATCTAGAACAGTGTATCTGTTATCTATTTTTCAATAATTATTTTCATTATTTACAACTTAACTCTTGTTTAGTCATTACCATAACATCATAATGTATGAATCGTATACCAAAGTTGATTTTTGTTAATTCAAATTTTACTATTTACTTTTAAACTCACTTTTGTCAATTACATTGTGTTTGAACAAACGTCTTGTGGAAGTCCAAGCGGTGACTCGTCCACTAAGATCACGAGCAGGTCTTGAGAAGTCCAAACGGTGACTCGTCTACAAGAGTACGATAGCAGGTCTTGTGGAAGTCCAAAGGGTGACTGGTCCACAAGAGCACACAAGGAGGCACACGAGAAGGTTAAAAGTTCTTTATTAGAGAACAAGAACAAACATAGTACAAAAATAGGACAGAGAAAGTGCAGCGATATATGAGCACAAAATAAAGTTCTCTGTTGGGGCATGTTGGTCGAACATTCGACATTCGAATGGTGACTCAAGGGTCGCACAAATCTACTTGTCCAACACATTGTTCCAATGGTAAATCTTGTGCCCTAGCTATGACATACTGATGCCACCCTGATACGATTCGTTTTATGTTTGCGTTTATATTAATATATCTTGATTATCAAAAACAAAATTTTTTCAAGAAAAACAGTTTCAATGTTTTATTTGAATTCATAAAAAATTATCATAACCTTCTTTTCAAACACAATTAACACGCTTTTTCTGATGACTCAACTAAGAGTGTTTTCGTGACAACAAAACTCTCCTTTATCAAATGAACCAACCAACCTTTTTATATCATGTTATGCCAAATCTTTAAAAAGGTTGAAAATTAATTCATAAACTTTGGTAGCTGTTAAATGTAGAAGCATTAAAACATAATTTATATGGTCAGTTATTCGCATAACATCTGGAAAACAGTATTGTACAATCGGAAATGTTGAGTGTCATAATGGTTGTCATATTTTATCGAATCACACGGTGACAACTCAAAACTCCGTGTTTACTGACTTTTATAAAAATACTTTCAAATTAACTTATTTTACAGCATTATTAATAAGATGATGTTTCTGATGCATTCTTAAAGGTAATTTTTTATTAAAATAATTACAAAATTTTAAATTCAGCAATTGTCTCTAAAGGAATCAAGGTGTGATTTAAAAATCTTTTTTTATCCAGTCTAATAGTCCAATCTATAGAGAGCATCTTACAAGTTTTATAAATGTCAATTAGTTTAAATTACAAATAAACGAGCATCCCATTCAAATTATGATTATTCTTTGATTTCTGGGTACGGGTTTGCAATAATAATTCAAAATTAAGCCACTTCACCCGTCCAGAAATACAACGCCTAGTTGGTAAATCGGTTAAAACTTCCTAGTTACGTTTCTGATTTAAAAAAATTAACCTTTAACAATGTTGTCCGCTAATATAAAGGTAAAACTTTTTGAAATATAATAGAAATATATGTAATACATTACACATTATTTACATCTATTTTTTCGATTAGATATTTTTTTTATAATAATTATTTTAGAGGTAAGTAGATAACTTGATTTGAAAATACAATAGAAATATCTTAAAGGTAATGCACATTTATTTAACATTTTAATTTGTGTTACGATTGATCTCCTGTGTGATTGATTGACTGTAAATATATTTTGCATATTATGACTGCACTATAAATTCTCTTATAATAGACTTTCACGTATCCTTTCTGAAAATTCTTTATCTTAAACTCTTGTTATTCAAATTACTTCGAAAAGAATTTCCAATTTCCTTGATAGGTAAAAGCACTTTAATAAGAGTTAATTTCTCTTCAATTCGTTTCTATTCATATTCAAATAAATATTTATAATAATAATCGCAATAAAGTAATGTTGAAATTGATTTTAAAAAATATGTTTTTCATTAGCAGAAAAAGTTCTAAATTTACTTGCCAGAATCCCGATAGGCCCTTAGCTTGTTATAACAAGCTGGCTATAGCCAGACGCGACACCTGTTTTGTTGGTAAAAACCTAAACTGTAATCATCTCATGAAAATTTTTCGATTAACTAAGATTGCGATTGTCAGTAATTGAACAATTTTTCTGAAATTTCGAATTTAATTTTTATTTTAGAATTTCTTCAACTTTATTAAAGTTCTTTCTCAACATTAATTAGAGTACAGTCTCGGGTATAATAAAAGTAATGATTTTTTTTCTTAAAATATTAATTGATTTGATATTTGTATCTGCATACCATTCTTTCATAATTGTGTGATTCTTTATTTTTAATTTAATAATTTCGTACAAGTCGCGCAAAACTAACTTTTAATGGTTGGTGGAATAGATGTCGTTGCTTGTTTATTCATTATGCAACAAACAAAGGTAATAATCCACATTAGTTTGTTATTGCTAATCAAAATTATTGATTGTTATTTGAAAGTTCGTCATGTCAATTAATCGCTATACTGTTATTGCATTGTGAGAATGAGAAATGAGAAAACATTGATTTTTGAGACATGGCGGATGGAAGGTTAAATGGAAAATATGAAGGATAAATGCTCGACACTTGAACAAATCAATACAAAATGTCATATTTTTTTTTCTTTAGCTTAAACTCTAACTTTAAATTTAATTTTTAATTTTATATTTTTATTTCATTGTATTAATCTTTACTTCATAGAATTGTATATCTGGGACTCAATGAATGTTTTGTTCAACTAATGTTATTTAAAAGAGTTTGTAAATAATTCTACTAATTTCCACCATTTATTAATTATATAAAATTAGATGATTAATACAAAGTAGAACAGAAAATATATTATCCCATACTCCTTGTGCGTTATCGTCACAAAGGTCATAACTGTTATGGCATAACAATTTAAGGAATCTTTGAACAACAAACTCTAATCCTCTTTAATTAATATAATTAAATATAACAAGGCAAATCAATTGGTCAAAATATTTTTTTATTTGAATTTCAACTTAAAATTTAGTAAAAAGCTCCCATTGATTGTATTGTTTGAATATTGCTGTGTGCCACATCAAAACAATTCTACGAATGTGTACTATCTTGTCAAGTAATTCATCTATTTATTCTAAATTATTCCCAATAATATAATTTAATAACATTTAATATTAAAATTTTTCAAAAACCTTCTATAAATTTTTATTATTAAGATTTAATCAGAAACTTATTAAATAACTTTAAGGTTTCACCCTAATTCAATAAACATGATATCAGTCAATGCCATTCGAATGCCAAACGCAAACATGAAATCTTGTGCAAAAAATGCGGAAATTTTCAATCATACGAAGCCTTACTGGTTTGCTTCACTGTAGCTCGCAGACATCTTTGTTTTGTATCATTCCTTTATAACTAATTTAACTAAGCGCAATAAGCGAACAGCCGACAAAAACTTTCATCCAATTTGAGATTTATGTAAAAAAGTGAATATTTAAATGAACTTAATTTGCGCAAACAAAATACGTACTGCTTCGTACTGTATTCATTTGGTTTTATAAACAACTTGTTTGGCCTGTATGATTAGAGATGTCCAGAGAGTAATTGCCAAAGGGTTGAATTGCATTTAATTTATGAATGATTCTATGAGTCTTACTTCTAACAATTTGAAATTTTGACATGTCTATTTACTACAAAAGGTAACACAAATTGGAAATTCTGAAAAATTAAGTTTCGTTAGTTCAACTAATTTCTAATGCACATGTCGCATTTCAATCGTTAGATAATAAGTTACAATCTATTAAATATCACGAGTTTCACTTAAAAATCAAATAAACGTATTGGTTTATTCAACGAATTTTTTAATTCTCGTATGTATAAATTGTAATGAAGACAAATGCAAATTGAATAGAAAAAAACTCTTGTTTATGTTGAGTGTTGTGATTTAGATCTCAATCAATTTTATTGAACAACAAAAATGAGAGTTGAATACAACTGTGATTTGATACGTTTTCTGTGTGCGACCCGCAGTTGTATGTTGTTGTGTAGGAAGAGGAAAATGTGAGAGCAGCGTGTTAGTTAGTCTGTGACTGTGTCTGAGTGTGCATGTCTGTCTTGCTGTGCGCGAATTAATATCTTAAATCATTTTTTAGTGGATTTACTTGATTCTATGTGAATCTTGGTTGGTCTGTGTGACCATTCTCAGTGTCTGACAACAGTTTTTATAGGTAAAAAATGTTTAAAACGGTTACTTTTATCAATGCTTTCAATAATCCAATAATCGTACAACAGTACTACATCATGTGTCAAAAACAGTGAACCCTTTTAATTCTAAGTTCACAAGTTAATAAAGGTAAATCCTCTATTTCAAAGTATTGTATCAAACAATATATTCAGCTACAGCTCATTTTCAAATTCTTTATCATCCACATCTTCATTTTATGCTGTAATGTTTTTGTTAAATTTTTAATATTTACAAAAATATTGTCAATTCCAATTAAAGTTTTTTTAATATTATTTAAAAATTGACACATGTACGTAAAAGGTAATTTTAAAAAAATTTTAAATACTGCAAATTTTATCTAAAATTCCCTAAGAGAATATTGTTTTAAGTAATTTTGAGTGGTTTCGTTACAACGTAGGTGTGCTTCCTTAGCTAAAATGCAACACAAATGGCATTGAGATTTTGTCCAACACAATCATACGTTTCTTCAAAAGTAAACATTTCACTAAATTCTATTATCTATACTTAATTCAATAATCGAACACTTTGTATGGCCGATTATGTTTTTTCCTGTTTGTTGATCGATATTTGAAAAGGTTGCTCAATTTGTTCGATAATGTAGCTTTAGTCCGTTAGTTTTTTGTTTCAAGATTAGTCCTATTGAAAACTCATCTTTAATGTATCAATTATTAGGTTTTATACAATTGAATTAACGAACTTTTTTTGCAGTGTTTCATAAGCAAACTTTGTTTTATTACTTCACATTTATAAATGCTTTATTTTATTAAACATTTGATGTATTAAGGAAAACTTAAATAGTAAAGACACCAAGACTCTTATTAAAGGTAACCCTCTACATGTATTGTTTCCATCATCACGTTAAAAACTACCATCTCATCTTTTGCTTTTGCTAAAGCGTCATTTTTCAGGATTTAATTGCAACAACACATAAAATCACTTTTTCCACTTTTATTAATTCCTCAACAACCCTGACACCCACTTTGACTTTAAACAAAAAAAATCTGATTTAGTTCAACTAGTTGAGTGCTAATCAAATGCTAACTAAAATACTGGTTCTTCAAAATAAATAACATTTTCAGCAATAACAATTTTCACTGTTTATTTGCGAAAACAAAAATATTAATAGTTATTCTTTTTTGTAAGTTTTAATGGTACTTCATTGTTTACTTCAAAGGTGTGACAATAAACCAAGATTGTCAGTTATTGAGAATTTGTTTTCTAGAATTACATATTTCATATAAGTTTTTAAATTTTTCACCTTCCCTAAAAGGTGTCTAAAGCATCAATTGTAATAGACAAATTCTACATAAATACTTATTTTGGAGTTCCAACGCTCGTAGCATCTTCGGTTTAAAAGGTTTTAAAACAACTTCCAACTTTTTGAGTTGTTTCACTTTTTTTGTATTCAACTGGCAATAGAAAGTTTCAGACAAAAATCGATTTTATTACGTTATTAAAATATTTCGTCAACAGAATGCACTATATTGTAAGAACGATGATTACAATCCTGGTTGTAGGATTCTTTGTTTCATGATATTCGGACGTATCCCAACGATAGTTACAACCTGCCGTCTTGTAATTCTGTAAGTGTTTTAGTTGGTTCTTAGTTGGTTGACCTTCTAAATTGGTGATTGTTTTATTATTTGATTTCGAATCAATTTGTGGTTATAAATTAGATTTTGCATTGTTTAGTTCATTGGTTGGATTATAAAGGTAAATAATCAAAATTTGAAAGTGTTGTATCAAACGAAAATTTGAAACAGCACCACCACTTCTCATAAATCTTTTGATAAAAAAATTTATTTATAAAATGACATATACAAGTGCTTATTGTCATAATAAAATGATTTTAGTTGTGTTATTTTCACTTTCATGCATTTCGTCAAATGTACTCGTATTAATGGTAAAATAAAATAATGGGTTTCTTCGTAAACATTTTTTTCTTATTTTTCAAATTGTTTCAAATAAAATAACAACTAACATGAAAAATTCTTGATTATACTAATTGTATTAATCCTAAAGCGAACAGTTGAACATGTTTTGTAAGTTTTAAATTTATTAATTCCCGAGAATAGACACACACCATTACTCAAATGTATTGAATAACATAGATTTTGGAAAATATACGAGAATATATATGAACTACAAGATTTTTCAATGATCTTAGTAAGTTTCAAAAAACTTTTGCATAACTGACCCATTACATTCATACATTCTGAACAAAAGATTCAAGTATGTGTTCATAAATTAATTTCAAAGTTGACGTTTTGTTTTAAAAGGTAAGGTAAAATGACTAGCTTCTTCTAAGTAATTTGTATTGCCAGCATATTAAATAGAACTTAAAGATCTTCTCTTAGGTAACTTACACGTACACGTTCCAAGTTTTAAATGGTAACTTCATTTTTTGATTTAATCGAGTATCTATGCATTTTTCAAGCATTCCAAGTCAAAAGGTTATCCAAATAAATAAGTGGTTCATAGCAATTTACCCAATTTTATAATTCGATTTTACAATTCAGTTAGTTTGCTGTTTGGGAATGTAAAAATACGTCTCTGCTTACATTTTCGGTTTTAACAAATAATTGATTGTGGCAAAATTAAGTTTACCTTGAAGTAATTTGAAGTAACTGCTGCGTATTGATCCAAAGTTATCTTTTATATTTAATCAATTAATCTTTTTGAGATTAGATATTGATATTTTCTAATTACTATTAAAGCAGTTGAAAGCTCAAAGTAATACTTTTAAAACCTTATGAGAGATTACACATATTTATTAGCTGAAACCTGTACACGATGTGTATTTCAAGCAATTTGAAAGCAATACTTAGTTGTCCGTCTATGACTTTTTTGCAGACAACTCTCATTCATACATTTAATATACTGCATTTTTGTAAATCAATTTTTCTATGAGAAACATGTTATATGCACAATTGAACTCATGTTTAAAGGTAAAACTTATTTAATAGTTTTATATTCGTCATTGCTTTGGAAATTATATAGAACATTTATTATCCCAATACGACAACATCTCGCAGTTCATTTTTGATAGGTCAAAGACAAAATTCAACGTTCTGTGTCAAACAAATGTTTTTTTGAATTAATATTTAATAATATTTAACCTCAATTTTTAATGTGATTTCAATTTGAATTTATTAATAGGTTTTTTAATTTGAACAACGGGCTGTTTTGCTATTTTCTGAAAGTATTTACGAATTTACTTTATGCTTTTAATCTTAGAACTTTATTTTTAAAAAATACTAAAAAATTATTTACATAGGAGATTACTTTATATAATATTGATTAATAATGTGTTTATGTTTATAAAAGGTAATTTATATTAATTTTTACAAGAAAAACCGCAAGGCGTGAAGCGGCTAAAGCCTAGCTTCACGCTCTTGCGAAACCTACGCTCCGCTTCGGTTTGTTTTTCTTGTAAAAAAAACCCCTTCGGGTTTGTTCTCGTAAGATAATTGCATTTAAATGTTAGGCTCTAATAGACAAAGCTGGCAAACTTTTCTTGGAGTACTAAAGTAAATACAGAATTCTTAAACTTAATCTTGTCAAAAATTGAGTGTAATTTTAATTGTATTTTGCTGGAAGTCAATCTATAATTTGAGCGTACGAATAGTCATATCAATAAAATCATTAACCATGGTTGTATTTACCATTAAAATGTCTGCTAACTTTCGATACAGTTGGTGAGATGTAGTACCGTTTGTCAGCTCCAAATACTGTTCAAGTTTGCAAGGCTGCAGATTTACGAAAATGATTTAGCGGTTTGGGCATTGGTCAAGGCATTGGAGTAGGTTTTTCCAGTCCACCAATTGTCCACCAAGCAGTACTCTCAATCAGTGATTCCGCTCGAGCGCCCCAAAAACCAAGGCAATGATCACCAAAATCAATTTCTTTCACAAAGAATAGGTAAAATTTTAATCCACAAGTTAAACATCAGTTAACTTCACTTTCCAACTTTGCGGATTTTTGACTGCACAATGTGAAAAATTAAATCAGTTTCATTTGACTAAACAACTGGTCAACTTGTCCTCAATTAGATTCTTCTGCAAATTGACATCATTTGACAGATAGGCATACAATTGTTTCATTTGGTGTCTGCACTAACAGTTATTATTCAAATGTCTTGTTCGCGAATCGCGATCAAATCAAATACATTTTGGCTGTGAGTGCTGATGGCACTAATTCTGTACAGAGATTGAGTTTTAGTTTGTTGTTTTTTCTTCCGAAACTTCGTTAAATGTAGCTTGTTTGATGCACACTGGCAAAACTCGTTCGTCAGTATTGATCAGATATTGAGACTAAAAAATATTAATATAAACATTTTATTAACATGGCAGTTTGCAAACAATTATTATTATATCATTTCATGATATAATGATGATTCACAAATATAAATTTTATGGCGAAAACACGGTTGAAACAGTCTCCGCCTGTCAGCAACGGGATACTTTTCATTTGGAACACAGAAAATGCAAATTTTCTTTGTACATTTGTTCACAATTGGTAACACTTTATGCACTCAATGAAATGTTTCTGTCGGCATGTTCAATCACAATATGTAAAAAACATTTCTCAATTTGATAATCCTCGTGATTCAATTTTCTGGAACTGAGCAGATACAAAACTACTTCATTCAAACAGAAATTTGTGGAAGTTGAGGTAGGGCAGGGTTCGTGGTGGATGGCAGAAGTGTAAAAGACCGAATACAATTGTTGAGTATTAGTTGTCATTCGACGGAGAAACACACCCGTGACGGTGATTTTATTCCACTTTTTATGCTTTAGACATTCGGTATTTCCATAGAGGTGTGAACTATGCGCTGAATAAAGTTTCCAGTTATGACCAACCACAGCTTGTCTGCCCGTGAACGCTGTGAAAAATTGAAAAAATCGGCAATAGACAACATGTCACCAGCCAGTTCGCTTTCGTCAGATATAATAGAAATATCTAGAAAAATAATAACAAAGATTAAACAGGTCTATTCAAATTTAGTAAACAGATACTCACTTTTGCATAACAAAGTGAAAATTGGTTTATTTCGAAAATAGTGATGACTAAAGAAACGATTCGGGTTCTTCAAGTAACACATTTTTGGTTGTTTCGTAGATACTTGGTTTCGGTGTCAAAACAAAACATTGACGATGAGCAAATCAACAAAACACACAAAGGAAACAGAAGCAGAGATTACCCTTAATTAAGACAAATCAATTTAGTAAACCTCAATTAACCAGAAAACCAATCAAACATTTACATCAAAACAAATCAAAGTGAACAGCAACAGCTGAGATATTAGTAAAGTAAACACAAATGCACGACCGATTTGTTGTGTGAGCGCGTGAGTGGTGGCTCCCCCAACCGACGGCACGGACAGGACAGCACAGAAAGTGAGTGTGCTGGCTGTGCTGTGTGTTCATGAAGTTTGCCTGCTCACAGTTGTAACACAAGACAACGCATAAATTGGTGTTCACTTACTTATTGAACTTGCTAAAAGAGCGCCTCTGCCTTCCACAGTGTATCAATAACAAAGTTTCCACCCTTCGCTCTACTTCTATAGCGCTTTGACGTAAGATCGCCCCTTTTACCTCTTTGTACTTCTACTGTGGTTTGACGGGAGGAGCATAGGTGGAGCCAAAAACCACTACGATATTTAAGTATAAGATTCCTTTAATTTATCATCAATTTAACTTTGAATATGCTACAATTACTCAACAATTATCAATTCTCAACTGTTCGTACTTGGTGACGGCGCTCGTTTAATATTTTACGATATTCCTGATGTTACTGCATTGTAGAAAGGTAAAAAATCACATTAATTTGTGAATTTCTTAGATATTGCACCATTGTTGTAATTAACGCGTTCATTTGTAAAAGTTAACATTAAAATAGTTGTTTTATACATAGACATTTTATTAAATTTAAAATTCTAATTTTAATAATTCACTCCATTTATTATTCCCCAAGACGGTCAAACACTCATTTGAATATTGCCGATTTGTTCCGACAATCGTTCACTCAATTGTTAAAGTCACTTCTCCCAATCACTAATCGACTACAACACTGATTATAAATTAACTGGTCAGTCATCGGCATAACATCAACAGTATTATACTATACGATTCGGAAATGTTGATTGTCATAACGGTTATCAAATTTTGTCGATTCAAACGGAGACAGCTCAAAACTCCGTGCTTTCTTACTTTTATATAGTACTTTCAAATTAACTTATTTTATAACATTATTAAGAATAAGATGATGATAAGAAAATGATAACCCTGATGCATTCTTAAAGGTATTTTTATTATTAAAATAATTACAAAATCTTAAATTCAGCAATTGTCTCTGAAGTTCCTGAAGTTTTGAAATTTGAACTTTTAAATTTTATTCAACATTTACAATTTGATTAGTAAGTAAGGTAAGCAAATGAAAAATTTCTGAAATAGCTCTACCTCGACTTGCATTCTAAGTATCAATCAATTTTGAATTTAAATCAATGTTAGACTAGTTAAAAATCTTAATAACAAATTTAATTGTTTAACTCGATGAGGGATGCACAATCCAAATGTGATTACGAGCAATGTTGATATAACAAAATCAAAAATTCACAGTGACAAATTTTCTATTTGATAGTATTGCAAACAATACATTCAGCTACAACTAATTTATAAAATCTTTAGCATTCACATCTTCATTTTAATGATGTGACATTCTTGTTAAATTGTTAATAACAAAAATTGCTAATTGAAGTACTCTAATTGTTTCTTCCCGATACACGAACTAAGTAAATAGTAATAAACATTTTTAAAAACTGCAAATTTAGTCAAAAATTTACGATATTTTCTTAACATTTTTTGATATGCTTTCATTCCTAGTCAAAAGGTAACACAAATAACTTATTTTATTTGAAAGAAAGTTTTTTTAATAACGATTTTCTTGTTTTCCGATTTGCCATGGTACATTGGGATAAAAACTTTTAATCTTTTGATAATCATGCATTGGGCTTGTTTTATTTTTTCTTTGATATGACTTTTATACATTTTCATCAACAATATTTTAACTTTATGTATTTACACGTTCTTCAAGAAATTCATTCAACAAGTAACTCTATCCTTGAAAGTTCACTATTTGGTCAACTGAAGCATCTTTGAACTAATGCTAATATATAGTTGAATCATTCATTCGACAATTTTCGTTGTTGAGTGATGTTGTGTTTGTGGTTGGCAAATAATAAATGACTTTAATTTAAATTTTTTGCATTAATTTTCAATCAAAGATTTTTAAAGGTAAATCCCTATTCTAAAGTATTGTTTCCATCCATACTTTCATTTAAATTTTCATAATTCGTAAGTCGTTTAAACTGGTTTTCAAAAACAACTATTGGAATCCTAAATTCAATTTTCCATTAAGTATATATCAAATCTTTTTCATACATTTGTAAGCTATTTCATAATTGAAAAGAAAACAATTTCTTAAAGATTTTTTGTACTATGAATTTGTAATATGAACTTGAACATTCAAATAAAATCATGGAATCAATTTAGATTTGAATTGTGTCACATTCACTGTGATGCATGGCTAATACAATTGGAGCACTATATATGTCTTTTGGTTTGAATAATATTGATGGATAAAGGTCATGTTAGATTTTAAATGCAACTAATTACAGGTAAAACTTTAGATAAAATTTATGTTTTAAAGAGCAAACATTTCACTAATTTCTTTTATCTATGCTCAATCCAACAATTAAACACATTGTCCGATCGTTAATATTATTAGTTTGTTAGTTGACGCTTGTTTGAAAGGTTGTTCAATTTATTCGATATTACAGCTCTTCGTGAGATATGTTTAATCGTTTTCAAAATTGGTCCAATTAGAATATCTCATTTCATCGTAATAATTAATACGTTTTGTTTGGTAAGTTAACTATTTGAACTATTGGCCGGTAAATACTCCATCAATTATCATTTAAATTTACAAATGTTTTTAGATAATTATTTTTTAAATATTAAGTCTAGCATATAATGTTATGAAAGGGAATGACAAAAAAGACATTGTAATTTTGACAATTTAAACTTACCTACTTGGTACATTGACTAGAATATTTACGACCTTTTGTCAATTTATAGGTAACACACACCTCAATTAATTGTTTTTGTTTTTATTTCTCAGTTATAATGTCTGGACTGGTGGTTAATGCTGATCAGATTGTGAGGTTATTCGTAAAACGGAGAAGAACAGATTGAACTGTTTGAACGTTCAAGAAAATTATAGTTAGATTGAAACAGTTCATTATGCACAAAAAGGTTAAAAAATTTTACTAAATCACAAAGTTACAAAATTGTGTTTCATATAAATTGATTTAGATTTTAAAGTATGTTCATTATAATACGTCCAATACGTAATGTTCTCTTAGATATTACGTTTACCATAAAATATTTGTCCATAATTCAGATTTAGAATGGAATAAAACAAGTTTTAACTCATTTCATTTCCTGTGCGTTAAAGGGTTAAGGTAGTACTTGAGCTATAAGATGTGTTGGTTACTTGAAACAAACCACTTATTCAAGTTTTTAAAATAACCGAGTTTTCCGAGTTATCCGCTTAAAAAAGGTTTTACAAATAAAGTAACCCAATGTGCTTTTAAAATGATGAACAGAGATTTGACTTATTGACTATTGGTCAAACACTATATTTATCTTACTTCCAGGTTCAGAATACCCGAAATAATAAACTTTATTGTCTAAAAGGTTTTATTTTCCAGAATTAACAATTTGATTGAAGTCTCACTAATTGAGAAATTAAAATTTTTGTTGTTGAATTGATTTGAAGATTGTTAGCTTTTATTATGTAGCTGGTGAAATAAAAGTAAAAACACATCCAAATGGTCGAAAGTCCTGCCTAATATCATCATATGAATTGCTTAAAATTGACTTGGCTAGCCTTTCTTGCATTGCTTTAAAAAAAACTATCTGTTATATTTATATTCTATTTTTCTTGGTTTGTCACTTAGTGACACATGTTGCACTAACACACTCCTCAACTGTAGACATAGACATTTTAAGAATACAAATTTAAAATCATCTATTCATTGACCAAAATAATTATTAATTTATCTTAAATAAACATAAACATTTATTTGCTTATATTGTAAGTAATTAAGAAAGCAGATTCAGTTGCTATGAATATATTTTAAAAATAGCAATGTGTTAGTGAATTGCAAAATCATCATTCATTCTGTTTCATCGTGTTTTACTATATCGAATTAGATTCAAACTTGAATTTTTTGGAGATTTCCGACTGCGCGGTGTTAATTATAAAGGTTAAACCACTTTTTTTAATTCTTGTCAATTCACTTTTGATTCAAGTGCAAATAAATATTGAAGAAATTGGAAAAATCGGTCATAAGATTATTTTTTATTTCGTTGAAAAAATTTATTTATCTTTTATTTAAGCTTATGTTATCCCATCTCACTTATCTTAAAATTGTGGTGTTGGTGCATTCGTCATCATTATCATCAATATAATAATGACAAAATTTCAAATTTGCATTTTCATGTTCATTTGATGCTACTCTCCCAAACTGAGGATCTCAAAACTTTTCTGTGAGTTACTTGCTGAATGGGCGCTAACTTGCATCGTTGTTGCAAAAACTGTTGATCGTTAGCACTTTGTTCGCTTCATTGTTTTTGGCTAAATTGAAAAGGTTTTAATTATTATAGGATTCGATTCAATTTTTTATTATGGTATATTTTTGAATTCGTTTATAGATTGATTTAAATTCAGCGAAAATAAATCTAAATTTAATCAGTTAGTAGTGGTGTGTATAAATAAGTGAACATTTGTCGACGATCAATCGAAATAATTGAAATCTGTTTTCAATCACTAATCTAATAAAAATACCAACACGTTGACAATTTGAACAGCAAAAATTTAAAATTGGAACCCAAGATGAGTTAGCTGTTTTAATTGAGGTGCAATAGTGGTAAACAAATTTAAATTGTCTTAAATTTTAATTTGATCTTTTTTTATACGTTTTCCTGATTTCGTCGTAATTGCTAAAAGGTTACAATATAAACGTCATTCTTAATTCTTTGTTAACAAAAAGATTTGATTCAATTGTTTTGTACTTTTAATCAATCCCTGAAATTCGTTTAAACTGATTTTCAAAACTTATCCAACTATTTGGAATCCTAACTTGAGTGAGGTTAGGTTAGGTTACTGTTGTCAGGCGAATTTACTTTAATAGTAACTTTGAATTACCTTAAACAAAATTCAATTTGGTTAACATATTTTTATTTCATCTGCTTGATATCTATTATAATGTACCCGTATACTATATTATACTATATTATATACTACCCACTTTTTTAATTAAAACGTTAATATAACGTTAAATACCTCTCTTTTTCATCTAAATTTAATTGAATATCTCAAATTGAATCCTTCGGGCTTCATCATCATATCTGGCAATTAAACTTTTAATCTTAAATCAAACAATTTTTTCATATTAATTAATAAATTTATGGATTTATTTTTATTATCTTGTCTAATTTATTCCAATATCAAATGGTTTTATAAATTTATAAATTTTTAATCAAAATATTTTATTGTTTAATTAAATTTATTTTATTTATTTATTTTAACTGCTTGTTAAAAAAGGTTTTAGTAATTAAATGTTTAACGTTATTCTTCTTAGATGGCGCCACTATTTAATATTTTTGAATTCAATTTATAATCGAGTTTTATTATGTTCTATATAGAGCCTCGGAAGTAGTATACTGAGCCAATTGTGTGTTGAGGCCAACTCTCACACATACACAGAGTCACATAAGGTGAACGATCCCTCTAGCGCGCGGTCGTACGCTCGAACTAGTTCACCGACCTGACCTGAACTGTGCCTGAACCTTGTGACCTGCCTGCCACTGTTCACCCTTTCGGTGCCGTGCTAGTGAGCTCATTTCGGTGCTCGACTTGAGGAGGAGGTGAACGGGGAGATGGAGGAGGAGGAGGAGAAAGACGGGAAGAACGAACGAGGTTATATATAGAGTGCAAGGGATTGAACAGGAATTGAGTGAACAAAAGTGGGCAAAGGTCGAGGACGCGTCGATGAGGAAGCAGACAAGGAAGTGAAAGCACTGTTTCGGGGTTAAGGTCGAGCTTTGATGGCTGAGGTGGAGATAGACGGTGGGGTTGGTATTGCAGTTCTTACCCTCTTTTGTTGCTGTTCTGTTCAAATGTTAGATAAATTAATTGCAATTTAAAGTCGGAGCAAGAGTAATAGTTGTATACATTTTGTTTATTGAATTCTTAGATGTCTTCTATTGTAGAATTTTTTAAACAAATTTTGAATTTTTACTCATAATTTCAGGTTTATTTCATTTTTGAAGGTTTTTATTTTATTTTTTGAAATCTCTTGTTCAAAAGGTACAAAATTTTTTATTTTAAAATCAAATTCTTTGCGTTTTCTTAAAATTTTGAGGTAGATATTACCCAAATCACTCAAAATTATACATTTTAAATCGAGTTTTATATTTAACAGGTAAAAAAGGTGTAAATTCGAATAACACAAATGGATAAATAAATAAGATATAATTGTAAATAAACAGATATCCAAATTGGGGTTAAAGAAACAATTAGCGCACATATCCTTTCTTATTGATTACATGATTCCACGATTTTA
This sequence comes from Rhizoglyphus robini, assembly GCA_023373905.1. Taxonomy (NCBI): domain Eukaryota; kingdom Metazoa; phylum Arthropoda; class Arachnida; order Sarcoptiformes; family Acaridae; genus Rhizoglyphus; species Rhizoglyphus robini. The sequence goes on along the minus strand of JAKIJQ010000040.1, from coordinate 473,118 downwards.
CGGACGGGTGTTTATGATTTACTTTATATTGGCGATGATTCCACGATTTTACGGACGGGTGTTTACGATTTACTTTATATTGGCGATGATTCCACGATTTTACGGACGGGTGTTTATGATTTACTTTATATTGGCGATGATTCCACGATTTTACGGACGGGTGTTTATGATTTACTTTATATTGGCGATGATTCCACGATTTTACGGACGGGTGTTTATGATTTACTTTATATTGACGATGATTCCACGATTTTACGGACGGGTGTTTATGATTTACTTTATATTGGCGATGATTCCACGATTTTACGGACGGGTGTTTATGATTTACTTTATATTGGCGATGATTCCACGATTTTACGGACGGGTGTTTATGATTTACTTTATATTGGCGATGATTCCACGATTTTACGGACGGGTGTTTACGAGAACAATCTGAGCAAGTTGGCAGAAATTTTGTCTTGCTAATGAAGTTTTGCATAAAATGTCACTTTTAATGACTTACCATCCTAACAACAATCTTCCTCTTAATGATCACTTCACTCCAATTAAGCTTAGTTTTAAATGTTATTTCTCAAATTTGAAATGTAACATTTTCGAATTTCAAACAAAATTCTAAGAAGTTCAACACATTTTCGCAACCATTTTATTTTATTCAAATTTATATTTGTTTAAAAATTGACAAAAAATATTGATTTGTCAAATATTATTTTTATCATTTGCATTATATTTGTATTACAATATTCGTTTCAATTCTTCAAACAGGCAGGTATTTATTTGCTTTGAATCAACTGATGCCAGTACATTAACAATTCGCAATAAAATGTCAAGAACTAAATGTGAAAAACAGCATTATTTTAAAAAAAGCATCATAAAGCATTATATACCTTGAAGAACGACATCATAGACATTAGACCAAAGGTTGCATAGGTTATTCCGTACCTCTTCTTAGTATGCATTCTCTCAATATAATCACCTAGACGGAGTCTTTCACCAAGAAGCATCACAACTCGTGCGTTCCTCCTGAGCAGTATTCGGCCACAGGAATGAATCCTACTGGTGTACATTGAGGTGAGCAGATGAAAGCCAAATATGGACACATACTGCATCAAAACTTGTTGACTCAAAATAGTCCTCGAATTCCAGGACCAGCCTGGCCGCGTCAGAGACACGGTGAACATTGTGTTGACTGGCATGTAAATGGCCATAAAGGCAAACAGTAGAACACCAAAGTAACGATTGCCCGTAAAGATGAGCAACAGGGCGTTGGTGTGAACACGCCGAAAGAGACGAAATGAACTATTGAAGTACTTGGATTTGCATGCCAACAGCTGATGCCAAATCAGCCAATCAGACTTTAATTTGGATTCTTCTTCTGAAGCACCTAAAAAACATTTTTGTGCAGTTTTTTGGTTAATTTTATTCAAAAATATGATGAAAATCCAAAATGACAACAAAAATCATAATCAGAAATTCTTTGTTGATTTTAATTTTTTAAGTAGATTGACACTTGACAATCATTTTGTCAGTTGATCTATTCAAAATAATGCATCCTCAATTTACTGACTTTTTTACAGGCAATAGTTCAATCTTAAAGAGTCGACATTTCACTAATTTCTTTTATCAATGCTTAATCCAACAATCAAACACTTTTTCTAATCGAGTATATTTTTCACTCTTGTGTGTCGATCACTTGATTATTTGTTATTACATATCAAAAACCTCGACTATTAGAAAAGGTTGCTCAATAATACAGCTCTTTGTGAGTTGTGCTTAATCATTGTTCCAAATATTAATCCAATTAAAACGTCTCCATTTTTATCGTATCAATTAAAAAGTTGTATAGCTCGGTCATTACTCGATTAATTTTTATTTCAATTTACAAATGTTTTTAGAGGACTTGTGACAAAATGAACAAAATGGTGTTGACGATGCCAATGATGGCCCTCAGTGAGGGCCCCTAACCCGTCTAGCTAGTTCGGTTCCTCTGATTTGCTCTGGCTTTCCAGTTGAAACGTTTTCCACACGCACATATGATACCCATTACCTGCAACAAATATTTACTTTGGATACTTCAAATTATAAATAACATGGGCTTAAAAAACTTGAATCGTTAAAACGCTTTTCAACTCCCACTTTCAAAAGGTTAAAACAAACTAATTGGTTTTTGTATTAAATATAAAAATAACAAAGAATACTTCGAAATTTTCGAAATAATTTAAAAATGTTTGTACATTAATATACACTTGGTATCACTTGCATTTTGTTTAAATGTGTTTCATTTTTAAAACATATTTTACAAGTCATGGATTTACTAAACATTACACAATTTTGTCTTTAAATCTAGATATCGAGATCATGACATTGTTTCTCTCTTCAACTTTACTTTAATCAACAACTAACATGAACACTGAAATTAATTACCTAACCGATTTTGGACTAATCATGTTTAGTTGAGATAATGGTATACAAATAAATACAAATAGCACCAACTCGACTTGCATTCTAATTGTCAATCAACTTTACCATTTTAGCCGATAATCAACAGCACAATAATATATTCGCTGATTGTTCATTATTTTAAAGGTATTCGAAACAAATTATGGGATTCATGGACATAACATGAATTCAATGACATATTTCAAAATGCTATCTTGGCTATATTGGTTAACTGCTGAATTGCTTAGGATTTGTTTGAAACTTTTTTTTGTTTTATAAAGGTTACATTCTTTTTTTTCTTGAACTTCATATACTGTACTTGAACAATTTTTTAATGACCATAATATCCAACAGTTTAAACTGAGCTTTGTTTGGTTTGGTTTGGCTTTGTAACCATCTCATGCGTTACATTGAAAGGCAACTCAAATCTTGTATTTTCTCAACAAAAGATTTTCAACAATATAAAATTTTACCTTTGTTTGATTATCACTAACTATTTAAATTGAAATACAAAATTATAGGATGCTTCCGTACACTGTTATAAAGGTCACTAAAGTTTAGTATTTTTTGTAATATTGCTTGACACATTAATTTATTGATTTTTTTAAAAATCAGTTTCATTTCGATTATAAAGCTAAATACAACTTAATAAATCCGTTATCACTAAACACAAAGCTCCATGTCGTCTCGTGTACTTTTATAAAAAGTAAAATAATTATTGTATTGCCAAGATAAAAAACATATTTAATGGCAATTTGTGTTAAAATAAAAATCATTTTTATAAAAATTGGTTGACATTAGATTTTATTCGAAGTAGATATTTTCAATATAAACGACACATCAATTTCAATTTTATAAGTCGATACTTTTTGAATAAAATTTTCAATAAACAAACAAGAATTTTTAGTAACGATGAATTAGTTAACAAAGGTTTCTGTTTTATTTTTGTTATAAAATCTACGAATTACGTATGTTTGACATTGTTAATCATATCTCGACATTAGTTTTATTCCAACCTTGTGGTTCATGAAATAGTTTTTAAGTAACTTTTAACTAACAAAATGAGCTTATATGGTTATACGGTTATATGGTAAGCCAGACAAGTTTCATTAAATGGTAATTAAAAATTAACTTTCAAAATGAAACTATTCTAGTGAATTTTGACATTTTGATTTAATCTACTTGATAACTATTGTGCCGTTTATTTTTTAAAATGTTTCTATCATTATCAACTGTGTAGTTTGACCCATTCAGCAACTTTGAATCTCCTTTCAAACAATCACGATCTTTTTTTCTATCATCTGATACAACAGTACAAATTTAATAATACAAATTTAATAGAACAGTAATAATTTTTTGTTAAGCATAACTCCACTAAAAGGTTTTAAAAAATGGTTAAATTGATATATTTGTTTACACATTTTTTTAATTTTTTAATTTATGATATCCTCAAGATGAACGTTGTTTGATTACTCATAAGATTTAAATCAATTTAAATTTTCTTTTTTACCATTCAAATTGGTTCATTCTTTTATTTTTAAAGGTAAATTTGCTTTATTAAAATTGTGCTTTTTACTGTTTTTTTACTATAAAAGAAAAAGAATATTTCTTTATTATTTATTTTTAAAATGAATCGAAATTAGCTTTTCAAATTGAGATTCTATCTCTTTCAAATAGCCATATGATTAATAAACTCGGAAGTGCTTGAGGCAAAGTAAAGTATTTGTACTGTTTCAGTTACGTAAACAATCATAAAAATTTTGACTTTAGTTGGTTTTGTTATAACTGGTAAATTAATCAAACTAATTAATCGTTTCAGAACAACTAATTCTTGAATCCTTTTATTTACTTCTTTAGATTACGATCAAGTAGGTTTCAAATAGTCATTGAAAATATGTTTGTAATTTGCTCTTAAGTGGCACAACACCCAATAAATTACTTTAATATTAGTCTTATTAGTATAAAGAGTCTATTCTTAAAGGTAAACCAGATTGTGCTTTATGTCAAAGTTTGCCCATGAATAGGTTTACAACCGATCCAATGAGCTGTTTCACTCATGTTACTGAATACTTCTTCAAATTTATTTATTTATATGATTTATTTGCTATATGTATAATCAGCTAAATTTTGTCAATATTTAATCTTTCTTTAATTAGAAATTTAAACTTTTAACTCATCAAATAAGTAGCTTTACTCTTTCATTGTGTTTTTTTTGTCTTGGACTTAATATTTTCTTTAAGTTTACTAAAATCTCATACAAATTATATTGTCTGTCCCCGGCCCCAATCAATCGGTTTAGAAAAGAATCAATGAACTTAGCTTCATTTCTTGGGGCAGTTTATTTTCATATTCGTAGTTTATCGCCATTTTTGAAAATTTTCATTTATGTGAGTACAGTAATCTTTTAAACCATTGAAAATGTTTTAAATATATGTTATAATAATAGTAAAATCATTTTATAATTTCATATTTGTTTTCTTTCTCTCATACAGTAGCAACATTCTTTCTCTTGCATGTTTCTATGTATGTCCTCTGTTTAAAAGGTTGCCTAATTTTTTTTTATTTTACTCACTTTTTATTCCTATTCAAAGTTAATATTAGAAATTTTTTTCTATTATTCTTCGATTTACAACAGGTAACTTATTTATAGACACAATTTAGTGTCATTCATCAATAATAGTTCACATGGTTTAATGAATTACCTGTCGAGTTTTATATTGAAATTTATTATTTTTCTCAATTCAAACCAAATTAAAATTTGTTAATACATTTTAACCAATTTTCATTACAAATTATCCAAATTTGCTTCACTTCTATTTTCAACTTAAAAGGTAACTCAAAGTCATCTAAAATTACACTAACACTGATGTTAAATTATTATATGAGATTATGATTTTAGTTGTGTTATTTTCATTTTTCATGCATTTCGTCAATTGTTCTCGTATAAGATTAATACGTATTTATGGTAAAATAAAATAATTTGTTTATTCGTAAACAATTTTTTTCTTATTTTTCAAATTGTTTCGACAAAAATAAAAAATATCATGAACAATGTGGCTTGGTGTGTGATGTTGGTTTTGGTTAAAGGGTAGTTTTTTATTGAATATGATCCTGTCGTGAGCTATATAAGGTAAACAACCTTAAATTAATTTCAAGTCACTTCAACCGAATTGATTTGTTCAATTTGATCAATCAACTGTTAAATGTTTAATGTTTGAATGACAAAATTTCAAAGAAATTAAATTCATTAGTTCGTTAGTGAAAGGTAAAAAATTTTTTTTTGCAGTTACACGCACACTGGCATTTATTTTAATTGAATTAATTTTTTGTAAACAGAAGGCGTTTTGTTGTTAATTAATAGTTTCAAATTACACGCAAAAAGTAAATTATAAGGCGAAATTAATGCATATCTCTAAGCTACAAGAAGCTTGTATGCATATTTATATAAAAGGTAATTCTATTTAATCTATTAAAAACCTCTATCCTTTGACAAGGTATTTTCTATTATATACGTTTAAGTCCATCTGTCAGTCAACAAAATATTTTAAACTTTTTATAAATTTTGACAACATAAAATTTGAAATTTGCAGTTGTTAATTCTCTATTCATACATAAAATTACTTTCCTGTTCTTAGGGTTCTCAAAATGGTTATTTCAAATATTTTTTCGACACCAACAGGTGAAGCTAGTACAATGAGATATAAGAAACTAAAAGTTGTGATGCATATTTTGAACAAGATTTTCTGATTGAGTTTTTACGAGATTATAAAAAGATAACTAAAAATAACTGGTTTTTCAAAAAAAAATTAATTTTGTCTTTGTCTTGAATCTTGTTATTGCATTATAAATTTTTCATTTCAATATAAACATTTCAATTAATCTTTTTGAGATTAAATATTATGAATTTCACATGACTTTTAAAGCAGTTCAAAACGTTCAAAGTAATACTTTTAAAATGTCGCAATTGGTGAATTGATTAGATTGACAATAGATTAAATTTAATGTGTTTAAAACGGGTTAAATAATTTTTGTTTCCGACTATTTTGAAAGGTAAACCAAACCACAATTGTTTCGTATGAAAAGTGTTGTTACGATTAATGTTTAATCACAGTAACAACTTCAACATTACCAGTTGTTGACTTCTATTCCAGACACTAAATTCTATGGCATAATTAAACAGGTGAAAAGTCAATGGCCAAAACGGTGATCAAATCAAATTACATGATACCTTATTAACAGGATTCGCCGTTAGTTTCATTAATTTTAATTTCCCAGTTGATAACGCGATAGCATATTAAAAGGTAAATTTGACAACTTGTATTCTATGCTACATATTTGTATTATTGTTCTATTAGCTGCACGCCGTACAGATTAATTTTATTTTAAATAGAAAACTGTCACAGTTATATGTAAAGGTGTCTCACTTGGGTCTTTTGTTCGTTCGCCAGTTGCTGAACAGCTTGACAACATTCTTGGCAATCTTAATCATTGATGTAATATTGTGTGTACTACTACACTGTGTACTACATACTACATACATACTAATAATTTTTTTTTGCACACGTTTTGGACAGTATCGACTCGAAATAGCTCAATATAATTTTACACAAAATTGTCCGATCCGACCCGACCCGGTTTTGTCCGTGTCCGACCCGACCCGACCCGACTCGGGTCGGGTCGGACATCGGACAGAAAAAATTCTCAGATTCTCGTCTCTACTGTGTAATCTCGATTCAAATTGTCCGCTCAAAATGAACTAGAATTGATTCTTCGTGAAATTGAATTGAAGTTGTGTCTGATGGCTCGAAGGTTCCGTTTGGTAACGTTTCTCCCAATTTTTTCTCGTTTTCCAAAAACTTTTAAACTCAGTTCTATTTCTTCAATGAACTATGAACTTCATAGCAAAAATTTAACAGTTTTTGATTGCTATGCCGATTTGCTACCGAGAACATCAAAATCCGTTGAGAAATAACCGAGATATTGCAAGAAACTCTTTGATTACGTCATAAGCCAAAAATATTGACTTCAAATCAACTAGTGGGCGTATTGGGCCCGAATAAAGACTTTGGCTGAAATATCATTTTAGTCATAGATAATCGACTAATTATGATATCAAATACATTCTACAAGACATTCTGAGCAATTTGATACCAAATTCGACTATTTTTGGTCAATTTTAAGTTGGACCCTATTGGGGGCGTGGCCCCAAAATCCTGTTTATGGACATTTGACAAAAGTTTATCAAATCTAGCCGTGTTTGGTATCAAAGTGCTTGGATTTTGATGTAGATTGCATCTAAACTAAAAAATAATTAAATACCTGATAATTGTTGGTTCCATACATTTGACGCCATGACGCCCAGTCTGAAAGATATTTCGAAGTACGTCGTTTATTCACTATATCTCAGTTATTTCTTTACGGATTTTGATGATCTTGGTAGCAAATCGCATTGCCTTTTTTGCGGCAACACGATGGTGTAGTCTGTTTTTGGATTCGGTCAAACCGGAAGTCGAAAATCATTTTTGATCCAAATGGATCGGGCTCATAAATTAATTCTGAAATCCTCTATGGCCCCTGAGTATGCTCCTAAATTTTGGTTGCAATTGGTCATATGCATTTTTGCTAAATCTTAGAGGATCCATCGGATACACTTGTCCTTCCGGTCAAATGACCTTTGGCCGATAAAATTACGTTTGGCAATCTCAAATTCTCGAATCTTTAACCCCGCCCACAGAAGAATCCACTTTGAAGCACTTCTGGAACCTCGAACCATTTCCGGCTACCGTTAAGTATATATGGTCCAAATTTCAAGTCATTAGACGTAGTACAACTCTCAAAACCCAGTAGGTACACATAGTACCTACGCGGCACTCAAAGGGTTAAATAACGCATTTTATATAGTTTTATTAATATCATTCATTATCAAATCTTTTCTTTAAAATATTTAAAACAATAACTCTCGTTTAGTTCATGTCCACATTTGTTTGTTAATTGGTAATTTTATTATTACAAATAAGGTAGCCCAGCCTAGTACTAGCGCCATCTTTGCGCATTGAAATGAAAATGGAATTTAATTTAATTTTGACACTTCCGAAGTTTTTTTTATTAAAGGTAAGAGAAATAGAATTTATTTGATTATATAATAACATGAAACATTTGGTTTTTGTCACCGTCTGTTTGAATCATAAATAAAGGTTTCCTTTACAAAAATTCCCATTCATTTAAACTGATCTTAACAGCAATTTGTATTGTAATCCTAATTGCAATTTTTCTTACTTAAATCTTAATAGTAAAAGTGGCATTTTGTTTGAATCTTTGATTGTGAAGTGAAAGTTGATTTTAAAGATAATTATTTAATTTAATAAACAGCATTGCCTATTCTGAATAGGTTTTTAGAACAGTTAAAAGCTTTAAAAGATAAACACGTAGTTTTTCAAAAGGGTTTCGTGAGTCAAAATCAGTTCAAAAAGAAGATTCTTAACAAAAAATGAAAAAACCACTAAATCCCATCTTTTTTAAGCCTAAGCTTTGTTTTCACTGCAAAAACGTCAAGTCTTCTCTTAACTGTGTTTATAAATCTTGCTTTATTTTAACATAATTTGATTTTTTTGATTTATAAAATATTCTAGTACAAACTTTCAGAACTTTTCATAAAGTTTGCTAGAATTAAAATAATTGTACTGGTAAAAATTTAGTTCAATCATAAGTTTCTTCAAAATTAAACATTTTACTAAATTTCATTTTCTATACTTAATTCAATAATCCAACACTTTGTTTGGCCGTTTATGTTTTTTCCTGTTTGTAGATCGATGTTTGAAAAGGTTGCTCAATTTGTTCGATAATGCAGCTTTAGTTCGTTAGTTATTATTTCAAGATTAGTCCTATTGGAAACTCATCTTTAATGTATCAATTATTAGGTTTTATACAATTGAATTAACGAACTTTTTTTTGCTGTGTTTCATAAGCAAACTTTGTTTTATTACTTCACATTTATAAATGCTTTATTTTATTAAACATTTGATGTATTAAGGAAAACTTAAATAGTAAAGACACCAAACCTCTTATTAAAGGTAACCCTCTTCATGTATTGTTTCCATCATCGCGTTAAAAAAACTACCATCTCATCTCTTATTTGCTTTTGCTATAGCTTCATTTTTCTGGATTTTCAATCTTTAAAAACTTTAAACCTGCCTAATATAGCTTAAACTCTGTTTCAAAACGTTCCTTCATGTTGCAGCAAAATATTATATTACTTAACACGTTAGTTAGCAGTAAGACAAAAGCTTGTTTTGCCTTTATAATAGCATTTTTAAATGTAAGTTTTTTGCAATAATTATAAAATCCAATTATATATTGAATTCTCTCGTGAGTTATATAGAAATTAGATGCTAGTATGCTTAAGTAAAATTTGTATGTTTTATAATGGAATCTAAAGTTTTAAACTCTTTTAGCAATGAGTTTTGCAACCATAACAAGAAGATTCAACGTGATTTTGATGATCAGGTACTTGAATATATTGAACGGTAATCGTTCTTCCAATGTTTAAATGGTATCAAACTTCACAAATTTGAGATTCACCAAATTTTTCATGATCCACCACTTTGTTCTCTATCGCATTAATATAATATTCAATCAATTTTCTTTTCCAGTAGAGGCTTACTGGCTGACACTAAATATAATCAAGTTTAATATTCGATAATTTCAAATATTGTTTGTTAGGTGTTGACTGCAGTAAAAAGACTTTGTTTAATCAAATTTAATCTATTTATCTCGACTAACCAAACTCAACTCAAATAAAACTCAAGAGATTATGTGCAATTTACTGCGAAAATGTGTTTAATTTTATTACAATTTTCTAAATTAATTTAAGCTCTGTGCATTTGTTTAAATCGTTGTTTAAAATGGTCATCAAATCAAATTACATAATTGGTTTCTTTGTTTTGTTATCACCGGATTTTGCCATTAATTTAAATGTTGGTTTAAATTTATTTGCAGCAACACATAAAATTATTTTTTTTACTTTTATTTATTCTTCAACAACCCTCACACTCACTTTGACTTTGAACAAAAAAATTTGATTTAGTTCAACTAGTTGATAGATAATCTAAGGCTAACTAAAATACTGGTTCTTCAAAACAAATCGCATTTTCAGCAATAACAGTTTTTACTTCTTATTTGCGAAAATCAAAAATATTAATAGTTATTCTTTTTTGTAAGTTTTAATGGTACTTCATTGTTTACTTCAAAGGTGTGACAATAAACCAAGATTGTCAGTTATTGAGAATTTGTTTTCTAGAATTACATATTTCATATAAGTTTTTAAATTTTTCACCTTCCCTAAAAAGGTGTCTAAAGCATCAATTGTAATAGACAAATTCTACATAAATACTTATTTTGGAGTTCCAACGCTCGTAGCATCTTCGGTTTAAAAGGTTTTAAAACAACTTCCAACTTTTTGAGTTGTTTCACTTTTTTTGTATTCAACTGGCAATAGAAAGTTTCAGACAAAAATCGATTTTATTACGTTATTAAAATATTTCGTCAACAGAATGCACTATATTGTAAGAACGATGATTACAATCCTGGTTGTAGGATTCTTTGTTTCATGATATTCGGACGTATCCCAACGATAGTTACAACCTGCCGTCTTGTAATTCTGTAAGTGTTTTAGTTGGTTCTTAGTTGGTTGACCTTCTAAATTGGTGATTGTTTTATTATTTGATTTCGCATCAATTTGTGGTTATAAATTAGATTTTGCATTGTTTAGTTCATTGGTTGGATTATAAAGGTAAATAATCAAAATTTGAAAGTGTTGTATCAAACGAAAATTTGAAACAGCACCACCACTTCTCATAAATCTTTTGATAAAAAAATTTATTTATAAAATGACATATACAAGTGCTTATTGTCATAATAAAATGATTTTAGTTGTGTTATTTTCACTTTCATGCATTTCGTCAAATGTACTCGTATTAATGGTAAAATAAAATAATGGGTTTCTTCGTAAACATTTTTTTCTTATTTTTCAAATTGTTTCAAATAAAATAACAACTAACATGAAAAATTCTTGATTATACTAATTGTATTAATCCTAAAGCGAACAGTTGAACATGTTTTGTAAGTTTTAAATTTATTAATTCCCGAGAATAGACACACACCATTACTCAAATGTATTGAATAACATAGATTTTGGAAAATATACGAGAATATATATGAACTACAAGATTTTTCAATGATCTTAGTAAGTTTCAAAAAACTTTGCATAACTGACCCATTACATTCATACATTCTGAACAAAAGATTCAAGTATGTGTTCATAAATTAATTTCAAAGTTGACGTTTTGTTTTAAAAAGGTAAGGTAAAATGACTAGCTTCTTCTAAGTAATTTGTATTGCCAGCATATTAAATAGAACTTAAAGATCTTCTCTTAGGTAACTTACACGTACACGTTCCAAGTTTTAAATGGTAACTTCATCTTTTGATTTAATCGAGTATCTATGCATTTTTCAAGCATTCCAAGTCAAAAGGTTATCCAAATAAATAATTGGTTCATAGCAATTTACCCAATTTTATAATTCAATTTTATAATTCAGTTAGTTTGCTGTTTGGTATTGTAAAAATCTCTGCTTACATTTTCTGCTTTAACAAATAATTGATAGTGGAAAAATTAAGTTTACCTTGAAGTAATTTGAAGTAGCTGCTGCGTATTGTGTTGTTAAAAGCGGTTTATTTGTAATAAATAAGAACAAGTGAAGTAACAGGGAAGATTTAGAAAATATGGACCACCAGACCATAGAATTCGGGAAGTGTAGATTAAGACCAGGGATACCACCAGGAGAGGAAGATGGAGTTGATTCGATAGAAGAATCAGGCAGAACGTGATCGTACCAAAAGGGAGGAAGTTGATTTAACTAAGAAGGAGAACATTAGCACAAGGTAAGGCAGACAACCAGTCAGTAGACATACAAGACATGCGATGATCGTGCACTTCAGCACACGTGCTTATATAGGCAATTGAGTCGGCTATGTTCACACTAAGTGACTGTTAGTGGAGTGACTTGCACATGACTCAGCATAAACGTGACATGGAAGGGAGAGGGAGCCACTTCTCACCACACACCTAATCACCTATTTCAACATATTGAACTAAAGTTATCTTTTATATTTAATAAATTAATCTTTTTGAGATTAGATATTGATATTTTCTAATGACTATTAAAGCAGTTGAACGCTCAAAGTAATACTTTTTAAAAACCTTATGAGAGATTACACATATTTATTAGCGGAACCCTGTACACGATGTGTATTTCAAGCAATTTGAATGCAATACTTAGTTGTCCGCCTATGACATTTTGCAGACAACTCTCATTAATACATTTAATATACTGCATTTTTTTAAATCAATTTTTTTATGAGTAACTTTATATGCTCATTAAACTCATGTTTAAAGGTAAAACTTATTTAATAATATTATATTTGTCATTGCTTTGGAAATTATATAGAACATTTATTATTCCAATATACGATAACATATCGCAGTTCATTTTTGAAAGGTAAACCAAAATTAAACGTTCTGTGTCAAACAAATGTTTTTTTGAATTAATATTTTTAATATTCAACCTCAATATTTAATGTAATTTGATCTTGAGTTTATTAATAGGTTTTTAAACTTGAATAACGGGCTATTTTGCTATTTCCTAAAATTATTCATAAATTTATTATGTGCTTTTAATCTTAGAACTTTATTTTTAAAAAATAATACTAAGCACCTATTTACATGAAAGATTACTTTATTTAATATTGGTCAATCAATATGTCCAAGTTTATAAAAAAGTAATTCATATTAATTCAATTCATTTGCTTAATGCCGATGTATTCTTAAAGGTATTTTATTCATTAAAAATGATTACAAAAATTTTTAAATTCAGCAATTGTCTCTAAAGTTCCTGAAGTTTTGAAATTTGAATCTTTAAATTTTTTCCAACATTTACAATTTGATTCGTAAGTAAGGTAAGCAAATGCAAATTTCTGAAATAGCTCCACCTCGACTTGCATTCTAAGTATCAATCAATTTTGAATTTATATCATGCTATCTGATAATCTATAATCTATAAACAGCACAACATCCAATATATTCGCGGAAATTCAATTTCCTTCGTCTCAGAGGTCATGGAAATAACTTATGGAATCCATGCACGCTAAAAATAAAAAGAATAATTCCTTATTATTTATTTTTTTAAATGCATCAAAATTAGTTTTTCAAATTGGGATTCGATCTCTTTCAAATAGCCATATGTTTAATAAACTCGCAAGTGCCGAGTCAATTGTTTGAGTCAAAGTAAAGTATTTTTTACTGTTTCACTTACGTAAAAATCATAAAAATTTTGACTTTAGAAGGTTTTGTTATAACTTGTAAATTAATCAAACTAATCAATCGTTTCAGAACAACTAAATCTTGAATCCTTTTATTTACTTCTTTAGATTACGATCAAGTAGGTTTCAAATAGTCATTGAAAATATGTTAGTAATTTGCTTCTTAGGTGCCACAACACACAATAAATTGCTTTAATAATTAGTCTTATTAGTATAAAGAGTCTATTCTTAAAGGTATAAACCAGATTGTGCCTTATGTCAAAGTTTGTCCATGAATAGGTTTTACAACCGATCCAATAAGCTGTTTCACTCATGTTACTGAATATTTCTTCAAATTTATTTCTTCAAATATTTCTTTATTTATTTATATGATTTATTTTAGACGATATTGTTTTAAAGGTTATCTAATTTTTTTTATTTCACTCACTTTTGATTCGTATTCAAAGTCAATATAAGAAATTTTGATCATTATTCATAGATTTACTACAGGTAACTTATTTATAGTCAATAATTTAACTTAATAATAGTTCACATGGTTTAATGAATTACCTGTCGAGTTTCATATAGAAATTTATTATTTTTCTCAATTCATACATGAGACATTTCTTAATTTTATTCACAACAAAAATAGTTTTGGTTGCACTTGTTCTTCGCTCCTTAGGTTGCAGATGTGTAGGATTATTGCATAAAATTTATTTTGAATGTTTGCTTATTATATACATACATTATACATATCTATTGTCCGTAATTCAAATTTAGAATGGAATAAAGCAAGTTTTAACTCATTTCGTTTCATGAGCGTTAAAGGGTTTAAGGTTGTAGTACTTGAGCCAGAAGACGTGTAGGTTACTTGAAACTAACCACATATTCAAGTTATTAAAATAACCGAGTTTTCCTAATCCGCTTAAAAAGGTTTTACAAATAAAGTAACCCAATGGGCTTTTAAAATGATGAACAAAGATTTGACTTATGACTCTGGATGGTCAACGTTTTTCTTCATAAAACAGGTCAAAATAAATATTTTAGAAATCACTTCTCTATTACCCAATTGAACTGGTTGCATGTCAATATCAACAATTAGGTTTGGGCCATAACTTTTAAATGCGTCTATTTACCAGTAGACTCTATTCTTGCTTGATTGAAATGTTATCCAACTATGTTAACTAGTTGTATCTCAAATTCAGTAATTTTTAATAAATCATCAAATACTCTTATCTTCCGCAGTACAGTAGTTAATAACCCCCATGACGATTGCAATTGTCTTTTGTTCTCAATCAATTTATTGGAATAATCAACAAACAGAGAGTTGACAATACAACTGCCTTCAGGCAGCTTGAACAGAATCCTCCGAGTGGAAGACCCTGTAGATAGTGAGAGATTCACGGGCGACTAAATCGACGATAAACCGATCCGTGACCTTGACATGCCAAGCAGTGACAACAAGTTGCTGGTGGTAGGGTTGATGGCTCCTCTTGCCCCGAAGATGAGCCCATACACTTCCACTGATCCAACTTGGTGACCGAGTTCGACAAATTTAGCGAAGATTGCGGCTATGACTGAACTCAACTTCGACAAATTTATTTTTTTATATGCTGAATGCTATTTGGGCCACCGAATTTGTATCGCTTCGTAGCACATGACCATACCACCGGAGTCGTGCTTCTCGTATAATTCTTTAATGTAAAATTTAACAAGTTAACCCAAACGCTTCGCGTTCGCGGCGTTTCACTCCGCTCACCGCTCGCGTTTGTGGTCTACTTGTTAAAACCCGCCGCTTGCAGCGGCGGGTTGATACTGTAAAAACATTTTCTTTTCAAAAGCAAAACATTTTTCTATATTCTGGCACAACTGAAGGCTGTGGATATTTCTCCTCAAAGGATCAGACAAAATCATATGCATACTGTTATTTCCATTTATGTTAAGTTTGTCCATATCTTCAAAATATTTTAAAAATCAATCCTCTGACTCTAATTTGTTCAATTTGTAGTTTATTTTTATAGTAAATAATTTGAAAATTCTTGGTTTTAAATCAGTAAATCTCACACAGAGCTCGAATAATACAATGTCTGCGTGAAATGCACTATGCATAGTCAATTTCGTATTGAAAATATGCAATGATGTACATGAATCCACCATATATGAGATAATAATTTTAAATAGCTTACACTGCTAACTGAATTCACTTCTCGTCATTTAGACTATTGTTCATTTTAGACAATTTCTTAATTTTTCGTAAATATTCGCAAGTCAAACTCTTAGGTTTCCGAATTTGTGGTGTACATTCTGCCAAATGCAGCATTCTGTTATACCATGCAGCTGAACATTTAGTATTTCTAAACAAATAAACTTGAGTTATTCAAGAACTTTGTAATTTATATTTCTCAGTCGAAAGTATTCATGAATTCACTAAGCGTCATCGTAACTCTCAAGATTTTCAAGAGATTTTTTAATTGGGGTTTCGAGAGAATGCAACCACAATTTGGTTACGTCTTGTGAGCGCTCTCTCAAAAGAAATCCAAGATTTTATCATATTTAGAAAAAATATTTCAGAAAAAATGAGGAAAACATTTTGAATTAAGTGGTGGTTAATTTGTGGTCGACATATGTCAATGGGCCCATTGTATTTGATTTTGCGTTTGAACTTTTTACTCCTATACCAGTATACCGTTTTTCAAGCGATATATTAAATTAAAGGTAAATGTATGATCTTGAGAAATGACAATCTAAAATTTTGTACTTCTATATATTTTAAAGCAATATGATCTCAAATGGCCAAAAATAGTGTTATTTAAACATTTGATTGTAAATTTGTTTTCTTAACTCATCTCAAATTTTTAAAAAATCAGATTCTGAGTATTCCATTGGATTCTGTGTTAAAAATTATATAAGAATAAATTTTTTGTCTTTAAAAGTATTTCAGGTAGTTTCTAAAAGAAAATATCCAATAGAATGTCTAGTTCTACTGTACATTGTACAGTGTACATCTACCATCAATCAATCAAACAGTGTACCAGTGAACACACAACCTCGCCTGAATTTGTAAACCTCTTCGTCTACTAAAAAAAGCACATGCGCAGTAGCGACCTGCCAAACGAAACAATATACTGGTGGAGTTTCACAAAACTTGGAGTTGGGAAAGTTTCCGGAAAAGTTGAGAAACTTCCCGGAAACTTCGGTTTTTCAAAACGTACTTTGGAAAGTTCCAGGAAGTTTTCAAAAATATTTCCGGAAACTTTCCCAAATCCATGGATCAAGGGTCATACCATGGATTCTAGCATCTTTCTACTGCGCATGTCCGTCGTACCTTCCACCATGCTTGTGCCCGACACGACGATGACAACCACGATTTTCAAAATTACTTTAATGTAGTTAGATTCTTTATACCAATTGGTTGTAATACAAATTACTTTTGAACATGGCGAAATCTATGTTTCAGCATTGGCGGTGGCATAGTCAACAGACACTTCTCTGGTTGGACTGGAATTTCGGGCAAGAATTTGGTGAGCTTAATTCGATTGCGCAGTAGCACGTTAGGATCTATCTACGGTCATCAGCCGATCAACCCACCTGTCATCGGTGTCTGAGGAATGTTCCCGAATCCCTTCCACACATTCTGAACCATTGCAGGGAAATGGATTGCATGCACACTGTACGCCATGACAAGGTAAAAGTTATGATCTTCGACACACTGGTGGCTAAGAAGTGGAACGTCTGGTGCGAGTATAAGATTCCGGTAACTCGAACGCAATACATCAAGCCTGACTTGATTGCAATTACACCTGATCAATCGATAGCTTTCTGTTTCGATGTCCGAATTAGCTATGAATTCAACAAAGACACTTTATCGATTCGGGACACAGAAAAGCGGTCAAAGTACCAGCAGTACGACAAGCCAATTAGGGAATACGTTGAACTCTTCTTTCCGAACGTCCGGAAAGTCGAGTACTATGGATTGATCTTTGGTTCGAGAGGATCGATTCACAACGTTACCTTGAATCTACTTAAAGAAGCTGGTTTTAGCGATCTCAGAATTGGAGCAATCATAAACAAGATATGTTTCGAGTCACTGCGAATCTACAAGACTTTCCACTCAGCTTCCACCTCCAACGCATCTTCCTAAATTATAATTTAGATCACATTAATTTGTACTTTTATTATTTATTTTCCTATTTATCCATTTTCGATTTTACTTTATTTTAATTTTAATTTTTTTTTACAAATTTGTATTAGTATTTATTGTTCTTATTCCTTTTTTGTATCACTTAGCTATTTCGTATCACTGATCTCATGTCAATTTGTGAATTATTAGTCCTTCTAATAAATTGATTTCTATATTTTTCATGAATTTCTACAAATTCAATCGCCATTTCACTTATGATTCATGTACGAATAAATATTGAAGAAATTAGAAAGTGCAAGGTCGATTTCTTGTTACTCAAGTTAACTTTAATTTTAATCTAATCTGAGGGCTAGGTCGATCTATGGTGCCTTCACTGAAATAATTTTATAGTCAATATCGATTTTTTTAAAGGTAACACAAATGACTTTTAGTCCTCACACATACGTTTTTACAGGTAACTCCCACATTTACTTCGATACATCTTATGTTTGAATAATATTAGTGAAAAAGTTCACGTTAGATTGAAAATTAAAAAAATAAAAGAAAAACTTTTTTATATTTAATATAGATTTTAAATTTTGTTAAATAAATCTTTAAATTCACGATACAGATAGTTCAACCCACACATGGATATATGTTCAATAACTTCGAAGATACTTTTGAGAAAATATTTTGGTGTTATAAATGGTCATTAGTACATATTGCATAATACACATGCATAATCCAATACATTCATCATTTGTCAAAAAATCAATGATATGAATAATTTTTTTGTTTCTATTATTTAGTGTTTACAAATAAAGCTAACGCAAATAATTTAATTTTTAACATATTTTTCAAATTTCTTACTTTGATTTTTATGTGTTTTAGCAATAACAGTACTGTCCATGTTGGATGTTTTGAAAGAATTCAAAAAATGTTACCTCTTCTACCTTGAATCATTATCAAAGTAACCGGACGAGACTTAATAATGGTTAATATATTTAAATTGGCTAAAGTGTCACAATTTCACTCAATCGACTAGTTTTCAAGTTTTATGGACCATAATTTGAAAAATTAGCATTATTTTATTTTAAATGTTTCCTGTTTTACAAAAATGTAGAATGATTTTTTCAGATTAATATTTGGACCCTTTCGAGTTGCACTATGTTTCATAGTCCTGAATTGCACGATTCATTGAATCATGCTGGGCAGTTTATTTTACAGTAAAGTGTTTAAATTAAGTGCTTAAAATGAAGGGGATAAGGACTAGACGACCAACTAAACAGCCTCGAGTGTGAGCCACTCACATTAAATGTAAATTTTTAGACAGTTTAAATGTAAATCATTTTGTTTTATTTCTGGCATATATTTATTAATATTTACATCACTGTTTTTAGTCAGAATTCATTAATCGGATTCAGATCATGCACTACTTTATCGAATTATAAATCAAAATCGCAGTAACAATGACCAACAATTGCCTTCTGACAGTTACTCTCTTAATCTTCAGTTATATTTCATTTATTAAGTATTGCTCATTTAAATTTTCTCCATTATTACCATCGCTTTACCACTGGTTGCAAATTTAATGACACAATTTACAATTAATAAATAAGTTCGAATTTTTTCACTTTTTAAAGCAATAGGTAGAGATAAGCTACGCAGTATAGAGATTTGCGGGGTTTGGCACGACAACGCCATATGCGAGTTCTTAAAACAACAATAACTACTCAGTTATTACAATATAGGATTATCCTACAGGATAACATTGAATATTACAATATTATCGTAATGGTCTTTCTAAACAGTCATGTTTGTTTAAGTTATGAATAGATTAATCTTTATTATAATTTATAAATAAAAGTATACCTAACTCAATTTCATTGACATCATTTTTTCTAAAAGGTAACACAAATAAATTTTGTATCCAATGGTATACATTTTACAGGTAACTGACCCACTAAAGGCTTTGGTGCATTGTCAATCTCTGATCAAAATTAGCTTACATTTTCACTTTGTTCCAGTCACTGTGCTCATCCTCGCGTCAGAATTCCAATTCGTATCAGAGCTCTGACTTGACATTTACATTGTAGGTCACTTTTTTAAAAAATATCTTTTAAAAATATCTTACACTTGTTCTAATGCGTTTTTCCCATGACTGTTTTCAGTTTCATTGAATAAATAAATAAATTTGTATTAATTTCAAGTTTCTTAATCCAACTTGATTTGAAATTTTAATCAACTAATATTACAATTCTGTTCAGTTCAAAAGCTAAATATAATGTTAAATGTCAAATTAAAGTCAATCAGATCAGTGTTACTTTTAATTAATCGAAAATTTATTTTATATTCTGTTCGATATACGTACTTTCCAAATCAAATCAATTATTTAGTTTGGCTTTATATTGACATCACCAGATTGCGCCACAAGGTTTAATGTTGTTTTAACTATTACAAATTTAAATGTATTTGACCTACAAAAGCTGTTGTATCATTGTGTTTTATATATACTCTAAATAATTACAATTATTAAATATTGAATCAACTGATCAATCATTGAATTTACTTTCCTTAGTTTTTAACCTTTAAATATCTTTAAAACCTCTGTCTTGCTATCCAACTTTAAGAAGACATTGTACCAGATTGACTTTTACAAAGGTAAAACCAAAAAATGTAATGTTTTTCGTGATTTATTGAACAACAATCTATTAGCGATAATATTCTAAGGAAGTGGTTTACTAAAAAGGAATAATTCATTGGTTATATAGCTAAACTAACAATTTTTCTCTTATTTTTTGAATGCAATTTATAATCGAGTTGTATTATGTTGTATATAGCCTCGGAAGTAGTATACTGAGCCAATTGTGTGTTGAGGCCAACTCACACACATACACAGAGTCACATAAGGTGAACGATCCCCCAGCGCGCGGTCGTACGCTCGAACTAGTTCACCGACCTGACCTGAACTGTGCCTGAACCTTGTGACCTGCCTGCCACTGTTCACCCTTTCGGTGTCGTGCTAGTGAGCTCATTTCGGTGCTCGACTTGAGGAGGAGGTGAACGGGGAGAAGAACGAGGTTATATATAGAGGATTTGAGCAGGGATTGAATTGAATTGGTGAACAAAAGTGGGCAAAGGTCGAGGACGCGTCGATGAGGAAGCAGACAAGGAAGTGAAAGGACTGTTTCGGGGTTAAGGTCGAGCTTTGAAGGCTGAGGTGGAGAGAGACGGTGGGGGTTGCG
Source organism: Rhizoglyphus robini (assembly GCA_023373905.1). NCBI lineage: Eukaryota > Metazoa > Arthropoda > Arachnida > Sarcoptiformes > Acaridae > Rhizoglyphus > Rhizoglyphus robini. The sequence continues at coordinate 451,964 of JAKIJQ010000040.1, read as the reverse complement.
GTTGCTTACCCTCTTTTGTTGCTGTTCTGTTCATATGTTAGATTGAGTAATTGCTTTTAAGTCGGAACAAGAGTAATAGTTTATATTTTCTTTATTGAATTATCAGACAAGATAAATTTTGTTGCCTTCATGTTGTAGCACTAGATGTCGTAACTAGGAGTTTATTATTCTTTTAATTGAAATTCTTTATTGATTAAATAATTTTTTTCTTTCACCGATCGTTTCTTTTAAATGGTTTAATTTTATTTTTAAAATAATTCAATCTTCTTTCTTTGATTAAAATATAAATTCTTAAATTAAAGAACAAATGATTGCGACATAATTCCATATTACTAATCAATAATTTATTAATTCAACAATTTTTTGTGGAGATTTCTTGCACTTGCTTTGACACATTTTCTCAATTGGGTTCGAACAGTTTGGTCTCTATAATGGTAACAAAAATATAATTTAATTTCAAAACACTTTATCTAACTTGAGTTGCATCTTCAATCAAAAATTGTTATTGCATAATTCAGCTGATTTCGCTGAATTCCAATTGAACGTACTGACTTTTACTTATCAAGAGAAAATTAAAACTATTCTTTAATTTTTTCATGAACAAGAGTTTTTATCAATATATTGATCTACATATTGAATACATTAATCTTATTGTGTTTAGTTTTAATTCCATATGTAACACAACTTTATCACAAACTTTACACATTAAATCAAACAGGCAATTTTATTATGAAGAAATGCAATAGGATTTTTAGAAAAGGTTTCACATATTCAATTGCAATTGCAATTTAGTGGTGCAACTGACAATTTTTTGTTTTTAATAATTTCATTTTTAACTTTGACATAGGCGCCATCTTTCCCATTGGAATACAAGTATAAGAACATTTTTGAAATATTACGATAAATAAAGATATCTACTCTGACCAACAACGCACACAGCGTTGTTCTATAGAAATCGTATACGATACTATTACGTATATTATATTATAGTATAGCTAAATTTTATATTTATTTAGAATTATTTTATTTAATTAAATTAATAATCAATAAACAACTTTCAACAGTTTTATATTGCCATAATAGATTTAGTTAAAAAACGAGCCATACTTTTATTGATAGGATAAGAATTATCAATTTATCAATCGAATGGATATTTTATTGAACAGATTAGTTTATTAATTATATTTAAGTCAATCATTATAATTTTAGGCATATCCAAACAATTCAATATACGATTAACGTTTTCCCGTTCAGAAAGAAACATCTGCCTATCGTTTTGTTTGCGTGTGGTAGTGGGTCTATTTCAGGGCTGTTCCAACACGAGTCCACCGCGCTCATGAGTGGTGGTGGTGTTGTAACATTTAAAATGGGCGGTACAGCCCAAAATTGAGTGAATCACAACAAACGTACTTATACACACAACGTAGTTGTTATTTTTGTTGGTCAGTGAAGACCATAAACAAATATCGTTCCTTTCACTTGTGACAATACATATGGCAGTTGCTGTCTGACTCACCGACAATACATGAAATGTTTGGTATGGCCCGAAACAGACGCTTTCCGCGTTATTTGTAGGTTGATCCGCGCTTTTTCGATTGCATAAAAACTGTATGATTTCAACTATAAGCTGATTTAATTTTGGTCTGTTCACTGTTTTATTTGTGCTCAAATTGTCATCCTAATCAAAAATGTCGCTTTATGGTCATCAGTCCAGCAAGTTGGTGGTGGATCTACTGCAGATACTTTACGCGAAAGAACACAATTTGGTTCTATCGCCTACTCGTTAACTATTGCATTGACGATGCTTTTTGTGGGCACATACAAGGGTTCTAATAGTCGATTGCAATTTGTCAAGGCGCTTTTCGATGCAAATTCCGATTCCAAAAATGGCGATGTCGACAAACATGCAAAAGCTTTTGTCAAATGTTTTAATGGGAATCTGAAAAAGAATCAATACACATTGGTTGTGTAATATCGCTCACTTCTGGCTCGGTTAAACTTAAACTAAGTGCGTTATTCTCTTTAGTTCAGCGTAGGACTTTAAATAGATTACTTACCTTATTTGCTGGGTCTCAATATCACAGGTCACATCTAACTTTATCTGCTTGTCTGTCTATTTGGCGTAATTTGTCAAAGCACTCGTTCGTTATTGTCGTAATCCTGTTGTGAGAATAGCAATGCAATGGTTTATACAAAGGTCAATCAAAGCATTTTACTTACTTTGCACTAATTTTTTACTTAAATATATTTCATTTAAATTGATTTGAGTTTGAAAAATAATTAAGTGGATTACCTGTTGGAACCATTGTTAAAGGTAAATGTTGTTTTATTTAAAAATGTTCTAAAATGTTACATGTTACATTAATATTGATCAATTGTTAAACTTTAAATGATCGTGAAACTGATATCTGTTTATTAACATTGATTAAATAAAATCTTAATTATTATCTTATTAGTAGACTTTATTTACGTACAAAACGTTAGAGTTATGTTCTTTATTGACAGTTAATTTATCAATATTATTTCGTTAGCGTCTAGTTTCTAGTTTTACAACTGACGAGTTTTTCTAAAGATGAAGATTTATAACTTAAAGTTAAAATAACCCGCATATGTTGTCATTGTCTTTTTCTTCTTACCATTTCATTTTAAAGGTATCAATCTATCGAATGATAATTGTATAAGTATAATGCCATTCGACTTCATCATCAGCTAATAAGCAATTTTACATAAATACTTATTGTGGAGTTCGAAAGCTAGTAGAACAGTTCCGTTTAAAAGGTTTTAAAACTCTTCCAACTTTTTGAGTTGTCTCACTTTTTTTGCATTCAATTAGAAATTTCAGTTTCAGACAAAATATCGATTTGATTACGTTATTAAAATATTTCGTCAACATTACAGAACACACTATATTTTATTACCAAGAATAAATGTTTCTCATGGATCAAGGTGAATCTATTAAAATTTTGTAAAGCTCTATTTTGACGATCTTCTTTGAAAGTTTATCTAACATTACGAACTTTGCGTTGTCACGATGTGTCTCTAAGTAACTAAAAAAATTCTTAACTAAATTATGAATTAGCAATTTTTAATTTAATACAGTACGCAGGATAACACATCGGATTATTTATTCAATGACAGTTGCTCAATGACTCTCGCTACTTCCCTGGTTTGCCAGACAGTCTTATTTTTTTGTAAAAATTACTGGCATAAAGTAGTTTTATAAGTATTGTAAGTTGTGACAAGTACAAATTGGATCGACTTGATGTGGGTTGAATAATTATAAAGGTAATTTTTTTTATTTATGACTACCAGTCTTCATAAAGATTTTTTATTATTTTACATCTGTGCACGTAAAACTACTTTTTATAAATTACTACAATTGTCAATTCACTTTTGATTTATGTACAAATAAATAACCTACTTACTTTAACTTTCGATTTATTGATGGTGTTTTAATTTATTTCAGCATTAACTATGCAACAAGTTTCATAAAGATTGTAGATAGTAATTGTAGTTTTGCATAAAATATGTTTGTGTGAAAATTGGGAGATGATCATATCTGTGTATGTGAATCACAAGGACCGAAGAACAATCAAAGACCAGTTCGGCGCGTCTATATATTTTAAGAGTATTATAAAAATTTCTGTCATTACACTATGTTTCATGTTGTAGCAAACTTGATGTCATTACTAATTTAATTTTTCATTTAAATATTAGCATATTTTCTGAGTTAATCGAAAAAGTAAACAAATGCAAAAATATTAAAATCACTTCTATGCTTGAATTTCAATCACAAATCAAATAAAAATAACAACATGTTGCTCATAATTTGAACAGTAAAACTTTAATATTCGAACCCAAGATGAGTTAGCTGTAAGGCGTAATAGAGCAAATTTAATTTGATCTCTGTTTTGTGGTGATTTTTCTCGGAATGCTAAAAGGTTACATTATAAACGTCATTCTTATTAATAATTCTAAACTAATTAAAAATTATTAAATCTGAGAATAATTCCTTTAGATATTCGATAAATTTATTGATTAAGATGTTTCTTTAGTCTGTGTTATTATCTGATGTAATAATTTTTAAACTTTCCTCTTTATATTCTGATTGATTATTTGTGCAATTCAGAGCAATACAACAGTACAGGTATAAATGATATTTTAAAGTTAAACACGTTCAATCTTAAGTTTGAGTCCATTCTACAGGTAACATCAAATCAACAGGTTAACTCTTTTTGAAAATAAACATTTATGAGAACACAATTTGAAACTATTTAATCGTTATTTCATTAACCCAATTATTATTAGCATATCTTGACAATATAGTTAGAATAAAAATTAACTTAATCTGTACCTAATTAAACAGATTTAAAAATCATTAATTCTCTATGCAACTTGAATATCAATCATCAATTAAGCAACAAACTAACAATTTAAACAACAAATCTTGAGGATTTGGCCTCAAGATGGATATCAGTTCCAAATTAGGGGTAATAAAGGTAAACAGATTCAATTTCAGTTTTGTTTATAAGAAACTCTTATAGAAATATTGTTTTCCCAATTTGCGTCGAATTCTAGTAGTCGTTTAAACTGGTTTTCAAAAACTATCCAACTATTGGAATTCAAAATTCAATTTTACAATAATTTTAATTTTCTATCAAGAATATATCAAATCTTTTTCATACATTTGTAGGTTATTTTATATTTGAAAAGGAATTTGAACATTCAAACAAAATCATTGAATCAATTTAGATTTGAAGCCTTCATTGTGAAGCCTGGCTATTGACAATTGGAGCACCATATGTCTTTTGGGTCTTTTGGTATTGATGGATAAAGTTCATGTTGGATTTTAAATGTGACTTATTACAGGTAAAACTTTAGTTCAAATTTATGTTTTAAAGAGCAAACATTTCACTAATTTCTTTTATCTATGCTTAATCCAACAATTAAACACATTGTCCGATCGTTAATATTATTTTCATGCCAATTTGTTGTCACTCTTGTTTGAAAGGTTACTCAATTTATTCGACATTACAGCTCTTAGTTAAATATGTTCAATCGTTGTTTTCAAAATTGGTCCAATTAGAATAATGAATTTCATCGTAACAATTAATACTTTTTGTTTGGTAAGTTAACTATCTGAACTATTGCCCTGTAAATACTCCATCAATTATCATTTATATTTACAAATGTTTTTAGATGATTATTTTTAAAATTACAAGTCCAGCATATAAAATGCTATGAAATGAAATTACAAAAAAGACATTGTAATTTTCACAATTGAAATTTACTTACTTGGTACATTGACTAGAATATTTTCGACCTTTTGCCAATTTACAGGTAACACACATCTCAATTAATTTTTTTTGTTTCTATTTCTCAGTTTTAATGCCTGGACTGGTGAATAATGTTGACCAGATTGTGAGGTTATTCGTGAAACGGAGCAGAACAGAATTAACTGTTTGTGCGTTCGAGGAAACTATAGTTTGGTTGAATCAATTCGTTGTGCACAAAATGGTTAAAAAATCAATAAATTACAAAGATCCAAAATTGTGTTTCATATAAATTGATTTAGATTTTAAAGTATGTTCATTATGTGACAGCCATGTAAACACTACATTAGTTCTCCATAGATGTCGTTACCCTCCTCCACATTCAAATCACACACATGCGCAGTACAGACACACACAATACAACGGACAGAAACGACCAATGTTCGTTAGTAGAGGTTTCGCACTGCTGCAGTCAACATGTCATTTTTCCACTAGGTCATTTATTGTCAACCCCAACGATTTACTCAAACATTCCTCTGTATCTTCGTTATCCAAGCAATAAATACACCTTGTACGTCACAATTATATCCTCTATATATGATAATACATCCAATACGTAATGTTCTATTAGATATTACGTTTACCAGAAAATAGTGTTAATTATTTTGTTATATTAACATAACTATAATGAAGAGGCAACAAGCCAGATGCATGTGATAAATAGAGACAACAAGACTGAGCCAAAATGCACATCAAATGTGCAGTGAAGCAAACGTTCAGTACACCGTAACTAAGCGTTATATATGTTAAGGGCAAAACTAATAATCCAACAATCTTAACATTGCCGGGGCAATGTCCAGAGTTTTTCAAACATGTTTTCAGCTATGAACTTTGCCCGGTCAATGTTAAGGTTGGCCGGACAAAGTTAACAATAACCAAGCATAGTTGAAAAAATGTAAAAATTTCAAATACAAAAAACGTCAACTGATACTCTTTTCGAATCTTATTGCCTTATTCTAAGATACATTGTTAACAAAAATAGTCCTAGCAACAATCATGGATTTAAATCCACTGAAATTCTTTTATGCTTTAAGAAATATAGAAATATTCGTAACTTTTTTTTTTTAAATTTTCATTTATGTGACTACAGTAATCTTTTAAACCATTAAACCCTTTTTAAATGTATGATATAATAATATTAAAACCATCATATAATTTCATATTTGTGTTCTTTCTCTCATACAGTAGTAACATTCTTTTCTTGCATGTAAATTATGTCCTCTGTTTAAAAGGTTATCTAATTTTTTTTATTTCACTCACTTTTGATTCGTATTCAAAGTCAATATAAGAAATTTTGTTCTCTATTCTTCTATTTCCAACAGGTAACATCTTACTTATAGACACAATTTAGTGTCATTCATCAATAATAGTTCACATGGTTTAATGAATTACCTGTCCAGTTTTGTATAGAAATTTATTATTTTTCTCAATTCATACATGAGCAATTTTATTCACAACAGAAATTGTTTTGTTTGCAGGTGTGTACGATTGTAGCATAAAATTTATTTCGAATATTTGCTTATTACATATTTATTGTCCGTAATTCAGATTTAGAATGGAATAAAGCAAGTTTCTCTATTTCCCAATTGAATTGGTTGCATGTCAATATTAACAATGATTTTTTAACCATAACTTTTAAATGCATTCATTTACAAGTAAACGCTATTCTTGCTTGATTGAAAGGTTATCCAACTATACTAACTAGTTGTATCTCAAATTCACTAATTTTTTGTTAAATCATCAAATATCTCCAATAGTACGCGTACAGTAGTTATCAATACAGGATTGTGCTTTCCTTAAAGTTTCGTAAGTTAGAGTTCAATGTTGTTATATTTAGGGAATGTTTTCAAAATTTGTTTTTAAATCTAAAAGCTTCAATTTTTTGGATAATGCAATTAATAATGTTTTTATTAGAGCCAAATTGCGTCCGTTAACGTGTGCATTTTTCAAAGATAAAACATCATTTAAACCAAAATTTTAATTTTTTACAAGTTTGTATATCATTACTAGAGATTTAAATCTTTGAGAAACAACTTTTTTAGATAGCTTTGACACAAAAGCTCAGGTTTCGATACAAAATTGAATCAATTTTGATAAAGCGGTAGTCACTTGGATGAATTTTCTTTCTTATATAATAGGTCAAATTAATAACTACAATGATAATCTGTCTCCTAATCTTTAATCTATTTGATCTTGTTTGATTAATAATTTTGTAACAATTTTACTCGTTGTGTTCAACCCGATTTTAATAGGTTAAAACTAATTTTTGATAAATGCCCACTGATGCACTGACTCAGTGGAGATGTACGTGCATAAATAAAATTTATCTTTGAAATTTCTCGATTCAAATGGCTTGCTTGGTTTTTTTTATTTCTGTTTAATCCAACTATTCTTTAAGCAGATATTCTTGATTGAAGTTTAAACTTAATTTGCATTAAAAAAAACTTAATTTAGATAAAAGTTTAATGAAAAACGTTTCTCTACATTTGTATAAAGGTAAAACTAAAACAAAGTTGTTTCTTCTTGAATGAATGACATTATTATAAAACTTTATATGATTAATTCGATCACAATTTAGTGACAGTTATTTCCTAAGTATTAATTAATTGTGATGAATTGGAATAATTTCATGTGAAATTTCTTTAAAAGGTGACACAATTCTAAATCTTTCGAATTCCGTATCAAAGTGTTGCACAAGAAATTCTCTCGTATAATTCGATTTCACATTCTTATTTCAGTTTATTGTAAAATTCTTAATGATATGAATTCGTTGCAAATTCGTTTAATTGAGGCTCGACATTTGAAGAATATTTTTCCCATTTGTATTTGCAAAGTAAAGTGATATCTATTTATTTCTGATTACTACAAGACAATGAATGTCGTATATTTTAATTTATCTAATTTCTTTTGTGAATAATCAAATGTTTCTTTTTTTAATTTTGATTATGTAAAGTGAGTGTCAGTCTGAGATATTATCGCATTTATACATTTTACACTTATTACAAGCAATATTTACATTATGCATTTTTGTTTGAATATTGAGTTAATGTTTGAAAGGTAAAACTTGTGACTTTTAAAAGTAAAATATCTTTTAAAACAAATTCTTTCCTCACAACCTTCAACCCTCTAAATCATAGCAATTAGCTGCTTTTAGGTTTAAATCACAAATTCTATTGCGTATAATCCACCGTAGAATGATTGAATAGGTAATAAATATTTTAAAAATATTTTGCTAGATTTAATAGATGGTGTCGTGTACGTGATAAGTTTGCTGCAAAGTTAGATGTTCTTATTCAAAGGAAATTCACATTTGTTCATTATCCATCGAATCGAAGCAAAAGTTTAATATATTTAAAAATGGTGATCGATTTTGACCTGCGAACCTAATTTATTGATTCAAATAACAAACTTAAAGTGTCAACGCTTTATAAAAAAACTTTGTTAGTATTGTATTTGGCTAATCAGCAAATTATTTTATCTTCAGTCCTCAAATAATTTAATAAATTAAAGTACGAGTTGATACAAGACCCCTTAGGGAGCCGGAAGGGTAGAAGAAAATATATTATACATAGTCATTGAGTTCCTTGCAATAAAGTCAACAATGGTGCCTATTTTGGACCTAGGCATGTCAAGAGACGATAATAAGTTCAGTGTGGTGTTGTGTGTATAAAAATAACTTTGTTAATATTTTATTTGGTTAAATCAGCAAATTATTTTATCTTATAAAATTTATTTTACCATAATCACGAGATATATTAATTTTGTGATATTATAGTATTTTTGTTTTCTAATAATTATAAAATATTCAATATATTTTTTTTCTTTCTGACGATTTTCTAAAGGTAAATTCTGTCTTTCGATTCCTTCACATCAATATCTGTAAATATCAAATATTTCAATAATCTAGACTACCAAAAATTTGAGCATTCATTCAATTGGTTGTATAAATACATTAGTCGAAAGGTAACAACTTATTTCTTCAGAACTACAACATTTCTTCATCAATAACAATTTTTGAATATATAATTACGTAATTTGATTTTTGCTGTCTTCATTCATATAAAGTTCCAAATCGTCATAGGTAAAAACACATTTCTCGTGAATTTTTCTTGTCAATTTCACTTTTATTTTCTTCACTTATTTATTAAAGGTTGAATCAGATATTCATGGTTGTAATTGTGTGAAAATTGAAGACCTTATTGTGGTCATTCGTAAAGTACGTAATGAATCGTGTCACCGATCGGGAAAGCTGTAATAGCATTTTTAGTAAAATAATTCAACGATCTTAATCCAATAGTAGCTTTACTTATAAAATTTTTAAAAAGATAATACAAACAGATTTAACAATATTTCACTTTTGACAAATACTCAAAATAGAAATTTAAATTACATGAACATTTGTTTTTAGTCACTTTTCTAAATAAAGAAATATAATAAAGTTTTTTTTCAATTATTTTAAATATTTTGATGACTTACTAGGTATCTTTTTGCTAAAGGTTTAATTAATGTAAAATTATTATCATTTAAAGATTATTATTTAATCATTTAATTGACACTTGATAACCTTTTTGTCATCAATTTGTATATGAAGAGTAAATAGTATTTTCCAGTAGCTGTCGATTTAGTTCAATTACAGGTAAACTTTATTTTTATTTTTCGATTGTTTATCAATCATGAAATATTTAAACAACTTCAATAAATAATGTAAATGTGAAATCATTATTCGAGCTATGTCTGTCACACAGAAATGAACACCATCCTCAACAAGACCAATTACGACCTGTCCGGTGGCACCATTTTTGTGATCCAGTTCCATTGTAACGAGTGTGCCAAGCTGATCAGTGATTTAATGGATCTAATAATGTCGATTCAAAAGTTTTATATTTTAGTTAATGTTTCTATTCTTTAAAAGTCTCGCTATTTGCCTGGCTTGCCAAACAATCTTATTTGTATTATGAATCTAAACATTCAAACACAATCATTGAATCAATTTAGATTTGATTCAATACATATTTCTTCTGTGAAATCCACATTAATTTGAACACTTTTATTAATTCGTTTTCAAAGGTTTAAGCCAATATTGATATTTATCTTCTTTATCGCCTTGATTATTGCAGATTACCTTTGATTATTTATTCACAATTAAGTTATCAAATGCCATATTTTATTGTCATACTACTTTATTTGTATCTCGTACATTTGGTTTAAGCATTTGTTACTTTTTCCTTCGAAATTCACAAGTTTTCACAAAGGTCTGCTAATATTTATTAATTAAAAAATGGATTGATCACAATTATTTAAATTTACAAATGTTTTTAGATGGTTATTTAATTACTTATCCAGCGCAAAAAATGTTATGAAATGAAAAAACACATTGTAATTTTGACAATTGAAACTGAACTTGCTTACTTTCTGAGAAAGAATTGACCGCTCACAAAAAGGTTAAAAGATTTTAATGAATTACAAACATTCAAAAATGTGTTTCATATTATAAATTTGTTTAAATTTTAAATTAAATGCAATTTACCATTTTTAAAAATACAATTAGCTTAGTTTTAAGTCTAAGATTTTTAAAAATCTAGTTTTACATTCATGACACTTCATATTCATTTTTAGACTCGAATCTTTTCTTTTCTAACTGGTAACCGAACATTTTATTGTTGTGAGAATTCTCTCAAGCAAAAAAAAACTTGTTTGCAAATATCAAATGATAAATATTTATCGTGCTTAATGTCTATTTCACAAGTAATAGGTTTAACTACAAATTCATTTTAAATTATTTCGATTTATTTTCTAAAAGGTCTTTGAAACATATTTCATTTTTAATAAGCCAATTCTGTATGAAATGTACTAATAGTTGAAACATTTGACAATTGAGCATGAACATTTAATTTGAATGATGAAATTCAACTAATCGTTAAGTCTCCATTGTTTGAAAGGTCTTACCAACTTTTGATAGTTATTTTCAACTATCCAAATTCCAGCAGCCTTCTGTGTAAATACAAGTATAAATCTTTCAACTTGTACTTGAATATTTCAACTCTTGAAACTTTTTTTACATCGATTTTTTGCTCAACTTTTTCAAAAGGTGACACAAATTGACACAACATCTTAAGATAAAACTTTTGAATTTAGTGGTGCACTCAAAATTCTCATGAATAATGAATTTCATATTGCCTTATCGTAAAATTCTTTATGTTTATTCTTTGTCATCTAAATTGGTTTCATTATTTTGTAATTCTTTATAATTTCAATTGTAATTTTATTTAAATTTTTATTTTTACAAATTTTCTTTTATTCATATATTTAAAAAATGTTAACAAAATTTCTAATTAAGATAAGAAGCATCAAGTTTATTTGATTCAATGTTTTGATGTGTAACTTGCCGATAGCCAAAAGGTTTTATTAATGCAAACAAATAATTGATCTTATTATTATTATTTAATTGACAATCGACATTTGGTAAACATTTTTGTAAATTTGAATATGCAAAGTATGGTGATGCCTATTTATTTCAGGATAAAGAAAATCTTATGTTTTACATTTTAATTAATCTAATTTGTTTTGTGAACTAACAAATCTTTCTGTTGTAAATTCTGATTATGTAAAATGAAAGTCAGTACGAAACCTTATTGCAAATGTGCATTTATACATTTTACAATCAACATTCACATTTGTGCATGTTTGCTTGGACTATTATTCGTTGTAATGAGTTCGTGTTGTTAAAGTGTAGACATTCGTTTTTTAAAAGGTAAAGATTCTTTGAAACAATTGCTTTCATTACAACCTTCAAGAATACGTCACTAAATGCAAATAATTTGATGCTTTTTGTTTTAAATCATACAAATTGTAATGCGAATCATCCACCATAGAATGATTGAATCAATAACCAAACAGTTTTTAAAATATTTTGCTGGTTTTAATAGATGTTCTTATACATCATACACGATAAGTTTGCTGTCAAGTTCAAGTTGTCAATGTTCTTATTCAAAGGTACTTCACATTTGTCCCTTATCAGTAGAATCAAAGCGAAAGTTTAATATGATTTGATTTTTCTGTCTTCAATCATGTAATGTTGCGAATCAAATCATGCCAAAAGGTAAAAAAATTCTTGTAAATTTTTCTTGCCAATTCACTTTTATTTTATTCATTTACTGATAGAAATATTCGGAACTTTCTAAACTGCAAAAGATTATAAAAGGTAACACTTTCTTAAAGGTTTGAATCAGATATTCTTGGTTGTAATTGTGAGAAAATTGATGACCTTATTGGTGGTCATTCGTAAAGTACGTATTTAATCGTGTCACCGATCGGGAAACTGTAATAGCATTTTTTTATTGCAAAATAATTGAAAGATTTTGATTCGTAGCATTATTTTTAAGATTCCTAAAATGATAATAATAAACAAATTCAACAATATTTCTCTGACAAATACTCAAAATAACATTTGAAATTACGTTAAAATTTGTTTTGATCGATTTTCCAAATAAGGTAAAAATAATATAATTTTTCTTTCAATCGTTTTAAATATTTTGAATAGTTAATAAGTCTGCTGTCAATTTGATAAAGGTTTCATTAATGTAAAATTATTATCATTTAAAGATTATTATTTAATTGAAACTTGACATTTGATTGACCTTTTTGTCAATTTGTATATGAAGAGTAAATAGTATTTGTTCAGTTGGCGTTTTTGGTTTAATTACAGGTAAATTGTATTTTTATTTTTTGCTTTGTTTAGCAATCATTAGAAATATTTAAATTTAACAACTTCAAAATTGAATTTAACAGTCTTCAATAAATAATGTAAATGTGAAAATTACTAAATTAGTTACCTTCTTTTTCTTATTTGTCAATTGGTTATTTTTCTTATTTTATCATTTATCTTGTAATCAAGATATTCATAAAACTGTAGAGTTCAATCAAACTGCGCATGCGCGGTCACGTTGTTTGTGAACAAGACTTATTTGTCTGATGAAATATGATGACCGAGGTATGAGTCACATCTTGTCTTTGTAGGTTTGTCTGTTTCGTGTCACGTTTTAGTTTGAGTCTTCTCTTTGTAGAGTCAAGTCGATTGTGTTGTTATTTCTTTTTACTTTAGGAGAAAAGTTTGGTTATTTCTCTTTCTCTCATCTAGTCGTGGTTGATTTTCTCCGAACTTTATTCTCTGGTTAACAAAGGTAAGGTTGAATCTCTTTACAAATCTCCTAACTAATCTCCTAAATAGTCTCTTTACTAATCTCCTAACTAATCTCCTAACCAATCGCCTAACTAATCGCCTAACTAATCTCCTAACTAATCGCTTAACTAATCGCCTAACTAATCTCCTAACTAATCTCCTAAATAGTCTCTTTACTAATCTCCTAACTAATCTCCTAACCATTCTCTTTACAGCACCCAACACCATGCCCAGTCTTATAGAGTCCACCTTTTTGTGGGATATTTCCTTCTACCTGGTGTTGATTGTCTTCTCTCTTAAGCTGATCCTGGGATTCATTCAGTATACAATTCCTTTACCACGTTCTTTTGATCTAAACATTTCTTTTCAACGGGATATTTCATTAACTATTTTTTGTTGTTTCTTATTACCTGTTCATGTACTTGATTCCCATTCACAGGTTTACCACCTAAGTTTCAATTCATGGATGTATCAAAACGTTGCATATTCTTGTGGTTCCTTTTTAACATTTCTGTGTGTTAGTTTTAACTAATTATTTCTTATTTGATGGATGTTCAGGTTGTTGAATTTTGTATAGTTGTGATTGGTTGATCTCGTTATTGTTCACATTCTTACATTGTTATACTCATGATATTCATTTCTAGGATGTTCATCTTACATTCTCTGTTGTTTAACTGTCTTAACTTTATGTGGTAAAACTTTGTTTTAGGGCATTTAATTGTATCGTTTTTTACTCTTATTTTGGTTGGTGTTTGTTTACCCGATCGATAAAAATGAGTTGTTTATGTTCTACAGCGATGGGGTTAAAGGTCATTCTACATTTATACATTTTCTACAACTTCTTTACTATGTTCAGCAAGCGGCATTATTTTATGATTACTCACGCTTTATTATTTTCTTTACACTAATATTTTAAAATTGATGGAACTTTCGTTCGATCAGCTGTTTGTACTAGTGGAAGTAAAACCGTGCTTACCTCAGATGGTACTTTTCTGGTTCAGTTTGGTTTTTAGCACTGATTATTTTGAGGCATTTCCTTCAACCTTCCACAGTGTCTCCACCATTCATGTTGCACCTATTATTTCCTATTCTGGCGCATCAGCTGATATGACATCTTGTTTATTGATCTACACCTATATCTGGAAATTTGTGAAAGCAGTGAAAGATCATGGGTTTTCACGTTTGAAGTGATAATTATTGTAGTACTATTAACATTCTTATTTTCTATTATTCAGCATAATTTCATGCTCATAAAGCTACTTACAGCTTTTATGTCTACCAGTATGACGTGTTCTTAAATGATATTCTTGACCTTGTTATGATTTTGTTTGATCATAGTGTATTCTTATTTCACGACGATGATTATGGCACAAATTGCTGTTACTGATTAGACACTAAATCAAGCATCTTCCCTGATGATCAACATTGTTCATTGTCCATTGAGTGCTGTTCAAATAAATTGGGTAGTTAGTTGGGTAATTATTTGTGTAGTTAGTCGGTTAGTTAAGTAGTTAGTTAAGTAGTTAGTTGGGAAGTTAGTTGGGAAGTTAGTTAGGTGATTGGTTGGTTAGTTATGTAGTTAGTTGGTTAGGTAGTTAGTTGGGTAGTTAGGTAGTTAGTTAGGAAGTTAGTTGGGTAGTTAGTTGGGTAGTTAGTTGGGTAGTTAGTTGGTTAGTTTTGGAAGTTAGTTGGGTAGTTAGTTGGGTAGTTAGTTGGGTAATTAGGTAGTTAGTTGGGTAGTTAGTTGGGTAGTTAAGTAGTTAGTTAGGTAGTTAGGTAGTTAGTTGGGAAGTTAGTTGGTTGGTTAGTTATGTAGTTAGTTGGGTAGTTAGTTGGGTAGTTAGGTATTTAGCAGGGTTAAGAACTAATTGGGAAACTAACAAAAAAATGCCAGCCTTTACTAATCTCCTAACTAATCTCTTTACTAATCCTGTTCCCATGACTAATCTGTCCTTAAGAATGAATCAAGAATGTGCACAAAGAATCCAACACTCACCTTTCCATTTCTACTGAACACCACCGAACAAATCTCGAATCCATCATGAGCCCGCGGGAAAACGGCCACCGCCCGATTCGACACCGTGTCCCAAATGCGAATGTCCCCATCCTTGGAACTCGAAACATACAACGAACTCGAGTAGGAATAATTGAGCGAGGTAACGGGCGCCTTGTGCTGATCGGTCACCACCGGACTGATGAACGATTGGAAAGTGGGCAGATGGTACATTCGAATGGTGGGATGCTGTCCACCGACGAGTAGATAGTCCCCGGTGGGATGAATGGCCAGTGCACGGACAATTGCGGACTCTTGAACCGACTTGAAGGCTCGTTTGACGGATGGCTTCGAGTAGTCGAACATTTTGATGGTCATATCGTGCGAGCCTGAGATGAGAAACTGTTCTTTCGGGTGAAAGGCCAGACAGGACACTTCCTCAATGTGGTCGTACAGGGTACGGATTACGGGATGGGCGTCAGACATTCGGTCCACGAGTTGGGGATCGTGGTGAGGGTCCTACAAAGATATCGTTACTATCGAATCCCAAAACAACAAAACCAGAAATACCTGTGGATTCGATTTAGCGATCATCCGTTCGACATCGAGTATCTTGATGGACGAGTCCACCGAACCAGTGGCCACCAGTTGGCCGTCGGGAGAGAAGGCCCCCGCCCGACAGGGTCCCTTGTGTGAGGTGACATAGACGGTCTCATAGTGGGACGGTATCATGCCCGTGCCTACACGTTCGGTTTCGTAGTCCAGATCGATGCCATTGTTCGGGTAGGTGGTCTCCTTTCGGGGCGGTAATTCTGTTTAAAAAATGTATAAAATATATAAAAAATAGGAAAATAAACCCAAAAAAGAACGAACCTCCTTCTGCTTTGAGCGCCTTCGCCACAATACTAAACAACTTATCGGACGGTGGACACATTTCGGTAATTTTAGCCATTCCCGCGATATTCTTAGCCAACGCAGCCTGTCCATCATAGAATAATTGACTATATATAAAAATAGATATTAGTAAAAAAATTACCAAAAACCAAAAAAACCAAACAAACCTTATAATCAACTTGTACATCGCGTCCCGATCACGAAAATTCGCTCCCGAATAATTCTGATTAAAATCACCACCGCCACCGCCTCCTCCACCTCCTCCTCCACCATCATGGAATCCGTTCACGCCGTTCATTTTGTTGTTCACGGAATTTCACGACAAAAATACAGAAAGAAACGAAAATCTTCAAAACCTTCTTTTGTGTTTGCAAATCAAAACAAAACAAACATACTCAAAACACACACACATTGACAACCGGCGACAAGTAGCATCGTATTCAGAAAATTTCAAATGTGCGGTACTGCCCCCAAAAGTGGTGTATTCATAAATGTAGTTATATTGATTTTTGTTGTATAGTTTTATACGTTATGGGTTGCAGCGCCCATATTTGGGACATTACACGCCACTGCACTACTTTTGAAAAGTTTTTTCTCGCTTTAAGTAGAAGTTGCTGGGAATGTTTTTGTGTTTTGGCCACGTGATTTTGTTTTGAGTTTTGAGTTTTTGAGTTTTTGATTTGTTTTTTTGTATATAATCGTCTACTTTAAGTATTTTTCTTTTACCTTTTCGACTACATCTTCGACAATGTCTTCGGAACCTTTGGTTGATCTCGATGGTGGTGAAGAACCTACCAAGCGACTGAAGACTGAGGATCCGTACGAAGCGGACACTGATCCAGATTTGTCAAATTCGGGTGAAGAAGAAGAGGAATTGAAGGATTCAAATGATGGTAAGAAGAAAGAAGGTGAGGAAGAGGAATACAAGATTGTGACCAAGCGGCCCGATTATCTGGTTTGGTGGGATTACTTCATGTCTGTGGCGTACATCACCTCGATGCGGTCCAAAGATCCAAATACACAGGTTCGGGTTTTTATTTTCTGTTAATCTTATTTGACCTTTTTCCCCATCCTTCGAATAGGTCGGAGCCTGCATCGTAAACGAGTCGAACCGGATCGTCTCCCTCGGCTACAACGGAATGCCCAACGGCTGTGACGACGACCACCTGCCCTGGAACCGCACCGCGCCCTCGCCCCTCCAAACCAAATACCCGTACGTGTGTCACGCAGAAATGAACGCAATCCTCAACAAAACCAGCTACGACCTGTCGGGCTGTACCTGTTTCGTGCTGCTCTTTCCCTGTAACGAGTGCGCCAAAATGATCATCCAAGCGGGCATCAAACGGGTGGTCTACCTGTCGGACAAGTATCACAATGACCACAAGTTCCAGGCATCGAAGAAGCTGCTCACAATGGCGGGCGTGGAGATGTTCCAGTACACGCCCACGAGGAAACAGATTCTCATTGACTTTGATAAGGTGCCCAAGTGAATAAGAATATTCTGGCTACTTGGGATTTAAGTTAAGTTTTTTATTTTATCGGATAATTCAAAATAATAAATGAACATTATCATTTGGTATTAGTTCTCTTCTTTGAATGAATGAAAATGAAATGAGCAGTTTAAAGAACAAGTTCAGAAACAGAAATGATCGATGCAAAGTTCGATGTTTGACAACGACTTTTAGTATAGAGTGAAACTGCAGTTTTGGATCGAATTCGAATTCAGATAAAAGGGCTTGTTCACAAATAACGTAATTTTAAGATAGTTATGTAACGGAATCTCAAACAGAACATATATGAACTCGTTATCCTTTGAAACCCACTTTTTCAGTAGAAAGAAACTGCATTTTATAATTTCGAATCCAAAAGGGGATATGTTCACAAATGACGTACTGTCAACTCTATATACTTCCAGATTTTTTACAGAATTTTTTGGAACAGGTTTTGGAACAAAGAGTAAAATCCATCAAAACTAATCAGCTCACTTTTTAGTTCCACGATTTGAAACAGTTTGATTAGGTTTAGTTTGTTATTCTTTACGGCTTAGAGGAGAAATACAAATCAATAAAATTCATTGACATTTTAAATTGAAAAGAATATCGTGCTTTATGTCAATTAAATTTTGAATTTTCCTTATTAAAATAAATTAAATAAAAATTTTCCTCTAATATCAAATTAATTTTTTAATTTTAATTTTAATTATTATTTTATTGTTATTTGATTCCAAATATATAAATCGACTGTGCTGAAAGTTCGAATAACGGAGTAATTTGACAGACCTAAATCAAACATTTCAACAAAGTTTACCAAATTCATGAGAAATAATTATTCAAATAAATCAGATTATTCATTCGATGATTTTCTTTTGCATTAGTTTGTACGAAATGATACAAAATTTTCCATACAACAAAAGGAACTAAAACAAACAAACAAATTAGAATTACCCCTCAAAATGTTGCAAAAAGTTTCAATTGACCTTTGCGAACGTATTCAGTGAGACAAGTCCAAAGTTGCCATATGTAAAACCGTATCGGTTTTGAGTGCTCAACAGCTCAATTGAATGGGTAATCTGCATTCTAGTTCGTAGTGCAACTGTTGGACGGGAAGTAATAAGGCGAAAGAGTAATTTACACGGTGCGTGAATGTGCCTGGTGCACTGGGCAAAGATGAAATGAAACACAAGTAGAACATTGTAGATGTACACGATCCAAATGTATAGAGTAACTGTGGTGGCAAGTCCATGCCGGCCCTGTATGATCCACATTGTCAGTACAATGTTTGTCGGCACGTACGCAATCATGAACGCACAAAATAGTCGACCATGAAATCGATTGATTGTACAGAAAGTGATCAAATTCTCCATAAAGGGCCGTCGAAATAGGCTGAACCGTCTGCTTTTGGTTACTGAAACAATGTTCAGTAATATTGAGCTGACTTGGCGCATTTTGATATAGAACAGCAAAAGCAACGAAAGAGTACAGGAGAAATTGAGCGCAAAGGTGTGACTTAGGCTGAGCAAATACAATGCCAAAACCAGTCCATTGAGATGGCTGATTGCGAGCCAGAATAGTCCCAACCAAAAATTTTCAAAAAATATATGTCCATTTTGTACAAATACGCAAATGAAATAAACATACAAACTGATACAAGTAATTTCTAGTTATAAAATTATTGAAAATTTAAATTAAAATTTAAATTCAGATTTTAAAAAAATGAATTTACCAAACGTTCCAAGAATACTGTTGAACATGTTGAAGACTAGCAGAAAGCATTTTCTGGTTCGTTTGCCGACATTTTGATTTTCAACTTTTGACCCAACCAAAAAGCACCGCCAATCCTGGCGAACCATCACCGAATTGAGCATGCGCAAGAGTGGATAATTTTCGATTCGAATGTAATTGTGATGATTAAAGTATGCGACCATTAGGGAAACAGCGAAACAAGCCAAATTGATCTGTGACTTGCCGATGAGCACCGAAAAGGCATCAAAATGAATTGCCTTCTCAAGTGGGCTGCTATCTTTGGACCAAAATACAAGATGAAGGAAATGGACACTTTTGCATAGAATTAACGAATTTAACACCCTGAAGATGGTCGTCCAGTTGCAGTTGTCTTTGTATAGCCAAATTTGTTCAGCCAACCGGAAGTACTCAACAAAGTAGCCGATGCCCTGAATTGGCTTAAACAGGAGCTTTGACAGTAGTTTACGATTCATTTTGCGCTATTTCGAAATATGTCAACTTTGATAGAAGCAAAGAAAATGTACTTTTTTTATTATTACTTTCAAATTCAAATACCCAAAAAGAGTACTACCTGTTTAGAAATTATAATCATAATTTCAATTATAATTTTAATTGTTTTTTTAATTAGATTTTTTTAAATTAGGGCAGATTTCCTTAGAAGGAATAAAGTAATAAATGCAACATGGAAACGAATATCTCGTGCTTTAAGACAATTATAAAAGCAAATGAATTGTAAAATTTCTCTAATTAATTAAATTAATGACTTTGTTATTCTTTTGGGTAGCTTATTTATTAAAGTTGAAAATATTTTTCATTTTAATTATCTTTTAAGATAAGACGTAAATTTATTTTTCAAATTTTACTTTAATTAAAAAATTTTAAATTAAAAGCTTGTTTTGATTTTATAACATTAATGAGCTTTTATGGGTTTCCAAAGAGTACCCTGCAACGTTCCTGAAAAGTCGAATAATTCCGTATATTATTATGAAGTGTAATAAATTTTATTAACGCGTGAATTTAATGTTCAATTCAAAATTGAAAATTTTTATGTGGCATTGAGATTCTCCGGTGATTTAATTGACTTGTTGACATTTTCAAATTGACATTTGATTTCCTGCCTTAATGGGAAACTCGTGTTTTTGTTGGCGCGAATTTATTTTGAAAACAGAACCATTGTATACTCATTATTCGAGCCTTAGAACGTGACATTGATGACGACAAAACAAAATAAGTACATTAAAGGTTGTTTTGATTTGAGGTTGGTGAGATTGTGGGATTATTAGCTATATACTCCATGAAAGTATATGGAAAAATACAAAATTTAATGATTTTTATTGGAATACTTTAATGTGTGAATGTTAATGTTGAGATTTTTACTGCGACTTGCCTTAAAATCACACTTTAATGTGTTTACTCTTATGTGTTGTTTACACCACATTGGGACGAGTATAGGTAGTGTTTGAAATTTACATTAATGCACGCTACTTTAAAGAATACACGCAGCCTAATTTGGTGACCATGGTTACTCGTAAATATACGACTCGAAATGAAATCAATACATGAAATATATGCTTTCAGGTATTTTAATGCGTACTTACAACAAAAATTGAATTCTTTGAAAAAGGCATTGACTTACAAAAAATATTGCTTTCAAAATGCATTTCCGACTGTATTTGAAGTCTTCCATTCTCACCTATCTGTATGGTTTATTTCAGTACCTGGATCCGGTTGAGGAGCCGAAAGGGTCCTTTCTACGAAAATCAACTCAAGTTCAGGATAGTGGCACATCATCTCGCATTCGAAGCAGATTGAACTTTACCTTTGTGCCTCATCTGCTGTTGAATGTGATCGCAACTATTTTCGGATACGTTTGCCTACAGTACTACCATACTGGCAGAATCGATTTGCAAGCCCTGTCCACCTGTCCCTACACTATGGTCAATCAAATAATGCTTCCCGACATGTGGGCACAGATGAATTTGACTTTTTATGGCGCCATTGGTGCGTGCTTTTGTGCTTATGCGAGCTTTGTGTTCAATCCTGTTGTGAAGGAACGGTACAAAATGATTCGGAAGGAAGATGGAAAGCTAATTATTCATCAATTGGGTTTGTAAGGTTTGTATTTGTTTTTATAGCAAACTAGAAGGGCTACCCGGCTTCGCCCGGGTTCTAGAACCTTCTATGGATGTATCCTCCTAAAATGGTCATTTTCTAGAACCTTCTATGGATGTATCCTCCTAAAAGGTACATTTTCTAGAACATTCTATGGATAACCTTAGATCTCTACAGCCTCTCTAATGTTTCTGCAATGCGCATGCGTCATTTCAATAGCAGCAATACATTAAAATCCTAAGAATTCGAATATCTCGAGTTCCACGCAATATTTTGACTTGGGACCAAGACTAAAACCTTTTCTGACCCGAGTAGAGAATCCATGCCAAGTTTAATCAAAATCGATCCAGTAGTTTCCGAATCCATAGCGGTCGTACAGACACACTTTCAATTTTATGTAAATAGATGACAAATTTTCTTAAAATTTCAGAATTAAGCCACAAGGATTCGGACCAAATCTGCGCATTCCGTGGTCGTTACAAAATGCCCATCTTCGCCACTATTGTACTGTTTGACCTACTGGGCATGCTGTACTTTTATGCAGTTGTGCTCTATCAGGCCATGTACCGAGTGCACCTTGTGGATGCTCTCTACTGGTTGGTTCTTTTTCCAAGATTTGTTTTCGAAATTCTTTATGGTAAATCACAAGCACAATAAATTTGTAAAATACTCATAATCACATATTACATCACTAGCAATGTTTGGCATAATGGGATTTGTGATCATTTCGAGTAAATATTTGCAAATTCGATTGAAATCCATTTTGAGCAATATGATGGAGCTTAATCGACAAATTTCGACCAACTCGGGCAAAACGTATCGATCAGCCTGGCTCGAGTACACCTCACTCAACCGTCGCCTACTGTCGCTCTGTTCGGACATTGATGTTTGCACTCACTTCTGGTCGCCCTATCTCTCCATAATGTTGCCCTTCTATGTGTGGGTTCAAGCCTATCTCTCGTATACTTTCTTCTTTATTGATTCGATTCCGTTTGTGCAAAAGTATCTGTTCTTGTATGCCGTCATCGAGATTGATCTGATGCTCTTTCTACTGATCGATCAATGTGCCCGGGTGGTCAAGTTGAGCCAGAGAATTTTGAGTGAAAATCGAAAAATTTTCATCGCAATTCAACAAGGCAAATCACCGAAACAGCGACGAAACATGAGTCGCAATTTAATTTTGGTATAAAAAGACATTTGATTTATCCTTTTTTGAAAGCTTTTTTTGTTTGTTAATGCAGGCTGAATCACTGCTAATTAGCCGACGATTGCATAGTTTTGCTTTTCGTCTCTTTGGCAACTATCGAATAACTTCAAAGACTTTTCATTTGGTAAATCTTTTCTTCTGAATCTTAATCTATCAATATAATATTCCATTTCATATTCAATTCAAGGTCATTTCGTACATGAGCATCTTCTCTCTGTTGGTCATCAAAAGTCAGAAAATGAAGAAAAACTCTAGTTTATTTTGAACTACATTGTACCTTGGTACCTACGTACATATACTCTGTTCTCGCAATAGATTTCACAAGAAAATGTCTAACAAATTCTAAAATTTATGCAAACATTTTATTATTAAACAATACAAATTCTATATTACTGTCAAAGCAATTTTATTATCATGACGCAAAGCCTAAAGTGTTGCAACACTAAAATGGACACTAATGATTAGTTAAGGCATGACAGGATGGACAATTTCTGTTGGCTTACAAGATGTTTGCTCGCATGTTCTGGCCTCACAGTGATGTCATTCTCAATGTGGCAATCATCTTTTTGCAGTACTATCATCTGTGATGGGGCGACTAGCTCGGCTCGTGCATTCTATAGAATTCTTATAAGTTGCTTACCCATTACACGTCGCGGCGGCCATTTAATGAAAAATGTCATACTGGAGATTTGAGACCGTAGGATTATTCTTTGCACTATTCTGAGCAATTCTAGCCAAAATAATCGATAACTTCGTCGGCTAGTTTTCGAGTAATACTGTTCTAAAGATCGATTTGGTGTCATTTTAGGGCATTTTTGAGGTGCTTTATAATCGTAATACAATTTTTTGCGTGTACCCAAAATGTATCAATTCCATAGATGATATCATTGAGTATGTTGTGCCAAAAAAGAAAATTCCAAACTTAAATGGATATCAATATCTATTTAATTAAAAGTTGTATTGTTTTGGTGTTGGTTGCTTTTTTCGCGCCAACATAAATGTAGTTTGAACTTGAGTTGATGTGTTGAGTCAAAACCAAAAACCAAAAACCAAAAACCAAAAACCCAAAAACCAAAAACCAAAAACCAAAAACCAAAAACCAAAAACCAAAAACCAAAAACCAAAAAACCAAAAACCAAAAACCAAAAACCAAAAACCAAAAACCAAAAACCAAAAACCAAAAACCAAAAACCAAAACCAAAAACCAAATTTGTCGCTCTTCGCTTTGAGAGTTGAATTCATCGTCATAGTCGTCGTCGTATTTAGCAGTTAGCAGTAACGCAATTAGCAACAGTGAGAATAAAAGTCCATGGATCCAGGAAAATCCAGGCTCATGAATACTTTGACACCATATACCATAGGATTATTATTGATAATTTTGAGATATAAGTTTTATTTTAAGTGATTTGAGTGATGCACAAATCGTGTACGTGTATTTATCACAAATAATTGTGGACTTTAATATATCAACTTTATTATGGACTAATTTCATTTCATCTATGACGAACTGTACAATGCCAAAAAAATGTTAAAGTAGAAATAAATTTGCATTATAAAGCAAATAATCGATGGTACACGATGTAGAGAAGATGTGTTTAGTAGAGAAGGCGATTTTATGATCCAATTGTCGTGCATGATCACGATGCATGATAATCACTTGTCAACAATGTAGCATTTCGTAATGAATATTTTACAATCACATTTGCCAACGGAGCACATGCGTCCAATTGCGTCAAGCCGTGTACAGATATGTCACTCATTAACTACATTTAGTTGGTTAAGTTGGTTCAACAATAGTATTCTTTCAAAATCAATTTGAATTTTCCTGGATTGTCTTGGAATTATTCGATTGAATAATTCAGATCCAAGGCTGTTTGGGGGAGTAGGGTTCATTATTATCCATACCCAAAAATCTTCCTAATACAAAGTTTAAAATGAGATTGTATGATCACCATGACGATATTTGATATCACCAAAATAATCATTCTTGTACATGTACGAGTTCTAATCTATGATTATAAATGATGCAAACACTGCGTGATGTGTATGATAAGCAAATGGACTTTAATGCCACCTTTATTATGGACTATTTCTCTTTCTTTTATTACCTTTGATCAAAAGAGCAATGAATTGAAACTGGAGCCACCGGCTCCATTCAACAACTCCACTCACAGGATCATTGGCGGTAACACTGCACCCGATGGACAGTATCCGTATCAAGTTCAAATTTTGCATGATGCTTACTTTTGTAGTGGATCTATCATAAGTCCAGCTTGGATTCTCACTGCTGCTCATTGTGTTTATGGGTAAGTGACTTTGTCAGACTTTTAAGTTCAGCAATCTAATGCACCATTTAACTCGTAAACTCGTAGCGCAAATCCAGCCTCAATCACCATATATGCGGGAACAAACACATTGGGCTTACCTATAACTACCTATCAAATTTCAGAAATTGAAATACATGAGCAGTTCAACTCACAGACCAAAGCGAATAACATTGCACTGCTCAAAGTGAATGGACAAATTGCCTATACCAACAAAGTGAATCGTGTTCAACTCACACTCTTGCCACCTGTCCTCAGTGCTAGCCTGGTTTTCTCTGGTTGGGGCGTTACGAACGATCAAAGCGGCGTCCTGTCCGACCAACTACAGTACATTGGCTTGCAGTCGATTGATATACTAACTTGTCAACAGCAATTGCCAGGATACACCGTCTCTGCAATTGGAAACACGTGCACCTCCGCTCCAGTTGGCCAGGGTTTGTGTAGCGGCGATTCGGGCGGACCACTGGTCACACAAGATGGTACTGGTTGGCATCGCCTCATTCACCACTGCTCCATGCGCCAGTGGCAAGCCAGACGTTTTCACCTCGGTCGCCGCATTCCGAGTTTGGATTTTGGCTCTTACTGGAACTTTGCTGTGAACAATTAGGGCTACTTTTAGAGTTGCTTCATTTAATTTTAAATGATTTTTAGAAAATAAAACTTTTGTGCACAATTTTTGCCTAGATTCCATATGGATGAGTGCTCGGCTGAATGTCCGAATGTGCCAAGTGAGAATTGCGCATGCGCCGACTTATGTACAGTGTTAGTTTACGGACGAAATTGGGTTCGTCGGATGTTAGCGGAAAATTAAATTCAACGAAATTTAATTTCAGTTCAACACAACACAAAACAAAACAATGCTTCGCTTCATAAGCAAAAAAACACCAAGAATTGTGCTCTCACTAATGATGGATTAAATTTTTCAAATTAATGCAAATTATTTACACTTTAACACGGATTTAATTCAGTTGTAATTTATAATTTAGAAAGATATTTCAGATTTTTTCTCCCAAAAATTCTAAATTATGTAGAGAGTTGAATGTAAATATAATATCGAAAAATCAAATCAAAAGGTAACTTCTTTATTTGATCAATTGAATACAATCAACGAACAAGTATCAATTGCCATCTTTGTCATCACCGAGAGATTTGGCGCCTTTTTCGGTACCCTTTGAAGCATTGGCTTGAGTAGTAGGTTCGGTGTACCTTTTGATCGGATCTTCGGTCGTGTCGGAGGTTTTCACCTCTACTTGACCAGTTCCATCGGTAATCGAGACGGACCAGTCCACTTTAGTAGTGGCCACTCCACCCGCAACGGTAGTTCGTCGAACAGTCGCATTTACAGATTCTGTTGATAGTAGTGACGGGCCAACTTGTGGGCACGTTCCAGATCGGACACGGAAACTGTAGGGTTCGGTGGAGTCTCGGTCACGGATAGCTTCGCACCAGGTTCAAAGGCGACCGTTGAGTCAACTGATGAGCTTGTGAGGAGTCCATTTGGATCGTAGGCGGCGCTGCGACTAGTAGATGCACTAACATAGATGCCCGGTTCAACTCCAAGGTACTTCGAGACCACATTGAAGACGTCCATCATGAATTATCGTTAGATTGCGCATGCGCCGGGACCACCGAATTGAGCGTCCGAGCAGAAGTAGAAGCAGCTTGTTGTTGTCCGTTGTCAACTGGCTGGGTCCCGTCGGGCAGCTTCGATCCATCTTGACCATTCACAGGATCTGGAGTCATTTGGTGAGGAGAAAGTAAAAATGTCAGAGTCTAAAAAACGAGATAGAAATGAAATGAAATCATTAGCCTTTGACTTTTCTCTTTTAGTGTAGACTGTAAAAGTAAAACTGAAGTTCCATTTCGAAATTCAAATTTGGAAGGGCGATGTTCACAAATAACGTAATCCTTAACTTCAAATTCGATTGAACAATCCGAATTCAGGTATAACACAATATTTATTATTGTACAAACAAAGTAGAAGGATTGAGATAAAATGCATTAGGTTGACCGATAATTTTTTGTGATCTTTATATGCATAAAAGAGAATTTACAGATTGAAAACCTCAAACGACACACGATTTTGTTTGCAGTTTACTTGCGATTTTCTAAATCTTCAACGTCATCACTTTTAATTCAATTTCACATACAAGATTTTCGGAAAATTAAATATTTTTAATTGCGATATTTGTGGATGAAGAAACATTTACGAAAATCTGATAAAATTGTGTTGTTCATATGAATCGTGTTCTAATCTTTCAAAGGCAGAAAATTCCAGAAGTTGGTCACCAGGATACATGCTGAATTGGCCGAGGAGCACAAGTCATCGGACACGACCATCCTGGCAACAACATTCGGTGATGAGGAGTATGTTGATTTAGGGCTATATCTCAACGTCTCCGTCCACTCGTCTACCAGCGACCCGAATTGACCAACTACGAAACATTTAGTTATAGATTATTCTTTGTTATTGTTTAGATAGTGATTAATAGTATTATTTTTATATATATTTATAAGTGTAAATAGTGTACATTCTCTCATATTTAGTCTCATTGCGGAGCAATTAATTTTGTAGAAGTGATGAAACTAATAAAATTATTATTAAAAAAAAAAATCTTTCAAAGGCAAAAGGTAAGTGCACTCTGATTTCGGTTGCTAATTAAGCGAACTTTAGGTTTGTGGGAACATTGGGTTTAAAATATTGGTAATAGGAATTGCAATGAATTAATGTATTCAGAGTTTGTGAGAGCATTGGGTTTGTGGGAACATTGGGTTTAAGATATTGGTAATAGGAATTGCAATGAATTAATGTATTCAGAGTTTGTTGGTAAATTGGGTTTGTGGGAACATTGGGTTTAAGATATTGGTAATAGGAATTGCAATGAATTAATGTATTCAGAGTTTGTGAGAGCATTGGGTTTGTGGGAACATTGGGTTTAAGATATTGGTAATAGGAATTGCAATGAATTAATGTATTCAGAGTTTGTGAGAGCATTGGGTTTGTGGGAACATTGGGTTTAAGATATTGGTAATAGGAATTGCAATGAATTAATGTATTCAGAGTTTGTGAGAGCATTGGGTTTGTGGGAACATTGGGTTTAAGATATTGGTAATAGGAATTGCAATGAATTAATGTATTCAGAGTTTGTTGGTAAATTGGGTTTGTGGGAACATTGGGTTTAAAATTATGGTAATCGGAATTGCAATGAATTAATGTATTCAGAGTTTGTGAGAGCATTGGGTTTGTGGGAACATTGGGTTTAAGATATTGGTAATAGGAATTGCAATGAATTAATGTATTCAGAGTTTGTGAGAGCATTGGGTTTGTGGGAACATTGGGTTTAAGATATTGGTAATAGGAATTGCAATGAATTAATGTATTCAGAGTTTGTGAGAGCATTGGGTTTAAGATATTGGTAATAGGAATTGCAATGAATTAATGTATTCAGAGTTTGTGAGAGCATTGGGTTTGTGGGAACATTGGGTTTAAGATATTGGTAACAGGAATTGCAATGAATTAATGTATTCAGAGTTTGTGAGAGCATTGGGTTTGTGGGAACATTGGGTTTAAGATATTGGTAATAGGAATTGCAATGAATTAATGTATTCAGAGTTTGTGAGAACATTGGGTTTGTGGGAACATTGGGTTAAAGATATTGGTAATAGGGAATTGCAATGAATTAATGTATTCAGAGTTTGTGAGAGCATTGGGTTTGTGGGAACATTGGGTTTAAGATATTGGTAATAGGAATTGCAATGAATTAATGTATTCAGAGTTTGTGAGAGCATTGGGTTTGTGGGAACATTGGGTTTAAGATATTGGTAATAGGAATTGCAATGAATTAATGTATTCAGAGTTTGTGAGAGCATTGGGTTTGTGGGAACATTGGGTTTAAAATTATGGTAATCGGAATTGCAATGAATTAATGTATTCAGAGTTTGTTGGTAAATTGGGTTTGTGGGAACATTGGGTTTAAAATTATGGTAATCGGAATTGCAATGAATTAATGTATTCAGAGTTTGTGAGAACATTGGGTTTGTGGGAACATTGGGTTTAAGATATTGGTAATAGGAATTGCAATGAATTAATGTATTCAGAGTTTGTGAGAGCATTGGGTTTGTGGGAACATTGGGTTTAAGATATTGGTAATAGGAATTGCAATGAATTAATGTATTCAGAGTTTGTGAGAGCATTGGGTTTGTGGGAACATTGGGTTTAAAATTATGGTAATCGGAATTGCAATGAATTAATGTATTCAGAGTTTGTGAGAGCATTGGGTTTGTGGGAACATTGGGTTTAAAATTATGGTAATCGGAATTGCAATGAATTAATGTATTCAGAGTTTGTGAGAACATTGGGTTTAAAATTATGATAATCGGAATAGCAATAAAATTAATGGTCCAGAGTTTCATCCGAGGAGTAGGTTTACTTTTACATTTAAATTGGAGGACGTTCTTAATAAACGTACTCGGATTACTTTCTGAAATAAATTGGAGGACGTTCCTAATCAACGTACTCGGTTTACTCTCTTAATTAAATTGGAGGACGTTTCTAATCAGAGTACTCGGGTTACTTTTTAAATAAATTGGAGGACGTTCCTAATCAACGTACTCGGATTACTTTCTGAAATAAATTGGAGGACGTTCCGAATCAACGTACTCGGATTACTCTCTTAATTAAATTGGAGGACGTTTCTAATCAGCGTACTCGGTTTACTCTCTTAATTAAATTGGAGGACGTTTCTAATCAGAGTACTCGGGTTACTTTTTAAATAAATTGGAGGACGTTCCTAATCAACGTACTCGGATTACTTTCTGAAATAAATTGGAGGACGTTCCGAATCAACGTACTCGGATTACTCTCTTAATTAAATTGGAGGACGTTTCTAATCAGAGTACTCGGATTACTCTCTTAATTAAATTGGAGGACGTTTCTAATCAGAGTACTCGGATTACTTTTTTAAATAAATTGGAGGACGTTCCTAATCAACGTACTCGGTTTTCTCTCTGAAATAAATTGGAAAACGTTCTTAGTCGAAATAGACGGATTTCTCTCTGAAATAAATTGGAATACGTTCCTAGTAGAAGTAGATGGGTTTCTCTCTGAAACAAATTTGCATTGATAAAAGAGAGATACGAGATGCATGTTCTGGTAATAATCCGTTGAATTGATAAAAGAGAGATACGAGATGCATGTTCTGGTAATAATCCGTTGAATTGATAAAAGAGAGATACGAGATGCATGTTCTGGTAATCATCCGTTGAATTGATTAAAGAGAGATACGAGATTCATGTTCTGGTAATAATCCGTTGAATTGATAAAAGAGAGATACGAGATGCATGTTCTGGTAATAATCCGTTGAATTGATAAAAGAGAGATACGAGATGCATGTTCTGGTAATAATCCGTTGAATTGATAAAAGAGAGATACGAGATGCATGTTCTGGTAATAATCCGTTGAATTGATAAAAGAGAGATACGAGATGCATGTTCTGGTAATAATCCGTTGAATTGATAAAAGAGAGATACGAGATGCATGTTCTGGTAATAATCCGTTGAATTGATAAAAGAGAGATACGAGATGCATGTTCTGGTAATAATCCGTTGAATTGATAAAAGAGAGATACGAGATGCATGTTCTGGTAATAATCCGTTGAATTGATAAAAGAGAGATACGAGATGCATGTTCTGGTAATAATCCGTTGAATTGATAAAAGAGAGATACGAGATGCATGTTCTGGTAATAATCCGTTGAATTGATAAAAGAGAGATACGAGATGCATGTTCTGGTAATAATCCGTTGAATTGATAAAAGAGAAATACGAGATGCATGTTCTGGTAATCATCCGTTGAATTGATAAAAGAGAGATACGAGATGCATGTATAAACTTGTCAATTATCCCTCAACCAGACACGCCCCTTTGACTCGGGTCTACGGTAAAATGATGAAACTTTCCGATAGTCCTCCTAGGGCCCTTTTGAAACTTCCGACCCCAGTAGGTCTCGAGTAGCACCAGCACACACCGAGAAGATCCAAATTGGAAGCCCCACAACTGTTCCTATTGGATTACCACCGATGTTAGTTCTCGTTGAATAGAGGAATTGTTTATTTACAAAATAGAGATTAGAATACGACAAAACAAAGACAAATACGTGTTTAATAAATTGATAACGTTGACGATGGAAAAGTGACTCTTTGATGATAATGCTGACTTCTGCTTGACTTCTTTGGATCACACTTGATTCTATGACCTTCAGAATGCATGAACCCACTGAGACTTGCTTTTCGGGTCGAAACTGCTCATCACTGGTGTCAATCGGACGACACGAACTACACAAACAGACTAGATCGATTGGCCAATAAGGCAGGTGCACTGCAATCAACACCTCAACTTAAAACATGACAACTTTCTCTTACTGACATGACAACTTATATAACTTCGGTTGTCTCTCTTTCATCTTCTTACTTTGATATCCTTGACTACTACTCATCGCGGTGCAGCACAGGCACATGTCTTCACAGCCACGAATTTAATAAGATTCAAATAAAAAGATAATGGAGTACTTTCGAGCAATGCTGTAGCAAAATATCTGCGTGGCACTATTGAATTGACTTGGGCACTATTTAGTTGGACCGTTTAACTTCAAAACTAGCCCAATTGGAACACTGAAATGTCCCGCAAAATACTAGCTAGAGACATTCAAAAAACTACACTATGCTATTACGAGTCAATACACACAATACACACGATACTCAAGGACAACGTGGATCTTATTATCACGCAGCCAACACCCAATTTAGAGAGTGGATTTTTTATTTCATACGCAAATTAACAATTTAGGACAACATTTGCACTACAAATGTGAACATCGAATAAAAAAACTAGCATTTGACAGTTAAAAACTTTGTCACTTAATCAAACTAAAATGGTAATGTCTGATTGTTCCTTTGACAATATAGCTAATGTCTTTTAAGATTATGATTCTTGGGACTAGGAAAAATAATCCTGACATAAATTTCTAGCAGTTGGGCATGTGTCTTCACAGCCACGAATTTAATAAGATTCAAATACAATAGATTGGAATATTGAGTACACTAAAATGGCAATGTCTGATTGTTCCTTTGACAATATAGCTAATGTCTTTTAAGATTATGATTCTTGGGACTAGGAAAAATAATCCTGACATAAATTTCTAGCAGTTGGGCATGTGTCTTCACAGCCACGAAATGCAAATTGAGGAAACTCGAATGTGAACATTTGCGATCATCGAAAAACATCGCTATACCTTATTCATCCTCAAGTAAGACACTAATTCTCGTAGATTCACTTCATATCAACTAATTAAAACACCTAAGAGGGTGGTGGGTAGAGTAATACTCAAATACCAAACCAAAAACCAAAAATCTCCAACGTAAACATTGAGGAAACTCGAATGTGAACATTTGCGATCATCGAAAAACATCGCTATACCTTATTCATCCTCAAGTAAGACACTAATTCTCGTAGATTCACCTCAGATCAACTAATTAAAACACCTAAGAGGGTGGTGGGTAGAGTAATACTCAAATACCAAACCAAAAACCAAAAATCTCAAACGTAAACATTGAAGAAACTCGTACTCGAACAGTTTGGATAGTCGCAAATCATAGTACCCCAGAATATATCCACTTTTAACTTCCCAATTTCATAGCTGTACGTCAGATCTTTGAAATTAAATATATAATAGAACGTGGGATGCATTACAACTCTAGAACAATGTCAAAAACTGCAAAACACCAACGTAAACATTGAGGAAACTCTTTGGACAACGTGGATCTTATTATCACGCAACCAACAGCCAATTTAGAGAGTGGATCTTTTATTTCATACGCAAATTAACAATTTCGGACAACATTTGCACTACAAATGTGAACATCGAATAAAAAAACTAGCATTTTACAGTTAAAAACTTTGTCACCTAATCATACACAGTGCCCTGGGTGTGAAACACTTTGAACAACGTGGATCTTATTATCACGCAGCCAACACCCAATTTAGAGAGTGGATCTTTTATTTCATACGCAAATTAACAATTTTGGACAACATTTGCACTACAAATGTGAACATCGAATCAAAATGTCACCTAATCATACTTGACCCTATACAGTATTGACCAAACACACAATGTGCTCTCCCTCAGTCAACTCACAGTGAGTGGGGGAAAACAAAAAGATTGTAGAGCATTAGAAAACGGATGCAAAAGTTGGTAGAGCATGATGGGTTACCTTCCATGGGATCGGTATCTACAGATTAGACACTTTAATTAACCAAAATGATCAAATCCTCGACCAATAGGATTCAAAAAACAAACACACAATGTGCTCTACCTCAGTCAACTCACAGTGAGTGGGGGAAAACAAAAAGATTGTAGAGCATTAGAAAACTTGTTCAAAAGGTGGTAGAGCATGATGAGTTACCTTCATGGGATCGGTATCTACAGATTAGACACTTTAATTAGCCAAAATGATCAAATCCTCGACCAATAGGATTCAAAAAACAAACACACAATGTGCTCTCTCCATCAGTCAACTCACAGTGAGTGGGGGAAAACAAAAAGATTGTAGAGCATTAGAAAACGGGTGCAAAAGGTGGTAGAGCATGATGATTTACCTTCATGGGATCGGTATCTACTGATTAGACACTTTAATTAGCCAAAATGATCAAATCCTCGACCAATAGGATTCAAAAAACAAATTGACCAAACATACGCTCAGCTCTCTCTCTCCCACAGTCAACTCACAGTGAGTGGGGAATACAAAAAGATTTTAGAGCATTAGAAAACGGGTGCAAAAGTCGGTAGAGCATGATGAATTACCTTCATGGGATAGGTATCTACTGATTAGACACTTCTATTAGACAAAATGATCACATCCTCGACCAATGTGGTTAAAAAACAAATTGACCAAACATACGCTCAGCTCTCTCTCTCTCTCTCTCTCTCTCTCTCTCTCTCTCTCTCTCTCTCTCTCCCACAGTCAGCACACAGTGAGTGGGGGAAAACAAAAAGATTGTAGAGCATTAGAAAACGGGTGCAAAAGGTGGTAGAGCATGATGAATTACCTTCATGGGATCGTTATCTACTGATTAGACACTTCTATTAGCCAAAATGATCAAATCCTCGACCAATAGGATTCAAAAAACAAACTCACAATGTGCTCTACCTCAGTCAACCTGACATTGAAGGTTGTGTAACACAACCTTCATATACCAAATGCTCATTGGACACAGGCACACACTCACACTCACTGTTGTGATTGTCCATATCATTAGTTTTGATGCAACCCAGCACCGATATGGCATTCGTTTCATAAAATGCACACCTCTGTGAACATTTCGAGCCCACATGAGCTATAGAAAAGCATGACACAACCCTACCATAAGCCAATCATTGATGTTTTAATTGAAAACTGACTAGATATTTCGCTTTGTTTGTCCATATCATTAGTTTTTTGCAACACATCACCGATATGGAATTCGTTTCATAAAATGCACACCTCTGTGAACATTTAGAGGCCACATGAGCTATACAAAAGCATGACACAACCCTACCATAAGCCAATCATTGATGTTTTAATTGAAAACTGACTAGATATTTCGCTTTGTTTGTCCATATCATTAGTTTTGTGCAACCCAGCACCGATATGGCATTCGTTTCATAAAATGCACACCTCTGTGAACATTTAGAGGCCACATGAGCTATACAAAAGCATGACACAACCCTACCATAAGCCAATCATTGATATTTTAATTTAAAAATAATTCTTTCACCATCTAAAAACATTGATATCCCTTATTTATTCATAAGTAAGACACTAATTCTCGTAGATTCACTTCATATCTACTAATTAAAACACCTAATAATGCGGAGAATAGAGTAATAGTCAAATACCAAACCAAAAACCAAAAATCTCCAACGTAAACATTGAGAAAAGTCGAACGTGAACATTTTCGACAATCGAAAAACATCGATATCCCTAATTTATCTTCAAGTAAGACACTAATTCTCGTAGATTTCCTTCATATCTACTAATTAAAACACATAATAATGCGGAGAATAGAGTATTAGACAAATACCAAACAAAAAAACCAAAAATCTCCAACGTAAACATTGAGAAAACTCGTAATTGAACATTTGCGACAATCTAAAAAAATCGATATCCCTAATTTAACCTCAAGTAATACACTAAATATCGTAGATTCACCTCAGATCTACTAATTAAAACACCTAATAGGATGGTGGGTAGAGTAATACTCGAATACCAAACCAAAAACAACAAAACACCAACGTAAACATTGAGGAAACTCGTGCTCAAACAGTTTGGACTGTCGCAAATCATAGTACCCCTGAATATATCCACTTTTAACTTCACAATTTCATAGCTGTACGTCAGATCTTTGAAATTAAATATATAATAGAACGTGGGATGCATTACAACTCTAGAACAATGTCAAAAACTGCAAAACACCAACGTAAACATTGAGGAAACTCGTGCTCAAACAGTTTGGACTTTCGCAAATCATAGTACCCCTGAATATATCCACTTTTAACTTCACAATTTCATAGCTGTACGTCTGATCTTTGAAATTAAATATATATCTACTGATTATACACTTCTACTACCCAAAATGATCAAATCCTCGACCAATAGGATTCAAAAAACAAACACACAATGTGCTCTACCTCAGTCAACCTGACATTGAAGGTTGTGTTACACAACCTTCATATACCAAATGCTCATTGGACACAGGCACACACTCACACAATACTCACGATACTGATGGACAACGTGGACCTTATTATCACGCAGCCAACACCCAATTTAGAGAGTAGATCTTTTATTTCATACGCAAATTAACAATTTAGGACAACATTTGCACTACAAATGTGAACATCGAATCAAAAAACTTGCATTTGACAGTTAAAAACTTCTTCTTCTTTTAAAAAATTCTTGGGACTAGGAAAAATAATCTTGACATAAATTTCTAGCATTTGAGCATGTGTCGTCACAGCCACGAATTTAATAAGATTCAAATACAATAGTTTGGAATATTGAGTACACTAAAATGGCAATGTCTGATTGTTCCTTTTACAATATAGCTAATGTTTTTTAAGATTATGATTCTTGGGACTAGGAAAAATAATCCTGACATAAATTTCTAGCAGTTGGGCATGTGTCTTCACAGCCACGAATTTAATAAGATTCAAAAAACAAACACAAAATGTGCTCTACCTCCGTCAACTCACAGTGAGTGGGGAATACAAAAAGATTTTAGAGCATTAGAAAACGGGTGCAAAAGTCGGTAGAGCATGATGAATTACCTTCATGGGATAGGTATCTACTGATTAGACACTTCTATTAGACAAAATGATCACATCCTCGACCAATGTGGTTAAAAAACAAATTGACCAAACATACGCTCAGCTCTCTCTCTCTCTCCCACAGTTAGCACACAGTGAGTGGGGGAAAACAAAAAGAATGTATAGCATTAGAAAACGGGTGCAAAAGGAGTATCAGTACGAGGATGAGTTGCGGCACTGATTGGTGTTGAATTATCGTAATTAGATTTATTGACAATTAAATAGATTAAGTATAGAACATATAAAGATTATTATAAGAGTATAAGAACAGGATATAAAAGTAAATACACTCGGCAGACAACCACAGAAGGTAAAGCGCGGGAATAGTAAAAATAGCGTCAATAGACCTAATGGGGACAGAAGAGACAAGGTTAGCACTCACGGTAAAGTGTGACGGCAACTCGAGGACTTACGAGTAAATAAGCCTCAACCAGGTTCTGCTGTAGAGAGGCATTGTGATGCTTGGTGCTTTTATACTTTGTGATTGGCTATGTCCACCAAGGCAGTGGTGACAGTGGTGACACTCATCTAACGGTCACTTCTTGCTAGTTAACACGTTCTTGTCATTGGTCGAACTAGTACTAGTCATGGCTAATACTTTCAACACTCCTCCGCGGCCAATGGAAGAATGGGCCAGGGACTTGGTCAGAATATCAGCTAACATCTCGCCTTTCGGTAAATACTTGAGGTCAGCTTCAGTGACTAGAAGAATTCGGGCAATTGCTGACCAACTGATTTGATGAACAAGCTTATCTCGGCCATGGAAATAGGTTAGATTCATCCTATTTCCATTGCAGCAACCAAATGTATCGGCTATTTGATGAACTAGCTTATCTCGGCCATGGAAATAGGTTAGATTCATCCTATTTCCATTGCCGCAACCAAATGTATCGGCTATTTGATGAACAAGCTTATCTCGGCCATGGAAATTGTCTAGATTCAGCCAATTTCCATTGCCGCAACTCTGCAATGGCCGATACCTAATGTATCGGCTATGGCCGAAACCAAATGTATTGGCTATTTGATGAACTAGCTTATCCCGGCAATGGAAATAGGTTAGATTCATCCTATTTCCATTGCCGCAACCAAATGTATCCGCAATTTGATGAACAAGTTTATCTCGGCCATGGAAATAGGTTAGATTCATCCTATTTCCATTGCCGCAACCAAATGTATCCGCAATTTGATGAACAAGTTTATCTCGTACATGGAAATAGGTTAGATTCATCCTATTTCCATTGCAGCAACCAAATGTATTGGCTATTTGATGAACAAGCTTATCCCGGCAATGGAAATAGGTGAGATTCATCCTATTTCCATTGCCGCAACCAAATGTATCGGCTGTTTGATGAACAAGCTTATCTCGGCCATGGAAATAGGTTAGATTCATCCTATTTCCATTGCCGCAACCAAATGTATCGGCTGTTTGATGAACAAGCTTATCTCGGCCATGGAAATAGGTTAGATTCATCCTATTTCCATTGCCGCAACCAAATGTATCGGCTATTTGATGAACAAGCTTATCTCGGCCATGGAAATAGGTGAGATTCATCCTATTTCCATTGCCGCAACCAAATGTATTGGCTATTTGATGAACAAGCTTATCCCGGCAATGGAAATAGGTGAGATTCATCCTATTTCCATTGCAGCAACCAAATGTATCCGCAATTTGATGAACAAGCTTATCTCGGCCAAGGAAATAGGTTAGATTCATCCTATTTCCATTGCAGCAACCAAATGTATCGGATGTTTTGATGAACAAGCTTATTTCGCTAATGGAAATAGGTTAGATTCATCCTATTTCCATTGCCGCAACCAAATGTATCCGCAATTTGATGAACAAGCTTATCCCGGCAATGGAAATAGGTGAGATTCATCCTATTTCCATTGCCGCAACCAAATGTATCCGCAATTTGATGAACAAGTTTATCTCGTACATGGAAATAGGTTAGATTCATCCTATTTCCATTGCCGCAACCAAATGTATCCGCAATTTGATGAACAAGTTTATCTCGGCCATGGAAATAGGTTAGATTCATCCTATTTCCATTGCCGCAACCAAATGTATTGGCAATTTGATGAACTAGATTATCTCGGCCAAGGAAATAGGTTTGATTCATCCTATTTCCATTGCAGCATCCAAATGTATCCGCAATTTGATGAACAAGCTTATCTCGGCCAAGGAAATAGGTTTGATTCATCCTATTTCCATTGCAGCAACCAAATGTATCCGCAATTTGATGAACAAGCTTATCTCGGCCATGGAAATAGGTTAGATTCATCCTATTTCCATTGCCGCAACCAAATGTATCGGCTGTTTGATGAACAAGCTTATCTCGTACATGGAAATAGGTTAGATTCATCCTATTTCCATTGCCGCAACCAAATGTATCGGCTATTTGATGAACAAGCTTATCTCGGCCATGGAAATTGTCTAGATTCAGCCAATTTCCATTGCCGCAACTCTGCAATGGCCGATACCTAATGTATCGGCTATGGCCGATACCTAATGTATCGGCTATGGCCGATACCAAATGTATTGGCTATTTGATGAACAAGCTTATCTCGGCCATGGAAATAGGTTAGATTCATCCTATTTCCATTGCCGCAACCAAATGTATCGGCTGTTTGATGAACAAGCTTATCTCGGCCATGGAAATAGGTTAGATTCATCCTATTTCCATTGCCGCAACCAAATGTATCGGCTGTTTGATGAACAAGCTTATCTCGGCCATGGAAATAGGTTAGATTCATCCTATTTCCATTGCCGCAACCAAATGTATCGGCTGTTTGATGAACAAGTTTATCTCGTACATGGAAATAGGTTAGATTCATCCTATTTCCATTGCAGCAACCAAATGTATCCGCAATTTGATGAACAAGCTTATCTCGGCCAAGGAAATAGGTTTGATTCATCCTATTTCCATTGCAGCAACCAAATGTATCCGCAATTTGATGAACAAGCTTATCTCGGCCATGGAAATAGGTTAGATTCATCCTATTTCCATTGCAGCAACCAAATGTATCGGCTGTTTGATGAACAAGTTTATCTCGGCCATGGAAATAGGTTAGATTCATCCTATTTCCATTGCAGCAACCAAATGTATCCGCAATTTGATGAACAAGCTTATCTCGGCTATGGAAATTGTCTAGATTCAGCCAATTTCCATTGCCGCAACTCTGCAATGGCCGATACCTAATGTATCGGCTATGGCCGATACCAAATGTATTGGCTATTTGATGAACAAGCTTATCTCGGCCATGGAAATAGGTTAGATTCATCCTATTTCCATTGCCGCAACCAAATGTATCCGCTATTTGATGAACAAGCTTATCTCGGCCATGGAAATTGTCTAGATTCAGCCAATTTCCATTGCCGCAACTCCTGCAATGGCCGATACCTAATGTATCGGCTATGGCCGATACCAAATGTATCGGCTATTTGATGAACAAGCTTATCTCGGCCATGGAAATAGGTTAGATTCATCCTATTTCCATTGCCGCAACCAAATGTATCGGCTGTTTGATGAACTAGCTTATCCCGGCAATGGAAATAGGTGAGATTCATCCTATTTCCATTGCCGCAACCAAATGTATCCGCAATTTGATGAACAAGTTTATCTCGTACATGGAAATAGGTTAGATTCATCCTATTTCCATTGCCGCAACCAAATGTATCGGCTGTTTGATGAACAAGTTTATCTCGTACATGGAAATAGGTTAGATTCATCCTATTTCCATTGCCGTAACCAAATGTATTGGCTATTTGATGAACAAGCTTATCCCGGCAATGGAAATAGAT
Organism: Rhizoglyphus robini; assembly: GCA_023373905.1. NCBI lineage: Eukaryota > Metazoa > Arthropoda > Arachnida > Sarcoptiformes > Acaridae > Rhizoglyphus > Rhizoglyphus robini. Next base: position 411,478 of record JAKIJQ010000040.1, on the reverse strand, counting down.
GAGATTCATCCTATTTCCATTGCCGATACCAAATGTATAGGCTATTTGATGAACAAGCTTATCTCGGCCAAGGAAATAGGTTTGATTCATCCTATTTCCATTGCAGCAACCAAATGTATCCGCAATTTGATGAACAAGTTTATCTCGTACATGGAAATAGGTGAGATTCATCCTATTTCCATTGCCGCAACCAAATGTATTGGCTATTTGATGAACAAGCTTATCCCGGCAATGGAAATAGGTGAGATTCATCCTATTTCCATTGCCGAAACCAAATGTATCGGCTATTTGATGAACAAGCTTATCTCGTACATGGAAATTGTCTAGTTCAGCCAATTTCCATTCCGCAACCAAAATAATTGAATGCCGATACCAAATGTATTGCTATTTGATGAACAAGTTTATCTCGGCCATGGAAATAGGTTAGATTCATCCTATTTCCATTGCCGCAGCCAAATGTATCCGCAATTTGATGAACAAGCTTACTTGTCATGGAAATAGGTTAGATTCAGCCATTTTCCATTGCCGCAACCAAATGTATCGGCTGTTTGATGAACTATTATCCCGGCAATGGAAATAGGTTAGATTCATCCTATTTCCATTGCCGCAACCAAAGTATCGCTGTTTGATGAACAGTTATCCCGGCAATGGAAATAGGTGAGATTCATCCTATTTCCATTGCCGCAACCAAATGTATTGGCAATTTGATGAACAAGTTTATCTCGGCCATGGAAATAGGTGAGATTCATCCTATTTCCATTGCCGCAACCAAATGTATCCGCAATTTGATGAACAAGTTTATCTCGGACATGGAAATAGGTTAGATTCATCCTATTTCCATTGCCCAACCAAATGTATCGATGTTTGATGAACAAGTTTATCTCGTACATGGAAATAGGTTAGATTCACCTATTTCCATTGCCACAACCAAATGTATCGGTGTTTGATGAACAAGTTTATCTCGTACATGGAAATAGGTTAGATTCATCCTATTTCCATTGCCGCAACCAAATGTATTGGCAATTTGATGAACAAGTTTATCTCGGCCATGGAAATAGGTGAGATTCATCCTATTTCCATTGCCGCAACCAAATGTATCCGCAATTTGATGAACAAGTTTATCTCGGCCATGGAAATAGTTGAGATTCATCCTATTTCCATTGCCGCAACCAAATGTATCGATGTTTGATAACAAGCTTATCTCGTCATGGAAATGTCTAGTTCACCAATTTCCATTGCCGCAACAATCCTCTATGTATCGGCTGTTTGATAACAAGCTTATCCTACATGGAAATAGGTGAGATTCATCCTATTTCCATTACAGCAACCAAATTTATCGGCTGTTTTGATGAACAAGTTTATCTCGTACATGGAAATAGGTTAGATTCATCCTATTTCCATTGCCGCAACCAAATGTATCTGATGTTTGATTAACAAGCTTATCTCGCTACATGGAAATTGTTAGCTTCAGCCAATTTCCATTGCCGCAACTCTGCAATGGCCGATACCTAATGTATCGGCTTATGGCCATACTAATATGGCTATGGTACAAATGTATTGGATTGATGAACAAGTTTATCTCGTACATGGAAATAGGTGAGATTCATCCTATTTCCATTGCCGCAACCAAATGTATCGGCAATTTGATGAACAAGTTTATCTCGGCCATGGAAATAGGTGAGATTCATCCTATTTCCATTGCCGCAACCAAATGTATCGGCTATTTGATGAACAAGTTTATCTCGTACATGGAAATAGGTTAGATTCATCCTATTTCCATTGCCGCAACCAAATATCGGCTGTTTGATAACAAGCTTATCTCCTACATGGAAATAGGTTAGATCATCCTATTTCCATTCAACCAATATGTATCGCAATTTGATGAACAAGTTTATCTCGGCCAAGGAAATAGAGTGAGATTCATCCTATTTCCATTGCAGCAACCAAATGTATCCGCAATTTGATGAACAAGTTTATCTCGGCCATGGAAATAGGTGAGATTCATCCTATTTCCATTGCCGCAACCAAATGTATCCGCAATTTGATGAACAAGTTTATCTCGGCCATGGAAATAGGTGAGATTCATCCTATTTCCATTGCCGCAACCAAATGTATCGGCAATTTGATCAAATAGCTTATCTCGTACATGGAAATGTCTAGCTTCAGCCAATTTCCATTGCCGCAACCTGAAGGCCGATACTAATGTACGGCTATGATACCAAATGTATCGGATGTTTGATGAACAAGTTTATCTCGTACATGGAAATAGGTTAGATTCATCCTATTTCCATTGCCGCAACCAAATGTATCGGATGTTTGATGAACAAGTTTATCTCGTACATGGAAATTGTCTAGCTTCAGCCAATTTCCATTGCCGCAACTCCTGCAATGGCCGATACCTAATGTATCGGCTATGGCCGATACCAAATGTATTGGCTATGTGATGACAAAGCTTATCTCGCCTATGGAAATAGGTTAGATTCATCCTAATTCCATTGCCGCAACCAAATGTATCGGCTGTTTGATGAACAAAATTATCTCGGCAATGGAAATAGGTGAGATTCATCCTATTTCCATTGCCGCAACCAAATGTATCCGCAATTTGATGAACAAGTTTATCTCGGCCATGGAAATAGGTGAGATTCATCCTATTTCCATTGCAGCAACCAAATGTATCGGCTGTTTTGATGAACAAGTTTATCTCGTACATGGAAATAGGTTAGATTCATCCTATTTCCATTGCCGCAACCAAATGTATCGGCTGTTTGATGAACAAGCTTATCCCGGCAATGGAAATAGGTGAGATTCATCCTATTTCCATTGCCGCAACCAAATGTATCGGCTATTTGATGAACAAGCTTATCTCGGCCATGGAAATAGGTTAGATTCATCCTATTTCCATTGCAGCAACCAAATGTATCGGCTATTTGATGAACAAGTTTATCTCGTACATGGAAATAGGTTAGATTCATCCTATTTCCATTGCCGCAACCAAATGTATTGGCTATTTGATGAAATAGCTTATCCCGGCAATGGAAATAGGTGAGATTCATCCTATTTCCATTGCCGCAACCAAATGTATCGGCTATTTGATGAACAAGCTTATCTCGTACATGGAAATTGTCTAGATTCAGCCAATTTCCATTGCCGCAACTCCGCAATGGCCGATACCTAATGTATCGGCTATGGCCGATACCAAATGTATTGGCTATTTGATGAACAAGCTTATCTCGGCAATGGAAATAGGTGAGATTCATCCTATTTCCATTGCAGCAACCAAATGTATCCGCAATTTGATGAACAAGCTTATCTCGGCCATGGAAATTGGTTAGATTCAGCCAATTTCTATTACCGCAACCAAATGTATCGGCTGTTTGATGAACAAGCTTATCCCGGCAATGGAAATAGGTGAGATTCATCCTATTTCCATTGCCGCAACCAAATGTATCGGCTGTTTGATGAACTAGCTTATCCCGGCAATGGAAATAGGTGAGATTCATCCTATTTCCATTGCCGCAACCAAATGTATCGGCTATTTGATGAACAAGTTTATCTCGGCCATGGAAATAGGTTAGATTCATCCTATTTCCATTGCAGCAACCAAATGTATCGGCTATTTGATGAACAAGTTTATCTCGTACATGGAAATAGGTTAGATTCATCCTATTTCCATTGCCGCAACCAAATGTATCGGCTGTTTGATGAACAAGCTTATCTCGGCCATGGAAATAGGTGAGATTCATCCTATTTCCATTGCCGCAACCAAATGTATCGGCTGTTTGATGAACAAGCTTATCCCGGCAATGGAAATAGGTGAGATTCATCCTATTTCCATTGCAGCAACCAAATGTATCTGCAATTTGATGAACAAGTTTATCTCGTACATGGAAATAGGTTAGATTCATCCTATTTCCATTGCCGCAACCAAATGTATCCGCAATTTGATGAACAAGTTTATCTCGTACATGGAAATAGGTTAGATTCATCCTATTTCCATTGCCGCAACCAAATGTATCGGCTGTTTGATGAACAAGCTTATCTCGGCCATGGAAATTGTCTAGATTCAGCCAATTTCCATTGCCGCAACTCTGCAATGGCCGATACCTAATGTATCGGCTGTTTGATGAACAAGCTTATCTCGTACATGGAAATAGGTTAGATTCATCCTATTTCCATTGCCGCAACCAAATGTATCGGCTGTTTGATGAACAAGCTTATCTCGTACATGGAAATAGGTTAGATTCATCCTATTTCCATTGCCGCAACCAAATGTATCGGCTGTTTGATGAACAAGCTTATCCCGGCAATGGAAATAGGTGAGATTCATCCAATTTCCTTTGCCGCAACTCTGCAATGGCCGATACCTAATGTATCGGCTGTTTGATGAACAAGCTTATCTCGGCCATGGAAATTGTCTAGATTCAGCCAATATCCATTGCCGCAACTCTGCAATGGCCGATACCTAATGTATCGGCTATGGCCGATACCAAATGTATTGGCTATTTGATGAACAAGTTTATCTCGTACATGGAAATAGGTTAGATTCATCCTATTTCCATTGCCGCAACCAAATGTATCGGCTGTTTGATGAACAAGCTTATCTCGGCCATGGAAATTGTCTAGATTCAGCCAATTTCCATTGCCGCAACTCTGCAATGGCCGATACCTAATGTATCGGCTATGGCCGATACCAAATGTATTGGCTATTTGATGAACAAGCTTATCTCGGCCATGGAAATAGGTGAGATTCATCCTATTTCCATTGCCGCAACCAAATGTATCGGCTGTTTGATGAACAAGTTTATCTCGGCCAAGGAAATAGGTTTGATTCATCCTATTTCCATTGCAGCAACCAAATGTATCCGCAATTTGATGAACAAGCTTATCCCGGCAATGGAAATAGGTGAGATTCATCCTATTTCCATTGCCGCAACCAAATGTATCGGCTATTTGATGAACAAGCTTATCTCGTACATGGAAATAGGTTAGATTCATCCTATTTCCATTGCCGCAACCAAATGTATCGGATGTTTGATGAACAAGTTTATCTCGTACATGGAAATAGGTTAGATTCATCCTATTTCCATTGCAGCAACCAAATGTATCGGCTGTTTGATGAACAAGCTTATCTCGGCCATGGAAATTGTCTACATTCAGCCAATTTCCATTGCCGCAACTCTGCAATGGCCGATACCAAATGTATCGGCTGTTTGATGAACAAGCTTATCTCGGCCATGGAAATTGTCTAGATTCAGCCAATTTCCATTGCCGCAACTCTGCAATGGCCGATACCTAATGTATCGGCTATGGCCGATACCAAATGTATTGGCTATTTGATGAACAAGCTTATCTCGGCCAAGGAAATAGGTTTGATTCATCCTATTTCCATTGCAGCAACCAAATGTATCCGCAATTTGATGAACAAGCTTATCCCGGCAATGGAAATAGGTGAGATTCATCCTATTTCCATTGCCGCAACCAAATGTATTGGCTATTTGATGAACAAGCTTATCTCGGCCAAGGAAATAGGTTTGATTCATCCTATTTCCATTGCAGCAACCAAATGTATCCGCAATTTGATGAACAAGCTTATCTCGGCCATGGAAATAGGTGAGATTCATCCTATTTCCATTGCCGCAACCAAATGTATCGGCTGTTTGATGAACTAGCTTATCCCGGCAATGGAAATAGGTGAGATTCATCCTATTTCCATTGCCGCAACCAAATGTATCGGCTGTTTGATGAACAAGCTTATCTCGGCCATGGAAATTGTCTACATTCAGCCAATTTCCATTGCCGCAACTCTGCAATGGCCGATACCTAATGTATCGGCTATGGCCGATACCAAATGTATTGGCTATTTGATGAACAAGCTTATCTCGGCCAAGGAAATAGGTTTGATTCATCCAATTTCCATTGCCGCAACTCCGCAATGGCCGATACCTAATGTATCGGCTATTTGATGAACAAGCTTATCTCGGCCATGGAAATTGGTTAGATTCATCCTATTTCCATTGCAGCAACCAAATGTATTGGCTATTTGATGCCCAAGCTTTTTCTCGCCTATGGAAATAGGTGAGATTCATCCTATTTCCATTGCCGCAACCAAATGTATCGGCTATTTGATGAACAAGCTTATCTCGGCAATGGAAATAGGTGAGATTCATCCTATTTCCATTGCCGATACCAAATGTATCGGCTATTTGATGAACAAGCTTATCTCGGCAATGGAAATAGGTTAGTTTCATCCTATTTCCATTGCCGATACCAAAAGTATCGTTTATGTGATGACCAAGCTTATCTCGGCTATGGAAATAGGTTAGTTTCATCCTATTTCCATTGCCGATACCAAAAGTATCGTTTATGTGATGACCAAGCTTATCTCGGCTATGGAAATAGGTTAGTTTCATCCTATTTCCATTGCCGATACCAAAAGTATCGTTTATGTGATGACCAAGCTTATCTCGCCTATGGAAATAGGTTAGATTCATCCTATTTCCATTGCCGATACCAAAAGTATCGTTTATGTGATGACCAAGCTTATCTCGGCTATGGAAATAGGTTAGTTTCATCCTATTTCCATTGCCGATACCAAAAGTATCGCCTATTTGATGAACAAGCTTATCTCGGCCATGGAAATAGGTTAGATTCATCCTATTTCCATTGCCGATACCAAATGTATCGGCTATTTGATGAACAAGCTTATCTCGGCAATGGAAATAGGTGAGATTCATCCTATTTCCATTGACGTAACCAATTTTATCTGTTGTTTTGATGAACTAGCTTGCGGCAATTATTAGAGCAGTTGCGGCAGTCATAGGAACAGTTGCGGCACTCATTAGAACACTGTAACCGGTAATACTACCGAAGCAATTTCCGCAACCAAATGTATCGGCTGTTTGATGAACTAGCTTATCCCGGCAATGGAAATAGGTGAGATTCATCCTATTTCCATTGCCGCAACCAAATGTATTGGCTATTTGATGAACAAGCTTATCTCGGCCATGGAAATAGGTGAGATTCATCCTATTTCCATTGCCGCAACCAAATGTATCCGCTGTTTGATGAACAAGCTTATCTCGGCCATGGAAATTGTCTAGATTCAGCCAATTTCCATTGCCGCAACTCTGCAATGGCCGATACCAAATGTATTGGCTATTTGATGAACAAGCTTATCCCGGCAATGGAAATAGGTGAGATTCATCCTATTTCCATTGCAGCAACCAAATGTATTGGCTATTTGATGAACAAGCTTATCTCGGCAATGGAAATAGGTGAGATTCATCCTATTTCCATTGACGTAACCAATTTTATCTGTTGTTTTGATGAACTAGCTTATCCCGGAAATGGAAATAGGTGAGATTCATCCTATTTCCATTGCCGCAACCAAATGTATTGGCTATTTGATGAACAAGCTTATCCCGGAAATGGAAATAGGTGAGATTCATCCTATTTCCATTGCAGCAACCAAATGTATCTGCTATTTGATGAACAAGCTTATCTCGGCCATGGAAATTGTCTACATTCAGCCAATTTCCATTGCCGCAACTCTGCAATGGCCGATACCAAAAGTATCGGCTGTTTGATGAACAAGCTTATCTCGGCCATGGAAATTGTTTAGATTCATCCTATTTCCATTGCAGCAACCAAATGTATTGGCTATTTGATGAACAAGCTTATCCCGGCAATGGAAATAGGTGAGATTCATCCTATTTCCATTGCCGATACCAAATGTATTGGCTATTTGATGAACAAGCTTATCTCGGCAATGGAAATAGGTTAGATTCATCCTATTTCCATTGCCGATACCAAATGTATCGGCTATTTGATGAACAAGTTTATCTCGGCTATGGAAATAGGTTAGATTCATCCTATTTCCATTGCCGATACCAAATGTATCGGCTATTTGATGAACAAGCTTATCTCGGCCATGGAAATAGGTTAGATTCATCCTATTTCCATTGCCGCAACCAAATGTATCGGCTATTTGATGACCAAGCTTATCTCGGCTATGGAAATAGGTTAGATTCATCCTATTTCCATTGATGCAACCAAATGTATCGGATGTTTTGATGAACTAGCTTGCGGCAATCATTAGAGCAGTTGCGGCAGTCATAGGAACAGTTGCGGCACTCATTAGAACACTGTAACCGGTAACACTACCGAAGCAATTTCAGCAACAAAATGTATCGGCTGTTTGATAAACAAGTTTATCTCGTACATTGAAATAGGTTAGATTCATCATATTTCCATTGCCGCAACCAAATGTATCGGCTGTTTGATGAACAAGTTTATCTCGTACATGGAAATAGGTTAGATTCATCCAATTTCCATTGCCGCAACTCCGCAATGGCCGATACCTAATGTATCGGCTATGGCCGATACCAAATGTATCGGCTGTTTGATGAACAAGCTTATCTCGTACATGGAAATAGGTTAGATTCATCCTATTTCCATTGCCGCAACCAAATGTATCGGCTGTTTGATGAACAAGTTTATCTCGTACATGGAAATAGGTTAGATTCATCCTATTTCCAGTGCCGATACCAAATGTATCGGCTATGGCCGATACCAAAAGTATCGGCTATGGCCGATACCAAAAGTATCGGCTATTTGATGAACAAGCTTATCTCGGCAATGGAAATAGGTTAGATTCATCCTATTTCCATTGCCGCAACCAAATGTATCGGCTATTTGATGAACTAGCTTATCCCGGCAATGGAAATAGGTTAGATTCATCCTATTTCCATTGCAGCAACCAAATGTATCGGCTATTTGATGAACAAGTTTATCCCGGCAATGGAAATAGGTGAGATTCATCCTATTTCCATTGCCGCAACCAAATGTATCGGCTGTTTGATGAACAAGTTTATCTCGTACATGGAAATAGGTTAGATTCATCCTATTTCCATTGCCGCAACCAAATGTATCGGCTGTTTGATGAACAAGCTTATCCCGGCAATGGAAATAGGTGAGATTCATCCTATTTCCATTGCCGCAACCAAATGTATCCGCTATTTGATGAACAAGCTTATCTCGGCCAAGGAAATAGGTTTGATTCATCCTATTTCCATTGCAGCAACCAAATGTATCCGCAATTTGATGAACAAGTTTATCTCGTCCATGGAAATAGGTTAGATTCATCCTATTTCCATTGCCGCAACCAAATGTATTGGCTATTTGATGAACTAGATTATCCCGGCAATGGAAATAGGTGAGATTCATCCTATTTCCATTGCCGCAACCAAATGTATCTGCTATTTGATGAACAAGCTTATCTCGGCCATGGAAATTGTCTAGATTCAGCCAATTTCCATTGCCGCAACTCTGCAATGGCCGATACCTAATGTATCGGCTATGGCCGATACCAAATGTATTGGCTATTTGATGAACAAGCTTATCTCGGCCATGGAAATAGGTTAGATTCATCCTATTTCCATTGCAGCAACCAAATGTATCCGCTATTTGATGAACAAGCTTATCTCGGCCATGGAAATAGGTGAGATTCATCCTATTTCCATTGCCGCAACCAAATGTATTGGCTATTTGATGAACAAGCTTATCCCGGCAATGGAAATAGGTGAGATTCATCCTATTTCCATTGCCGCAACCAAATGTATTGGCTATTTGATGAACTAGCTTATCCCGGCAATGGAAATAGGTGAGATTCATCCTATTTCCATTGCCGATACCAAATGTATTGGCTATTTGATGAACAAGCTTATCTCGGCCAAGGAAATAGGTTTGATTCATCCTATTTCCATTGCAGCAACCAAATGTATCGGCTATTTGATGAACTAGCTTATCCCGGCAATGGAAATAGGTGAGATTCATCCTATTTCCATTGCCGCAACCAAATGTATCGGCTGTTTGATGAACAAGCTTATCTCGTACATGGAAATAGGTTAGATTCATCCTATTTCCATTGCCGCAACCAAATGTATCGGCTATTTGATGAACAAGCTTATCTCGGCCATGGAAATAGGTTAGATTCATCCTATTTCCATTGCAGCAACCAAATGTATCCGCAATTTGATGAACAAGCTTATCTCGTACATGGAAATAGGTTAGATTCATCCTATTTCCATTGCCGCAACCAAATGTATCGGCTGTTTGATGAACAAGTTTATCTCGTACATGGAAATAGGTTAGATTCATCCTATTTCCATTGCCGCAACCAAATGTATTGGCTATTTGATGAACTAGCTTATCCCGGCAATGGAAATAGGTGAGATTCATCCTATTTCCATTGCCGCAACCAAATGTATCGGCTGTTTGATGAACAAGCTTATCTCGGCCATGGAAATTGTCTAGATTCAGCCAATTTCCATTGCCGCAACTCTGCAATGGCCGATACCTAATGTATCGGCTATGGCCGATACCAAATGTATCGGCTATGTGATGAACAAGTTTATCTCGCCAATAGAAATAGGTTAGATTCATTTTATTTCCATTGCCGATACCAAAAGTATCGGCTATTTGATGAACAAGCTTATCTCGGCCATGGAAATAGGTTAGATTCATCCTATTTCCATTGCCGCAACCAAATGTATCGGATGTTTGATGAACAAGCTTATCTCGGCAATGGAAATAGGTTAGATTCATCCTATTTCCATTGCCGCAACCAAATGTATTGGCTATTTGATGTACTAACTTATCTCGGCAATGAAAATAGGCTAGATTAATGCTATTTCCATTGCAGCAACCAAATGTATCCGCAATTTGATGAACAAGCTTATCTCGACAATAGAAATAGGTTAGGTTCATCCTATTTCCATTGCAGCAACCAAATGTATCCGCAATTTGATGAACAAGCTTATCTCGGCAATGGAAATAGGTTAGATTCATCCTATTTCCATTGCCGCAACCAAATGTATCGGATGTTTGATGAACAAGCTTATCTCGGCAATGGAAATAGGTTAGATTCATCCTATTTCCATTGCCGCAACCAAATGTATCGGATGTTTGATGAACAAGTTTATCTCGTACATGGAAATAGGTTAGATTCATCCTATTTCCATTGCCGCAACCAAATGTATCGGCTGTTTGATGAACAAGTTTATCTCGTACATGGAAATAGGTTAGATTCATCCTATTTCCATTGCCGCAACCAAATGTATCGGATGTTTGATGAACAAGTTTATCTCGTACATGGAAATAGGTTAGATTCATCCTATTTCCATGTACGAGATAAACTTGTTCATCAAACATCCGATACATTTGGTTGCGGCAATGGAAATAGGTTAGATTCATCCTATTTCCATTGCCGCAACCAAATGTATCGGATGTTTGATGAACAAGCTTATCTCGGCCATGGAAATAGGTTAGATTCATCCTATTTCCATTGCCGCAACCAAATGTATCCGCAATTTGATGAACAAGCTTATCTCGGCCATGGAAATAGGTTAGATTCATCCTATTTCCATTGCCGCAACCAAATGTATCGGATGTTTGATGAACAAGTTTATCTCGTACATGGAAATAGGTTAGATTCATCCTATTTCCATTGCCGCAACCAAATGTATCGGCTATTTGATGAACAAGCTTATCTCGGCCATGGAAATTGTTTAGATTCAGCCAATTTCCATTGCCGCAACTCTGCAATGGCCGATACCAAATGTATCGGCTGTTTGATGAACAAGCTTATCTCGTACATGGAAATAGGTTAGATTCATCCTATTTCCATTGCCGCAACCAAATGTATCGGCTGTTTGATGAACAAGCTTATCTCGGCAATGGAAATAGGTTAGATTCATCCTATTTCCATTGCCGCAACCAAATGTATCGGATGTTTGATGAACAAGCTTATCTCGTACATGGAAATTGTCTAGATTCAGCCAATTTCCATTGCCGCAACTCTGCAATGGCCGATACCAAATGTATTGGCTATTTGATGAACAAGTTTATCTCGGCAATGGAAATAGGTGAGATTCAGCCAATTTCCATTGCCGCAACTCTGCAATGGCCGATACCTAATGTATCGGCTATGGCCGATACCAAATGTATTGGCTATTTGATGAACAAGCTTATCTCGGCCATGGAAATAGGTGAGATTCATCCTATTTCCATTGCCGCAACCAAATGTATCGGCTATTTGATGAACAAGCTTATCTCGGCCATGGAAATTGTCTAGATTCAGCCAATTTCCATTGCCGCAATTCCGCAATGGCCGATACCAAATGTATTGGCTATTTGATGAACAAGCTTATCTCGGCCATGGAAATAGGTTAGATTCATCCTATTTCCATTGCAGCAACCAAATGTATCCGCAATTTGATGAACAAGCTTATCTCGGCCATGGAAATAGGTTAGATTCATCCTATTTCCATTGCCGCAACCAAATGTATCGGCTGTTTGATGAACAAGCTTATCCCGGCAATGGAAATAGGTGAGATTCATCCTATTTCCATTGCCGCAACCAAATGTATTGGCTATTTGATGAACTAGATTATCCCGGCAATGGAAATAGGTGAGATTCATCCTATTTCCATTGCCGATACCAAATGTATTGGCTATTTGATGAACAAGCTTATCTCGGCCAAGGAAATAGGTTTGATTCATCCTATTTCCATTGCAGCAACCAAATGTATCCGCAATTTGATGAACTAGCTTATCCCGGCAATGGAAATAGGTGAGATTCATCCTATTTCCATTGCCGCAACCAAATGTATTGGCTATTTGATGAACTAGCTTATCCCGGCAATGGAAATAGGTGAGATTCATCCTATTTCCATTGCCGCAACCAAATGTATTGGCTATTTGATGAACAAGTTTATCTCGGCCAAGGAAATAGGTGAGATTCATCCTATTTCCATTGCCGCAACCAAATGTATCCGCAATTTGATGAACAAGCTTATCCCGGCAATGGAAATAGGTGAGATTCATCCTATTTCCATTGCCGCAACCAAATGTATCCGCTATTTGATGAACAAGCTTATCTCGGCCAAGGAAATAGGTTTGATTCATCCTATTTCCATTGCAGCAACCAAATGTATCCGCAATTTGATGAACAAGCTTATCTCGGCCAAGGAAATAGGTTTGATTCATCCTATTTCCATTGCAGCAACCAAATGTATTGGCTATTTGATGAACTAGCTTATCCCGGCAATGGAAATAGGTGAGATTCATCCTATTTCCATTGCCGCAACCAAATGTATCGGCTGTTTGATGAACTAGCTTATCCCGGCAATGGAAATAGGTTAGATTCATCCTATTTCCATTGCCGCAACCAAATGTATCGGCTATTTGATGAACAAGTTTATCTCGGCCATGGAAATAGGTTAGATTCATCCTATTTCCATTGCAGCAACCAAATGTATCCGCAATTTGATGAACAAGTTTATCTCGTACATGGAAATAGGTTAGATTCATCCTATTTCCATTGCCGCAACCAAATGTATCGGATGTTTGATGAACAAGTTTATCTCGTACATGGAAATAGGTTAGATTCATCCTATTTCCATTGCCGCAACTCTGCAATGGCCGATACCTAATGTATTGGCTATTTGATGAACTAGATTATCCCGGCAATGGAAATAGGTGAGATTCATCCTATTTCCATTGCCGCAACCAAATGTATCGGCTGTTTGATGAACAAGCTTATCCCGGCAATGGAAATAGGTGAAATTCATCCTATTTCTATTGCCGCAACCAAATGTATCGGCTGTTTGATGAACAAGCTTATCCCGGCAATGGAAATAGGTGAAATTCATCCTATTTCTATTGCCGCAACCAAATGTATCGGCTGTTTGATGAACAAGCTTATCCCGGCAATGGAAATAGATGAGATTCATCCTATTTCCATTGCCGATACCAAATGTATTGGCTATTTGATGAACAAGCTTATCTCGGCCATGGAAATAGGTTAGATTCATCCTATTTCCATTGCCGCAACCAAATGTATCGGCTATTTGATGAACAAGTTTATCTCGGCCATGGAAATAGGTTAGATTCATCCTATTTCCATTGCCGCAACCAAATGTATCGGCTGTTTGATGAACAAGCTTATCTCTTGGAGGACGTTTCTAATCAACGTACTCGGATTACTTTCTGAATTAAATTGGAGGACGTTTCTAATCAACGTACTCGGATTACTTTCTGAATTAAATTGGAGGACGTTTCTAATCAACGTACTCGGATTACTTTCTGAATTAAATTGGAGGACGTTTCTAATCAACGTACTAGGATTACTTTCTGAATTAAATTGGAGGACGTTTCTAATCAGAGTACTAGGATTACTTTCTGAATTAAATTGGAGGACGTTTCTAATCAACGTACTCGGATTACTTTCTGAATTAAATTGGAGGACGTTTCTAATCAACGTACTCGGATTACTCTTTGAATTAAATTGGAGGACGTTTCTAATCAACGTACTAGGATTACTTTCTGAATTAAATTGGAGGACGTTCTTAATCAGAGTACTCGGATTACTTTCTGAATTAAATTGGAGGACGTTTCTAATCAACGTACTCGGATTACTTTCTGAATTAAATTGGAGGACGTTTCTAATCAACGTACTCGGATTACTTTCTGAATTAAATTGGAGGACGTTTCTAATCAACGTACTCGGATTACTCTCTGAATTAAATTGGAGGACGTTTCTAATCAGAGCAATCGGTCACAAACTGTGAACCAATATTTTTATTCACATCCCACTATCATAACTACAAACTATGATAACCCACAAACTGTGAACCAATATTTTTATTCACATCCCACTATCATAACTACAAACTATGATATCCCACAAACTGTGAACCAATATTTTTATTCACATCCCACTATCATAACTACAAACTATGATAACCCACAAACTGTGAACCAATATTTCCATTCACATCCCACTACCATAACTACAAACTATGATAACCCACAAACTGTGAACCAATATTTCCATTCACATCCCACTACCATAACTACAAACTATGATAACCCACAAACTGTGAACCAATATTTCCATTCACATCCCACTACCATAACTACAAACTATGATATCCCACAAACTGTGAACCAATATTTCCATTCACATCCCACTACCATAACTACAAACTATGATAACCCACAAATTGTGAACCAATATTTTTATTCACATCCCACTATCATAACTACAAACTATGATATCCCACAAACTGTGAACCAATATTTTTATTCACATCCCACTATCATAACTACAAACTATGATAACCCACAAACTGTGAACCAATATTTCCATTCACATCCCACTACCATAACTACAAACTATGATAACCCACAAACTGTGAACCAATATTTCCATTCACATCCCACTACCATAACTACAAACTATGATAACCCACAAACTGTGAACCAATATTTCCATTCACATCCCACTACCATAACTACAAACTATGATAACCCACAAACTGTGAACCAATATTTCCATTCACATCCCACTACCATAACTACAAACTATGATAACCCACAAACTGTGAACCAATATTTCCATTCACATCCCACTACCATAACTACAAACTATGATAACCCACAAACTGTGAACCAATATTTCCATTCACATCCCACTACCATAACTACAAACTATGATAACCCACAAACTGTGAACCAATATTTCCATTCACATCCCACTATCATAACTACAAACTATGATAACCCACAAACTGTGAACCAATATTTTTATTCACATCCCACTATCATAACTACAAACTATGATAACCCACAAATTGTGAACCAATATTTTTATTCACATCCCACTATCATAACTACAAACTATGATATCCCACAAACTGTGAACCAATATTTTTATTCACATCCCACTATCATAACTACAAACTATGATAACCCACAAACTGTGAACCAATATTTTTATTCACATCCCACTATCATAACTACAAACTATGATAACCCACAAACTGTGAACCAATATTTTTATTCACATCCCACTATCATAACTACAAACTATGATAACCCACAAATTGTGAACCAATATTTTTATTCACATCCCACTATCATAACTACAAACTATGATATCCCACAAACTTTGCACGAATATATTTTGAGCATTTCCTGTTCCGCAATTTGATTAGAACTCTTCAAGATTATCAAAACTTAACCTTTATGAACCAAAGTCTTTTATTTACAAACATTCCTAAAAAATTAAATTAATTTTAAAAATAATTTTTTAAAGTAACCAATAAAATTTCGAATAAATTTACAATCTAAAAACTCTTTGAAATAGTCTTGCATAGACATTTACATCTCTAATTAACCTTGCAGCAGGATTTTCCCTGTCTCTACGGCCGTGATTTGACCAATAACGTAGTCGATTTCTTTTGATCAGTTCATATTGCACTTCAACAAAATTATTTTCATCAAAAAATCTCTTAAACAACGATCCATGATGTTTCAAAGTTAAAAGCTGATCTTTAAACCTACCAATACTTTCGCTTTCAATATAAAGATGAACATTTTCATTTTCAACCAACATTCTTGTTCTATTTAGATGGGCATTGCGCATGCGCATTAATAAATCAGCGTATGATTTAAAACTGCTAGGTGAGCTATTGCATCTGATGATGGACTTTTTAAGCTCTTCATCAATCAACAAATTGAAATAGGACTCAAAACAGTTTTTGGTATCCTACAAAAAAAATCTTAAAACATTGAATTATATTTTTAAAAAATTACTTACAGAATTTGAAAACGAATCCAAGATGAACGCAAAAATTGAACAAACCGATTGAATCACTTCAAGCTCTTGTTCATGTTCGTGTATCAATCTTTGTAACACTATAATTTGCTGTTCAATTTTATCCTCAGGGTCTTGAAAAGTAGACGATGAACCCGAATCTATAATTTCCAATTTATCATCCGAAAACTCAATTTTCATCAACATGTGAGCTTCCCAGGGGCATTGACATTTTTTGCATCTTAATGAATTAATATCAATTATGGAATATTGTTTCAGGATTTCATCATCTGTTTAAAGCAAAAAAAGTAAGGATTAGTTTTAAATTTAAATTTAATTTTTTTTAAATATAAAATTTTACTTACAAATGATATTAGCATTCGCATTGTCAAGCTTTAGCCAACAATTTTCCTGACATTTAGTCTTATAATTAACCTTCATTTGACTTCCGTGAACTTGAATCACTTCAGTGCATTGTTCAGAAGTACAAACCAAAATGGGCTTGTCTGACATCTTAAACTGCAGTTCTTCAACTTCAATTTGAAACGATTGGGCTAAAGTTTCTTTTGGTTCAACTGAGTTCTGTAGACGAGCTCGTTCAGATTTGAATGATTCAAGATTTTTCACAATGTTCAACTGAAGACGGATCATAAGTTCGGCACTTTCGTATGCTAATTTGTGTGCTTCTTGGTATAGGGTTAGAAGATTGATATTTTTAGGTTCCAATTTCGAGATATAATTCATCATTCTACGTGTTTCTTTTGCTGAGAAGGACCAACTTTGCTCAAACGATCTGATCAACTGTTCCCTAAAATTTAAACTAAATGTACAACCTTGCTGTTTCGCAATCGCAAACCGTAAAGCTTCATTGTCAATGAAGAAACAATTCTCTAAATTCAATTCAAATGCACAATCGTTTTGTTGTATTAATAGATTTTTCAGTGATTGAAATGCCTCCCCAGGTCCATAGAAACTGGCACGACTGAAAGTGAAACAGAAAATCAGGTTCTCAAACGAATTGAGGTGCAGATGGTTTAAAAGTTGCTTAAGATACTTTTGATAAGTAGAATCCATTTGAAAATTTGTTGATTTTAGGGGCCATACTTTAATATCGATATTAATTTTGGGGAGAGGGGTCGTCAAAGGCCTGATCACTCTATGATAACGAAAATTTGGAGGGGTAAAAAAATGTAGACTTATCAGTTAATTCTCAAATCTCATATCTAAATTGTCTAAATTGCCATGCTAATTGCAAACTTGTCCCAGGTCAAAATATTACGCATTGAATTATTAAATTTGTCTAGAGCCTATAAATCAGCAATGTTTCTAGATAAGATCAAGTTTTGGCGGAGGGGGTGGTCACGTCTTGATAACGGTTTGATAATTTGGGTGGTAGGGGTGTCAAAAATCCGGAATTTTTTATATCGATATTAAAGTATGGCCCCATATTAGAAAACAAACTGCATTCACTGATTTTTTGCATTTTTTAAATATTTCTTCTATTTCTTGATTCGGTTTATCTAATTCAAGGCTTGGTGTGTCAAACAGCGTTACATTGTTGTTGTTTTCAAATTGAAATTCATAATTTTGATAGGGTTCATTTAAAGTATCGGCTTCCATATGATGAACCTCAAAAAGTTCTCCGTTTGGGTTTAAACTCACAAATTTTAAAGGTTTCAATTTGACCAAATTATCACTCTCAAGTGCACTTTGGAAGGAGTGAAATTTTAAATAGTTTGCAAATCCATTTATGGTTGTCGATTTTCCCGAACCGACTTCTCCTAAAAGTAGAATTTTACAAGATTTTTCAATTTGCGGTTCGTTTAAATTTTCAATTGTAATATTATTTTGGGTATCATCATTGGAATCATCACATTGGTCGATTAAAAGGTCGCTTTCATTAAAAGAATTTTTCAATTGCAAATTGTTTGAATCATTCTCATTCACGTATTCAAGCTCAACATTTTCAGTTTTAAAATTTGAATCCAATTTAGTAGTTTGATTTTCATCACTCTCTTTGAGAGAATTGGTAGTTGTAATAACATTTTCTGGTTTTGGAAGCAAAATTTCCTTTCTATAAATATATCTGTATGTGATTACAAAATTTTGATTATTTTTCAACGCATTAAAATGCACATTTACATTACGTTTTACGTTTTTTCAAAATCTCGGATTTCTCCTTCTTCTGACCACCAAATTGCATGTACAATTTGTAGAAAACGATTGTCAAAATTGTGATTAAAAACATTTTGAACAAAGTTGTCCACATTTTGTTTGTAGATTTTGTTGTTTATTTTTGAATTATCAAAATTAATTGAATGATATTCAATTGTATTGCATTTCAATTGCATCAAGAAAAGTACCAACGTTTACGCACTTGTTTTGCAGCTTTTCAGTCATACTCATAAGAAGTGTAAGTGTATACGTTAAGTCCGATGTGCACTGTACTGATAAGACTTGTGTGCAGGGAATGTTTATTTCCCTCAAAGATGACTTGTTTACTCGCATCGTTAGTCTGAATCACTTTTTTTTCTTGTGAAGCAATTGCACATTTGTGATTATACTATTCCGGTGAAGTGAGAGGCAATTCAATGGTATGAAATACTGTATAGAGTCCTCCTGTGCAGCACTTTGCACTTGTACATTACATGTACATTACATGTACATTAGTCTGCCAAAAACAAATTGTGTGATTAGATAACATTTGTATTTAGTGTCACTTTTATCGGTGGCGGTGGTTATAATATTTAATATCTGTGTTCAATGTTGCTCAACTTGTCTTGACTTAAGTGTGCCAAAATTTCTTTCTCAAAAAATATTTGTATTCAAGAATTTCCCAAATTGTCACAAAAATGTTTTCCGATTTGACAACATTTTTGGATTATTTCATTTTGACTTTAATTGCCGCATTAACCGTACTGCTGTACTACACTTTCCAAGCTAATTTGAAGAAAAGAAAGAAAGCACAAAAAGCAGAGGTAGAGGAAGAAAAAAATCGGAAAAATGAAGAAATGAACGCAAAATTCAGTGAAGAGGAAGAACAAATTCATCATCGAAGCATCACTAATCGTGGGTGAGTTTAAATGATTTTAGAAATATTCCTTTTATTGGGAATTTCTAAAATTGTAAATTCTTTTAGAGTATGCTATATTCTAGAGGTAAGGGATTTTGAAAAATCCTGGATCTTTATATTATTATTATCCTATCCCTGAGGGTAGGGCCAGAAGGGTAGTGTCAGAGTTAGGTTAGGTTACTGTTGTCAGAAGTTGAGTTAGGTTAGGTTACTGTTGTCCTAAAAATCCTAGATCTTTATTTTATTCTTATCATATCCCGGATGGTAGGGTCAGAAGGTTAGTGTCAGAAAGGTAGAGTAAGAAGGATAAGGTCAAAAGTAAACTAACCACAACTATCATTCCTATTTTCCATTAAGGCTCACCATGGTGAAAGAAACTCTAAAATGCCAACCAATCTCACCAACTGACCTTGCAATTGAAGTGACCGACACTACACCGTTGAGTGACCTTCAAAATGAACAACCAGCCCTGAACGAGTACAACATTTTACTGTTGGGCGAAACGGGCGCAGGCAAATCGACCACCATCAACGCCTTTGCCAACTATCTGCGATATGACCAGTTTGAGGACGCAATCGATGGTGACTTTATTCAGTTGATTCCGTCGAGATTTACACTGCCGAATCCACAGACGGGCAAGCCACTGGTGATTCGATATGGACAGGACGAGAATGAGTGTCATCGAAGGGGCGAATCGAGCACTCAAGCACCGCTAGGTCACATCTTTCAGTTTGATGACAAACTCATTCGGATCATTGACACGCCAGGCATGGGCGACACTCGAGGAGCAGATGTGGATCAGCAGAATTTTGAACAAATTTTAGGTTTTCTCAATTTGCACAAAAATCTACACGGCATTTGTATTTTGCTCAAAGCGAACGAGACCCGCAAGACTACCTCCTTTCGTTATTGTCTCAATGAACTGCTCACTCATTTGCACAAAAGTGCCTGTCACAACATTGTGTTCTGCTTTACCTTTAGTCGAAATTCATTCTACGGTCCAGGGGAGGGTTACGACACGTTGAGTGCTTTTCTGGACGATGAACTGCGAGATGTGGGACTCAAACTACGACCGGACAATTGTTTCTACATTGATAATGAAGCGTTTCGATTTTTAGTAGCTAAAAAACAGGAATATCCTTTCAAGGAAAATCAGGAGACATCGTACCGAGAAAGTTGGAACATCTCAGTGGCCCAAACTGCCCTCATGATGGAACACATTCTTCAGTTGCGGCCCCACAATCTACAACACACCCTATCACTGAACAATGCACGCAAACTGATCTTGGAACTAGCGGAACCGATGGTCCGATTGCAAAGTAAGATTAATACAAATATCGAAGCATTAAAAGCAGAAGAGATTCGATTGAAAAGTTCAACGCAAAATAAAGAAGAACTGGCTCGATCACTGTTCATTCAAGTGGACGACCTGGAGTCGAGTCCACTGGACCAGCCGACCACCGTATGTACTGCAGAGAAGTGTATCGATGTGATTCAGTTTCAGGGCCAACAGAAGATCAACTACAAAACTAAATGTCATGTCAACTGTAGACTCACAGGAGTGGAGACTAATCGTGTTGGTAAGTAAGGAAATCTAATTTCGAAAATGGAGGAATTCATAAATCACATTATCATTAGTAGGTTTAATGAAGTAGGAAAACCCTTAACAGTTATCTAAAGGTCAAAAGGGTAAGGTTCAGAAATGCAAGGTTAGAGTTAAAATGTTTTAAGGCTTCAAAAATCAATTTGCAAGGTCAAGGTCAGGTAGGTACAGTCGAAGTTGGATATTGCCAAATTCTAGAGTATGGTAGGGTCATGACAGGATAAAAGTGGGTTAGTGTCAGTAGTGTCAGAAGGGTAGGATCAGGGCAAGGTCGAAGTTGGGTAAGGTCAAGAGGACAAGATCAAAAGGGTAGAATCAAGATAAAGTCGAAGTTGAGTAAGGTCAGAAGAGTAAGGTCAGAAGGGTAAGGTCAAGGGTATGGTAAATCCATGACAGGATAGAAGTGTGTTAGTGTCAGTATTATCAAAAGGGTAGGATCAAAG
This sequence comes from Rhizoglyphus robini, assembly GCA_023373905.1. Classification (NCBI taxonomy): domain Eukaryota; kingdom Metazoa; phylum Arthropoda; class Arachnida; order Sarcoptiformes; family Acaridae; genus Rhizoglyphus; species Rhizoglyphus robini. The sequence goes on along the minus strand of JAKIJQ010000040.1, from coordinate 389,699 downwards.
TATGGTAGGGTCATGACAGGAGAGAATTAGGGCAACGTCAAAATAAGATTATTTTGGTTACCCAAGTTTGTCTTCAAATTCAAAATTTCTTTTCCTACGTGTTTGGTTAGGATTGAATTAAATCATAGTAGGGCCAGAAGGGTCCAGATAAAAATCATGACATTATCATACTTTAAGGTCGATAGGGTTTGACAATCAAATAGTTCGCAAAAGCTCACTTCTACCTATTATTTGCAGGACATCCAATTTTGCAACGTTGTGCCGCAATGAATGGTAACTTGAACTGTCAAGAGGAGCAGTGTAAATGTCCCTGGCAATTTCACATGCATCTTCGTTGTGAATTCAACATTGTCAAGCGCACAATTGTGGATCAGAACAAACAGAAAGAGATCAACAATGCACAGGATGCGATCGATGCAATCAATGATGCACTCAAGACTATGGAACTAATGGTCACGGAGTACAAAGCCGAAATGAAGGTCATTGAAGATGTGAGTTCAAAGTTTGCTTACATTTTGATATCACATTCAAATACGGTAACTTTTATTCTGGTAAATTATGTGATTTATTAAGCGACATTCTTGCAGCCTTACAATCGCTTCCTGGAACCGTATCTAAACCTGCTGATTGACGAAGAAAAGAAAAAGTTCAATGCCGTGCCGAACTATTCACGAACAACGTACGACTCATTGATTGCAATGCGTGACACTCACCAGGAGAATGTTCGCATTCTCACGGAAGCAATTCGTAATAAAACACACGACAGTGTCTCGATTGAAGACATTGGCACTTTCCGGAAGCAGTTATTTCAGTTGAAACATTGTGGGAGGCAGTTTTGTCAGATGACCAATGCGGTTCAGGTGGTACGAGAACAGGAATTGGTACAGCATGATCGAAATACCTTTCAGCAACAGCAGTCTCAACAATCTCAACAACAATCTCAACAACAAACCCTAACCCTGACTGTCACTGGCAGTGACGGAAAGACTAAAAGTTTTTTTAAACTCATTTTGCAATTGGTTCACAAGCTCAGGAAAATGCAATATGACTATCACGAAATTAGCCAATAATCAATTATCAACTACTAAATCGTCACTACAAATATTTGAATTAAACATGCACCTTATACATAGTCAATTAATTGGAATCTTTCATAAAAATAAAGGTTTAATAACGGTAAAAATAAAAGATCAAAATTTAGTCATAGAATCTATTCCACTATTCAAATAATTACAGTACAAACACACAATTCGGTTTCATAATCAATTTTATTGCAAAAAAATACAAAAGTGAAAATTTACTTCGAATAACCCTTTCCGTATTATCAAGCTTCTCTAGCTTCTAGGACTTGTCTAGTCTTGCCTCCATAAACATTCCATTTTTCTGGGAAGCCAAAGGAGACAGAAAAGTCCTAGAAGCGAGAGAGAGGCTAGATAATATAGAATGTTCATGTTCAGAATGTTCAGTGAGAGAGCTGCAGGAACAGCAAACAAAGACGAAACCTAATGCACGAGGAGCTCGAGAAGCTAGTGAAACACGATATCATATTGCACAGAAGAGTTAGATTGCGTAAAACATTAATTGAGTGCACACAAGTACAATTGACGAGTGCAATCGAAATATCAAGTGAAGTGAGTGAATCACCTTTTAGTGAATGTTCTCGAATGTTTACGCAACCACCACGATGATTCATATACGACTATGTTTTATACTAACAATTTTGCTTTAGTAAAATTTTTGTTGAAAGTTTTGTCTCAAATCTTGTTTCCTTCTTCAATCGTGCCGAATCAAAGAGTTTGAAGTGGATGATGAACAAATTTTAATCTTTTAAATTGATAATAATTTAGGCAGACTAACTTAAGTGTAGGTAAGTATGAATGATCGCGAAATAGAATTAAATTTATAGTCCCCTCAGTCGAGAAGAATTACCTTGTTTACCGAGGATCTTATCTACTTAACTTGACAACTATAACCCAATTTATCTTTTCAACCAATCAAAAGAGGCATCATTCTAACCACCAAAAAAATTTCTTTATTATTCACAATCATTAATTCATCATTCATCACAAATGTAAAATGTTTTATTTCATAAAAATCTCAATAAATATAATATCAAAAATCTTTCTCCAATTTCACCCAATTTTCTTGAGAATCGTTCGAATCTTATCTCTCGCCACTTTCGCGTCGCCAATCACCAGCCAATCTGTTTCCTGTAGCAATGAAATAGCTTCCATCAGTCCACCACCTCCTCCTTCTTCACCATCTTCTTCCGATTCATCATCTCCAGCATCATCAATCGAGAGCAGTGCAGTGTACAGCTCGGTGGCAGTGTACGACCGAACACGTGGCAGCTTATGACCGAGCAGTACATACAGGAAGCGAAGTGAATTCAATAGATTCGATGTAGTACCATTTCCGGAAGTAGTGTCATCACCACCACCATCATCAACAACAGAAGGAACCAACGGAACGAGCGTACAAAAGACATCACACGCATGTAGATACTTTTTGGGATTGAGACTGCCCTGACAGACATTCCACGACAGTTCGGCCACTTCCCTCTGGAACTGCCTCCTGGTGGGCACTTGAAGGAGCAACTGATTCGCCGCAATCAAACATGGAATACTTAGCCTCGAATCCAACTTGCCTCGATCCGAGAAAAACTTGAGAAAAGAGTTCAAAATCTTATCACGCTCAACACTATCAAGCTCCCTCAAAAAGTTGATCACCAACTTTGTGAATGGCTCCTCGAGTCGATCCGCCAGCACACACACAAGTCCAGGCCAGAGGTCATAGGTGAGCGGATCATAGGTCAGCAGCCGAATCAATAGTTTGTATTGATTTTCATCTTCCTCTTGAAGATCGCCAAATTTCCTCAAATCTTCAAGACACACTTCCGGAAGTACTTCCAACAGTTTGTCGCGACATTTAGTAGACAATTCGGCAAGTTTTCCCAATGCCAAATTGAAGCTCTTGTTCCGGTGGTAAATGGCTTCCGAGATCACCAACTGCAGAATGCGAAGAATCTTTCCGGAATCTAGATTTGCGATAAAGTTTCCGGTTTGAGAAAGCTGCCGGGAATTGCCATTTTCTGGAAAAATAATAACTTTCGGAAAGATTGCTTCAATTGCAGCAATTCGTACAAACAGGCCCACATCGCCCTTGTTGGTAATCGTGTGATCGTCCAGACAGCGAGTCAACAGCTGGAAAATTTCCTCCTCTTCCTTCTGATCAAACATCAGCTTCCGATCGAGAAACTTTCCAGAAGCATAATCAGCCACACACACCAGAGCCTTAATAGCATCCGCAACTGTCTCAGATCTTCTCAGAACATTTCCAAAAACTTTTCCAATGAATTCACATAGAGCGGTGATAAATTGCGGTAAACTTTCTCGAAGCACTTCGGGTTCCATCAGTAGAAGCGACTTGCACACCGTCGAAATTGGATAATACTGTTCGTGACGATGGAGAATGATCAATAGTTCGGTGAGGAAATGTTTCCTGGAATTTTGTTCTACTTCCAGGTGAGAATCTTTCTGAGAAATAACTTCCGTGTGGGAATCTTCCTGAAGAATCACTTCCGAATGGGAAACTTCCAGAAAGCTCACAAAAGATACTATCGCGGGAATAGCTTGAGTTTGCACAAAATCCGTTTCACAAGTTTGAATCGTATTGAGCAGTAGTTGGCGCCACGAACCGAGAAAATCCTGATTTCCGGAAAGTTTCTGTGTAAGGCAGTACTGATCAATGAGCAGAAGACAGGCTTCACGCATAAAGTCGCCACCAATGCCCGCAAACAAATTCCTTGTACTCAACCGTTGAACGAGTGATACAATTTTCAGTTTCAAGTTGGGAGAAAGTTCCCGCAAACTAGAGTCGCAACCAATCAAGTGCGCAAGCGCAAGAATTGCACCATGACGACCATTCAAGTCCGGTCCTAGGCTCTTCTCGAGTAGTGTGTCCAAATATTCAGTACCGGCAAAAGGAATCTTCTCGGAAATCTTCCCAATAGCTTCCGCAGCCAATCTCCTTATCACCGGATCCCAGTGACCCGACTTGTCGGTACACAGATGACGTATAATCGTGGGCTGGAACACTTGGTACTCAGTAGCGAAATGCACACCCAAGTCAAGGAAAGTATGCTCCACAAGGGACAATTCATGGAATTCGGTTCGACCAATCACTTCGATCCAGTGAGGAAACCGCTGGGTCCTTCCGGAAAGTTCCTGGATCACGGCCGAGGCAGCCCGACGGCAATTGAGTTGACGATCAAAACAGGCGGTAGACACGAGTAAAGGAGCGAGACGGTCCACAAATTGACCAATCAGTCGGGCGTCATAGGCACGGGCCATTGACCAACAAATGTAGGCTGCGGAATCGCGGACATAGGTCCCGAGGGAAAAGGATCCTAGGGTAACAAACAAATTAGGGTCAAAAAAGTCCTTTCATAAACAACGTTACCAACCTTTAATATGTTCGTAAAACAATGCCCCTTCAACCACATCCACCACCTTGGGCATAAAGTCGATCCTCACATAACCCCGTCGGACAAACTCGGCCAAGGCCAAACACGCCCCGTGCCAGGCCAAGTCATCCTGAGTCGGTGAACACAATTCCTCCGTGATGTGCGTGAGAATGTCCTCGGAGAATCGATAAGGCAATCGGGAACAGATCGATGCGAGATACTTGGCCACCGAGAAGCGGACAACCGATGAGCCGTGATTGATGTTCCCAAGGACAGTCTGGATAAGATCCTCAAAGTAGGGCGGAAGATCATCGCTCAGGTACTCATCTTCACCATCTGAAGCTTCAGGATCTTCGGGATCATCGAAACTTTGGCCGTCGTGTTTGATTTCCTTCAGATTTGGATGTTTCGGATTCGAATCTGTTGGCCGATCGATAACCCGCTTACCGCAATTGTACCTCCATTTGAGTAGCCGCGGCCGAATTCTGGTCAGTGCCGAACGGCCGAGTATTTTGATGATCAACTTGGTGAGCAGCTCGTGTTCCGACTCGACCATCGGCAGGACAGTGTCCACAATCTGGTCAACGTGCGGCTGCAGTACGGCCCGATCGACATTCTTTAACAGTGTGGCCAGTGACCGGAGATGGCATACCTTATCGTTGATACTACTGTCCTCGGTTGAGTTCTTCAACTCTTGAAGCAACAGACAAATGAACCGTTCGAGTCGGGAGGAGGTTCGTACAATGTCGGGTCGAGAGTAGAAGGTACCGGCCAGGAGATGGACAACCGGCAGTAGGGAGTAGGTCTTTACGGTGGTCTTGATGATCACATCGATTCGATGTTCGAGTGTTTCGGTTCTGGTCAGTTCGGGTCCTTGAAATTGAACATCGAAACGGGAGAGGTCAAAGGGGGTACGAACGGCTGATGATAGCCAAAGTATGAGAAGGTAAAGAGATGACCAGGAATCGGTTGAATCCGAGGTTCCCGAAGTTGAAGTTCCCGAAGTTGAAGCTCCTGAAGTTGAATCTCCTGAACCTCCCGAAGCACCCTCACTTCCATCAATTCCCGAACTCTTCATATTCCTCTCCAACCACCCGACCACCCGAGTCAGCCACTGCACCTCCGTTGGCCAGTATCTGGCCACCCGTTTCGCCGATATACACAGTGTCATATTACGTAGAAAATCCATGATCATATCAAACACAACAATATGATCCACATCCTCGAGTTCTTCGGCTTCAAGCGCGGCCAGTGCAATGGACATGAATTCGGGTACAAATAGTAGCACCAGCCGCCACTCTTCCTTCCATTTGATGAATATCTTGTAGACCTTCTCCTGTAGGGCCTCACGTTGGGAAGTTAGTTCGGTGATTGTGACCACCGAGCTTCCAGGACTGGTCTTGAAGTCACGTAGAGTGGTAATATGGCCGAGACATGTCCGCAAATCGGCGAGAAGATCTTCTTTATCTGAAGAAGAACAAACAGGAAAATTAAGTTCGGGAACCTCGAAATACGAATACGAACCTCGAAACAAATCCAAATTGTATTGCACAACCATTTTGATGATAATCTTTATCTTCTGAAATTAACGATTAACCACGAATGCTTCAAGAAAAGGCACTTTAGAAGATAATTCCTGAATTAAGAAGTAGAAGAAATAAGGCATGTGTCCACAACTAAACACAACCGACACAATACAAACAATAAACAGTGGCGTTTTTAGTTATTGAACAAAATTCGGGGTAGCACGCCCCACCTGTAATTTATGCTTTTTATTGAATTCTAGTAATAACGTAATTTGTGTATTACTCATAAATGGGTTGTGCCGCCCATAGGTGCAATTTTCTGAATACGTTGGTTAGTTTGACAGAAATAACATAACAACACGTGAAGGCTTGGTTTCTGGCTGCTGCTGTAAATATGAGAAAATGTAAACAAAATCTATTTTTTTGGATTCTCGGGGTCCTCGAAATTCGGGAACTTCGGCTTCAAGGACATGATTTTTTTTGGATGATGATGGTGATGATGGTTGTGGTCATGATTATGAACTTCAACATAAAGATAATAATGCCCTGATGGGTTGAAGTTCGGGACCCTCGTACTTTTACGATCATGTTTTTTTTCTCGAAGTAAATTCGGGAACTTGATGAAAGAGTGGTAAGTTCGGTAGATTATCTTCTTCTTTTTACGAATATTTATGATTTTTATTTGTAATAGATTATATATTTATTTAATATTTTGTATATTTATTATTTTTGTAATTATAATATATACAAAAATATTTATACGATGACAAGTTCAAGGTTCGGGGAAGTGGTCAGTCCTGATGACTTCGAAGTTCCCGAACAACGTTCCATCAAAATGTACCGAACTTGAAACACTTTCCTCAACCTGTCAGCACCTTTTGAGTACATTTTACGATCCTTTTTACGATCATCAACGAACTACTATTTGTATATTTGAACTTGAGAAGAACGGGACTTTTTCAAGGACACACTGTCCACACTGTGTCCACTGGCCGCCCGAACGTCATTTGCCTATTGTTGTCCCGTAAAAAACTCGTTCTTCAGGACAGAAAAGAGAGAAAATATACGTCTTTTCGGGGAAAATCACTACTCTTTTAAAGATAATTATCTTTTACCCATTGTATTGTGTCCCGCATCGATGAAATAGTTGATTATTTTGTCCAACTGTGACATAGTAACGATCATTATCTGTCATCAAAGTCAGTGGCGCCCTGTTGATGGCGGTGGCGCCTTCGTTCTCTTGAAGCAACTAAAGTTCAAGTTACCTCGATCACTTACTACTTCTCTCTCACTCACTTTCTTTGTCACATCGAACCTCGAACTGTTCAGTCGTGTCCTCTGTCCTTCTGAAGATCGTTTTTTCACCTCGAAATTACATCGAAAAGTTACCTCGAAGTCGGCCAGGACTGGTCAGTTACCAGGATACCTTTCGGTAAGTACCCGATCCTTATTTTCTGGGATACTAGATGGCGCGGTACCCTCTTCTATTTATTTATTTACGAAATATGATCATCATCATCAGCTGATGTTGATGTCTTGAGTAGTGGTTATGGTTATGTCTTCGGTATCTGAAGATATTTCTCTTGAAGCCAGTTCTTTAGCCATTCCCGTGAAATTACCTCTAAATTACCATGAACTTTAGATTATTGTTATTACCTTTTACTTCGAGGATAACTTTTTCTCCTTCTTCGGGTACAACCTCGAATATCTTCAGGAAATCTTTTTATTCATATCATGATCAACTTTTATCTCGATGTTTATCTTGTAAGTCTTGATGGTGATTATCTTCTTTTTCTGTACCGTTCGGGAACTTCGAAAGGATCATCATCATTTTGTTATGATCTTGTTGATCTCGATCTCGAAAGTCCCGTGACGGGATGTTATGTCCGGGGAACTATCTTCCGGGTTGTCCTCACGGGATGTCCTCAGGACATGGCCTGGAGCATATGAACTTTAAGTTCGATTTTCATTTTGTTACCTCGTGATATTTTGATTTTCTTGAAGATCCCATTTATCCTCCTCCTCCCGAACTGTTTGTCGTTGTATATGACGTCACGTGATGATGTTACGCAACAACCTGTCCGACCACCTGTGCGTCCGATCAACCTCTACCTGGCCACTTCTGGTCACCACCACTACTAGTAACCGTACAACTACTATTTCTAGTTCGTTTTACTTCGGGAAAAAGTGGCCAATCGAGGTCGTTGAAGCGTTATCTTATTTAGTATTTTTTTTTCTGTTGCTTGTTTCGAGTTCGAGTTCTCTCTTAAACATTTTTGTCCTCATATAACTTTTTTGAGTATCTCTCGGGTGAGTGTGGTATGTCTCACCTGTGACTGTCCGCGTGTCGAGGACACTGTCCGCGGGAGCCGTAAATTACGCGGCCGAGAACTTCACTTTTTTGTGTACTTTTTTCTGATTTGTCGATGTTTTTCCCACGTTAGATCATCATCAAGTTCGGGAACCTCGATTACCTCGACAACCAGGACCAACTGTTCTTCAGTCCCGATCCTCATCATCTTCTGTGATAATGCCCACACCCGCAGCACTTCACATTCAACCGACCAATCCAACCTGGCGTGAAGCGGCCTCACTGATTATTCTCGCTCAAAATCATGATCATCAACAACATCGTAACCTTCATACTACCACGAATGCTTCAAGTCCTTCAAAGAACCAGAATTTTGACTATTCCATCCTGATGGTGAAGCGCTCGGGTGGTTCGTCCTTTATGGCGTCGGCTTTTGTGTTTCCCGGCGGTCAGGTGGAGCTGTCCGACTTTGACCTCAAGTGGTATCAACTGTTTGATAAGTTGGGCATGAAGCGAGAAGAGTTGGATCGTTCGGTTACTGGTGAAATTGTCGGGCCGCGGCCACCGATTATACACAGTTCGATTACGTTGAAGAATCGGGAAAAGTTATTGAATCCGGATGTGGCACTGCGGATATCGGCGATACGGGAGACTTTTGAAGAAGCCGGTAAGTTTGTTTTTGGTTACTGGTTATCGGCCGCTGGTCACTGGTTACCGACCACTGGTCACGGGTTTCTGGTCACTGGTCACTAGTTACTGGTTACCGACCACTGGTCACGGGTTTCTGGTCACCGGCCACTGGTTTCTGTCCACTGTCCACTGACCACAATAATTCCCTCTACTTTACGATATAATTCTGATCTTTGTTCTTTCGTTCTTCTAGGTATTCTTCTACTGACCTCGACCCATCAACGTAACAGCACCTCGGCCAGTACTGCGGTAGCGCTCACGCCCGAAGAACTCACCGACTGGCAACTTCGTGTCCGCAATGATGCTTCCGCTTTTTACGAACTGTGTGACACATTCCGTCTCGTACCGAACATTTGGTCACTGTACGAGTGGTCAGACTGGCTGACGCCCGTTTCGGTTGGCCATCGGCGCTTTGACACCATCTTTTATGTGTGCTGTCTCGGCAGGCAGCCCGAGGTTCAGGTGGACAATGCCGAGGTCACGAAGCCGATTGTAAGTGGTCACGGGAATTCTGAACTTCCCTATTTCCGAAGTTCCGAATTCTGAACTTCCCGAACTGATCCTATGTTTACTATTCCTCTTCTAGTGGTGCAGTCCAACTTCCATTCTCGAGGAACATCGAACCGAATCGGTCTTTCTCGCCCCGCCCCAAGTCTACGAACTGTCCCGAATGTTGCACTTTCCCGTAATGGACCGTTTCCATCGCTTTCTCCGAGCCCGACAAGTTTTGGGAACTGAACGATGGCTCCCAGTGATGCTCACCTTTGACGACGGCGCCATTTCTGTCCTGCCGGGCGATGACCGCTACCCGGCGGAACCTCAACTCGTGACCAGTGCACCGGTGGCCGAACTGGACGGTTCGGTTGAGGATGCAAATCGGGATTCGAATTTCAAGAATCGTATAGAGCTGCGCGGGATTCAGAGTCGGGCACTGTGTACGGTCGAGCCGGGCTGTGGTCATATGGCACCGATTACGTTCGATGAAGAATATTCTCGTGGCGATGGGAATGAGACGGATTTAAAGTCAAAGTTGTAATGTTTTATTATATGTTATGTTGTTGATGATTGTTTTTACTACTAAATATGAAATGGAATAAAGATAAGATGTATGATTCACAAAAGGTTTGAGGGAATTGAGGTTCAGGTTCTATATTAGGTGACCAGAAAAATCGGGAGAATCCACGAGGATTGTACAATCTACAATCGTGGAAGAACTGGCAGAATTGGATTGTACTGAGAGTCGGGCTGTTCGATAAAGTATCCATACGACTGGGCCTTGCACATCACCAGCTGCTTGTACGCCGAACTCATAGGTTCGAGCCCCGGAATCGAGGATCCACTACTCGAACCCATAGAATTCATAATCGAGGATCCACCGCCGCCACCGCCGCCAGGATAAGAATTTCCGTTCGGCGAATAGGAAGAGAAGCTATTTGACCGTTCCATCAAGTACTGGTTACTGTGATTGTTGTTGTTGGAATTGTTGTTATTCGAAATTCCCGAGGACTGTGAATAGCCGATCGAGATCTGTCCACTGCCGCCGGTGACCACCTTCCCGTGTCCGCCCATCAGTAGAATCTGTCGGGCATCGTGTTTGTTCTTGCTATTCTGCTGCTGTTGGGCCAGTTCCTGTGGTGCTCGATGCTACGGGTCACGGGTAAAAAGGGGGAAAAAGAACAGGAATTAATTACCGTGGAGGTTATTCATAAACTAAATTACCATATTCGGGTACAGAATAGTAAAGATAATATCTGAAGACGAAACAAAAAACCAAAATCACAGACAAAAAAGACAAAAAGTTCCTTGTACGCATCAGCTGTTTACACTACACTCATGTATTTTTAAATTACGCAAGCGTTTAAATCAGTGGCGTTCAACCGATAAATGATGGGTAGCAGCGCCCAGTTTAACAAAAACTATATATTGCTCAAAGGTGTGCACGTATTTTATGAATTGCCCTCTTTTGTGTAGCAGCGCACAAATATTTAAATTTTCTGAATACGCCGGTTACAACAAATGATGAAATGTAACGTCCTCTGTGTACGGCTTTTGTTGGCTGTTGGTTTGTTTTGATCGTGTGTATTTTCTCTTCTGTCTGTTTGCTTTGAAATCTTATTCGGAAAGTTATTTATATTTTTTTGTTTGTTTTTTGGGATATTATCTTTTTGGTGACAGTTGGCGATACTTTTGTGTAAGAATCGGCCCTTTTTGAAGAATCAATTGTATTGTTTTGGGAAGTTAATTCACGTGTTTCTTCTGTCCGTGCAAAAGGACCGGCGCTTCTACTTTTTTCGGGAAGTTATTTGGGATTCTATTTTCCCTAGCCCTAACTATCCCCACCCTCAACCGGAAATATGTTCCCCCAACTCGACTTTACGGAGCATCTGCTCAACGAGCCCTATCTCCTCTCACCCTACAAACTCTGTGTCGCAAATTATTTCCTCTCCTACATTGAACACAAAAATGCCGCGGAAGCAGCCTCCTCAAACGAACTTCCCTCCTTTTTGGGTAAAACCCTAAAGGTTCCACCGATGCCAAAGTCGACGAAGAAGGTCCCGAAAATGCCGAATCCGTTGCCGCACTGTTTTGTGGGTTTCCGACTGATCATGTCACTCGACTGTTCGTATGCCGAGTTGCGCTCTCAGATTGTGGCTCCGATTGATTTGGGTTCTAAGGTTTCAGGTATGTTCTGTGATTCTGTTTGGTTTTAATGGTTAAACTAATTATCCTCTTCTGTATCCTCTAGGTCCGTCGACTTCGAATTCGAATCACCACCACCAAATGGAGAAGATCGATTCTGCTATAATCCGCCGGTTCGATGACTATCTCATCGGTATCAAACTGCACGGTATCAACAAACTGTACGATTTTGTCAAACGACTTCAACGTGTCCTCCAACGGAAGCCGGGCACCGGTCGCACGGGTTCTAGTTCCCATTTGAATGCCACAACCGAGGACATGTACCGCATCCATAAGATGTCTATGGCGGGCCTGTTTCTGCGTAAATTTATTGTCCACTTTGAGCGACTGGGCTTTGGTGAGGTTGCGATACTGCAGAATCAGTTGGAGAGGTATCTTCAGGGTGAGACCGATTATGATTATCTGGAGACGCCGCCGAAGAATCCTGTGTTGGACAAGTTCAATACTTCGAAGGGTAAGAAGACGGTGACGCCCAAGAAGAAGAAAAGTAGTGGGACTAAGGAACCGGTGTTTCGGACGCCTCAGGATGTGAAGATTCCCACGGTTGGAAAGATTGAACTCAACCCTACCGAGATGGAACAGTTGAATCGACTTGAGGACAAACTCTCTACCCTTCCATCGAACCACAATTCCGAACTGGTCCGCCATCTTCAGTCGATGATCACCGAAGTGAAGCGCTACCGGCCCTCACCCCCATCTCCACCCAAACTGCGATCATCCCAATCGATGTTTCTGGACATTACCTCGGACACGTCTGACGAGGACATGAAGGACTACTCGTACTCGTCGGGCTCGTCCATGTCACTGGACGACAACAGTACGGGCACGATGAACTGGCTGAGGACAGCGTCCCCACAGGAGCGTCAGGACTGGAAGGAGTTTACCATGAAGAAGAAGGCCAAAAAGTTTCGCAAGACACTGTCAAAGACACTCGATCTGGAGCCGACTGAGACGAGCGAGTTTGCCAAGTTTCATTCCAATCAGGCGTCGCAGCATTTTCTGTTGAAACAGGTAGGTTGGAGGATTATCTTATTCAACTATCGATTGTTTACTGATCTAATCTCATCCATCTCCCCATCCAGGTATTCAAAATACTCATCAACGAGCACTCAGCCCTGTCCCCACCCACGATCGTCGAGTTCATCAACTACTACTTTGAACAGCACAACCGTTTCCACTACAACCAATTCATCCAACTCAACTACAAAGCGAATCTCAACATGATCCGACGTCAAATGGTCCTAGAGGGCGCTGCAGCGGGCAGTGGAGCAGCTGAAGGTGGTGCTGCTGGTGGACGTCGGGAGGGTGGTCCTGCTGGAGCGGGTGGTGGTGGCGCTGCTGGTGCTGCTGGAAATAATGCCGCTGGTGGGCCAGCTGGGGGTAATGCTGCTGCTGGAGCGGGCAATAATCTTGGATTTGTTGCGAGTGTTATTGGAACAGGGGGTGGTGCCGGGGCCGGTGGTAATAAGGGGGTCGGGAGGGACCTGTTTCAATCGATCAATTACCATAGGTAAGAGTTATAAGATTTCCGATTGGGTTATCTAATATCTTTATCTTCTAATATCTATATCCTTTTCAGTGATATCTACTATCTCAAATTCATCAACGCTTTACGGGTTAACAACTATACCGCAGCTCAAGAATGCTTTTACACGTACTTTGATTTGAAAAAGAGTCCTCGTCTCCCAGGTGGCGCTGGAACCGGTGCTGGGGGCGTTGGTCCTACCTCGAATGGAACCACTGGTACCGGTGGAACTACCGGAACCAATGCTACTGCTGGTACCAATTCAACTGCTGCAGCGAACAACAACAACAATGGAGCCAACTCTACTGCCGGAAGTGGTCCTGGTTCTGCCAACTTTTGCTGGTCCTCTCTCAATCTCGCAATCATGTACGCCCACTTTCGACACTATCGTCTCGCGTATGAAGCCCTGACTGACTGTATCTCAGTTGCTCGTGAGCGACGTGATGAACGATGTCTACAGTTTGCTATGATTTGGCTACTGCTGGTGCTGCAACAGTTCAACTCGGATACGGTTGCGGGAAGTTCGGGCACAAAGGCAGCGTCAATCTCGAGCCGGAAGCTCCAGAATCGTGCTGCAGAGTTGAGTCATCGACACAATCGAAATTATCATGATTTGAATTTGATTCAGAATTTGCTCAACCTGATCTCGATCAATGAGACCTCACTGCCGTACATTGCTGCGATGGCTTATTTGCACTTGGAGAAGCAGATCTATTTGCGGCCGAACAATCCTAGTATTATGGATGAACACTTGTCGGTAAGTGATGCACGAAATAATCGATTATTGATTGATTTATTCTTCTTTTCCCAATAGTTATCTGGAAGTATCCGAAAACAAGCGCCCCGAAGACCACCTCTCACCACCAAACCTCTGATCTTGTCCACTCGTTATCAACTGGACGATATTCTTCTAAGATCATACGCTTTACACGCTGCCGTACTGAACGCATATGGTGCAGTCCACCTGGGTGTGATCATGTCGAACATTCTCGCCCGACTCGATCTGGTGGACATGGTCGATCAGGAGCAGGTGCCACACGTGAACGAGAATCAGGCGATTGCCTGTCGGAACAATGCCTTCTACGAGTGGACCGTCAAGGGAAACTATCAACGAGCGATGGATCAGTTGAACTCGTTTGGCAAGTTCTACTCACAGTACAATTCGAGTATTAGGCTCATTGTGGAACAGGCCAAGGCGGAGATTCGCTTTGAGAAGTTTGTTTATGCGGGCGATTGGACCAATGCGGTCAGGTGTATTAATCTGGTAAGTGTTGATTGGGTTGGGATTGGGATTAGGGATGTTATTGCCTTTTTATTTGTTAGTTTAGAGGAATGTGTTTTTGGAACGTTTTACTGGGGACGTTATTTTGATGATTCTTTCAATTTTGATTATCTTTTCCATAGGTTCGACTCACCAACCGAACCCAGTCCCTGATGATGCTCGCCGATCTTCGTCGACGTCAAAACGAACCAATCGCCGCCCTGGAATGCATCGATTACATTCTCACGCCTGGTGGATCGACCTCGAAGACCTTCACTGGCAAGTATCGAGTGCCCTACGCCAGTGCCACACTCTCAGGTGGAACGAATGGATTCTTTAAGCAAAGTTACTCTACTGTGGATTTTGTTGCGGCGAATTTGGGCCGAGGTGGTGGTGCGGCGCTGGATGAGGATGAAGATTTGGTTGTACTGTCTGAAATGCCTTCAACTGTGTCATCTAGGGTTGGAACGCCCACAACACCGAAAATTATGGGCAAACTCAAGAGTTCGCGTGAACAGCAACAACAGAATTATGCTACAACACCGGTTGCGAATACGCGAATTGGAGGAGTCCACCGAATACCTTCTACACTGGAACCGGAAGAGGAGCGAGCCTTGACAGCGGAACTCGATCCCTACGCGTGGATATCCTGCAGACTGATGCAGGCCACAATTCTGGGCGATCTCTCCCGTCTGTTGGACTGTGTGGTGAAGGCACAGGCGCACGGATTCCGTGTACTCGAGAGTCGGGCCCTGCTCGAGATTGCACGCGTACAGCAGAATCTGTTTGGTCAGTGTGTCGAGTCACAGCAGATTATCAATTCGTTGATGGTGCGACTGTTGAGCAGTGGAACGCTGAAGGATCTCGCTTTTGCCTACTTCCTCACTGCATCGAATCACTTTTATTTGCATCAGAAGACAGAATCGGGTCAGATGAAGGATCGTTCACTGCTGGACATGCCACTGAGGTTGATGCGGGCACAGAAGAATCACAACAAGAAGAATCCAAAGATGATTATCGAGAATGAAGTCGATAATGAACAGCAACCGATGATAGTGAGTGCTGGACCGTGGACTTCACTGGAGACTGCCACCTGGGCCAATGAGCGAGCTATTGTGGTGTGGAAGAAGATTGGCGAGAAGAGTGCTCTACTGGAGGCGTTCAATTTGGCTGCGTTGATTGAGCACGAGAAGGGCAATCGGGAGACGAGGAATGCTTATGCCAAACAGGCCAAAATGGTGCGGGCTGAGTTGTTGAAGTGAACTGGATTGTAGGATGAGTCATTTATATTGATCATTATACATTGTGTTATATATATTCATGGATATTGTGTTGATATTTTATTAATAAATTGTGTCATTTTTTATTATTTGGTGTTTTGGGTTATTTGAACGGGAAATTGTTTGGGATTGTTATTCTGTTCAATATTTTAAGTCCAGACAATTGGTTTGGAAGTTTGGTCAATTGGGTTTTTATCTGGACAATTTATTGGTAAGTAAGTTACTTTTGGAAATGCGTTTTGGACAGTTATTTCGGACAATTGTTTAATGATTTAGCCCGGACAATTGGTAGGATACTTAACTAAAGCAAATTTTTTGGGTAGTTATTTCGGCCAAATTGATTACTGATTTAATCCGGACAATTGTTTTGGGATGTTTTTTCGGACAATTGTTTAATGATTTAGCCCGGACAATTGGTAGGATAATTAGTACTGTCAATTGTTTTGAAATGTTATTTCGATTTATTTAGTACATACTCCAGACAATTTGGTGAGTATTTAGTCCGGACAATTTGTTTGTGATGTTATTTTGATAAATTTTTCCACTACTTGGTATACAAGTTGTCCTGTCTCGTATTTAGTTTATTTAGATAAATGTTTAGACAATTGGTTGAATATTTACTCTGGATAATTAGCTTGGGACAGTTATTCCGGACAATTTTTTGGAAAGTTATTCTGTGATCGTTATATGGGAAAAGTTGTTTAGAGAAAGTTAAAATGTAAAAGTTATTCTGAAAAATATCTTGAAATAGTTACTAGAAAAGTTATTATAGGAACCTTTTTTATTATTGAAACGTTACTCTTCACAATCCAGTAAGATAGTAATTTTGGAACTGCTACAATTATTAAATTGTCATTGTTTTATTGATCATTTTGAAGTTATTAATACAGACAAAAAATTAAAAATTTAACCGTTCAATAAGAAAGAGGAACAAAAACAGGAAATCCAAATCACCACTTTTTCCCAGCAGTGTGTTCAAACAACTGAAAAGCCAATTCGGGTCGAGCCAGTTTCAGTGTCTTCCATCCTTCACTTTGGATAACCTGCTTAACGTTCTCCCAGATAAAGTCGAAACAGTTTCGTTTGAGATAGTCGGCTTCGGTTGTATCGGATAAAAGGAGCTTGTTCACCACCGAATCGATGTCGATTGAGGAGGCGAGAGATTCTTCACACAGCGCTTTCAGATGATTCAACTGATACTGTGTGAAAAATTTAAAAATATAGTAAAATATTAAAAAAATTGTAAAATAACCAAACAGTAAAAAACGCATAATACCTTATGAGCAGATTCCAATAATTGAGAAGCAAATCCATTCAAACCAACTCGACCCGTGTAAATGTAGCGCATCAACTCTTTACAACCTTCAACCGTCATATTGTCAACCTGAACTCGAGTTTGCGACTGCGCAAACAAATCTGCAAACACATTCGACCTAGCGCACAGAATGTTGCGATGAACCGGAAGCTCAACATTTCCGACAACCAAAAATGCATCACTAAATTTACCATTCTCAAGTATAGATCCAAAATCAGATTCAAAATTCGAATTCTCACGTAATAAAAAAGAATAACAATTTTGATCATCAACAACTTCTACTGGTCTAGACCAATCGAATTCTCGAGATCGGTTCCTATAAGGACGCAACAACTCTTCCTTAAGATTCTTATTATTCTCAAGTAGAATATTCTGTTTATCAGCCATTTTCGAAAACAATTCCGTAATCAGCTCAGTCTTGGTAACCAACACTTTCCATCCGTTAGTCATTAAAACTTGTTTGACATTTTCGATAATGAAATTGATACATTTTGCCTTTAAATCCACCGCTTGATGCATGTCTGCAATTATGAGAATATTTGCAACAGAATTCCAAGTCAAATTGTTCATTAAATAGCATTCGCATACATTTCGCAATTCGTCGAGTTGATACTGTTGAAAAATGATGATTAAATACGTTAAAAGTAGAGTTTTTAAGGCAGGACGCGACGTTTCAAAACTATGTGAATGACTCCTATGATTTAAACAGGAAAAAGTCGGTTTAGTTTTGTACTATTTTCTCCAGAACCTATTAACCGATTTTTTTCTATTGTAGCTTAAATTAAAGGTAAACGTATGATCTTGAAAATTGACGATTTGAAATATTAATATATTTTCTAAACAAACAATGAGAATAATTCAAATAATCACAGATAGCAAAAAATCAATTTTATCTCTTAAATTTATGGACAGATTAAATTGAATAAAAATTTCAGATCGTCCATTTTCAATATCATACATTTACCTTTAAGTTAAGCTATAGAAATAAAAAATCGGTAAATAGGTTCCAGAGAAAAAGATACAATACGAAACCGACTTTCCCCCGTTTAAATCATATGGGCCACTCATATAGTTTCGAAACGTCGCGTCCTGCCTTAAGAAAATCGAAACATACCTTGTCTGCCACAACAAACAATTCTGTGGCAAATTTACACAATTTACTCGTGTAAACCTTCCCTGTATAGATGTAATGAAGCATCAGTACGAGCACCTCAAGTCCAACATCAGTAATCTCAACTCGATTGGTTCTGCTTTCTTCGCAATCGTGTTCAAACATTGCCGCAAAAACCTTCGAACGAGCCGCCAGAATATTCTTGTGTACAGTTAGGGATTTTCCATTTTCAACCAACAGTACTGCATCTGTGAATTGTCCCTTTATGAATAGCAATTTAAAATCGTTTAAAATTGGATTGGGTGGAATCGGCAAACATTTTGGGAGACAATTATCGTCTATCTTTATTTTAAAAAAATTCGAAAAATATAAAAGAATAAAAAATAAAATTTAAAATGATAAATTAATTCGGGTTTTTAAAAAAATACCTCACAGTAAACTGTAAGTTTGTCATCCCTGACCAAACCATTTGCCGGATCAAGAAGATAATCACGTTTAATCTGATAACCACCAATGACGCCAAATGTAGTTTTGTATGGATAGTCGATGAACTTGTTTTGAAATTCTAATATTTATAAAAATATAAACCATTAAAAAAATGCTCAAATACCAAATGCATTATATTAATAACGTACCTTGCGAAAAATGTTTTGTACCATTTGTACCCAGAATTGCGATTTTATATCGAACAAAAGACTTGGCGAACAAAGCCACCCTTCCATATCGATAAAAGGGACCAAGGCACAAATTGAGCACAACAAACTTTTCATCTGCTACCTCAACAGTGGGAGAACATTCGAGTACAAATCGGAACTCATAATTGGAAGGAAAGTAAAAATCGGGAGATTTTTGAATATTAGATGTTGAGAAATTTGCAATTTCCCAGGTGAGCTTTGCAGGACCATGGACCGAGGTAGGAAATGTTGGAGGAGGATTACGAAGAGAAGACATTGTGAAGTAGACACGAGACCACACAAAATTTAAAAAAAATGATTAGACAAACAAAAGAAGACAGCAACGGAACTACGCAGAAGATTTGCTAGTCAAGAAAAACAAAGGTTGTTACTCAGCGCAGCGTGGCTTTTGCTGGTGCATAGTTACTCTGTTTTATAGTGCGCATGCGCAAAAGACTAAATACTGCGTAGTTAACCTTTAATATGTCATTTGTGGACAGGACTTAATAATCTCATAATATTATTCTGAACAATTGATTGAGTATGCGTAGTATATGCACAATTGTTTTAGAAAGTTACTTTTGTCAATCTGTTGATTACTCTACAATGTTGTTTGGTAAGTTATTTTGGATCATAGTTTCCGGAAATTATTCTGGACAATTATTTGGGAAATTATTCCCGACAATTGTTTGGGAAATTATTCCGGACAATTGTTTGGGAAGTTATTTTTTGATCAATTAGTTGATTAGTCTATCCGATCATAGTCAGTCCAGACAATTTGGTTTTAGTATATCTGGATTATATATTAGGAAGACGGACAATTGTTTGGACAACAAAATTTGTTCTGTATTTTAGTTTATTTAGACAATTGTCTGGGACAGTTAGTACATTCAATTGTTTTTGGGACATCTAATCTCGACAATTTGATTGAGAACAGACAGTTGTTTAGGACATTTAGTCAATTAATGGATTAACAAAATTAACATTAACAAAATGGGTCATCCGTAAATAAAGTTCTTCAAAACTTATCATCTTTATCGAAATCGAAATCAATCGTCTTAGTAGGACTCAAAATATCAAACTCCATCACCTTCTCATCGGAATACAATGGATGGATAGTGTCCACCAGCAATCGGTA
The DNA here is from genome assembly GCA_023373905.1 of Rhizoglyphus robini. Taxonomy (NCBI): domain Eukaryota; kingdom Metazoa; phylum Arthropoda; class Arachnida; order Sarcoptiformes; family Acaridae; genus Rhizoglyphus; species Rhizoglyphus robini. The sequence goes on along the minus strand of JAKIJQ010000040.1, from coordinate 369,703 downwards.
CTTGCCATCACGAATTTCTGTTGTATTCAGAAAAGTCAAAACATTCCAAACCACTCGTGCGAATCTTTTTGTGTCAGTTGAGGTTTGATTTTTCAGTACAAGCATCATATTATTATTGGATTCGATTTTGACCAACTGGGGCACGGTTGCAAGGTCGAGGCTGTCTTCGAAGAACCAACCAAACTGGAGCTCAACCTCGGTGTCGTGCAGGATCCAACAGTTGATAAAATAAAGATCCTTCTCGTTGAGTTTGGGTTGGTCGCAGTAGATCTGGGTTGGCAGGATTACGTGTAACATGATCGAGTCAACGTCGGATACTTTGTTGTGCTGTAAATATAACGGAAAAGTTGGACAGTTAGTTGTTGGATAGTTACTAAACGCATCCTTCTCCACGCATCTATACTCCCCACTATCCGCTTTGATCGAATTGTTGAATCGCAATATTACCAAGTTGTCTTGTCGAGTCCAAAGTTGAATTCGGCTATTCTGTTGTTGGGTAATTTCGGTTCCGTTTGGATGCAACCAGGATACACTACCTAGATGCATTTGTGGGACGTTATTTTTAAAAACTTATTCTGGAAAAGTTTTCCTGGGATAGGTTATTATGGGAAATTTATTCTGGGAAAGTTTTCCTCGGAAAGGTTATTATGGGAAAGTTATTCTGGAAACTTATTCTGGGAAAGTTTTCCTGTGAAAGGTTATTATGGGAAAGTTATTCTGGGTAAAGTTATTATGGGAACAAAACAAACTTACCGTTGACTAAATCAGAATGACAATAATAGACGCGAACCTGATCTTCGGTCATGGCCATATTAACAGAATTTGGATAGACATAGACTCGGCCCTTTACTCGTAACGAGATGGCAAACAAAATGAAGAACAGAATGCGCATGCGTGGTTTGCTCAAAAACATCATGATTCGCTATACTTGGATAAATTTCTAAAAGTATCCAACCATCCGCAACAGCAATCCAAATAATAAGTAGCGAAAATCCTTGAACTTGAATCCTATTTATACATTTCTGTTTCCCTTTGTTGATTTTTCACATTTTACATTTACCTTATCATTTCCTTGTACGTGACCAATTACAGAAAACCCAATTTCATTCGTTAATCAATGGTTAAATTGAATTTATGAGGCTACTTGATTAAATCAAAAAACCATTTATCCAGATTTTGGCTACTTGTATCAAAGTGTCGAGTAAATTGCTACTGATTCAAATGTACTGCACATGCGCAGTAATAACCTTTTAACTGTTGCCATCCTGTTGCTTTCTTCCAAAGTAGCGATATTTTTTAACCAATAAAAATCCAATTTGATTTTTTACATAATTTTTATTAATCATTTTTTGTCAATTGTTTTTGTTGTTGATGTGTGTGTATGTGTCCTTACATATAATACGTTACATGATAATAATAATAATACAGTAATTTAATTTAATTTAATATTTAATATTTAAATAATTTTTGGTTCCAGATAAGATAAGATCTACATTCAATCTACATACATTCTAAGATAATTAACAAGATTATTATAATTAGAGGGGAAGTGAATCGGTGAAGTGGAGAGAGTCATTCATAGAGGACGTAAATAAATAATAAATTAACCAACAAAAAGAAGAATATAACAACACAAAAATAGAATATTGCGTAATAATAATTAAAGAATAGATTAGATTACAAAAATATATGGCATTGTGTGGATGTGTGTGTGTGTAAAGAATATTCTTAATAACTCAAAAATAATTATTGGATTCTAGAATTCATCATCTTGACCATAAAAACCACAAAATAATTTTCGCGCCAAATATTTCAAATTTCTATTTCGACTTTATATGTGTTCTTAAATATAACACCTTCGGCTATTTCAACCCAAGTATGTATATTTTTTTAGATTTAATATTAGATAAATTAAATCTAGATATGATTTTTAAGTTTTTTAATTTTATTTTCTATAGGATTATTAACTTATTTTATGTTATTATGCTTAAATAATCCTAATCATAATAAAATTTTTATTATGCGCGCGGGAATTTTTTTGAATTTCTATTTCCACCTTTGTAGGTTCTTTTTAATGGTCTTTTCTGTTTTCTCTTAAAGCTCGAAACTTTCTGTAAACTTTTGTGTTCTAGAATCCATAAAAATATAATTGATTTTTTGTTGTTTGTTTCTGGGAAGATTTTCTGATGGTTGTGTAGAAATAGTCGTATGTGTGTATAATATTTGTATAATATTGCGCAATTCAAAAAACAAAATATGTGTCAAACAAACGAACAAAGATATATAGATATAGAGGAGGAGCAAGCAGAGAGAGAAGAAATAAGTCATGGGATTTGTGAATGGTACGTGAGATGATGAGATGTGATAAAGAGATGAATGAAGAGACTTAGATTGAAGTGAGTTGTGGTGTATGAGAGGGGGTAGTGGCATGGTGGTGAGACATGGCAGCCTGTGTTTGTGAATGGTCCATCTGTGTATTATGGTCAAAGATACTCGAATTTGATTGGCTGATTCAAAAAGCGCGCGCCCTTTTCTCCACCAATCAGATTCGTGCGAGCACTTGTTAGGGGAGATTGTTTGATTTGATTCGAACCTTTCAAGAGGGTTTAGGGATTAGATTATTATTACTATCATGTAGTGAGCAATTTTGGTTTGGTTCGAAAGACGTCCCCTTATTAGGATTGTTATAATTTTTATGAATGACCCCTAGGAATCTTAGAGACTTAAGAACCTAGGGGTTTTTCATAGATGACGTGTATGTATGTTTGTGTTGTTGTTGTTGTTGTATTATGACTTGATGATGAGATGAAATGAAAGTGACTATTGTGACTATTTCGCTTAAAGGAAGAGGGGATTGTTTATTGTAGTATCCTTTCGGTAAAGTTCCCGGGAATGATGTTCCAGGTCCTTTCCGGGGAACTTTCTCTCATCATTCTCCCTTTAGATACGCAAGAGTGATCCCATGAAGAATCGAGCCATGTGACCCTCCATCGCAATCTGTCCCCCAACCAGCAGGAAAAGCATAGCAATCCAGGAGCCAGTCAAGGCTCGGGTTCCACTGACCACATTCAGAAGGTAGTTAGAGTGGAGATTCTCCGACCAGCCAACAGGATTGTGAGCAAAGATGTTCACTTTGTGTTCACCTCGGGGTAGGTTCAACTCGATAGTGTACGTGTTGTTTCCCGGACCGTGACCGCTTGCCGCTAAATGAGATGGGGGTGAAAGGGTTAATACTGACACAATGATTGATTGGGTGCAAACAAAACTTACATTTGTTGAACAGATGTGCCTGCTCGTCTGAAATCTCCAGTCGGTAAATGTCAACTGGCGGTTCAACGTTACTTTCGTTCAGAGACAAAATGATTGCACCTTGAAAGAGTTAAGTTGACAAGTTAGAATTCATTCACAATCAAGTCCTAAGTTCTGGTTCATGACCCCTGACCCCTGATTCTGAATTCATTCTGGATTTCCTTATTCATAATTTCTCTATCCTTGATCCTAGATCCTTGAATACAGATCATTTGATCCATGAACCCAAACCTATGAAATTCGTTTCTTGATCCCTTGATCCATGATTTCTAATCACTGATCTTTGAACTCTGACCCCTTTGTTCTCTGATCCTCGATTCCTGATACCTTGAAACCTGATTCCTAAACCAAAATCCTAATTCCTGATAATTGATCTATGATCCTTGACCTTTGATCCCTAGATACTGACCTTTGATCTTTGATTACTGATCTTTTATACTTGAATTCAGACAGTTGATCTTTGAACTCTAACCCCTGTTCTCTGATCCTCGATTCCTGATCCCCCGAAACCTGATTCCTACTCCCAAATCTTAATTCCTGGTATTATTCCCTGATCCCTGATCCTTGATTACTGATCATGGATCTTTGATCCTTAAACCCTGACCTTTGATCTTTTATTACTGATCTATTATGCTTGATTTCGGACCATTGATCTTTGAACTCTGGCCTCTTTTCTCTGATCCTCGATCACTGATCCCTGATCCCTGATCCCTGATTCCTAACCCAAAAATTTTTAATTTCTGGTATTTGATCTATGATTTCTGATTATTGTCCTTTGAACACTGAACTATGTCCTCTATTCTTCGATTCCTGAATCCCGACTTTTTAAATTTCTTGATTTCTGATACTAAATTTCTTATCCCTTATATTTAATCCGTGATCGTTAATTTACTGATTCCTGTCCCGTGACCTTTAATCTCTAACCTTTGAGTTAGAATCCATTTCTAAGTTCTTCGCTCAAAAAAAATTCCCTTATACTTGTCCTTAGATTTTTTTTGAACTTTTGATTCATATTTACAAATTGTTGACTATTGGACTCCTGAACCTTACAGTTTTCCATTTATGAACTTTGACCTTCTACCCCAACCTTCCCATCATCATCACCCTCCACTTACCTTCACTGTAGTCAATGGTAACAATCTTTGGCGCATCAGGAATGCGTCCCACCTTGATCTCGAAAGTATTGCTCGCAATGCCATGCAAATTGTCCGCCTTGCAGGTGTACCGTCCCCGATCATTGTTCCGTCCACCATTGCCCAGTCGAGTGTTCTTGATCTCGTCAATTGACCGGTAGTGCAGTGTCAGCACGGACATGTTCTCGTTGTCCGCAATTGTGGTGCGCACAGAGTGGCCCGGCTGCAGACGTGGCTGTGAGGTCACTTGGATGCCATTCGAGGCGAACCAGTTGATCTTGGCCACTGGGTCTGCGGACACAATGCACGAAATGTTGACAGACAGGGGACCGCCTTGTTGGACTGCCTCTTCCGAGATCCAGATAAACTTGGGCGTCTTCTCATCGAATCGAGGTTTGTACTGCACGTGGAGGGTAATGCGCAACTCCTTCTCATCGGACAAGAACCGGTTGGAGGTGTCCACCAGACAGGTGTACTTTCCGTCGTGTTCCTTGCTCACATTGTTAATCTCCAGTTTGGACACCATGCGCACCTCGCCGTCCTTGTTGGCTCGCTCCCGACGAGTGTTGATTCGATACTTCTGGGGCTCCTGGGACAGGTCCACTTGACCAAAAGTCCAGGTGAACTCCACGGTGGCGTCACTGTCAGCCATGACCAGACACTCCATCTCCACTCGATTGCCCTCGGACTTTTGAAAGTTGGACTGGCCTGAGACGGTGGTGGGGTGTAACACGTGCAGCTTGAATTTTTGTGTGCCGGTCTCTTGGTTGTTCTGTTTGGGGTAAGAGATAAAGATGTTAATTCAAGAGATATGTAAAGAGATTCACTCGAAAGACACTCAAAAGATACTCAATAGATGCTCAATACATTCTTATGTGAACTAAATGACTACTGAGTAGAGTACTCAAAACAATAAGTTACTCAAAAGATACTCAATAGATGCTCAATACATTCTAAAGTGAACCTAAATGGCTACTGAAGAGTACTCAAAACAATAAGTTACTCAAAAGATACTCAAAAGATACTCAAAAGATACTCAAAAGATACTCAAAAGATACTCAAAAGATACTCAATAGATGCTCAATACATTCTAAAGTGAACCTAAATGACTACTGAAGAGTACTCAAAACAATAAGTTACTCAAAAGATACTCAAAAGATACTCAAAAGATCCTCAAAAGATACTAAAATGCTGTGCTCAAATATTAAAGCGATACCTTAGGTTACTCAAAAGTTCCTCTTATTGCTAATAATATATTCAAAAGTAATACAAAGTTTTTTGAAATATACAAATCAGATACAAAGTGGATACTATGATCAAAATTTACTCAATAGATGCTCAAATATTTTCAAAAGATACTCAAAAACTTAAAAAACTTAAAGAAACCTTTTAAGATCAAGATTCGAGATTGTTGTAAGTTATTAAAAATATACATTAGAATACTCTAAAACTACTCAAATTGCTCATATGATACTCAAGAGTACTTACAACTCTAAATGGACACTTAAAAAATACTAAATTGATAATCAAAAGATACAAAAAAGATACTAAACGAAAAAGTTTCACAAATTGTTAAAGATCTACTCAAATTGCTCAAAAGATACATAAAATTACCCAAACCTTTTTTCAGAAAAAAATAGAGAAAAGATACTACCAAAGCATTTTATAAAATCAAAAGTTTCTCTTAAAAAGTGTTTAAAAATGCTTAAATGACACCTAAAATTAGTTAAAGATACCTATTATGATGCAAAAAAGTTACTAGATCACTAATTTTAAAATCAATATTTAAAAAATTCTAAACAGAAATAAATGGATATTAAAAAACTATAATCAAAAAATGCAAAAAGATACTCAAACTACTTTCAAGAATATTCAAAGATACCTTTAAAATGTCGGAAAAGTTGTTCGACTAATTATAAATGAGTATTAAATCAATAATAAAAGTTTTTTAAAAGGTATGGAATGATACTCAAACCATTTATGAATCAATGAAGCCAAATAATACTCAATAGTACAGATTCTAAAATATTCTCAATACTTTAAAGCTACTCAAAAGTTACTCAAAAGATACTCAAAAGATACTCAAAAGATACTCAAAAGATGCTCAAAAGATACTCAAAAGATACTCAAAAGATCCTCAAAAGATACTCAAAAGAAACTCAAAAGACCCTCAACCGATTTATACCCTAATTTGCATCCCATCCAACTCACCTTGCGCGAGACACACTTGTACTCGCCATTGTCCTGCTTGTTAGGACTCTTCAACTCCAGCTTGACCATGTTCTTCTTTACGGTCACATAGATTCGATTGTTCGGATCACCGTTGATTGGGTTGCCATGGGGATCGATCCAAGTCACCGTTTCTAATAACCAACAAAAGGATTAAAATCATATGCAAATTAACCAAATGAACCCTTACCCCCTTTCTGTCCACCTTCCAATTTACAATTGAAAAACTTGGACTCGGAACTCATGAGGCCAACATCGCCGTGGGGTGTGGGCTCAATGACCACTCGAGCCTGAACCGAACTGAGCAGTTGAGCGATCACCACCAGGACGAGGAGGAATGCACTGTACTTGTGCATGGTATTTGTGGATGGTGCTGATGCTTTTGACTTTGATGGATGTGAATGAGCAGATGAGGATGGGGATGAAGATGAAGCGGGGACACATGTCAAGGACAACATTCTGCTATGCCTCGATTGTGTCATGATGTCACTGGGAAATGCAGAGATTTGCAAGAGATGATCGATTCGACTCGGTTCCACTTAAACGAGCGACAGATTCTAAAGGGAAAAGAAAAAGAAAAAAACCTTTAGATTTTTTGACCACTTTACGGTTAATTGAACTATTCAACCGACCTTTCTCTTTAGTCAGTACGCGAAATAAGACAAAATTCGCAAAAAGGCAAATTTCACGGTCGGTTAAACATTATAAAACGTGAATATTTGCCAACAACATTGAGGTTTAGTGTTCCAATTGGAACACCAGACAATGGGCCAACCAAACTCCCCAACGAGCAATCGAATGTAAATTATTTAAAGCTTTGGATCCAAAAGAGAACGATCGAGTCAATAGTGTGACAACAACTAACATACAGTACTAGTACTTGTCAAGTGGATTTAGTAGGGTCCTAGGGTCCTAGGGTCAACACAAGTAGGGTCCAGGGACTAGGGACTACACTGTAGAGTCCATATACGATATATTTCATTAACTACAAAATTTCCGTTAGTTTCAGTTTGTTGTAGTACTCGTATATTGATTGACATGAATGAATGTCAGTGTAAATTAACAATTTAAGCTTCTAGTAGTATACTACTAGTCCCCTATAGGCACCCTAAACTAGGACCCTAGGGTCCCCTAGCAATAAAATTCAATCAATAGAGAGATTCGTACTTCTAGTAGTAATAAGCAAGATCATTTGTAGTACTCTATAGTAGTACGTATATTGTGAAGTGTTCGGATCAAATGGTCCTCACCTAGCTAATTGACCGAACACACATTGAATAGTAAGGGCCCTATGGTCCTCAGCTGTCCCTAGCTGTCCCCTACTGTGAATAGCACAATGTGACTGCGGCTTTACGCAGGGGTGGAATGTCAAAAATAGAGAGAAGAGAGACGCGTCTGCTCACTTTTATTATACCGTGGACAGGTCTATCCCACTGCGGTATTTCGCTTTCAGGCTCTCTGCATGCACGCAGGCCTTAATGAATTAATCAGAGGGTGAGTCGACTAGCTTTATGTTACTACTTTTAGTTGTTATTTATTCATGAATTTGAGTCGACCAGACAGGACTCTAGACTACTAAACTAAAAGCTACTCTCTCCCTAGTACAAAATCCTCTCATTTTCCCTCTGTTCTTCTAAATTGAAAATCCAACACGAAACTTTGTTTCCTTCCTTCCTTCTATGTTCGGGTTTCCCCTTTTTAAAACAAAATTCGCCACACAATTCCCAAGTTGCTAATTGTCTGAAACTCGTTTTGAAACTTTTCGTTTAACAAATATATATCCAAGGCTAGACACTCTTTTCGTACTTTATGAATGGCTCATTTGACACTCAGTTAACACATTTCTATGGTTATGTGAATAAACGTAAAATGTACACAAACTTTATGAACGCCCCCTCAATGCCCTCAATGTCCCCGTTAATCTAGTGTGTGCACACGATCTAATCTAGTATTAGCTCCTCTTAGTATTTGTTTTTTCAATTATACGATTTAGCTGTGCACACGATAACGATCTGACGACAACGAGGAACTAATTTGGCTTATGTTCGTGTTCCAATTGGAACGAGCGATTCTCAAATATAAGAGGGAGAATTGCTAATCAAAATTAAATTAAGAGATCCTAACATCACTGACTACACTGGACACACCATTGGGGAATTCCATTTGGGTTCAAGGTCCTCCTCTCTTGAGGACACAAAAATTCACAAATTGATTTTGAGTTTTCTGTTCCAAAACCAGAAATACAACAACATGGACACACACACACACGGATGTCATGACCAAACGTACGTCATGTGTCCTGTGGCTCGTGTCTGTCTGTCTGTTCTGTTCTGTTTACGTGTTCGTGTTATTTGCAGTTCCAATAAAGTTTCAGTACAAATTGGTCTACTCACTGCTGTGCACTTTCAACAGAATATATTCTCGTTTATAAGCGCCTGTTCCAAAAACAGTCTCCAAACTGTCCGAAAACTGTCTCAAAACTGTTCCAAAACTGTTCAAAAATTGTCCCAGAACGTTTGATAGTGTTGCATAATATAATAAGAAAAATTTATATATTTGGAGTAGCAGCTTGTAGAATTAGAAATTATATAACAAAACAAAAAATTGACAATTTTTATGTTAACAAGCTATTTTTGAAATTTTTTTACCTTTTTTCAGAACATGTGCCAACAAAGTTCTAAATGACCTTAAATTAAATGTCCTTTGTGACATACTCTTTGACTAATTTATATATATATTATATTAAGTTCTAATTGGAACGTAAATTTAAAAAATATGAATTTAATTAATATAATAAGTAATAATTTAATAAATAATTAAAATAAAAAGTATAGATATTTTTGAAATAATATATTTAAAATCTCAAAAGAGAAACCCTTTCTTATTGTTCTGCAATTTTCAAGAACATAATTTAAAAATATCAAAATTCCAACAAAAAAACGAAAACTGAACTCTTTTTTGCACTACTCTCGAAATACGAAAGAATAATAATAATAAATTAAACCTTTTGAAAAGCTCTTCTCTATCTTGCCAAATTATACAATATTTAAAAAATATAAAAAGATCAAAATTGCAATTCAAAAATTTGTCGTACATTACTAGAACTATAATAATGTACGTATAAAATAAAAACTTTATACCTGTTTCAAAACTGGATAGCAACTATCTCAAAATTGTCTCAAAATTGTCTCAAAACTGTCTCAAAAGTTTCTCAAATTTGTCTCAAAACTGCCTTAAAATTATCTAGAAACTGTCTCAAAACTGTCCAAAAATTGTTCAATAACCTAAATCTTTCTCAAAATGTCCCAAAATGCCCCAAAACTACCACCAAAATCTAAAATTACATTAGATGCGGGTCTTATTTTCCTCTTATCTAAAATGACCAGTTGGCATGCAGATGCACAGTGATCCACTGCACCGCTGCAAGTGGTCTCCCTCAGCACAAATCCCATCTGGACAAATTATCGCACTGCCAGACTCTCTCTCTCTCTCTCTCTCTCTCTCTCTCTCTCTCTCTCTCTCTCTCTCTCCCTCACTCACTCGAGCACAGTTAGTAGTAGTGCATGCTTGTTTGGACTCCATTAACAACAACAGCACACACAAGCACACATTCAATGTCATTCAGACTCATTCTACGACTCATGCACTGACGCGTGTGCCACGAGGCACTGTGTGTGCCCACAGAGGTAGTTTAGTTTATGTTAGGTATATCGTAGACGTGATGAGTCACGACTTTTATGAGTCGAGAGAGTCGAGAGTCGAGAGTAGAGAGTCGAGTCCAGTCAAGTGAACACAAAAACAGACATTAAACGTTACGCGTCAGTCCGAACGGACGACGTGTCCATTCAGTGAGTACGTTTCATAATTTATCACTACCTTTTACCGCGTGCTCGAGAGTTAGCAAATAAAACATACCGCAGTCACGTGACCTATCTCTGAGTACCTAATTTGGCGTGTCTACGTATTTCATTTTGAAATGGTCTCCATGACAGCATCATAGTGATCGAGTCTCCATAGGCAACGACCTTCCAAAATTAGGAAACTTCACCTTTCCCCTCAGCACATTTTACCTAATCAGAATTGTTAGTAACAGGACAGACAGTAAGGTCTACGCCCTAGTGCGTGTGTTTGAGTCCGCTTGATTGACGGTTCCTAGGTAAATTACAAAGCAAGGAGATAATGACCTTTTTGTCCTATTTGGATAGTATAAAAAACAGAATGGTTCTCACGAGATATATATCGTCCTGTCTGAATGACTCATTCTATTACTCTCCCAGGACTAATTCATTGATGGCTCGTTTAGATTAGAACATACAATACAAAGGATATATACAATGGATTGGTGGATTCTAAGTGTGTCATTTGTTAATTTGTCTGTGAGATAATCATGGGGAAAATTAGAGGGGTAGAGGAAGAAGAGGAAGGAAGAGGAAAAAAGAAGAAGAGGGGGTGGGTGGGTAGAAATAGTCGGAAGGACTCCCACGCGTGAACAAACTACTAATGAGAAGGTCTCCCATTGTGTAATCAGAGAACCGTAATACAAAATAGTAATAATACAAAAAAGACAGGTGACTATTTTAACCTTAATTTGGTTTAATTTCAGAGAAAAAAAATTTACAGATGCGCCTTTTAAAACAGAAATTTCCTGATTGGTTAGCTAACTATAGTGGAAAGTATTTTAACCTAGTTTTGAATATAATTGAACAAATAAAATTTTATAGATATACGCAATCAGTGCATGTACGTATACAGGACAGGTGACTATTTTAACCTAAATTGGTTTAATTGGAGAACCTTTTAAATAAGCTATTCCTAGGACAAAAAATAAAGTCAGAATCGCTTGTTTATAAACATACAGACAGTCGTAAATTTACTTCTGACAAAAAAGGTCAAAGTTCAATCGAAGAGTGGGTTTTTGGTGGGAAAAGGTCGAAGGTTATTTAAAAAAAAATTGAAAATATGATGCAATACATCAAATTGTAAATTTTTCTACCTATTTAATAACATGGAGAAGGGTGTTTCCGATAATTAGAACATGTTCATTGGAATCGTTCATAAAGAACGTACTTAATATTAATTTTAATAATTATAAACCATTTTATATACTCCGTGGAACCAAATTCAAAAAATCTTAAAACGTTTTGTATTTTAAAAAATTATTAAATTGATAAATTTAAATTTAAGTTTTGACCGTGTAAAAAGACGAACTGACAGAAACGGGTAACTTTTGTAACACGAAATGTTTAGAAAAAGCTATTTTGACTTTGTCATTAGTTGATTTAAAAACAAATAAAATCTAATAGATTCGCGATTTTAATAAGAGAATGTACTGATAAGTGACTATTTTAACCTTTAATTAGTCCTGTAGTTGAACACATTGAATAATACACTTTTTAAATAAAAAAATGCAGACAGGTGACAGGGCTATTTTGACCTGAATTGATTTAATTGGAGAATATTCTCATATTAGTGCAATTTTAAGAAAAATATATAGGTAGGTAGATAAGAGGCTATTTCGACCTAAACCTTAAAAAATCATGAACAAAACCTATCTGAGTTTTCTAAATTAAAATTAATATAAAAAACGTGAGAAAAAAACTTTAATAGATAGAAACCATTTGACAAAAACCCGTCGGATACTTCTAAGACAATTTTCTTTATATTAACCATACTAATAAAGTTTTAAAACCTTCTAAGGATACACTTAACGAAATACGTATATTCTATTTATGAACGGTCCCGTACAAACAAAATGTACAGACAATTTTAATTTCAACCTTTTAATAAACGAGACGTACGCTACATATGCAACGAACTATTAAATTAAGATCAATTAAAAAAACTTTCCAAAGTTCAAGAACACACTTTTAGATTGATAAATTAAATGAAAATCGAGAAAATGTGAATATAATTGGAAAACCCAAATATTTTACATTTAAAGTAAAAAATTTTAACTTAAAATTTTTAGAAAAAATGAAGAAGAGAGGCTATTTCGACTTAAATTGTTTGAACTGAAAAGAAATCTCATGTATAAATTATATAATACAGGAAGTACAAACTACCGTGAGGCTATTTCTACCTATGCCTTAAAAAATCATGAACAAAATCTAAGTTTCCGAATTTTTTAAAATTGAAAAAAGCAAGAAATATATTAATAAAATGAAACCATTTGAAAGATGGAAAAACGCAAACGTCAAGATTATAGTAAACTTCACAATAAGTATATGCAATATATGAACGACCCCGGTACAAACAAAATATACAGAAATTTTTAATTTTGACCTTTTAATACACAAGATTTGGCCATCAACGTAATGTACACCTAAAATTTTAAAGAAGAAGGTAAGTAGAAGTAAGACTATTTCGACCTAAATTGATCAAACTTAAAAATATTTTTATTATATAATTAAAATTTACAAACAGGAAGTAAAAAATACAGTGAGGCTATTTCTACCTAAACGTACCAAACCCCCTTATTAACGTAAATTCCCATTACAAACGAGTTCTGTTACCATTTAATATAGCATAATACCCTCTCCTGTAATGACGCATATACAATGACGAAAATAATTCTACGTGACTGCGCATTTGTCATGAACTTAGAGAGAAGCGCATCATCACTTGTGCATCCTCAACATGTCCTGAGTGTCCCAAACTCAAATCTTCTCACTCACTAACTCTCAAGTGATGATCTTGACCCACATTCTCAAAGTTAGACTCAAACTAAACGAAACTCGTTTGTCGAGTTTGTGCACGTTCGATCGTGGATATACCATAAAAGTGTTGGATGGGGCAGTACCGCCCCCCACAAAACTGGAAAAAGAGAGAACCAGAATATATACAGGAAGGAACCCATTAACCGGGTGTCTATCGAATATACCATCCAAACTATATACACCCGCACACCCTCACAATCACATTCATTCCCGCAAAAACCGAAAAACCGAACCCAAAATGTGAACACACAGAAATCTATATATAGAACATTCCTTATATAGAAGAATAAATACAGAATGTACCTTTATAAAAATATAATATTGAGACCAATACAGAATCCAGAATATTCTTTCATACCATTCAATATTAATATAATACACGAATAAATGAATGAATAAACAGAACACGAATTGAGCAGAAAAAGAAACGAACGAACGAACGAACGCTCAAGTGACGCGTGAGGGAGCGGAAACCGGGAGGAACTAACGATTGAACGAACGCACTTTTGTACAGCAGTACAGAGTCCCAAAAACCAAAAACAAAATACGAAACCTAAATTTAGGTTCTATGGTTGTGCGCATGCGCATCCAATAAATCATAATCTATATTAATATTAAACGTCAAACATATTTCAAAATATAAAATTGAAATGTTTCAACAAAATGAACTCGATAAGTACTGGGTACTACAACCGCAATGCGTTTGGGGGTGTTGAAGCGTTCATGTTGATGAAATGAGAGAAAGAGGAGTACAGTGGAAGGCAAGAGGGGTTAAATTGGTGGGTTTGGGTTGCGGTGAGTAGGGCGGGTTGATTCAGGAATGAAGGACCGTTCATATATAAAGTGACTTTTCTGTACAGAATATACAGAATCGCAGAGAATGGAGGGAAGCGGACAGATTGATGCGGAATCCTAGATGTCCTGCATTCTCCCGCTCTCTCTCTCTCTCTCTCTCTCTCTCTACATTCTCTAGAATTCTCTATATTCTATAGCTGTATTCTGTACTACTCGTACATGGTATTTCCAGGGTTCCAGAATGCGCCAATAACAAAACAGGAAAATCCTTGACATGGTTTCCTCTACTTTGAGCTCAACTTTTTCGGATACAATACAGAAAACAGAAGTGTTCCAAACGCATCCGAGACTGGACTTGATTGTGAGTTGAGTTGTCTCTAGCCTTGAGATGTAGAGGATTCTGTGTATTGTGCACACAAACATTGCACAAATGCCAAACGTTGCATGATTCATGACCATGAGAGAGACAGAATGAATTGCGCAGTCCAAAAGTTCAAGGTTCCAGAAATAAATTGCACACAATCAATACACAGAAACACTCAATTCTAACTGTAATTCCGTAGGTTATTTATAGGTTAGGCTATTTCGACACAAACAGACCAAACAAAACAACAACAACTGAAAAAGCCATAACAAAGCCTCTTAAAGTGAGTGGTAATTTCGATTTTCACTTTATTTTAATGATTTTCCATTTCTATTTCTATTACTATTTACGTAAGTTAGTTGCACTATTGACATTCACATTCGTTTACCATTAACATTAAATGTCAAACTGTCTAGGACATGGAAACACGAACACGAAAATGAAAAAGAGATCACAGTGGGTGATAAGAGAGAAAATGAACAATATAATATAATACCGGGTGTGTAGGGTGTTACGTACTATGTGTATGGTACTTTAATTTGAGAAGACAATTCCGAGGACGACACTTTTACTGTCCCACCACACTCACATTCGTTCGCTTACTATTCACTCGATCATCTCAAATGGCAAAAGGCACTTAGACAAATTATTCTCTTCTGAAGTACGTAGAAATAGAAAGAAGCGAAAACAGATAGAACCCTAACCAGACTCCCGGTTAAGTGGTCTTTTCGATTTTGGGGTCTTTTTGCTTTCGCGTAAAAGAAATTTTATACCATTTGGAAATGGTTCTGGCTAAACGAAAAATTACTTTAAAAAATAATCAAAAAAACTATCATACCTACGCTCCGACAATGTAACCTGTGAATTTAAAACCTCTCCCAAATTTTCTCTTATTATCGCATTTTTTTATATTATTTAGAAAATATATTCATAAATTAGCAAATCATTCTCGTTATATTAACATTAACATTATTATATGAAAGAAAGAATATAATAACTAAATTAAGGTATAATGAAAAAAAAATCGAATATTTTTTTAAAAGGATCTGTTCATAAAAGTGGTTACGGTAAAAATTCGAATTCTTGTAAATATGAATACGATTTTTTAAAAATTAGTTGTGACCTTTTTTAAATGAACCAGTTACACAAACCTTTAAACAGAAATTTTAGAAATTCTCAATTGTTCTTATAACGTATTCTTTTCTGTTTTAAATTTCAAAAAAATGGGAAAGATTTGAGTAATATAAAATAAGATGGATTTAAATTGGGAAGGGCTGTTCATAGATGTGGTTACTGCGGGGTAAAATGTTGATTTTAAAAGTTGTTTGCAATTTTTTTAAAATATCAATTTTGACCTTTTTGAATGAAACGCGTGTCAGTGTTCATAATCTAAGATAACTGCATATCCTTTCTTACAAACACTTTGACATATTCTCCTATGTTCCAATTGGAACGTTTTTGGGATGGGTTGCATAATAAAAGAAAACTTTATAGTCTAGAGGAGCTGTTCATAGAAGTGGTTATAGCACAAAATGATGATTTTTATGCAAACCAACTAATTTTTTAACCTTTTTTAGAATTTGGGATAGCACATCGTGAAATGTCTCATATCCCTTTGTAACATTCTCTTTGCGTTATATACATTCTATTATTAAGTTCCAATTGGAACGTTCATGATTGTTGATTAATAACATAACATAATAAATAAGGAAAATTTTGAAATTTAATTAATGTAATTTAAAATATTATTATATTATATTAAAAGAATATATATTTTAGAGATCAATTTTTGATTGATCTATTTAAAAAGAGAAACCTTTTTGTATCAGGATTAGGAAACGCGGTAACCAAATCAAGCTATCAAATTTCCCCGAAAACCGGAAAATTGAACTCTTTTTACACTCATGAAATATGAGAATAATAATAAACCTTTTGAAAAAATCAATTATGAAGATAGTCTAATAATTATTCAATTAAAAATAATATAAAAATAAAAAGATCAAATTTCGATTCAAATTTCTTCCCGTACATTTTCTAGAAGGTTAATGTACGTAAAAAGATAATATAATTTTACCAGTAAAAAATCACTCAACGTTCGCGTTCAAAAATGTTCTTGTACACTCGAAATTTTAAACAAATCTGTTCAAATAAAATTTAAATATAAAATATATAAAAAACAGCCGAAAACTATTAAACCTATTAACATGCTCCAGTAGAACGAGACAACAAGACGAACTTAAAGCAGCCGCCAGGCACGAGCCTTTCTCGTAAAATTAAAGGCAAACCTCAAAAAGTTTCTCAACTCGGGTGCCATTCATAGACAATGTAACCTTTTAAACAAACTTAAGTAAGTAACATGACAATTCTTCTTCTTCGTCATTTTCCATTTCCTCGTACATTTGTAACACACATTTGCACTCTTCGAAGTGTGATAATTAATTAAAACCAGAGAGACGAGGATTCCACTTCTACTCTAATAGATTCATGATTCTGTTAATGTGTGTATCCATGTAAAAATAAATAAATTACAAGAAAAAAGAAACTAAATTTAGATTCAACCAAATCGAGATAGAAAGTTGAAGAAGCAGAAGAAATAGGCGTAGGAGTGTAAGAGCAATTCCTCTTTAATTTACGTAACATTACGTAAAAGTCCTCGCGCTCGTAAAAGCTAAATGGAGCGGTACTTTCTTGTTTGCGCAAATTTGAACGAATCGAAAAACAGAAAAGCGAGACGAAAGAATTATAGAAATAGGGAAGGAAAGAGAGAACGAAAGTGAAACAGCTTTTAGGGTAATTTAAAGTGATGTATTTGGTTGGTAAGAATTTAAATATAAAATAAATAAATAGTCTAAATATATTTGAGAATAAATACATTTAAATTAATAAAATTAAAAAAAACCTTTTTCTATGTTCCCCGACAAAACCCGTTCAAATAAAAAATTTATTTATAATTTAAAATTGAATTAAAAATCAAGAAACAAAGTCTTAATCTCAGTTTCCGAGTCTTTGAAAATAGAAATAAAAATCTGAAACGATTGAAAAAATTAAATAGAAACCTTTTTGAAAAACAATGGATTCAAACTTTGCATAGATTTGTTAATATTTTAATAATTATAATATTAGGTTAACATATATATTAGTCAAAATGTTTTATATTTAAAACCCATAACCTTCTTGTTTAATCTGAGAATATACTCTATTTATGAACGGTCCTGCACACAGACAAAAATGCACAGAAACTTTTTTGATTAAACCTTTTAACAAACGGCCGAAAAGAAACCCAATAATCTATTCAGTTCAAGAACACATATTTCTGATTAATTAAATTAAAATAAAAATAAATTTGGAAAACCCCAATTTTTTCATTAAATAACCTTGTTTGAAAAGTTTACGACTTGATCATCTAAAATCTCGTACTTTCTTATATATTCATAATAAAAAATATTTAATTTAATATATAAAGAGATATATTAGACCTCCATGAAAATATCTCATAAATCAAAATTCTATATATCATTAGTGGATAATATTAGTTTCAATATTAGTAGAGAGAGAGAGAATTCATAAGTCTGATTGATTTCTCGTGTTTCTTGGAAATTAAGGAGTAGATTCAAACGTGGATTAGGTGGTAGAAAAAGTTAGTGTAACGTTGAGAGGGGCTGTTCATATATGAGATGATGGAGAAACTTTTTTGTCGTGCTGATAATATGTATCTTCTTCTTCTTAAGTAGTCTAACTAGTAGTCCTTGCACGCTTTTATTATTTGCGGGGAGAATTGCGGGGAGAGGGAATGAATAGTAGCAGGAAGAGCTAATTAACCGTAACCTCGGAGAGTCGTAATAGATCAATTCAGTTCAGTTCGTATTTCTTCTCTTGTCCCTCTGTCCGTCCGTCCGTCCGGCCATTTGTATTCACTATTAGTACAGGGCTCGGATTAATGAAAAAACTTATATTTATTTCTCCGAGAGGGCAGCACTACTAGAGTGACGGTCACCGTCTAAGTATTGACTTAGGTCAGTGCTTCTTAACTTTTACGACAATTTGTGATAAACTTATCATTGATGTTTTGCAATTGGGTCGTTGAAGCTTATCTCACAATTGGGTTGATGGATTCTAACCCAAAATTGGGTCCTCAGGATTCTACCCCACAATTAGGTAGATGGATTTTAACCCAAAATTGGGCCCTCAGGATTCAAATTATCAATTGGGTTGTCAGGATTCTCAGGATATTAACCCAATTGTTGGATAAAATCCTGACAACCCAATTGTGGGTTAGAATCCTGACAACCCAATTGTTGGATAAAATCCTGACAACCCAATTGTGGGTTAGAATCCTGACAACCCAATTGTTGGATAAAATCCTGACAACCCAATTGTTGGATAAAATCCTGACAACCCAATTGTGGGTTAGAATCTTGACAACCCAATTGTGGGTTAGAATCCTGACAACCCAATTGTTGGATAAAATCCTGACAACCCAATTGTGGGTTAGAATCCATCAACCCAATTGTGGATAAGATTCAACGACCCAATTGCAAAATAACTATTATATGTTTACCATAAATTGTCGCAAAAGTTAAGCAGCACTGACCTAAGTCAATACTTAGACGGTGACCGTCACTCTAGTAGTGCTGCCCTCTCGGAGAAATAAATATAAGTTTTTTTCATTAATCCGAGCCCTGTATTAGTACTAGTTTGATTGTTTACGCTTCAATTCGCGACTGGCCTCGTGTGTCTGATTTTGACTGGACTTTCGAATACGAATGCGTTCATGGTCTAGACTAAATCAAACGTCCGTCATCTCTCATCTCTCATCTCTACTTCGTTGGGGGTTTTACGCGCGACTGTTTGTTTGATTGAATAAGATAGACACAAGACACGAGACTTTCACTACTATTTTGATATTATTACGATTCGACCATCAATTCAATGTTTACGACTCATTACCAAATGAAATCAAACAGAACACGCACACAAACGGACGCAATAAACCTAAACATATATCTACTCTTCAAAAATGAACCACCACCACACGTTTATAAACAGACACAAACGGATGAACAGACACAAACTGACCCCAGGGTGAAAGGTCAAAGGCCAATCGAGTGTGGTCTAAGAGGGGGAAACGGTCAGGGGTTATTTAAAATTGAGAAGACCAAACTCTCACGCTCCGACAACAAGAACAAGAAATAAGATGCTACAATACATAGAATTATAAAATTATTTTTACCTATTTAATGGCCACAGAAAATAGTACTGGATAATTTGTTATTTTATTTAAAAAATAAAAGATTAAATAGATTAAGTAGATTAATAGATAAAATAAAATAAACCTTTTATTAATTCCTTTGAAGAGAGAATACTAATTTATTAATTTCATTCCTAAACGAATGTAGTATTAGTTGTTGTATAGAATTCAAAAAGACGAAAATGCTCAAAAGAACTGTTCATAAATGACGTTTTTATATATTACTATAATATTAATACCTTTTTATATTCAACCAAAATGTGACGTATTTAGCAAAAAAGTTTTATATTTTTAAAATAATTAAACTAACAAATATTGAATTTGACCTTGTAAAAGACCTTGCTTCAACGATGATGGGAGAATTTAAATGGAAAAACTCTATTTAAAAAATATTAAATTTTTAATTAAAAGTTAAATTCATGGAAAAATAAATAAATATATGTTTTAATTTAAAAAACAATGTTTTGCAATCTTTTGTCACGCGCAAAAAAGAGTGCGCAGCAGAATGAAATTAAACTTTAAATGACCTTTAAAATGAGTGGTCGCGATACACAACTAATGAATAATCTAAAACGAAAATATATATTTCTAATAATGAAATAATTTCCTTGGAAAAAATATTTAATAGAAAAAATTTATGTGCGTATTTAAAAGTATATATTAAAAACTAATTAAAAAATTGAAAAGCAAAATTTAAAAAAATGTACTGTAAACAGTGCATTTTTAAATGTTAGGTTCATTTTGACCTTTTTACAAGTCCATTCAGGCGAACTCAATAGAGAAATTTTCAATTTTCAATTAAAATTTTATATTATAATAAACCGTGAAAAGTGATAATAATTCACAAACGACGTACCTGTAATAATAGTTATAATATGAAGTATGTAATTTTGATTGATTGATCGACTTGAACGAACTTGAAAATTGAGATGAATTACGGATTATTTAATAATTTGAACGGGAAGCCAAACAATAAACGAATAAACAAACAATCAAGAACACGCAACAAAAGATTTTTTGAGTGATTAGGAGTGAAGAGAGGAAGGGAGAGAGATGATTATGGGAAAATGAGATGAATGAGTCGTAGACTTCTCTTGGGAGGTAAAACGAGAAAACACGAGAGAGAAATAGAATCCTTAAGGGATGATGGTGATGGTGATGGAAAACAAACTAGACAGGACAAGTCACAAACACTCAACGGCGTGAAAGACGAAACGAAATTCTGCTCGATTAGTTTTGGTTTGCGTTTGACAAGTTTAGGTTAGGTTTAGGTTAGGTTAGGTTAGGTTCGAGTTGGTTGATGGAGAAGTTTGTTGTTGTAGTTGGTCTTGTTAGTTGGTTAGTTTTGAAAGGTTGGGTAAACTTGTTTGTTTGTTTAGTTGAAATTTGAAGTTGACTTCTGAATTTGAAGGCTGAACGGAAAGAGAAGAAGAAGAGGATAATATTGCGTTGTAGTTGAACTGAATTGAACAAATTAAACAAGAGCGCGGGACGATGATGATGACGAAATTGAAAACAAGCGAATCAAATTGATCCGGTCTGCTTGCCGCTCACTGACTGACTGACATACACTCGCACTGAATGACACATGCAGAGTAGAGTCCTACTGCTGTTACTGCTTCTCCGTTAAACTAGTGGGTAGCCTACTGCTCAGGATATACAACGCTTTCTAGTATAGAGCAAAGAGTGCCGCAGTGTGGATACGTAGCGGTGCGTAGTAGCAATGTGTAGCTCAACTCGAACGGAACCGAACGCTGAACACTCACGCAAATCGACAACCAACAACAAATTTACACCACAACCACCACCGCCACCAGTACCCTAATTTCGGTATATACTCTACTCTACTCTATAGAAAGCACTGTATATATGAATTGGATTCATGACTCAAAATGGGGGTCATTACCGAACCCGGCGTTAAAGGTTACAAGGGGAAACAAGTCAAACATGATGAGACTGCGTACACGTTTTCTGGGTTAAGTTCTCTCTTTCTCTCTGTGTGCATGTATGGGTATTCTGTTCTGTGATGTTTTGTGATGGGAAGAGGGGGTGGTGTTTGTAGTGATGTGATGAAACTTGGATGCGGTGGATTCTTTGTACGCAGTATTATTGGGTAGTAGTAGTTGTGTTGATATGCAATAACGTGAAAAGTTGTTGGAAATGTGACAATCGATTGGGTGCGTTTGGGTGCGACTCTTTCGCTGGAGCGAACTGGAGCACATGCACGCGGGATTCTTGGCAGTCGAACAGGTTTTCATAGACGGATTTTGGAACAGGTTTTCACAATGAATTTGGAACCGGTCCATGGAACCTGTTTTGGGAAACGGTTTTGGGATAGGTTTTGAGACAGTTCATGAAACAAGTTTTGGAAAATGTTCTGGAACATTTTTTGAAATTTGGAACAGGTTTTGAAACTTTTAGTAAAAATTAGTTTCAAAACTGGTTCTGGGAACAAGTTTTGAGACAGTTATTGATACAGAATTTTGAAACCGGTTCTGGAACAGACCTTCAAACAGTTATTGAAACAGGTTTAGAAACTTTTAGTGAAACAGGTTTTGAGACAGTTCATGAAACAAGTTTTGGAACAGGTTTTGGAACAGGTTTTGAGACAGTTCATGAAACAAGTTTTGGAACCGGTTCTAGAACAGGTTTTGGCTCAAAATTTGAAAGAAGTTTTGAAACCGGTTCTGGAACAGACCTTCAAACAGTTATTGAAACAGGTTTAGAAACTTTTAGTGAAACATGCTTTGAAACCGGTTTTGGAACATGTTTTGGAGCAGAATTTGGGATCAAGTAATTAACAAAAGACAACTATCCCTACTATCTAGTGCCCACCTCGACTGATCCAATAAAGGTGTTCCAAAATGGCGCTAACTCACTACTAATACTGTATCCGGCGCTTATTTTGTAATGAATCTCGCATATTGGGAAGCTTTTGGGTTTGCGTGTTTACGTGAGTCTCTATCTCTCTCAGCGTTGGTGTGAGGGTGAAGTACATTGAGCAGTAAACTCATTCGAGTGACTCTATGAGAGACTGTCTATGTGTGCATCATAATATAACCGAGAGTACGGTTATTCGGTCTCTCTCTCTCTCTCTCTCTCTCTCTTTCCATTCGACTCACTCTATTCGGGTTTGGTCACCCGGAGGAGCAAGAAATAACCCATATATAGAAGTAGTCGTCAATAGAGAAGAAGAAACTTTTTCTGGTGAGCGAAATATATTGAGTGAGAGAAATGACCTTGTTGCGTTGTGTTGTTGTCCAATTTTGGGAATTGGGTTATCTGACTCGACTCCATACACATTCACTCTCTTTTGGCTCACAATTCTTAACGACCAAATATATTATCGATCGATTATATTACTAAGAGAAGCACTACTAGAACTAGATTCTATTGTACATTTTAGATTCAATTCAATGCCGAATTCGAGAGCGAAATGTTTTTACATCTCCCTACATTCTGTCACAATTGTGAACGTTTGCTCGTGAATGTCAAACTCAAGTTGGTTTGGCATTGATTTTTGTTGTGGATTGCGAATTGTTGTCAAGAACTTTAGACAGTTCAAAATGCTAGTAGGGGGTGCCCCTAACATGTAGAGAGAAAAAATGAGAAGAAAAATATGTCAACCATTGATTTGTCGTGGAGACAAGTTTAGTATTTTGCCAATTAAGGCCACAAGTTTGAACTTGCTTTTACTCCAATTATTGAAGCGATCAAGAGTAGAAGAAAAAGGGGCGTTGCTTCCCCTGTTAAAATTGACAACTTAAAGAAGCTAATAAGGGGACACATATGATCGAACTCTGTGAATGGCCCCTCCCCTTTCTGTAAAAGATTCTTCGTCTCCTCAATTGTGTCAATCCAATTACTGCGTCAATCTTAATTTAATCTAATTAAGAGTTATTTAAGAGCGTTAGTTATACTATTACGTCAGTTTGATTGGGTTTCTAAACACAACAAAAAATTCCCAACTTTAAGATACCATTCATAAATGACGTAATAAACAGAAACTTTTTCGTTAACCTAAAATAATGAAGCAGAAAAAGAAAAAACCAAAATCGAAGCGCTAAGGGACGTTATTTGGTTAATTAGTTGTGAGAGACTCATTCGAGAGAGATTTAATTGGGTCTGGTTCGTTTTTGTTGGATAGTAGCCTGAAAGCAAGGGAAAAACGATTTGGATTTGGTCCAATTGGAACACTAATGGACACTGGTTCAATAAAGACAGTAGACAGTAGTTGTTAGTTGGGAGTTGCCAGAAAATGATAATAATTGGGCGCCAATGCTAATAGTATATCATTATATATTAATAGATAAGCAGATATGGGAAAGTTCCTGTAAATGCGTTTATGAATTGCCAAATTTCAAGGAAACTTTCTGTGTAACCCTAGAATTTTAATTTTAATTTAAATATTTAAATACTAAAGAATATTTATGTGACCTTTAAACAGACGATAGACCAAGAAATAGTAATAATTTTAAAAAATGTAAAAACAATTCACGAGAAGAACATTTTTACTGAATTACGCTCCGACAAGATAGAACAGTTTTTAATTTTGGTTTGACTTGTTTAAGTAGAGAAAAGCATTACAAGTCAAAAATTGTAATTTGTAATTTTGGGGGGTTTTGTAATTGTCCGCAATTTTTAAAATGAACTTAAATCTTTTTGATTTCCGGGACAAATATACGAGCTAACATTGCATTTAACATAATTTGAATACTTTTGGAGGAGCTGCTCAGAAAGATGGTTATAACAAAAAAACAATGGGAATTTTTGGTCTAACCAATTTTTCAAATTTTTAACCTTTTTTCTTGTGAAATCAAATTTATGAAATATCTCCTACTCTTTGTGACACTTGAAAAAAAATATTCACGTATTTACGTGATTTTTACTTAATCGTGTTATTTTGATGTCCAGAAACCCAAAACAATCATTCAATTATTATTACATGACAGTAAAGTTATATTTTTATCATTAAAATTAATGTATTTTTATCTAGATTAATGAAAAAGAAGAAAAAAAAGTACTAATGCGAGAGAGACTAATGCCAACTTACGATTACCTGCCTTAAAAAAACTTGCTAATCTCGTTATAATCATAAAAAAATCATGAAACTGATTAATTAGAATAGAAATGTAAAAAGCACATAAACTTTATTAAAAGTTTTGGACCATTTTAAAATTAAAATTGCTGCTGCTAAAATATTATAAATCCAATTCATATACGAACGAACCACGTATTATATAACTTGTCATGTATTATTTGAATGACCTAACGCGTTTATTATGTTACAAAGAATCATGAGATTTGAATATGACAAAAATATTTACATGTTTTTCCCCTCATCTGTTATTTTGATGTTTTCATCTATCAATGAAACCAAAACAATCCTTATTATTACACACAACTCGAAAGCTGTGTTTTGCTCATCCAAATTAATGATGTTTGAGATGTTTATGATTAAGACGGATAAAAATAAGTGAATTAAGATTAATGACAAGTACGAGATTTGAGAGTATATATCTTAAAACATTCATTAATTTTTAATAAATTATTATCGGATTGTTTTCAAAGTACCGCATGAGCTTAATTAAAAGATTTGAACCATTTTGAAAGACCAGAAAGAAGTAAAAAAATTAAAATGTATTACAAAATTCATAACGTTAGAACTTTCCGAAAAGATGGGCTTTAAAAATTGAAATATACAAAAATACACAACCTCAATAAACACATTTCTACTCGTCAACCTTCAACCAATTTAGCATAAGAAACCCCAGGAAAAATTAATAAATTGATTTGTTTAAGAAAACTTGAATTAATCAATGATTTTATTTTTAACCTTTAAAAATGTATTGAAACCGAATAAAAAAAATTACCTTAAAGTTAAATCCAAAAATGTTGTCGATTAATAAATAAAATTAATAATTGCGAATTTAAAGGTGAGCTTTAGTAATTAACACACACAAACACCGATGAAATCATCAAATAGTAATTCGAATATCACTTGATTACAAATTGCAATCGTTAAATGTCGGAGCGAGAAGAGCAGAGGTGAAAGATGAGAAGAAGAAATTAAAACTTTCAATTATAAATTCTTGCTACCAGTTGATGCAATGTTGTATAAAACTAATAAAGAACAATTACCACTGAAATAGTCACTGCATGTATGAATGACCCTTTCTGTGTGAAACAAAAGAATATGCAAACAACAACAGCACAAAGCAATGTCTTCCTTCCTTCCGAATACGATTCGAATGTAACAAACAAGTGACACTGCAAGTGGTGATGGTGATTGACATTGACCAAAGAAGAATGAACAGATGATGATGGTGAGTGGTGAAGTGGTCAATTGACAATTGAAGTATGAATAAAAGTTGGTGACTAAAGATTATTGTCGCCCTGTGCACGTTGAGAGACAATACAATATATTCGTGGATGTAAAAGTCGGAGCGTTCACAAATTTAATGAACATGTGAAGGTGTTGGTTAGGTTGTGTATGTTACGAGATAGCAAAGGTTGACTAGTTGAATATAAAATTGTGCTTCTACTGCATGTCATGAGCTACCACACTCGCAACCACCGAATGAATCAATGAACGAACAGTCTCCCTCTCATCTCATCACCATCCTCAGGTCTGCCCTTGTCCGTCCGTCTGTTCTTGCACTGTGCAAAGAGGAGGCGCAATGTGTTTCTTCTTCTCCTCAATCTCAACTGTACCTCTGTGTTTGTCCATCTGCCTGCTGCTGCTCGGTTTCACTGTTTCGTTACTAAACTGGTGGTGGTGCTTTTGAATAGATAACAAACATTGTGGTTTGGAATGTTTACAAGTAACCTTTTAATCTGAAGAATAACTCTACCAAATAACATGACATGGTACAAATGTTTTGTAGAAACAAATATTTGAAAATAATAATCCAATAGCCGGGCAAAATGCAATGTACAAGCCAAAAATTTTAAAATAATAATAATGTATTAAAGAAATGATTTTGTTTAACTCTTTCAATGGATTTTTTTTAATATCGAACCATAAGACAAGAAAATAAATTTAATTAAAATTACTTTTAAAAGCGGCTTATTGCTGAAATTTCCTGAAAATTTCAATGAATAAGAATATTTATTATAACCAAATATATAATTTCAAATTAAAATTCATGAGAAAATATAAAAAAATCATTTTAACCTTTTCTAATCTGAATATCTTGAAAAAATGTAAATAATCTAAATGGCCCTTAAATATAGTTGAAACCTATTTCGAAATTTAAAATAAATTAAATTTGCATTAGACTTTTCAAATAGAAAAGAAACATTAAATCTCTCAATCTCCCAACTCCTGATCCAAGCAAATCTTTCAATTTGAACAATAAAGTTAAAGTATAAGAATTCTTAAGTGGAAAGGCAAAAACATTTAGAAATACAATTTTAGAAAAATGTGTGAGCGTAGCAATGTTGAAAAGCAGAGAATAGATTGAATTTACCTTTATTATTGAATCAGAATACCATACAACCAAGTTACGCTCACTCAAAAACATTCACAACAAACATCTGCACATTAATCCACCACCAACACAATCGAATCGATCTATTTGTCCCTGCAGTGTTCACCATCTTCACCCCCTCCCCCTTCACCCAGTCAGATCAGCACAAATGTATTGTGTCATCATTACGTATTATTACACAACTTATTTAACCCACAGGTTCATCATCTTCATCATCATCTCCAACTTTATCCTCAACTTTAAATCCTTCAATTTCTCCCTCCAATTGATGCCGATAACGACCTAATGATTAGTTGTGGACTATTAGTACACACACAAAGCGACTGTTGAACGCATCTTAATCGGCTAACAAACTGCAGTCAAGTTGTCCGTCCTCTATCTGAGCACTCACCAATGTGTGCAATCTTATTCTCAAATCTGTCAGTGACAAATTACAGGTTGAGAGTGGAGAGATGAGGGAGATGAGCTTACGAAGGGTACTGCAGTACGTACTAGCCACAGTCGCATGCCACTAGTGGTCATACCTGACCGGTGCAAGGTACTGCTCGCTTCACTGCACACTTTGTCCCTTCTAGTTTGTACCTTTCCGTCCGTATGTGGATTATTATGATCGTGTATTCATTGAGGCGATAATTTGCATGTCAATTATCAACTAGACACAGACTACCGCACTGTGCCGTTGAACTTTCACTTGCTCATCGCAAAACATTCAACGTCATCACGCAATTGACCAAAACTTGCAGAGCATGGCAAGCACACTCTGCTTATTACTATCCGGTCCTGTCTCTCTCCCTCTGCACAGCTGGCACAGTCCCAGAGACAGACTCATTACACCCTCACACAGTCACTCAAATAACATTCACATGTACCACATGAGACATAGAGCACACACGTGCGCGCATGTGCACACACACGAGGGAAAGCATTAAATTCAGTAATAAAAGTAAACGAGTTTGACATTTTAACCGGTAGAATTTAATTATACTGAAGAGGTAGTAAATTATGCAATATAAAAATATATATGAGGGTCATTTATTGATATTAAAAAAATCGTTTTAATTTCACACATGACATGACAATGTTGAATATAGTAAACAAAAAAATTATTTTAAAAATATATTTATTTAAAAGAATCATTCATAAATAAAGGTTTGGAATAATCGATAACCTTTTACTTCGAACCACACTTCAAAACTATGACAGTTGTTAACGAAAAATTTATAAAAAATAAAAGATTAAAGAATAAGTAAAAATTATAGAATAAATTCATAAATATTGTCAATTTAGAAGGTCCATTAATAAATGACTCATTTTGAAATAAGAGAGACCATTTGTAATAAAAAGCAAGTACTGCCGTTGCACTACATAACAATAAATCAATTAAACCAGGCTCACGAAAGTCTGGTCTCTGTCTTTCTGGTTGAATTAAATGATTTCGAGTGGTTGACCTTGATTGTTCTGTTACTACCGCACATAGACACACTAAAAGGTTGCTATTGGTGACCAATGCTCAGTTTCATGTTACTGTGTCCCACTGCACACGTTTCCTAAGTCTCTCTCCATCAATTTCACTTTCTGTGTCAATTTCTCTTCACATGTCACAGTACCACCAAAGGGCAGGTAGACTCATCTGATCGTCATTCGTCTCCTTGTTCGTGCCAGAACAGAGCAACAATCAATGCATGTCTCTTCGATCTTCATCTTCATCCAACTAATAATATTTATCATAAACTAATCAAAGTACAGGATACGATTCATTCAGACAGGCATGGTTCAAACAGGACACATAACATAAACACAAAACAGTGAAAGCAATGGTTAGTGCAATTTGGGTAGGCAAGGTTGTCACAGCTGTCAATGACCCTCAATTGAATTGGCGCTTTTAACGATCTTGGTACCACTATAAATTTAATTGTTCACACACGTGAGCGTAAATACAATTTGGTTAGCAAATAAATTCGTATTCACAAGAATAACAAAAAAGAACCTTTTTTTACAGTAAGAAGAAAAAACAAAACTTATCGAAAATATCAGAAATATCATAAATAAAATACATTTAAAAAAATTGTAACCAATATTGAAATCGAATGTTAACTTTTCCAAAAAAATTAAATTGCATGTTCAACTCATCATGTGTAATATATACTTCCGTCAAACATTGATCACAATTATCACAATTTCACACACCAAATTGTTTACTTTGCACTTTCCAATGAAATCATCTTGAGTGAATCATAATTTAGTTTTTCGTATGAAGTGAAATACATTTGAGGTGATACGACAAGTGATGAGTGGAAATTGGGTTAAATTGAGTTTATCATGAATTGCGAAGAAATTGTTGCTTAGTAAAAATTATATAAGAAAGTTGTCTTGTGCATTTTTGTTGACTAAGCGATTGCTAATAAATATCTTATCTTATCACTTGTTGTCTTTTTTGCTTATTTCACTTATATTTGTGATGATTTCAAAGAAAATATATTTATGGGTGACCTTTATCATGTAACAACAGAAAAGTAACAACAAAATTTGCAGATACTTCATCAATTGCAATCTAAATTGGTTCATCTTGATTCAAACTACTCGTATATCTAAAGCCCTCATTTGACATACCAAACGCATCAAAGGCATGAGTGCACATCTAACACTAATGCACTTACATTGCCTATCTCAATCAAGTCCAATGCACATCTTCTCATCAATTCTCAATCTCAATGTACCCTCCTCAGCACATTTGGTCACGCTCAGTACGACAACTTCTCTCCACCACTCGTTTACGCGCAATAAAACATTCAACTGATACAATCGAATCAAACACTTAACTCGCATGCATTCCTGTTACGCCTGTAATTTAGATTAATTTATATTGCTGGATAAAGTTGATAGCTTAATTAATTTATATTTAAAAAATTTTGACCTTTAGATTAGATTAGACCTGTAGATTAAATCTGTAAATAAAAAGATTTTCAAGATGAACTTGAGGAAAAAATTATTTTTGACCGATTAAATCAAAGAAAACGAATTAGGAAAACGGAAAAGGACGAATAATATGTTCTAAATACATATTTTACGCAAACACAAAAGTTTCTCTGCATATTAATATTTAGTTGAATTGAATTTAACATATACGGAAACATTAGTAATGTGCATAATAAACAGTTGTGGTTGCCTTGAATTTGATAATTAGGAAATTGTTTATTCTGTCTCTACTGTGTACTACCAAGTTTGTTCTGTCATTGTCACCATCATCATGAGCACACTAAAAAGTAAACCAAATTGCAATCATTTCCGGTTGGTTGTGTGTGTTGTACCATAAATTGTTGATTGTTTTCGATTCAAATCAAATTAGATCGAGGCCGCCTGTGGTTTTCTCTAAGTCATTTTACATACATTGAAGAAATATAATAGATGATTTATAAAGTTTGGTATTATTGGGCCATTCAAATATAACGTGTGTTTAATGGAATTTTTGTGATGATCTATTAAAAATCATAACTGTTGAAATGGCAATGTTATCCTTACTGCGCAATACATGATTATGATACTGATGAATCATCATTCATAATTCAAAATCATAATTCAATTAGAAATGACCATTAGAATAACAAATTACAAATTTTCAATGCAAACAAGATAAATATTTAAAATGTTTAGTGAAAATTAGTTAAAATTGTTGTGCTGAATACCGACGTACATAATTTACATTTCACATTTCATTTATATTTATAAGAGAATAAATAAACGAATAAAATAATTCAATTTCATTGAGACCCCAGCGCCATCTGTTGGTCATATCTAGAAATATTGCAATACAATTGTTTTTCAATGAATTGCATAGTTTAATCTCTGCAATCCTAAACGAATTCACAAATTTAAAAATGCCAAATAACAAGACTTTTACTTATAACTGTTAATAAATATATGAATTTAAAATCTCAAGATTATAAATAAGTTTTGTATACAATTACAATTAAGAATAAGAAAATCTGAAAATCTTCATTCGAAAACCAGAAGACTATAATTGAAACAAAGAGACCGAACAGGAAACAGGATAACAAGCAGCAGTGATGAGTTTCGTGAAAAATGTGGATCATTAGCGAAATGTTTCCTAAACAAAGAATCATTAATGTTTAAAAAAGCGTTTAAAAATGGTTCTGTTTTACCTTCAAGATGAACGAAGAATTTTTACTTTAAAGAAATCATTGATTTGTTAGACATGTTTCGTGAAAACATAAAATGCTACAAGTTTGCGTTTACTTCAATTACTGAACGATCAAGAGAAGATGAAAAAGAAGAGGCGTTGCTCCCTTTTAAAATTGACAGTCCAACTTAAAAAAGCTAATAAGGGACACATATGGGAAGTACAATTTTATTGAGTTGTGCTCTGACCTTTGAATGAGCAGTTTAAAAACAACGCAACCAATGAGTTAAAATTGTAATTTGTGATTCTGTGGAGATGTTTGTAAATGTCCACAATTTTAAAAATGAATTTTAACCTTTTTGAACTCTTAGAAAAGCTAACATAGAAATTTAAAATAATTTATATACTTTTTGAAGAGATGCTCATAAAGATGGTTATAACAAAAACAATGGTAATTTTTGGTCTAACCAATTTTTTTCAATTTTAAACCTTTTTCTTATTCTTCGGAAAGGCACTTGTAAATTAAAACTTGTAAATTAATTTATGAAATTACTCTTTGTGACACTAACAAAAATATTTACGTATTAACGTGGTTTTCACTTAATAGTGTGTTATTTTTGATGTCCAGGAACCCCAAACAATCCTTCACTTATTATCACATGAAACGAAAGTTATATTTTTTAAATCAACGATTTTTTATATCGAAATTTATTATAAAGACGTAAGAAAAATAAGTAAAATTGTGACTAACAACAACTTAAGATTACCTTTCTTAAAATCCTTGTTAATCTTATCTTAACATAAAAGACATAAAACCTGATTGATTAGAATATGAAAAATAGCGCATGCGCTTTATTGATAGTTTGATATGTTTATTAGAAATTTATAGTGAAAAATGCATTAACTGATTCTTTACAAAATGTTTTACCTTTTAGAAAACAATTTCATCTACGAAAACACAAGCATTATATAACTTGTCGTGTATTATTTGAACGACACAACTTTATTATGTTACAAAAATTATGAAATCTGAAAAAAAATATTTACATGTTTTCCCTCATCATCCGTTATTTTGATGTTTTCATTTGTCAATGAAACCAAAACAATCCTATCCTTATTATTACACACAACTTGAAAACGGTTTTTTGCTCATCCAAATTAATGATGTTTGAGATGTTTATGATTAAGATGATGAAAAATAAGTGAATTGAGATTAGCACAAAATATTTGAAAGTATTTGCCTTAAAAACATTCATTCATTTTTAAATAAAATATTATCGGATTGTTTTCCTACAAAGATTAGCGCTTACGCTTTATTGAAAGATTTGAACCATTTTAAACGAACAGAAAGATGATTAAAAATGAAAATGTATTACAAAGTTCATAACGTTAGAACTTTCCGAAAAGATGGACTTTAAAAATTGTTATTTGAAAAAAATACACAACCTCAATTAACAAATTTCTACTCGTAAACCTCCAACCAATTTATCATAAGAAACCATTGAAAAGTTAATAAATTGATTTGTTTTAGAAAACTTAAATCAATCAATGATTTTATTTTTAACCTTTAAAAAAATGTGACCAAATCCAAATCAGAAAATTACCTTAAAGTTAAATCCAAAAAATGTTGTGGATTAATAAATAAAATTAATAATTGCGAATTTAAAGGTGAGTTTTAGTAATTAACACACACACAAACACCGATGAAATCATCAAATGGTAATTCGAATATCACTTGATTGCATAATGTAATCATAAAATGTCGGAGCGAGGAAAGCAGAGGAGAAATATGAGAAGAAGAAATTAAAGTTTTCAATTATAAATTCTTGCTACTAGTTGATGCAATGTTGTATAAAACTAATAAAGAACAATTACCACTGAAATAGTCACTGCATCTATGAATGACACATTCGTGTGAAACAAAAAGATTATGCTAATAATAGCAACAGCACAAAGCAATTCCTTCCTTCCGTACAATTCGAATGTAACAAACAAGTGACACTGAAAATTGAGCTGGTGATTAACATTGACCAAAGAAGAATGAACAGATGATGATGGTGAAGTGATGAAGTGGTCAATTGACAATTGAAGTATGAATAAAAGCTTGGTGACAAAAGATTATTGTCGCCCTGTGTGCACGTTGAGAGACAATACAATCGAGACAGTCGATTCGTGGATGTAAATGTCGGAGCGTTCACATTTTAATTAACCAAGAAAGGTGTTGGTCAGGTTGGTTAGGTTGTGTTGACTAGTTGAATATAAAAGTATGCTTCTACTGCAGATCATGAGCTACCGCACTAGCAACCACCGAATGAATCAATGAACGAACAGTCTTTCTTCTCTCATCTCATCACCATCGAAGGTCTGCCCTTGTCCGTCCGTCTGTCATTGCACTATTCAAAGAGGAGGCACAGTCCACCGTTTTCTTCTTCTTCTCCTCAATCTCAACTGTACCTCTGTGTTTGTCCATCTGCCTGCTGCTGCTCGGTTTCACTGTGACTCGTTACTAAACTGGTGGTGGTGCTTTGGAATGGATAACAAATATAGTGGTTTGGAATGTTTGGAGTAACCTTTTAAAATTCATGGAAAAACACTATTCAAGAGCGGGGCAAAATGCATTGTACAAGGCAGAAATTTAAATATAATAAATATGTATAAAAGAAATAATTTTGTTTAACTTTGCAATAGATTTTCATTTTTAAAAAATATTAAACCATGAGACAAGAATATAAATTTAATTAAAAATACCTTTAAAAGCGGCTTATCGCTGCCATTTTCTGAAAATTTAAATAAATAAGAATATTTATTATAACCAAATATATAATTTCAAATTAAAAATCATGAGAAAATGTTAATGATAAAAAACTCATTTTTGATGATAAAAAATGTGGCGGTTTAAAACACCTGACACATGACAAATTGAGATTAAAGATTAGATAACATTAGGGGAGATGGCATGACCTGATATATACGGCATTTGTGGATATTGCTGGATGTTGGGTACACTTGATGGAGCCAGACAGGTCAGATGGCCCAAGACGTGAAAACACTCTGACCCATGGCCTGGCTATATGATTTACCGGATCATAGGACCGGGGGCCACTTGGCCCTTTTTATTGATTGAGCAACTGGGGGGTTTAGTCCCCTGAGATAGGATTCTGGATGTGACCCATGGCTAAATGAACGCTCAATGGTCATTGACAGCTCCTGAGGACACTTACTAGTTCGGCAATCGACTATCAATAAGACTCGGGGCTCACTGTCCTTGGGGGTCATTTGAACCACCTCAAGGTCGGCCCGGAGAATACCCGTATCCTGTGTCGGGATTGTTAAAACCCCTCAGGGAGCTCACCGAGAGATGTGTCTCCTATGGCAAGCGGGCAGATCAGTTGATCAGACTGATCGATAGACCGTCGATCGGTGTCCAAGCAACCGTAGCTCGAGGTGCACATACAGAGATCCATACCTCACAGTCCTTGAGACGAGTTGCATTGATCTGTTGATTAGATTCGTTGAGATGAGGAAGTTCAGTGGAAACAACACTTAAATAGGTTTAGATTCGATTTCGTTTATTGAGTCTCCCAGCCACAAGAATAGAAGCGATTATCCAAGTGTGGATCAATACTAATCAGCCTCCTCGTGCGGTGGTCATACATAGACTGTTACATATTTGAATAGTAAAATACATAAGTACTGAATCAAGCTGTTTACATGGGGATATATGTGTGTATGACGTCACAATGAACGTCAAGGGTCCGCCTCCACGCACAGAGTGTGATACCGTACCATTAGCATGCAAATGAGTGCATAACTTTGCCTGTTGATACGATCCCGCGCAGTCGTGTAGATCGCTCTTAGCAATGGCGCAGCAATGGCGATTCGAATATCCTCTTACAGCTCCATCTGGTGATGATAACTGGCGATTCAATGCAGATCGCCACATCTTCCCGGGGGGAGAAACGAATGTGTGTTAGGTTTCGTCTTTTCCATTAAGCACTTGACCCGACTCGACTTGAAGCGAATGACGGAGATTCTCGATCAGAAACCAATGGATTGACTCGAGTTGGTATGAACGAGTCCCATTGAGTTCTCGATCACCCAACGAAGGAGTCAACTCGGATGGACAGCCTCACAATGGTTGCAAGAGCGTGGCAATCGACGAGGAGTTGCTCACTTTCTGCACATTATGCATAATCATGGATCGCTTCTTGGCTTCCTATAGAAATACAGTTGTCGTAACATTCAATCTTACGTGATCGAGATTAGACAAGGGGACCAGCGTCGATGATCGTTCCAAAGATTGGCAAAGAATTTCGTCTATTAGTGACCGACATACCTTTGAGAATCCACTTAGAACGGATCAATCGAAAGCACATTATATCTTGTGCTCGTACAATAGAAATCAGTGTGGAGGTTGCGAATTGAGATTGCGCTGCAAACCAGTAATTCTAAAGCGAGATTCAGATTGAACGGTTTACCATTCGACATATCAAGTCTTATCTCGCTTGTTTTCCTAGTTGTAAGGAACGCTCTGTTTCAACCTACACTTACTGAAAATAGAGTTTGATTTATCTTCAATCACTAGTTCCACCATGTGAACTTATCGTCATCGGTTTCGATTCTAGTAATTAAAGAAATGATCATTAATTGCGTTCAAGCCCAGGAGAACGACGATCCTTCGATCGAGGCTTGACACAGCCGACCTATTTGTGACACCACCACCAAAAAAAACATTATCATCCCACTGGTTCAAGTTGGATCCAACTTAGAAATTGGGACTTCCAAAATTGATAGATGAGATGTGTTATGCCTCTGTGGATGAATCACTTAGATCACTGCGTGCATCCTCGACTCCGCGGATCGAACGACTGGGCGATTCTATGATTCGACAGATAATGATCATATTTCGTCAATTAGGACCATAGCCAGACAGGTCAGACACCTCCATGGCCCCTGAACAACGTTTGTGAAGAGTGTCAGAGATCGGATCCATATTAAACGCGACCAGACAGATCAGATGAACCTTATGGCCGGGACACTATGATCCAGGGCTTGGTCGCATCACTGATACATGACCTTGACGGATACTTAGCGAGTGGACTGCGGGGGACTCAGTGGGGTCCCACGATCAAGGATTCTCCGATGCATCCAAGTGCTAAATGATCGCTCAGTGGTCATTGACAGCTCATAAGGACATTCGTTAGTTTAGCAATCGACGGTCAATAAGACTCGGGGCTCACTGTCCCTGGGGGTTGGTTTGAAGCACCTCAAGGTCGGCCCCGAGAATACCCATGTCCTGTGTTGGGATTATTAGAACCCTCAAGGGTGCTCACCGAGAGATGCGTCTCCCATGGCAAGCGAGCAGATCAGTTGATCAAACTGATCGATAGACCGTCGATCGGTGTCCTCGGAACCGTAGCAGAGGTAAACATGGAGATCCCGATCGTGCTGTCCTGTGGGAGATAGCATTGCGACATCAGCGGATTATCGAAATACTTTTAAATTGAGTCTTGAATTCCATTTACGGTTCGGTCTACTCATGATCAGTGAACATACCCAGATTAGTGAGCTCCGAGCGGTTCGCCGGTGTTCATGTCACCAGCGAACATTCTCAGGTCTGGCTTACCGATTCGTTTCAGCATTATCCACAACCCTCGGGTAAGACGTGATTACGTGACCCATTAGGTGTAGATTGCGCCATTCCCGGGAATATTGACTAGATCAATCACTCCTGAGCGACTAACAGAGTGGTCCAAGAAAATTGAGACTGTGAACCACGACGACTTGAAGAAGTAATAATCCAAATCTGGCTATTCTAAAATTATAAAATATTAGAGGTTAATATATCACCCAGTGGGAAGGCTTGATCCATCGATGAAGAAATCGAATTGCGGAAATAGAAGATTTGCATCTCTTCACCAGCGTGATCCAATCAGCACGCAAAGGGGAAACCGTTCACGGACAAGATCAATCATCTAGCGAGATCCAATGATGGCACCAATGAAGAGAGTGGTTACATTATTTGATAAGAACATTTCTCTTGAAGTCATTGGTGGATCGATCATGACACTTGATTGGTTGCTTTGCTTTCCAGGAGTTGAATCTTCAATTGATAAGATTCGATGATTTCAGGATCCAATGGAATACAAATGGGGCAATGTGGTGAGATTTGAATCCATCCAGGGTGATAAAGCATTTGGCGTGTTGTCTCGGATCCCTCGATGGCCGTTGTTCGAGATTTAATTGGATTTCATGAATTTGTTGAAATCGTTGAATGACTTAACATGTGGAAACAATGAACTTTGATTTGAATTCTCCGATCGATGTAGATTCATGTGGAATCAATTCCATGCTCATTAGGACATTAAGTCCCTTCGATAAAGGCGTGACCAGCGATTCATCATTTGTCGAATAGAAACAGTGGTTTCTCTTCAGAGATAGTTCACGCATTCGTGGTATAGTGTACGAATTCGTGTGAATGCACTGGTTAGATTGACATGGAATCGAATCAAGTAGATCCATCATGGGTCGTTAGATCGAAGTCGTTTGCGACCGACATGACGATATCAATCGGGAAATTTAGGATCATTGATGTTTTCTTGGTTGCCGAACGGGTTGAAGCCTCAATTTCAGATTCACCTCAGTGATTGATGTGAGTGAGAGGTGCGTTTGATTAAGTCATCACAGACGAACGACAGAAAAATTGATTGTCGATGCAAATGAATAAGTTGATACGACTGAAGAATCGCCATAAGATAAAACATCAGATCGAATTCACTTCTGTGAATATTGAAATGAATGCACTTCGAATACTCGGGCATATGTCAATTCATTTAATAACGTGGACTCAATAGGCTGTGAGAGTGAAGTGCATCAATCCGTTGGGAACAGATACGAGCTGATGATCCGAGTTTGATTCATTAAGTCAATTCAGATTCATTGCGGCGATCGATTGAAGGCGTCTCCGGTTCGGGGAATGATGCCTAAAGAACAATGCGAAACTAGTTTGAATTCATCGACAACCACTGATGTTGGTGCAACAACAACAGCGATATGAGATTAGGAAAACATTTTCATGAGTTTCAGCAATGAGGAAATGTTCTCCGTTAGTTACACATTGATTAGTTCAATTTGCTTCACTTTGATTCATCGATGCGATTCAACGAAGTATTTAGTTAATAGTGAAAAATGCATCGAAAGGCCGGTTAGCCATAAATGAATTGGTCATCTGAAGAGTGTCCGTCAAAGTAGGACAAATGGTCAACGATAGAAGACAGTCGTAGAAGGTCCATCGAAGTGGGACAAATGGTCCAACGATGGAAGACTCCTGACGATCCAGAGAATTAGTCTCGACGCATGTTTGAATTTCATTGAAAATTGGGATGTCAACACATAGGACTCATTGACATTGCAGCGCACCTCGTTTTAATTTGCGTTCACCATCAGGTAAAATAAATCCAGCGAAGGGTGACTGAATAATGCACAATTTAGTGAATGCGTTCAGTCTATGTGTTAGAGGACATTACTTCTAGACATGGCAACATAGCAAACGCAAGAGAAAGGCACTTCACGTTGGGTTCTGTTCAATATGTTCTTGACAAACTGTAGAATTGCACGAATGATTCCTTGACATGATCTCCTTAACATTCGAGAAATCATGGACAATACTGCGAATGTAATTTCCCAAATCTAATGATTGATTCGGGAAATATTTGATGAGAATGGCAGAATGCATTAGCACATAATAAAGTTTGTCAAATGTGATTTAGTTCAGATTGTTTGAGGAGAAACTTATGCTTGACCGTTCAGTGTTTACGGTGACGGTCATAGTTGAGTACAGTACAAGATGAGTTCTAGTGGCACGCATTATCAGTTGAGACATTGTGTCAGTGGACATATGGCATTGAGACTCAGTTTGAGTGAGCGCGTGGGCGTCAGTCAAAACTTGTTTGACAGGGTAGAGAGACCGCGTCTGCGAGCCAGTTGAGAACCACTTGTAGGGTTGTTGCAGTTGAGAAACGCTATCGCGTCCTTCAATCCATCCGGTCGCAAAACGTTGTGATGCTATGACCTTGGAATAGCGAGGGTGAACGATAGTGGCGTGTTCGCTTTCGTTTGCTTGTTCGTATGGAAATCGTTTTTGTGATTTTCTCTGAAAGCATCGTGTTGTTGGCCACAATCGTAGACCAAAGTCGGAGTCTCATATTTGACTTAAGATCGTGAGCTACCCAAGGCAAGAGAAACCAGTTCCTCACCCGGGGCACCAAAATGTGGCGGTTTAAAACACCTGACACATAACAAATTGAGATTAAAGATTAGATAACATTAGGGGAGATGGCATGACCTGATTTATACGGCATTTGTGGATATTGCTGAATGTTGGGTACACTTGATGGAACCAGACAGGTCAGATGGCCCAAGACGTGAGGACACTCTGACCCATGGCCTGGTTATATGATTTACCGGATCATGGGACCGGGGGCCACTTGGCCCTTTTTATTGATTGAGCAACTGGGGGTTTAGTCCCCTGAGGTAAGATTCGGGATGTGACCCATGGCTAAATGAACGCTCAATGGTCATTGACAGCTCCTGAGGACACTTACTAGTTCGGCAATCGACTATCAATAAGACTCGGGGCTCACTGTCCTTGGGGGTTATTTGAACCACCTCAAGGTCGGCCCGGAGAATACCCGTATCCTGTGTCGGGATTGTTAGAACCCCTCAAGGGTGCTCACCGAGAGATGCGTCTCCTATGGCAAGCGGGCAGATCAGTTGATCAGACTGATCGATAGACCGTCGATCGGTGTCCTTGGAACCGTAGCTCGAGGTGCACATATAGAGATCCATACCTCACAGTCCTTGAGACGAGTTGCATTGATCTGATTAGATTCGTTGAGATGAGGAAGTTCAGTGGAAACAACACTCAAATAGGTTTAGATTCGATTTCGTTTATTGAGTCTCTCAGCCACAAGAATAGAAGCGATTATCCAAGCGTGGATCAATACTAATCAGCCTCCTCGTGCGGTGGTCATACATAGACTGTTTCATATTTGAATAGGAAAGTACATAAGTACTGAATCAAGCTGTTTACAAAAGGATGTGTGTGTATGACGTCACAATGAACGTCAAGGGTCCGCCTCCACGCACAGAGTGTGATACCGTACCATTAGCATGCAAATGAGTGCATAACTTTGCCTGTTGATACGATCCCGCGCAGTCGTGTAGATCGCTCTTAGCAATGGCGCAGCAATGGCGATTCGAATATCCTCTTACAGCTCCATCTGGTGATGATAACTGGCGATTCAATGCAGATCGCCACAGTACAAGGCAGAAATTTAAATATAATAAATATGTATAAAAGAAATAATTTTGTTTAACTTTGCAATAGATTTTCATTTTTAAAAAAATATTAAACCATGAGACAAGAATATAAATTTAATTAAAAATACCTTTAAAAGCGGCTTATCGCTGCCATTTTCTGAAAATTTAAATAAATAAGAATATTTATTATAACCAAATATATAATTTCAAATTAAAAATCATGAGAAAATGTTAATGATAAAAAACTCATTTTAACCTTCTCTAATCTGCAGATCTACGAAGAATCTAAATAATCTAAATATCCCTTAAATATAGTAGAAACATATTTCGAAATTTTGAATAAATTAAATTTGCAATTAGGTTTTTCAAATAGAAATAGAATTATTATTGCAATTCCAATATAAAAGAAACATCAAATCTCTCAATCTCCCAACACGTACTTCCAACTATTCTTTCATTTGGAACAATAAAGTTAAAGTATAATAAGAGGAAAGACGAGAAAAACATTTATGGGTACAATTTTAGAAAAATGTGTGAGCGTGGCATAGTTGAAAAGCAGAGTAGAGATTGAATTTACCTTTATTATTGCACCAGATTGAATATCAGAAAACCAAGTTACGCTTCTTCAAAAGCATTCACAATAAACATCTCCACATTAATCCACCAACACACAATCGAATCGATCTATTTGTCCCTGCTGTGTTCACCATCTTCACCCCCTCCCCCTCCACCCAGTCAGATCAGCACAAATGTATTGTGTCATCATTACGTATTATTACACAACATATTTAACCCACAGGTTCATCATCTCCAACTTTATCCTCAACTTTGAATGTCTCCCTCCACTTGATGTCGATAACGACCAAATGATTAGTTGTGGACTATTAGTACACACACAAAGCGACTGTTGAACGCATCTTAATCGGCAAACGAACTGCAGTCGAGTTGTCTGTCCTCCACCTGAGCACTCACCAATGTGTGCAATCTTATTCTCAAATCTGTCAGTGACAAATTACAGGTTGAGAGATAGGAAGATGAACATACGACGGGTACTGCAGTACGTACTAGCCACAGTCGCATGCCACTAGTGGTCATACCTGACCGGTGCAAGGTACTGCTCGCTTCACTGCACACTTTGTCCCTTCTAGTTTGTACCTTTCCGTCCGTATTCATATATGAACTATTATTATCAAGTATTCATTGAGGCGATAATTTGCATGTCAATTATCAACTAGACACAGACTACCGCACTGTGCCGTTGAACTTTCACTTGCTCATCGCAAAACATTCAACGTACTCACGCAATTGACCAAAACTTGCAGAGCATGGCAACCACACTCTGCTTATTACTATCCGGTCCTGTCTCTGCACAGCTGGCACAGTCCCAGAGACAGACTCATTACACCCTCACACAGTCACTCAAATAACATTCACATGTACCACATGAGACATAGAGCACACACGTGCGCGCATGTGCACACACACGAGGGAAAACATTAAATTCGATGATAAAAGTTAACGAGTTTGACATTTTGACCGGTAAATTTTATTATGCAAAAAAATTGTACATTAAAATGATAATAAATTATGCAATATAAAAATATATACGAGGGTCATTCATAGATATAAAAAACCTTTTTTTTTATTCAACCCCACCAGATAATTATCAATATAAAACAAAAATAAAATGTTCAAAAGATATTCATTTTAAGGAATTATTAATAAATAAAAGTTTGGATTAATAGTTAACCTTTTACTATACTTCATACAAATTCGGAGTATTGAACGATCGTTAAGCAATAATGGATTAAACAATAGGTAAAATAAAAGGGATAAATTCATTAATATGTCAATTTGGTGGGGTCATTAATATATGATGTATATTTAAAAATAGTGAGACCTTTTGTAATAGAAACCCAGTTTAGCCGTGTATTAACATAATAATAAATCAATTAAACAAGGTTCACTCAAGTGTAGTCTGTCTGGTTGATCTAAATGATTTCTAGTTGTTGACCTTGATTGTTCTGTTATTCTGCAGCACACACAGACACTCGTCGGTGAAAGGTTGCCATTGGTGACCATTGCTCAGTTTCGTGTCCCACTGCACACGTTTACTCTGTCTCTCTCGAGCTCTCCATCCATTCCCTTTCTGTGTCCATTCCTCTCCACAGTACCACCACCAAAGGGCAGATGGACTCAAGTGACCGTCATTCCTTGTTTGTAACAGAGCAACAATAAATGCTCAAACACTGACGCACACATGAACTATTTTATGTGTCTGTGCCCATTTTACCAATACACATTTAATGTCTCTCACATTTGATCTTCATCATTATCAAACTAATAATATTTACCATAAACTGATCAATGTACAGGATACAATGACAAACAGCAAATATACAATCGAACAAAATTGTGAAAGTAATTATTCATTTTATTTGGCTAGGTCTCAATACAAAAAAAAGTTGACTAATATGAATTTAAAAAATTCTGATAAAAAAAATTTCAATTTTAAAAACCATTTAAAAAGGGTTAGGTCAAAAGGTCAAAAAGGTCAAAAAATTATTTGAATGAAAAACAATAAATAATTTTAGTTAAAGTTACCTATTTATGGGATGAGAAGGTGAAACTTGTGAACGTGATTGATGTACTGGGTCAAATCGAACTGAACAATAAAGGTTTATACCATTTGGTTGACACTAAATTCGAATGTGCAAGAATAATTTAAAACCTTTTATTACATAGAGAGTTGTCTCAAGACTTATCAAAATTGTGGTATAGCATAAAAATTTTTTTCCAAATTGTAACAAATAATTAAATTAGAAAATAAATGTTTTGAAAAATGAAACAAAATTGCACGTTCAACCCATCATGTGTCATATACTTCCGTCAAACATTGATCACAATTTCACACTCAAAATTGTCCACTTTGCACTTTCCAATGAAATCATCTTTGTATTCCAATGACATTTGGACAAATATAACTTGTTAGTTTCGAATATGAAGTGAAATATATTTTAGGTGATACGACAAGTGATGTGTGGAAATTTGGTTGGTGATAACATTTGGAGAAATTACTAATTATCAAATTAATTGGAAGCTATCAAATAAAGTTGTCTTGGAGTTATTTTGTGAATTTTGGTGGACTAAGCGATTGCAAATAAATATCTTATCACTTGTTATACAAGAAAGTTGTATGTTCTTATCTGTCATGCTAATTTCACTTTAGATTTGTGATGATTTCAAAGAAAGATATATTTATGGGTGACCTTTATGCATTGGAGGAAGGATGCTTTAAGAAGAAAATAGTTTTTACAGAAACTTCATCAATTGCAATCTAAATTGATATTTATTATTTTATTAATATTTATGGGTGACCTTTATCATGCTTCAAGGTGTTATCTATCTAATCTAAATTGATTCATCTAGATTCAAACTATGTTCAAAGCTTGCAAATTTTACATACCTTTAGACTAACGCATCTGTGAGTGCACAACATCTTCTCATCAATTCTCAATTTCCCTGTCCCGTACCCTCCTCAGCACATTTGGTCACGCTCAGTACGACAACT
The DNA here is from genome assembly GCA_023373905.1 of Rhizoglyphus robini. Classification (NCBI taxonomy): domain Eukaryota; kingdom Metazoa; phylum Arthropoda; class Arachnida; order Sarcoptiformes; family Acaridae; genus Rhizoglyphus; species Rhizoglyphus robini. The sequence goes on along the minus strand of JAKIJQ010000040.1, from coordinate 325,386 downwards.
TCTCACCAGCACTCGTTTACGCGCAATAAAACATTCAACTGATACAATCGAATCAAACACTTAACTCGCATGCATTCCTGTTACGCCTGTAATTTAGATTAATTTATATTGCGGGATAAAGTTGATTTCTTAATTAATTTATATTTAAAAGAAGTGATCTTTAGATTAAATCTGATAATAAAATGAATTTAAAGATGAACTTAAAAATGTAATTTTTGACCGATTAAATCAAAGAAAACGAATTATGAAAACGGGAAAGGACGAAAAATAAGACGATTCTCAATAAGATCTATCGGTCAAATATGTTTGAAATGCATATTTTAGGTAAACACACAAGTTTCTCTCCATATTAACATTTATTTGGATCGAATTCATCATATACAGAAACATTAGTACTGTATTTAATAAACATTCGTATTCGCCTTGAATTTCATAATTAGGAAATGGTTTATTCTGCCTCTACTCTGTACTACCAAGTTTGGTCCGTCATTGTCACCATCATCATGAGCACACTAAAAAGTAAACAAAATTGCAATCGTTTCCGGTTGGTTGTGTGTGTTGTACCATAAATTGGTGATTGTTTTCTATTGAACAAATCAAATTCAAATTAGATCGAGACCGCATGTGGTTTTCTCTAGGTCATTTTACATACATTGAAGAAATATAATAGATGATTCATAAAGTTTGTTATGATTGGGCCATTCAAATATAAAGTTTAATGGAATCCTATCCTATCCTACTTATCTTAAAATTGTGATGTTGGTGTGTCCGTCAACAATGAAATGCTATAAATATAGAAAAACTTCAATAACTTTTGAAATATTGGTCGTAGGAGGATGAGATACACTGGAAAAGAAAGATCTATTTTAGCCGGACCCAGTGGTAGGATGTGTGGGAAGGTAGGAATGCTTGAAATACCTGTAAATCGAGCTTAAACCTCGTTTGATTGAAAGTGATTGTTGTCAAATCAATAATGGAATGGTTTTGATTGTTGCAAGAAATTTTGGTTTTGAGATTTGTCTTAAGTTAAGGTTTTGATTGTGTTGTTAGATTAAGTGCCGTGTTAGGATGGGTTTTTGGTTAGGTTAGGTTATGTGGTTTGGTGGGTGTTGGGTGTGGTTAGGTTTAGGTTAGGTGCCGTGTAAGGATGGGTTTTGGGTTAGGTTAGGTTAGGTGCCGTGTAAGGATGGGTTTTGGGTTAGGTTAGGTTAGGTGCCGTGTAAGGATGGGTTTTGGGTTAGGTTAGGTTATGTGGTTTGGTGGGTGTTGGGTGTGGTTAGGTTTAGGTTAGGTTCCGTGTAAGGATGGGTTTTGGGTTAGGTTAGGTTCCGTGTAAGGATGGGTTTTGGGTTAGGTTAGGTTAGGTTAGGTGCCGTGTAAGGATGGGTTTTGGGTTAGGTTAGGTTAGGTGCCGTGTAAGGATGGGTTTTGGGTTAGGTTAGGTTATGTGGTTTGGTGGGTGTTGGGTGTGGTTAGGTTTAGGTTAGGTGCCGTGTAAGGATGGGTTTTGGGTTAGGTTAGGTTAGGTGCCGTGTTAGGATGGGTGTGTTGGGTTAGGTTAGGTGCCGTGTAAGGATGGGTTTTGGGTTTTGGGTTAGGTTAGGTGCCGTGTAAGGATGGGTTTTGGGTTAGGTTAGGATATGTGGTTTGGTGGGTGTTGGGTGTGGTTAGGTGTAGGTTAGGTTAGGTGCCGGTTTGGTGTAGTGATATTCGTTCGTTGGTGAAGTCGTTAAGTATTTGTGGGGTAGGAGTAGGGCGGAGTTGGGTGGGGGCGCCGCTGGCAGCTTGCTGTCAGCGGTTTCGTACAAGTCCCAGGAGCAAAACGTTAGTTTTGCGGGACTTGTACGAAATTTTTATTATAATTAATGAAATAAATAAATGAATAAAATAATTCAACTTCATTGAGACTCCAGCGCCATCTGTTGGTCATATCGAGAAATGTTTGAAATAAAACTAAAAAGATTTAGTTATGCATACTAAACCATTATTCACTTTTTGATGAAGTTTACCTTTATTATTCCTGTTACTCCTGTTATTAAGCATAGTTTTAAATCTATTGTATTTTGCATAATCTTTATTCTGTAACCCATTTGTTTGTATTTTGTGTGCAATTGTCCTTATGGATTGATTAGTATGCTGTGTCTCATGGCAACCCATCGCAGGTGGGCAGCACCGCTCTATTTTTTTTTAAATAAAGTTGTTTTCTTCTACCAACATAAAGCAATTTCTTGAGCTATTCTTGTGATAACATTGAAATGCTATGTTCAAATTAAAAATACTTAAGTCATTTGACTTATGATTAAATATGAATGTTTTAAATCTCAAGTTCATAAATAAGTATTGAATTACAATTACAATTATAAATAAAGGAATTAAAAATTTAATCAAGAACCAGGATACTATAAATGAAACAAAAAGACCGAAAAAGAAGCAGTGGACCGAGCAGCAGTGATGAGTGATGAGAAAAATTGATGATTTAATAGATGTCCCCTAAACAAAGAATCATTAATCTTGAGCGTTTAAAAATGGTTCTGTTTTACCTTTAAGATGAACGAAGAATTTTTACTTTAAAGAAATCATTGATTTGTTAGACATGTTTCGTGAAAACAAGAAATGCTACAAGTTTGCGTTTAATTATCCAATTATTGAACGATCAATTGAAGATGAAAAAGAAGAGGCGTTGCTCCTTTTTAAAATTGACAGTCCAACTTATAAAGAAGCTAATAAGGGGACACATGAACAAACTCTGTGAAAGGCCCCTCCCCATTTCTTTGTAAGAGATTCCTCTTCTCATCTCCTCAATTGTGTCAATCCAATTACTGCGTCAATCTTAATTTAATATAATTAAGAGTTATTTAAGAGCTTGTTCGTTAGTTATACTATTACGTCAGTTTGATTGGGTTTCTAAACACTAAACAAAAAATTCTTTACATTTAGAAGCCGTTCATAAATTACGTAATAAACAGAAACTTTTTCGATAACCTAAAATAATGAAACAGAAGAAAAAACCAAAATCGAAGCGCTAAGGGACGTTATTTGTCATTATTTGGTTAATTAGTTGTGAGAGACTCAATCGAGAGAGATTTAATTGGGTCTGGTTCTGTTGGATAGTAGCCTGAAAGCAAAGGAAAACGATTTGGATTTGGTCCAATTGGAACACTAATGGTACAGACACTGGTTTAATAAAGACAGTAGACAGTAGTTGTTAGTTGGGAGTTGCCAGAAAATGATAAAAATTGGGCGCCAATGCTAATAGTATATCATTATATACATTAATAGATAAGCAGATATGGGAAAGTTTCTGTTAACTGGAACTGTGTTTATGAATGATCCTATTTTAAGGAAACTTTCTATTTGAGCTTAGAAATTTAATAATATTTAAATGTTTAAATAAAAAAAATTTTAGATGACCTTTAAGCTATTGTCAGGCAGAGGTGTTCGTAAGAGAATGTAATAGATTTGCTTTGGAGATTTGCTTTAAACATTTAAATTTTTAAAATATTTATAATTAAATGTTGAAATATATAAAATATGTAAAGGTACTTTGAAGTACAATTTTATTGAGTTGCGCTCTGACCTTTGAATGAGCAGATTAAAAACTACACAACCAAAGTGTTAAAAATTGAAATTTGTAATTTTGTGGGGATTTTTGTCAATGACCACTATTTTTAAAATGAACTTTAACCTTTTTGAATATACCGACAAAAGCAAAAAACACAGCACTTAGAGTTAACATAATTTATATACTTTTGGAGGGGCTGATCATAAAGGTGGTTATAACAAAAATAAACAATGGTGATTTTTAGAGCTAACAATTTTTTCCAAATTTTTTAACTTTTTTTTGTAAAATCAAATTTAAAAAATTAATTTATGAAATATTTCCGACTCTTTATGACATTAGACAAAAATATTCACGAGAGTTTCGCTTTATCAGTTATTTTGATGTCCAGAAACCCAAAACAATCCTTCACTTATTATAACATGAAACGAAAGTTATATTTTTAAATTAATGATTTTTTGATCGAAATTTATGATAAAGACGTATGGAAAATAAGTAAAATGTGACTAACAACAACTTCAGATTACCTGTCTTAAAATCCATGTTAATCTTATAATCATCAAAAACATAAAACTTGATTGATTAGAATATGAAAAAATAGCGCATGCGCTTTATTGATAGTTTGATATGTTTTAAAAATTTATAGCGAAAAATGTATTAACTGATTCTTTACAAAATGTTTTACCTTTTCGAAAACAATTTCATATATGAAAACGCAAGCATTACATAACTTATCGTGTATTATTTGAACGATCCAATTTTATTATGTTTAAAAAATCATTAGATTTTGATCTGACAAAAATATTAACATGTTTTCCCCTTCGTCCGTTATTTTCATGTTTTCATCTATCAATGAAACCGAAACAATCCTATCCTTATTATTACACAAAACTCAAAAGCTGTGTTTTGCTCATCCAAATTAATGATGTTTGAGATGTTTATGATTAAGACGAAGGAAAATAAGTGGATTTAGACAAGCACAAGGTGTTTGAGAGTATCTGACTTAAGCATTCATTAAATTTTAATAAAATGATATTATCAAATTGTTTTTCTAAAAGATTAGCGCATGAGCTTAATTAAAAAGATTTTAACCATTTTAAACGACCAAAACAAACGTTGCACATTTTAAACTTATTACAAATCATAATTTCAGAACATTTCGAAAAGATTGGCCCTGAAAAAAATATGAAAAAATTCTACAATCTTTATAAAAACATTTCTACTCAACAATCTTAAACCGAATTATATTAATTATAAGAAACTATCGGGAAAATTAATAAATGATTTGTATTAGAAAATTTAAATTTGTAAATAATTTTATTTTTAACATTTAAAAATGCACAGAAACGCAAAGTTGCAAATTACCTTTAAGTTAAATCCAAAATGGTTATCGAACAATGAAGAAAATTAATACGAATTGCGAATTTAAAGGTGAGCTAGTAATTAACAAACACAAACACCGATGAAATCATCAAATAGTAATTCGAATTACACTTGATTACAAATTGAAATTGTTAAATAAATAAATGTCGGAGCGAGAAGAGCAGAGGAGAAAGATGAGAAGAGAAATTAAAACTTTCAATTAAGAATTATGGCTACCAGTTGATGCAATCTGTGGTGGTAGTACTGTAATAAAAACGAAATTTGAAATAGTCACTGAATGTATGAATGACCCATTCATGAGAAACAAAAGAATATGCAAACAACAACAACAGCACAAAACAATGTCTTCCTTCCTTCCGTACGATTCGAATGTAACAAACAAGTGACACTGCAAGTGGTGATGGTGATTGACATTGACCAAAGAAGAATGAACAGATGATGATGGTGAGTGGTGAGTGGTGAATTGACAATTGAAGTATGAATAAAAGATTGGTGACAAAAGATTATTGTCGCCCTGTGCACGTTGAGAGACAATACAATATATTTGTGGATGTAAATGTCGGAGCTTTCACAAATTTAATGAACCAAGGAAGTTGTTGGTTAGGTAGGTTATGCTGTGTTGACTAGTTTGAATATAAATTGGTGCTTCTACTGGAGACCATGAGCTACCACACTCGCAACCACCGAATGAATCAATGAACCAACAGTCTCTCCCTCTCATCTCATCACCATCGAGTCTGTCCTTGTCCGTCCGTCAGTTCTTGCACTGTGCAAAGAGGAGGCGCAGTCCACCGTTTCCTTCTTCTCCTCAATCTCAACTGTACCTCTGTGTTTGTCCATCTGCCTGCTGCTGCTCGGTTTCACTGTTTCGTTACTAAACTGATGGTTGTGCTTTGGAATATATAACCAATATTGTGGTTTGGAATGTTTAGTGGTAACCTTTTTAAATTCAGGAATAACAGGAATACTACAAATGTATTGTAGAGGCGAAATTTAAAAATACTAAATTCCAATAGAATAAATATTATTGCATAACTCTTGCAACAAAATTTTCCAATAAAAACTATCCAACAATAATACAAGAAAATAAACTTAATTGAATTTACTTTTAAACCCAAGTCAACATCAAATTAATTAATTTTTGCTTTAAAATTTTTGTAAATTCAAATTAATAAAAAACCTTTTTCTGAGCAACTGATCTCAAGCTATTAAATAATCTAAATAGCTCTTAAATAATGTTGAAACATATTTCAAAATATTAAATAAATTAAATTCAAATTTAACCTTTTTCAAAGAAATAAGAAACATCACTCAATCTCTCAACTCGTACTTCCAAATATTCTTTCATTTGGAACAATAAACACTCATTAAAGTATAAGATGGAAGATAAGAAAAATAACTATTAGGGGTACAATTTCATAAGAATGTGTGAGAGTAGCAGTTAGTTAGAAAAGTACTGTCTAAAGAATATTTTAATTTTACCATTTTCACATCTTTCACGGTGATTATTAGGCAAATAACGATCTACCAAAAACATTCACAGCAAACATCTCCACATTAATCCACCACCACCACAATCGAATCGATCTATTTGTCCCTGCAGTGTTCACCATCTTCACCCCCTCCCCCTCCACCCAGTCAGATCAGCACAAATGTATTGTGTCATCATTACGTATTATTACACAACATATTTAACCCACAGGTTCATCATCTCCAACTTTATCCTCAGCATCAAATCCTCCAATGTCTCCCTCCACTTGATGCCGATAACGACCTAATGAATAGTTGTGGACTATTAGTACACACACAAAGCGACTGTTGAACGCATCTTAATCTGAGTCGAGTTTGTCCGTCCTCCATGTGAGCACTCAACAATGTGTGCAATCTTATTCTCAAATGTGTCAGTGACAAATTACAGGTTGAGAGATAGGAAGATGAGCATACGACTACTCGAGGGGTACTGCAGTACGTACTAGCCACAGTCGCATGCCACTAGTGGTCATACCTGACCTGTGCAAGGTACTGCTCGCCTCACTGCACACTTTGTCTCTTCTAGTTTGTACCTTTCTGTCCGTATGTGGATTATTATTATCAAGTATTCATTGAGGCGATAATTTGCATGTCAATTATCAACTAGACACAGACTACCGCACTGTGCCGTTGAACTTTCACTTGCTCATCGCAAAACATTCAACGTACTCACGCAATTGACCAAAACTTGCAGAGCATGGCAAGCACACTCTGCTTATTACTATCCGGTCCTGTCTCTCTCCCTCTGCACAGCTGGCACAGTCCCAGAGACAGACTCATTACACCCTCACACAGTCACTCAAATAACATTCACATGTACCACATGAGACATAGAGCACACACGTGCGCGCATGTGCACACACACGAGGGAAAGCATTAAATTCTGTAATAAAAGTTAACGAGTTTGACATTTTAACCGGTAAATTTTATTATATTGAAAAGATAATAAATTATGCAATATATCGGGTCATTCGTAGATATTAAAATTTTTTTATTATTTCACACGTCAATAACAATGTTCAATATAGTAAACAAAAAAATTATTTAAAAAATATCTACATATTTGTATTTATAAGAATCATTCATAAATATTTCATAAATAACGGTTTGGAATAATAGATAACCTTTTTACGCTTCAAAATAATTAAATAAAAATTTATAAGAAAATAAAATATTAAAGAATGAGTTAAAATAATAGAATAAATTTATAAATATGTCAATTTAAAAGGGACATTAATAAATGACGCATTTTAAAACAAGAGAGACCATTTGTAATAAAAAGCAACTAGTACGGTTACATAACATAAGAATAAATCAATTAAACCAGGCTCACTATAGTCTGGTCTCTGTCTGTCTGGTTGAACTAAATGAGTTCGAGTTGTTGACCTTGAGATTTCAGTTATTACCGCACATAGACACTCGTCGGTGAAAGGTTGCCATTGGTGACCATTGCTCAGTTTAATGTTACTGTGTCCCACTCCCTCCACATGTTTGCTCTGTCGATTTCTCTTCACAACTCACGGTCAGATGGACTGAACTGACCGTCATTCAGTGGTCTCCTTGTTGGTAACAGCACAGAGAAACAATCAATGCTCAAACACTGACGCACACATGGACAATTTTATGTGTCTGTATGTTTGCCAATACACATTTAATGTCTCTCAAATTTGATCAACTTTTTCATCCAACTAATAATATTAACCATAAACTGATCAAAGTATACAGGATACGAGCCAGGCATGACACAAACAGCAAACATTCTAGCAAAACAAAATTATGAAAGTAATGCTTCGTGGCATTTGGAAAGGTCTCAATACTGAAAAGTTGATAATTATTGAAATAAAATTTTTTAACAATTTAAACAATTATTAAAAAACATTTTAATTCCAGAGTATCTCAAATTAAAAAATTTACTTGTAAAAATGGAAGTATGTAGAGCATCAAAAAGAAAAAACCACTCGAATTTGTTGTAGTGTCATTTGGGTAGGACTCAATACAAAAAGGGTTGATTAATACAAAAAATTAAAATATTTCAATTAAGCAAATTTAAATTTTAAAAACCATTTAAAACTCAGGTCTTGCACGTCATCGAATTTAATTGATAAAAAACAATAAATAATTTTATTTAAAGTTATAAGTGTTAAAAGTTATAAAAGGGCTTTGACGCTAACATATACATAAAGGAAGAAGACAGCAGGGAGTCTTTGACTCTTTTAGGGTTTTCGGGTTACCAGTTGACCCTTCCCCGACAGCCTAGTGCAGTTGGGATTTTGTAAACTCTATCTTTTATTCAATAAAGGTATTGAGATCTAAGAAGACAATTTTGAATGTGTTGTGCACGTGTTTGTTGAGATTGGTCAATTAGAATTGAGCAATAAAAATGACCCTCTGTCAGTTGAGTGGTAATAACAGTTGTGTTGATATGTTCGTGGTGGATGAGTCAGAGTTGTGATGTTGAGGGCGACACAGCGGACCCAAAGACACTCGAGATGCTATTTTCAATTGGAGGGTTCAATTGACTACTAGAAATTGCTACCTCTAGAAATGTAATTGCTCACACACGTGTATACGATTTAATTTGCGTAGTAAAGCTTAAACTGAAAACCTTTTATTACAGTAATGAAGACGAAGATAGATAGTAGATAGTAGATTCTAAAATTTAATAAAGTAATCAGAAAGCACAAAAACATAATAATAAATCAATTAAACAAGGCTCACGAATGTCTAGTTTGTCTGGTTGGTCTAAATGATTTCTAGTAGTTGACCTTGATTGTTCTGTTATTCTGCAGCACACACAGACACACTCGTTGGTGAAAGGTTGCCATTGGTGACCATTGCTCAGTTTCGTGTTGTGTCCCACTCCCCATAGCACTGCACACGTTTCCTCAGTCTCTCTCCATCCATTGCCTTTCTGTGTCTATTTCTCTTCATAGTACCACCACCAAAGGGGCAGATGGACTCAAGTTACCGTCTTTCAGTGGTCTCCTTGTTCGTAACAGAACAGAGCAACAATCAATACTCAAACAATTTGACGCATACATGAACTATTTTATGTGTCTGTACATTTAATCAAACACATTTAATGTCTCTCACATTTTATCTTCATCCAACTAATAATTTTTACTATAAACTGATCAAAGTACAGGATACAAGCCATGAACGACACAATCAGCAAAACAAAATTGTGATGCTTAGTGTGACTTTTTGGTAGTCTTCAATAGAAAAGATTTGATTAATTTATAATTTAAAAATTTTAATTTTAAAACCCGTATAAAACTCCAGTAAAACTCAAGACTCAAAATTTAATAAAAAACAATAAATAATTTTATCTAAAGTTACATAAAGTGAAAAAAAGGGAAACCATTTTTAATATGTCGTGCACTTGTTGTTCTTGGTCAATTGGAGTTGAGCAATAAATGAGACCCTCAATCAATTGAGTGGTCGTGTTGTGTTGATATGTTCGTAGTGGATGAGTCTGAATTGTGATGGTTAAGGGACACAGCGGACCTAAAGACACTCGAGATGTTATTTTCAATAGGAGGGTTCAATTGACCCAATTGAATTGTTGCTTTTAATGATCCTGGTACCCCTAGGAATGAAATTGCTCACACATGTGTGTATATACGATTTAATTAGCGTAGTAAAGTTTACACAAGAATGACTGAAAACCTTTTATTACAGCTGTGAAGACTGATGATGGATCATGAAAATGATAGAAAGTAATCGGAAAGCCCAAAAATTTACATGACATTCGAAGAAATTGTTGATTATTATATTAATCCTATCAAAGAAAGTTATGTTGGAGTTATTTTGTGTATTTTGGTGGACTCAAGTGATTGCTAATAAATATCTTATCACTTGTTATACAATAAAGTTGTGTATTGTTATTTGTTAAGCTTAGTTCACTTATATTTGTGATGATTTCAAAGAAAGATATATTTATGAATGACCTTTATCATGCAGAAAAGCTTTAACAACAAAATCATTTGTACAGAAACTTCATCAATTGCAATCTAAATTGATTCATCTTGATTCAAACTATGTTTAAAACTTGCACATTTTACATACCATTAGACTAACGCATCTGTGAGTGCACAACAACCACTAATGCACAACATTTTCTCATCAATTCTCAATTTCACTGTCCCGTACCCTCCTCAGCACATTTGGTCACGCTCAGTACGACAACTTCTCACCACCACTCGTTTACGCGCAATAAAACATTCAACTGATACAATCGAATCAAACACTTAACTCGCATGCATTCCTGTTACGCCTGTAATTTAGATTAATTTATATTGCTGGATAAAGTTGATTTCTTAATTAATTTATATTTAAAAGAAGTGATCTTTAGATTAAATCTGATAATAAAATGAATTTAAAGATGAACTTAAAAATGTAATTTTTGACCGATTAAAACAAAGAAAACGAATGATAAGAAAAGGGGAAAGGATGATAAATAAGACTATTCTCAATAAGATTTATCTGTCAAATATGTTCAAAATACATATTTTAGGCAAACACACAAGTTACTCTTCATATTAAAATTTATTTGAATTGAATTCAACATATACGAAAACATTAGTACTGTATTTAATAAACATTTATGGTTGCCTTGAATTTCATAATTAGGAAATGGTTTATTCTGTCTCTACTGTGTACTACCAAGTTTGGTCTGTCATTGTCACCATCATCATGAGCACACTAAAAGTAAACCAAATTGCAATCATTTCCGGTTGGTTGTGTGTGTTGTACCATAAATTGTTGATTGCTTTCGATTGAACAAATTAAATTCAAATTAGATCGAGGCCGCCTGTGATTTTCTCTAGGTCATTTTACATACATCGAAGAAATATAATAGATGATTCATAAAGTTTGTTGTTATTCGGTCATTCGAATATAACCTGTATTTAATAGGATTTCGTGATTATATATTAAAATCATAACTGGTGAAATTGTAATGTTTTTCATACAGCACAATATTGCGAGTCATCATAAATCATGATTTTTAAATTAGAAATTACCATTAGAACAGCAATGTAACTTCTAGTCCGAACAGAAAAATATTGAAAATTCACTATAAAACTTATCAAAATTATTGTTCTGAATTCCGTGTATATCATTTGCATTTCACATTTCCCTTATATTTATCTGCAAATAAATAAACGAATAAAATAATTCAAGTTCATTGAGACACAAGCGCCATCTGCTTGCCATATCGAGAAATATTTGAAAACAAAAATAAAAAGATTTAGTTTTACAAATAAATCATTATTCATGTTTGGATTAATTTTACCTTTAAGTCAATCAAACAAAACTATTCTAAATTAGTGCAAACTGTGCCACAGACATAAAAGTGTTCATAGAACAATCTATAAAATAAAAATAGTTTTGAGGTCTAACTACTCGTTTATGAATTTTTTAACCTTTTAAAAGTCTTGAATGGAAACAAGAGAAGAATTTAGAAATTGTTGAATTAGATAAATAATTTTTCTAAACTTTTAGAAATGCAAAAAATGCTGAGGTCTGCTGAATAAATCTCAATATTCAATTTGTATTATCATGATGTAATTGCAGCTAAACATAATTTACCACAATACGAGTCCACCTGAACAGATCATTAAACTTTTGTTTTTCGAGTTTTTAATAACTTCACTGCAATGTATTTCATTGATTTGTATAGTTTGATCTCTATAATCACAAAAGAATTAACCAATTAAAAATTTGGTTGTAACAAAACTTTAATCGATTTTTAATAAAAACCAAAATTTAAAATCTCAAGTTTATAAATAAGTTTTGTGCACAATTATAAATAAGGAAATCGGGAAATTAAAAATTTAATCCATAACCCGGAGACAATAAATAAAGACAAAGAGACCGAACAGGAAGCAGGATACCGAGCAGCAGTGATGAGTGGTGAGAAAAGTTGATGATTGTATAGATGTCCCCTAAACAAAGAATCATTAATGTTGAGCGTATACAAAAATAATGTTATATTACCTTTAGGATGAAAGCAGAATTTAATACTCTTCAGAAATCCCTGATTTGTTAGTCATGTTTCGTAAAGCAATTAAGGCCACAAGTTTGAATTTACTCCAATTATTGAAGCGATCAAGAGTAGAAGAAAAAGGGGCGTTTCTTCCCCTGTTAAAATTGACAACTTAAAGAAGCTAATAAGGGGACACATATGATCGAACTCTGTGAATGGCCCCTCCCCTTCTCTAGTAAGTGATTCCTCGTCTCATCTTCTCAATTGTGTCAATCCAATTACTGCGTCAATCTTAATTTAATCTAATTAAGAGTTATTTAAGATGACGTAATAAACAGAAACTTTTTCGTTAACCTAAAATAATGAAGCAGAAAAAGAAAAAACCAAAATCGAAGCGCTAAGGGACGTTATTTGGTTAATTAGTTGTGAGAGACTCATTCGAGAGAGATTTAATTGGGTCTGGTTCGTTTTTGTTGGATAGTAGCCTGAAAGCAAGGGAAAAACGATTTGGATTTGGTCCAATTGGAACACTAATGGACACTGGTTCAATAAAGACAGTAGACAGTAGTTGTTAGTTGGGAGTTGCCAGAAAATGATAATAATTGGGCGCCAATGCTAATAGTATATCATTATATATTAATAGATAAGCAGATATGGGAAAGTTCCTGTAAATGGAACTGTATTTATGAATGATTCAATTTTACGGAAACTTTCTATTTGAGTTTAGAATTTTAATACTAATTAAATATTCAAATAAAAATTTTTAGATGACCTTTAAGCTACGAGAAGTTCAAGGGATCGACATAATTTAATATTTTAAAAAACAATCATTCGCACATTGAATTGTTTTTTGCTAAACTAACAAATATAAATTGTAACCTTTTTGTCAGGTACACCAAATGTCACTCAAATGTTTTAGTTTTACCTTCTTATATGGAAAAGGAATGGAAAATGGCTCAAAAATTTAAATTTAAAAAAATAGTTATAAAACAAAGTTTAAACAAATAAAATATGTAAAGGTACTTTTGGAAGTACAATTTTATTGAGCTACGCTCTCGCCTTTGAATGAGCGAATTAAAAACAGCACAACCAAAGAGTTAAAATTGTAATTTGTAATTTTGTGGAGATTTTTGTAATTGCCTAACATTTTTAAAATGAACTTTAACCTTTTTGAATTCGTGGACAAATATTTGAGCTAACATTGCATTTAACAACATTTGAATACTTTTGAAGGAGCTGCCAAGAATGCCCAGATGGTTATAACAAAAAAAACAATGGTGATTTTGAGCTAACTAGTTTTTCAATTATTTTTAACCTTTTTCTAATGTAATGGAGGTAATCGTTTTAATTTATGAAATATCTCTTATCATTAGACAAAAATATTTACGTGTTTATCGCTTCATCAGTTATTTTGATGTCCAGGAACCAAAACAATTATTCAATTATGACACAAACATGACACGAAATTTATTTAAAAAACGCATTACATAACTTGTCATGTATTATTTGAACGACCCAACTTTATTATGTTTCAAAAAATCATGAGATTTTGATCTGACAAAAAATGTAAACATGTTTTTCCCCTTCATCAGTTATTTTGATGTTTTCATCAATCAATGAAGCCAAAACAATCCTATTCTTATTATTACACACAATTCGAAATCTGTGTTTTGCTCATCCAAATTAATGATGTTTGAGATGTTTATGATTAAGACGACGATAATAAGTGAATTTAGACAAGCACAAGGTATTTGAGTGTATCTGACTTAAACATTCATTAATTTTTAACAAAATGTTTATATATTTCAAATTGTTTTTCTAAAAAGATTAGCGCATGTGCTTAATTAAAAGATTTGAACCATTTTAAAAGTCGATTAATAAACTATGCACATTTTAAACTTATTACAAATCATAATGTCAAAACTTTTCGGAAAAATTTGCTCTGAAAATGAAAAAATGAAAAAAATTTTACAACTTTTATAAAAACATTTCTACTCTACAATCTTAAACAGAGTTATATTAATTATAAGAAACTATCGGGAAAATTAATAAAAATGATTTGTATTAGAAAAAACTTAAATTATTAAATAATTTTATTTTTAACATTTAAAAAATGTCCCAAAATGCTAAGCTGGAAATTACCTTAAAGTTATATCCAAAAATGTTGTTGATTAATAAATAAAATTAATAATTGCGAATTTAAAGGTGCGCATTAGTAATTGACACACACACAAACACACCGATGAAATCATCAAATAGTAATTCGAATATCACTTGACTACAAAATGCAATCGTTAAATGTCGGAGCGAGAAGAGCAGAGGAGAAAGATGAGTAGAGAAATTAAAACTTTCAATTAAGAATTCTATTGCAACCAGTTGATGCAATGTTGCATAAAACTAATAAAGAACAATTACCACTGAAATAGTCACTGCATCTATGAATGACCCATTCGTGTGAAACAAAAGAATATGCAAACAACAACAAGCGCACAAAGCAATGTCTTCCTTCCTTGCGAATACGATTTGAATGTAGCAAACAAGTGACACTGCAAGTGGTGATGGTGATTGACATTGACCAAAGAAGAATGAACAGATGATGATGGTGAATGGACAATTGAAGTATGAATAAAAGTTGGTGACAAAAGATTATTGTCGCCCAGTGAACGGTGAGAGACAATACAATCGAGACAGTCGATTCGTGGATGTAAAAGTCGGAGCGTTCACAAATTTAATGAACGTGTGAAGGTGTTGGTTAGGTTGACTAGTTGAATATAAAAGTATGCTTCTACTGCAGGCCATGAGCTACCGCACTCGCAACCACCAAATGAATCAATGAACGAACAGTCTCTCCCTCTCATCTCATCACCATCCTCAGGTCTGCCCTTGTCCGTCCGTCTGTCATTGCACTGTGCAAAGAGGAGGCACAGTCCATCGTTCACTTCTTCTTCTCCTCAATCTCAACTGTCCCTCTGTGTTTGTCCATCTGCCTGCTGCTGCTCGGTTTCACTGTTTCGATACTAAACTGGTGGTGGTGCATTTAAATAGATAACAAACATAGTGGTTTGGAATGTTTGCGAGTGACCTTTTAAATTCATGGAAAAACACTATTCAAGAGCGGGGCAAAATGCAATGTACAAGCCAAAAATTTTAAAATAATAATAATGTATTAAAGAAATGATTTTGTTTAACTCTTTCAATGGATTTTTTTTAATATCGAACCATAAGACAAGAAAATAAATTTAATTAAAATTACTTTTAAAAGCGGCTTATTGCTGAAATTTCCTGAAAATTTCAATGAATAAGAATATTTATTATAACCAAATATATAATTTCAAATTAAAATTCATGAGAAAATATAAAAAAATCATTTTAACCTTTTCTAATCTGAAGATCTTCGAAAAATGTAAATAATCCAAATAGCCCTTAAATATAGTGGAAACCTATTTCAAAATATTAAATAAATTAAATTTGCATTAGATTTTTCAAATAGAAAAGAAACATTAAATCTCTCAATCTCCCAATTCCTGATCCCTGCAAATCTTTCAATTTGAACAATAAAGTTAAAGTATACGAATTCTTAAGTGGAAAGGCAAAAAACATTTAGGGATACAATTTTTAAAAAATGTGTGAGCGTAGCAATGTTGAAAAGCAGAGTATAGATTGAATTTACCTTTATTATTGCAACAGAATATCATACAACCAAGTTACGCTCCCTCAAAAACATTCACAACAAACACCTCAACATTAATCCACCTCCAACACAATCGAATCGATCTATTTGTCCCTGCTGTGTTCACCATCTTCACCCCCTCCCCCTCCACCCAGTCAGATCAGCACAAATGTATTGTGTCATCATTACGTATTATTACACAACATATTTAACCCACAGGTTCACCATCTTCACCCCCTCCCCCTCCACCCAGTCAGATCAGCACAAATGTATTGTGTCATCATTACGTATTATTACACAACATATTTAACCCACAGGTTCATCATCTTCATCATCATCTCCAACTTCATCCTCAACTTCAAATGTCTCCCTCCACTTGATAACGACCTAATGATTAGTTCGAGACTATTAGTACACACACAAAGCGACTGTTGAACGCATCTTAATCTCTTCGAACTACAGTCATTCGAGTTATACGTTCTCCATGAACTGCAGTTCTGCACTCACCAATGTGTGCAATCTTATTCGCAAATGTGTCAGTGACAAATTACAGGTTGAGAGTGGAGAGATGAGGGAGATGAACATACGAGGGGTACTGCAGTACGTACTAGCCACAGTCGCATGCCACTAGTGGTCATACCTGACCGGTGCAAAATACTGCTCGCTTCACTGAACACTTTGTCACTTCTAGTTTGTACCTTTCCGTCCGAATTCATATATGAACTATTATTATCAAGTATTCATTGAGGCGATAATTTGCATGTCAATTATCAACTAGACACAGACTACCGCACTGTGCCGTTGAACTTTCACTTGCTCATCGCTAAACATTCAACGTACTCACGTAATTGACCAAAACTTGCAGAGCATGGCAAGCACACTCTACTTATTACTATCCGGTCCTATCTCTCTTCACTCTGCACAGCTGGCACAGTCCCAGAGACAGACTCATTACACCCTCACACAGTCACTCAAATAACATTCACATGTACAACATCAGACATAGAACACACATGTACGCGCATGTGCACACACACGAGGGAAAGCATTAAATTCAGTAATAAAAGTTAACGAGTTTGACATTTTACCGGTAAATTTTATTATACTGAAGAGGTAGTAAATTATGCAATATAAAAATATATTAGGGTCATTCGTAGATATAAAAAAATCGTTTTAATTTCACACATGACATGACAATGTTGAATATAGTAAACAAAAAAATTATTTTAAAAATATATTTATTTAAAAGAATCATTCATAAATAAAGGTTTGGAATAATCGATAACCTTTTACTTCGAACCACACTTCAAAACTATGACAGTTGTTAACGAAAAATTTATAAAAAATAAAAGATTAAAGAATAAGTAAAAATTATAGAATAAATTCATAAATATTGTCAATTTAGAAGGTCCATTAATAAATGACTCATTTTGAAATAAGAGAGACCATTTGTAATAAAAAGCAAGTACTGCCGTTGCACTACATAACAATAAATCAATTAAACCAGGCTCACGAAAGTCTGGTCTCTGTCTTTCTGGTTGAATTAAATGATTTCGAGTGGTTGACCTTGATTGTTCTGTTACTACCGCACATAGACACACTAAAAGGTTGCTATTGGTGACCAATGCTCAGTTTCATGTTACTGTGTCCCACTGCACACGTTTCCTAAGTCTCTCTCCATCAATTTCACTTTCTGTGTCACAGTACCACCGCGGTAGATGGATCTGATGCAGACAGACTGATCGTCATTCAGTTGCCAGAACAGAGCAACAATCAATGCATGTCTCTTCGATCTTCATCTTCATCCAACTAATAATATTTATCATAAACTAATCAAAGTACAGGATACGATTCATTCAGACAGGCATGGTTCAAACAGGACACATAACATAAACACAAAACAGTGAAAGCAATGGTTAGTGCAATTTGGGTAGGCAAGGTTGTCACAGCTGTCAATGACCCTCAATTGAATTGGCGCTTTTAACGATCTTGGTACCACTATAAATTTAATTGTTCACACACGTGAGCGTAAATACAATTTGGTTAGCAAATAAATTCGTATTCACAAGAATAACTAAATTAAACTTTTTATTACAATAAAAATAATGTTTTCAAAATTTATAAAAAATTGAGATAATAAAATACATTTAAAAAAATTGTAACCAATATTGAAATCGAATGTTAACTTTTCCAAAAAAATTAAATTGCATGTTCAACTCATCATGTGTAATATATACTTCCGTCAAACATTGATCACAATTTCACACACCAAATTGTTTACTTTGCACTTTCCAATGAAATCATCTTGGTAACACAATGACATTTACACAGATATAATTTAGTTTTTCGTATGAAGTGAAATACATTTGAGGTGATACGACAAGTGATGAGTGGAAATTGGGTTAAATTGAGTTTATCATGAATTGCGAAGAAATTGTTGCTTAGTAAAAATTATATAAGAAAGTTGTCTTGTGCATTTTTGTTGACTAAGCGATTGCTGATAAATATCTTATCTTATCACTTGTTGTCTCTTTTTCTTATTTCACTTATAATTATAATGATTCAAACAAAATATATGTATAAGTTACCTTTATTATGTAACAGCATGAAAGTAATAACAAAAATTGCAGAAACTTCATCAATTACAATCTAAATTGATTCATCTCGTATGTCTAAAGCCTGCATTTGATATACCATACGCATCAAAGACATGAGTGCACATCTAACACTAATGCACATGAATTGACAATCTCAATCAAATCTAATGCACAACATTTTCTCATCAATTCTCAATCTAAAAAAATCTCAATTTACCCTCCTCAGCACATTTGGTCACGCTCAGTACGACAACTTCTCACCACCACTCGTTTACGCGCAATAAAACATTCAACTGATGCAATCGAATCAAACACTTAACTCGCATGCATTCCTGTTACGCCTGTAATTTAGATTAATTTATATTGCTGGGTTAAGTAGATAGCTTAATTAATTTATATTTTAAAAATTTTGACCTTTAGATTAAATCTGTCAATAAATAGATTTTCAAGATGAACTTGAGGAAAAGTAATTTTTGACCGATTAAATCAAGGAGAAAGAATTAAGTATACGGAAAATTATAAAAAAATAAGACTATGCTTAATAAGAAGATTAATCGATCATATATGTTCTAAAAACATATTTTAGGCAAACACACAAGTTTCTCTCCATATTAATATTTATTTGGATTGAATTCAACATATACGGAAACATTAGTACTGTATTTAATAAACATTAGTGGTTGCCTTGAATTTCATAATTAGGAAATGGTTTATTCTGTCTCTACTGTGTACCACCAAGTTTGGTCTGTCATTGTCACCATCATCATGAGCACACTAAAAAGTAGACCAAATTGCAATCATTTCCGGTTGGTTGTGTGTGTTGTACCATAAATTGTTGATTGTTTTCGATTGAACAAATCAAATTCAAATTAGATCTAGGCCGCCTGTGGTTTTCTCAAGGTCATTTTACATACATTGAAGAAATATAATACAGTCGTACCTCATCCCGGTACTTTTGTTTTTTCGTACTAACTCGAGGTACTGTAGAAGGTATGAGGTGGTTTGAGTTGAGTTTTACTTTGGCTTTACCTCGACTTAGTGCGTATTAACTCGACTTAGTACGTACTAACTCGAGTTAGTACGAAATGGCGCATTCTCATGATCTCAACTTTTGTTGTCGATTACGATGAGCCCTAGTTGACTTCAAAAAATTTTTTTTTCAAAAAAAATATTTATTAAGTAAGTTGGGTGATGTACTAAGTCGAGGGTGTACCGGAATGAGGGTTGACTGTAGATGGTTCATAGAGATTGTTATTATTGGGTCATTCATTTATAACTTTTATTTAATGGAATTTTTGTGATAAAATAAATAAACGTATAAAGTAATTCAAGTTTATTGAGACCCCATCGCCATCTGTTGATCATATCGAGAAATGTTTGATTACAAAACAAAAAAGATTTAGTTATGCATACTAAACCTTTATTCAGGTTTGGATGAAGTTTACCTTTATTACTCCTGTTATTGATCATACGAAAATTAAGCAATTTCATGGAAGCACATTTCATTGATCTATTCTTGTGATAACTTTGACATGTTAGGTCTAACTACTTTTATAAAAATTTTTAACCTTTCAAGTCTCAATCGGAAACAAGTGGACAATTTATAAATTGTTGAATTAGATAAATGTTTAATTAGCCAATAATTTCCTTTAAACTTTTAGAAATGCAAAAAAATATTCTGAGGTCTGTTGAATAAATCTCGATATTCAATTAAAATTATCACGATGTAATTTCAGCTAAATATAATTAACCACAATACGAGTCCACCTGAACAGATCATTAAGCTCTTGCTTTTCGAGTTTTCAGTAACTTCACTGCAATGTATTTCAATGCTTTGTATAGTTTGATCTCAGTAATCACAAAAGAATTAACCAATAAAAAAAATTGGAAATAATAAATTTTTAATCGATATTTAATTAAAACTAATTTAAACTAATTTAAAGTGTCAAATATATAAATAAGTTTTGTGTACAATTAAAATTATGAAATCGGGGGAATTAAAAATATAATTGAGAACCAGGAGACTGAAAATGAAACAAACTTTAAGCAGGAGACCGAGCAGAATTGATGAGTGATGAGAAAAGTTGATGATTGTATAGATGTCCCCTAAACAAAGAATCATTATAATGTTGAGTGTATATAAAAATAATGCTGTATTACCTTTAGGATGAAAGCAGAATTTAATACTCTTTAGAAATCATTGATTTGTTAGACATGTTTCGTGAAAGTAATTAATGTCACAAGTTTGCGTTTACTTCAATTATTGAAACGACCAAGAGAAGATAAAAGAAGAGGCGTTGCTCCTTTTTAAAAATTGACAGTCCAACTTATAAAGAAGCTAATATGGGGACACATATGATCGAACTCTGTGAAAGGCCCCTCCCCTTTTCTATGTAATTCCTTCTTGAGAATGTGATTCCTTTTCTCATCTCCTCAATTGTGTCAATCCAATTACTGCGTCAATCTTAATTTAATCTAATTAAGAGTTATTTAAGAGCGCGCGTTAGTTATACTATTACGTCAGTTTGATTGGGCTTTCTAAACACACAACAAAAAATTCCCACTTTTAGAAACCGTTCATAAATGACGTAATAAACAGAAACTTTTGTCATAACCTAAAATAATGAAGAAGAAAAAACCAAAATCGAAGCGCTAAGGGACGTTATTTGTTATTTGGTTAATTAGTTGTGAGAGACTCATTCGAGGAGATTTAATTGGGTCTTGTTTTTTGGGGGTAATAGTGTGATAACAAGGGAAAACGATTTGGATTTGGTCCAATTGGAACACTAATGGTACGGGCACTGTTTCAATAAAGACAGTAGACAGTAGTTGTTAGTTGGGAGTTGCCAGAAAATGATAATAATTGGGCGCCAATGCTAATAGTATATCATTATATATTAATAGATAAGCAGATATGGGAAAGTTCCTGTAAATGGAACTGTGTTTATGAATTATTCTATTTTATGGAAACTTTCTATTTGAGCCAAGAATTTTAATAATAATTAAATATTTAAATAAAACTGTTTAGATGACCTTTAAGCTACGATACGTTTAAGAATTCCACATAATTTAATATTCAAAAAATCTTCAAAAAACAATTATTCACACATTGAATTGATTTTTGCTAAACTAACAAATATAAAAATTGTAACCTTTTTGTCAGGCACATGCTCAAATGTTTTAGTTTGACTTTGTTCAAAGGAGAAGGATTTGAAAATGGATTAAATATTTAAATTAAAAATATTTATAATACAATGTTGAAATAAATAAAATATGTAAAAATTGTAATTTGTAATTTTGTGGAAATTTTTGTAATAGTCCACAATTTTTAAAACGAACTTTAACCTTTTTGAATCCACTTACAAAAGCGAAGCACAACACTTAGATTTATAGATTTATATACTTTTGGAGGAGCTGCTCATAAAGGAGGTTATAACAAAAATAAACAATGGTGATTTTTAGGGCTAACCATTTTTCGAAACTTTTAACCTTTTTCTTGTGAAATCGGATTTGAAATTAATTTATGAAATATCTCTTGTTTTTATGACATTAGGCAAAAATATTTACGAGAGTTTCGCTTCATTCGTTATTTTGATGTCCAGGAACCCAAAACAATCCTTCACTTATTATTACATGAAACGAAAGTTATAATGTTTAAATTAATGATTTTTTGAACGATATTTATGATAAAGACGTATGAAAAATAAGTAAAATGTGACTAACAACAACTTAACATTACCTGTCTTAAAATCCTTGTTAATCTTATAATCGTAAAAAACATAAAACCTGATCGATTAGAATATGAAATAGCGCTTGCGCTTTATTGATAGTTTGATATGTTTTAAAAAAATTTATAGCGAAAAATGTGTAAACTGATTGTTTACAAAATGTTTTACCTTTTAGAAAACAAATCCATTTATGAAAACGCAAGCATTATATAACTTGTCATGTATTATTTGAACGACACAACTTTATTATGTTACAAAAATCATGAGATCTGACAAAAATATTAACATGTTTTCCCCCTCGATCCGTTATTTTGCTGTTTTCATCTCTCAATGAAACCAAAACAATCCTATCCTTATTATTACACAAAACTCGAAAGCTGTGTTTTGCTTATCCAAATTAATGATGTTTGAGATGTTTATGATGAAGACGAAGAAAAATAAGTGAATTGAGACAAGGACAAGGTATTTGAGAGTATATGACTTAAACATTCATTAATTTTTAACAAAATGTTATTATCAAATTGTTTTACTAAAAAGATACTAAAACGAACATAGAAATAGTCACTGCATCTATAAATGACCATTCATAAAAAAACAAAAGAATATGCAAACAACAACAAGAGCACAAAACAATGTGTTCCTTCCTTCCTTCCGTACGATTCGAATGTAACAAACAAGTGACACTGCAAGTGGTGATGGTGATTAACATTGACCAAAGAAGAATGAACAGATGATGATGGTGAGTGGTGAAGTGGTGAATTGACAATTGAAGTATGAATAAAAGTTGGTGACAAAAGATTATTGTCGCCCTGTGCACGTTGAGAGACAATACAATATATTTGTGGATGTAAATGTCGGAGCTTTCACAAATTTAATGAACCAAGGAAGTTGTTGGTTAGGTAGGTTATGCTGTGTTGACTAGTTTGAATATAAATTGGTGCTTCTACTGGAGACCATGAGCTACCACACTCGCAACCACCGAATGAATCAATGAACCAACAGTCTCTCCCTCTCATCTCATCACCATCGAGTCTGTCCTTGTCCGTCCGTCAGTTCTTGCACTGTGCAAAGAGGAGGCGCAGTCCACCGTTTGTTTCATCTTCTCCTCAATCTCAACTGTACCTCTGTGTTTGTCCATCTGCCTGCTGCTGCTCGGTTTCACTGTTTCGTTACTAAACTGATGGTTGTGCTTTGGAATATATAACCAATATTGTGGTTAATAATATTTATGGTAACCTATTAAACTCAGAAATAATACACATCCAAATAACGTGGCATAGTACAAATGCAGTGTACAAAGAAAAATTTAAAAATAATAAATATGTATAAAATAAACAGTTTTGTTTCACTTTTAAAATCCATTTTAAAAAATATCGTACAGTGAGATAAGAAAATATATATAAATTGAAATTACCTTTAAAACGAAGTTAACAACAACAGCGTATTTGAATATTAAAAATTTCTTGCAAGTTTAAATAAATTATATTATTTCTAATAACCAAATATATGTTCTAATTTAATAAATAAAAAATATAAATAAATAAATAATTATTTTAACCTTTTTCTAATCTACTGATGGCTGAGCTAGTAAAATAATCTAAATAGCTCAGTTATTAAGTATAGTTGAAACATATTTCGAGATTTTAAGTAAATTAAAGTTACAAATTATCTTTTCAAAGAAATAAGAAACATCAAATCTCTCAGTCTCCCAACTCGTGCTTTCAACAATTCACTCAATTTAAACAATAAAGTTAAAGTATAAAGAGAAAGATATAAAACCCATTTAGAGATAAAATTTCATAAGAATGTGTGAGCGTTGCAATGTTAGAAAAGCACTGTCTAAAGTATATATTACTTTTACTTTTTTTTACATCTCGTACAGTGATTATTTGGCAAATCTCTAACAAAAACATTCACAACAAACATCTCCACATTAATCCACCAACACAATCGAATCGATCTATTTGTCCCTGCTGTGTTCACCATCTTCACCCCCTCCCCCTCCACCCAGTCAGATCAGCACAAATGTATTGTGTCATCATTACGTATTATTACACAACATATTTAACCCACAGGTTCATCATCTTCATCTCCAACTTCATCCTCAACTTGAATGTCTTTTTCCACACGATGCCGATAACGACCTAATGATTAGTTGTGGACTATTAGTACACACACAAAGCGACTGTTGAACGCATCTTAATCTGAGTCGAGTTGTCTGTCCTCCAACTGAGCACTCACCAATGTGTGCAATCTTATTCTCAAATCTGTCAGTGACAAATTACAGGTTGAGAGTGGAGAGATGGGGGAGATGAGCTTACGACCACTCGAGGGGTACTGCAGTACGTACTAGTGGTAGCTAGTACGTAGTGGTCATACCTGACCGGTGCAAGGTACTGCTCGCTTCACTGCACACTTTGTCCCTTCTAGTTTGTACCTTTCCCTCCGTATTCATATATGAACTATTATTATCAAGTATTCATTGAGGCGATAATTTGCATGTCAATTATCAACTAGACACAGACTACCGCACTGTGCCGTTGAACTTTCACTTGCTCATCGCTAAACATTCAACGTACTCACGCAATTGACCAAAACTTGAGGAGCATGGCAAGCACACTCTGCTTATTACTATCCGGTCCTGTCTCTCTTCACTCTGCACAGCTGGCACAGTCCCAGAGACAGACTCATTACACCCTCACACAGTCACTTGCATAACATTCACATGTACAACATGACACATAGAGCACACACGTGCGCGCATGTGCACACACACGAGGGAAAACATTAAATTCGATGATAAAAGTTAACGAGTTTGACATTTTGACCGGTAAATTTTATTATGCAAAAAAATTGTATATTAAACTGATAATAAATTATGCAATATAAAAATATATACGAGGGTCATTCATAGATATTAAAAACCTTTTTTATTATTCAACGCCACTAGAAATGAATCAATATAAAACAAAAAGAAAATATTCAAAAGATATTCATTTTAAGGAATTATTCATAAATAAAAGTTTGGATTAATATGTAACCTTTTTCTATTCAACCCTAAGTATCGAACAGTTGTTAAGCAATCATGGATTAAAGAATAGGTAAAATAAATTCATTAATATGTCAATTTGGTGGGGT
The DNA here is from genome assembly GCA_023373905.1 of Rhizoglyphus robini. Lineage (NCBI taxonomy): Eukaryota > Metazoa > Arthropoda > Arachnida > Sarcoptiformes > Acaridae > Rhizoglyphus > Rhizoglyphus robini. The sequence goes on along the minus strand of JAKIJQ010000040.1, from coordinate 299,792 downwards.
CATTAATATATGATGTATTTTTTTAAAATGAGACCTTTTGTAATAGAAACCTACTTTAGTCGTGTCTTAACATAATAATAAATCAATTAAACCAGGCTCACGAAAGTCTAGTCTGTCTGGTTGATCTAAATGATTTCTAGTTGTTGACCTTGATTGTTCTGTTATTCTGCAGCACACACAGACACACACTCGTTGGTGAAAGGTTGTCATTGGTGACCATTGCTCAGTTTCGTGTTGTGTGTCCCACTCCCCATAGCACTGCACATGTTTCCTCTGTCTCCCTCCATCCATTCCCTTCCTGTGTCTATTTCTCTTCACAGTACCACCACCAAAGGGCAGATGACCTTCATTCAGTGGTCTCCTTGTTCGTAACAGTGCAACAATCAATGCTCAAACACTGACGCACACATGAACTATTTTATGTGTCTGTACATTTACCAATACACATTCAATGTCTCTCACATTTTATCTTCATGCAACTAATAATATTTACCATTGACTGAGCAAAGTACAGGATACGAGCCAGGCATGACACAAACAGCAAACATCGAACAAAATTGTGAAAGTAATTATTAGTTTTATTTGGCTAGTTCTCAATACAGAAAAAGTTGATTGATCTGAATTTAAAAAATTCTAATAAATCAAATTTCAATTTTAAAAACCATTTAAAAAAGCGTTGGCAAAACTAAGAAAATTATTTGAAAGAAAAACAAAATATAATTTTAGTTAAAGTTACCTATTTATGTGTAGAGAAAGTGTTAGCTGTGAACGTGTTTGATGTTCTGCGTAAAATCGAACAGAACAATAAATGCATATACCATTTGGTTGACACTAAATTCGTATGTGCAAAAATAATCGATAACCTTTTATTACATAAAGAGTTGTCTCAAGACTTATCAAAATTATGGTATAGCATTCAAATTTGTTTTTCAAATTGTAACAAATCATTAAATTACAAAATAAAAAATTCGATGAAACAAAATTGCACGTTCAACCCATCATGTGTCATATACTTCCGTCAAACAGTGATCACAATTTCACACTCCAAATTGTTCACTTTGCACTTTTTAATTAAATCATCTTCGTATCTCAATAACATTTGGACAGATATAATTTAGTTTCGAATATGAAGTGAAATATATTTATGAGTCACCTTTATGCATTGGAATAAAAATAATGTAAAAAGAAAATTGTTTATACCGAAACTTCGTCAATTGCAATCTAAATTGATATTTATTATTTTATTAATATGTATGGGTGACCTTTATCATGCTTCGAGGTGTCATCTATCCAATCTAAATTGATTCATCTAGATTTAAACTATGTTTAAAACTTGCACATTTTACATACCATTTAACTAACGCATCTGTGAGTCCACATCAACCACTAATGCACAACATTTTCTCATCAATTCTCAATCTCCCTGTCCCATACCCTCCTCATCACATTTGGTCACGCTCAGTACGACAACTTCTCACCACCACTCGTTTACGCGCAATAAAACATTCAACTGATACAATCGAATCAAACACTTATACATTACATTGATATTGCTGGATTAAGTTGATTTATTAATTAATTTATATTTAAAAAATTTTCACTTTTAGAGTAGATTAAACTTGTAGATTAAATCGGGAAATAAAAATATTGTAAAGATGATCTTGAGAAAAAGTTATTTTTGACAGACTAAATCAAGGAGAAGGAATTATAAAAACTGGAAAGCATAATAATATAAAAAATATATGCTCAATAAAAAAAATCAATCGATCAAATATGTTCAAAATACATATTTTTAGGCAAACACACCAGTTTATCTCCATATTATCATTTATTTGAATTGAATTCATCATATACGGAAACATTAGTACTGTATTTAGTAAACATTTGTGGTTGCCTTGAATTTAATAATTAGGAAATGGTTTATTCTGCACTACCAAGTTTGGTCTGTCATTGTCACCATCATCATGAGCACACTAAAAAGTAAACCAAATTGCAATCATTTCCGGTTGATTGTGTGTGTTGTACCATAAATTGGTGATTGTTCTCGATTCAACTAAAAGTAGATCGAGACCGCATGGGGTTTTCTCTAGGTCATTTTACATACATTGAAGAATAAATGATTCATAAAGATTGTTATTATTGGGTCATTCAAATATAAAGTGTATTTAATGGAATTTTTGTGATAAAATAAATAAACGTATAAAGTAATTCGAGTTCATTAAAGCACCAGCGCCATCTGTTGGTCATGTCGAGAAATATTTGAATACAAAACAAAAAAGATTTAGTTAACCATAATAAGAGTTCACCTGAACAGATCATTAAGCTTTTGCGTTTCGAGTTTTCACTAACTTCACTGCAATGTATATCAATGATTTGAATAGATAATCTCTGTAATCACAAAAGAATTAACCAATTAGAATATTTGAAATAACAAAACTTTAATCGATGTTTAATATAAACTAACATTTGAAATCTCAAATTTATAAATAAGTATTGTGTACAATTACAATTATGAATAGAAATTCGGGAAATTTAAAATTTAATCGAGAACCAGGAGACTATAAATAAAACAAAGAGACCGAACAGGAAGCAGGAGACCGAGCCGTTATGATAAGTGATGAGAAAAGTTGATGATTGAATAGATGTCCCCTAAACAAAGAATCATTAATGTTGAGGGTATACAAAAATGATGCTGTATTACCTTTAGGAATTAGGATGAACGCAGAATTTAATACTTTTTAGAAATCATTGATTTGTCAGACATGTTTCGTGAAGGAATTAATGCTACAAGTTTGCGTTTACTCCAATTATTGAACGATTAAGAGTTGAAAAAGAAAATGCATTGTTCCTTTTTAAAATTGACAGTCCAACTTATAAAGAAGCTAATAAGGGGACACATATGATCGAACTCTGTGAAAGGCCCCTTCCCCATCTCTTTAAGAAATTCCTCGTCTCATCTCCTCAATTGTGTCAATTCAATTACTGCCTGAATTTTAATTTTAATCTAATTAAGAGTTATTTAAGAGCTCGCTCGTTAGTTATACTATTACGTCAGTTTGAATGGGTTTCTAAACACTAAACAAAAAATTCTCTACTTTTAGAAGCCGTTCATAAATGACGTAATAAACAGAAACTTTTTCGATAACCTAAAATAATGAAGCAGGAAAAAAAACAAAAATCGAAGCGCTAAGGGACGTTATTTGTTATTATTTGGTCAATTAGTTGTGAGACCTATTCGAGAGAGATTTAATTGAGTCTGGTTTTGTTGGATAGTAGCCTGAAAACAAAGGAAAACGATTTGGATTTGGTCCAATTGGAACACTAATGGTACGGGCACTGGTTCAATAAACCAGTAGTAGACAGTAGTTGTTAGTTGGGAGTTGCCAGAAAATGATAAAAATTGGGCGCCAATGCTAATAGTATATCATTATATATTAATAGATAAGCAGATATAGGGAAAGTTCCTGTTAATTGAACTGTATTTATGAATTATTCCATTTTAAGGAAACTTTCTATTTGAGCCTAGAATTTGAATAATAATTAAATATTTAAATTAAATTTTTTAGATGACCTTTAAGCTAAAGCTCAATTACCAGAAATTGAAGAAGTCAACAAAATTTAAATATTCAAAAAATATTCAAAAAGAATCATTCACACATTGAATTGTTTTTTTGCTAAACTAGCAAATATAAATTGTAACCTTTTTGTCAGGTAGAGCAAATGTCACTCAAATGTTTTAGTTTTACCTTGTTATATGGAAAAGGAATTGAAAATAGCTTAACATTTAGATTTAAAAAATATTTATAATACAATGTTGAAATAAATAAAATATGTAAAGGTACTTTTGGAAGTACAATTTTAATTGAGTTGCGCTCTGACCTTTGAATGAGCAGATTAAAAACAACGCAACAAGGAGTTAAAATAGTAATTTGTGATTTTGTGGAGATTTTTGTAATCGTCCAACTTTAAAAAAATGAACTTTAACCTTTTTTATTTCACATACAGATTTTGGATCTGACCAAAAATATTTACATATTTTTCCCCTTCATCAATTATTTTGATGTTTTCATCTATCAATGAAACCAAATCAATCTTATCCTTATTACACACAACTCAAAAACTGTTTTGCTCATCCAAATTAATGATGTTTGAGATGTTTATGATTAAGACGAAGAAAAATAAGTGAATTAAGATTAATGACAAGTACGCGATTTGAGAGTATATATCCTAAAACATTCATTAATTTTAAATAAATTAGTATCGAATTGCTTTTCTACTAAGATTAGGGCTTACGCTTTTTTAAAAGATTTGAACCATTTTAAACGACAAGAAAGAAGTAAAAAAATGAAAATGGATTACTAAATCTATTACGTTAAAAGTTCTAACTTAGTTAGAACTTTCCGAAAAGATGGGCTTTAAAAATTGAAATATACAAAAATACACAACCTCAATAAACACATTTCTACTCGTCAACCTTCAACCAATTTAGCATAAGAAACCCCAGGAAAAATTAATAAATAGATTTGTTTAAGAAAACTTAAATCAATCAATGATTTTATTTTTAACCTTTAAAATGAGCAAGGACAACAAAAGTAAATTACCTTAAAGTTAAATCCAAAAATATTGTTGATTAACAAATAAAATTAATAATTGCGAATTTAAAGGTGAGCTTTAGTAATTAACACACACACACAAACACCAATGAAATCATCAAATAGTAATTCGAATATCACTTGATTACAAAATGCAATCGTTAAATGTCGGAGCGAGAAGAGCAGAGGAGAAAGATGAGTAGAGAAATTAAAACTTTCAATTAAGAATTCTATTGCAACCAGTTGATGCAATGTACGATTTTAAAATAATAAAAAACAAAAATTGAAATAGTCACTGAATGTATGAATGATCTATTCATGAAAAACAAAAGAATACCAACAACAGCAAGCGCACAAAGCAATGTCTTCCTTCCTTGCGAATACGATTTGAATGTAACAAACAAGTGACACTGCAAGTGGTGATGGTGATTGACATTGACCAAAGAAGAATGAACAGATGATGATGGTGAGTGGTGAAGTGGTGAATTGACAATTGAAGTATGAATAAAAGTTGGTGACAAAAGATTATTGTCGCCCTGTGCACGGTGAGAGACAATACAATCGAGACAGTCGATTCGTGATGTAAAAGTCGGAGCGTTCACAAATTTAATGAACGAATGAAGGTGTTGGTTAGGTTGACTAGTTGAATATAAAAGTATGCTTCTACTGCAGGCCATGAGCTACCGCACTCGCAACCACCAAATGAATCAATGAACGAACAGTCTCTCCCTCTCATCTCATCACCATCGAAGGTCTGCCCTTGTCCGTCCGTCTGTTCTTGCACTGTGCAAAGAGGAGGCGCAGTCCATCGTTTCCTTCTTCTTCTCCTCAATCTCAACTGTACCTCTGTGTTTGTCCATCTGCCTGCTGCTGCTCGGTTTCACTGTTTCGTTACTAAACTGGTGGTTGTGCTTTGGAATAGATAACAAACATAGTGGTTTGGAATATTTACGGGTAACCTTTTAAACTCAGGAATAGTAGGCAAAGAACAAATGTATTGTAGTATTTAAAAATATTAATTCAAATAGAATAAATATTTTTTGCAACAAAATTTTTCAATAAAAACTATTAAAGAGACAAGAAAATAAATTTAATTAAATTACTTATATTAATGAATTTAAACTTGCTTTGAATTTTTTTTGTAAATTCAAATTAATTAAAAACCTTTTTCTGAACTACTGATGGTAGATAATCTAAATAGATCTTAAATAAAGTTGAAACATATTTCGTAATATTAGGTAAATTAAATTCACATTTAAACTTTTCTAATAAAGAAGAAACATCACTCAATCTCCCAACTTGTGCTTCCAACAATTCTTTTAAGTTGAACAATAAACACTCATTAAAGTATAAGTTAAAGTATAAGATGGAAGATAAAAAACTATTAGGGGTACAATTTCATATGAATGCGAGAGCGTAGCAATGTTGAAAAGCACTGTCTAATGAATATAATAATTTTACATTTTTTACATCTCGCAATGTCATTTTTTAGCCAAATAACGCTCTACCAAAAACATTCACAACAAACATCTCCACATTACCCAGGTAGACCAAAACGCACTTAGAGTGCCACTCAGAGTATGCACTCAGAGTGGGTTCGGCACTCAAAGTGCGACTCAGAGTGGCACTCTAAGTATGCACTCAGAGTGCGACTTAGTCGGGTACTCTGAGTATGCACTCAGAATGGGTTTGACACTCAGAGTGTGGCTAAAAGAATTGGCAGAATAGGTTTGACACTCAGAGTGCCACTCGTAGTATGCACTCAGAGTATGAGTACATTTTATAGATTAATTATTTCGAAGTTATTGATGGACAATTGACAATTGTCATTTATAAATTATAAATTACTAATAGTTAGATTAATGTACACATTTATACGAACAATCAGATAACTGATCAGTTCACAAATTAATAAATGGCCACACATGGGAACTCGAAACTAACTAATATTGAAAACTCAACTACAATCCAACAACCGAGACTAATTAAGAGAATGTTGTGTTCAGTGGTTACACAGATGATGAAATGCAATTTGAATTTGAATGTGTGCAAAGCGCCACCATTGCAGCAGACAACTCACCCTCCAACAGACACCAGTACCATCCACTGCACTGACTGTGAAATGGCGGTTGGGAACACCACCGTGTGCTGTGTGCTATGTGCTGTGCTACTAGCACACTGCTAGCAGTAGAGCGCTCTTTGCACTTTGCTCTTTCCTCTCTCATTTGTCGGTTGGCTGTTGTGTTGTTTGTTGCCTGTACTCTTCGCGTTTTATGCCTCAAAATGATCGTTTCTTAGTATATTTCCTCGTTCCAACAATGTTTTGATTGTTTCAACATACTTCCACTCACCAGTTGTAATACTCAAGTATTATCAAGTGCATTCAAATTGTCCTTTAGTCATATACTCTGTGATTTATCATGATTATCGTGCAAGTATTGAAGGCAAATCAACAAGTGATTGAATTACAACCCTGCTCGTCTGTGTCTATCTGAAACTATCAAGCAAAATGAAGTAAGAATTGTAATCATTTATTTAGTTTAATTTAATTAATGTGTGACTTTTTTAAAATAGTAATCACCCCAATGGTCATATTCGATTACAGCCCGAGCGCAATCAAGATTGTCAGCCGAGAATTTGGTGAAGGGCCGAACCGGAACATCAACCAGCGTTCTACTTACTCAGCACAACAAAAACGAAACGAACGAATCGGAAAAGGCTCGATTTGAGGATGCGAACGCCAAACTTGAGCAAGCTAATGCCGACTTGTTGGCTCAACTGAACGCCGCTAACCTTCAGATTGGCAAACTTACTAATGAAGATGGTGAAGATGGTTTTAGAATGAATTTTGATGCTACTTCGAAGAATGATAAGCCGTCAGAACCATCTACGCTGGATTGTTGTTCCTATTATTGATCTACTGTTGTATACAAGTATACTTGCTCTATAGAATTGACTTTTATACTCATTTTGTAACTTTGATTACTATTTACTTTTGTTATTGAATTATTATATCAAATAAATTTAATTTTTAATATAAATTGAGGAATATAGAAGTGGTGGGCGTGGATAGTTTGGCTAGAACCAACGCTTCAAAATGCACTCCGAGTGCCCACTCAGAGAGGCACTCCGAGTGCCACTCAAAGTGGCTCTACTCAGAGTGCCTCTCTGAGTGGGCACTCGGAGTGCATTTTGGTCTCCATGGGTTAATGCACCAACACAATCGAATCGATCTGTTTGTCCCTGCTGTGTTCACCATCTTCCCCCCCCTCCACCCAGTCAGATCAGCACAAATCCCACTTCTATTAAAATTCTCGTGTACGTCGGTCTGTCACACTTTTAATTCGATAATGTAACCATAGAAAGTTCAATTGTTGCACAGATTGTTGTTGAAGGAAAAGAAATTGAAAACGGATTTGATTGTTGAGAAAAATTTTGTAATTCAACAATAATTTTGAATTTTCTTTCTTTCTTCCGTGGTTTTAGATAGTTAGGCTGTAGGATAGGTTAAGATAGGTTGTTAGGTTGGGCGTCGTTGGGTGTAGGTTTAGGATATGTTAGGTTGTTTGGTGGGAGTTGGGCGTTGTTAGGTGTAGGTTTAAGTTAGGTTAGGTTGTTAGGTGGGGGTTGGGCGTCGTTGGGTGTAGGTTTAGGATATGTTAAGTTAGGTTGTTAGGTGGGGGATTGGGCGTTGTTAGGTGTAGGTTTAGGTTAGGTTAGGTTGTTAGGTGGGGGGTTGGGCGTCGTTGGGTGTAGGTTTAGGTTAGGTTAGGTTGTTTGGTGGGGGGTTGGGCGTCGTTGGGTGTAGGTTTAGGATAGGTAAGGTGGTTCGGTGAGGGTTGGGCGTCGTTGGGTGTAGGTTTAGGTTAGGTTAGGTTGTTTGGTGGGGGGTTGGGCGTCGTTGGGTGTAGGTTTAGGTTAGGGTTAGGTTGTTAGGTGGGGGGTTGGGCGTCGTTGGGTGTAGGTTTAGGGTTAGGTTAGGTTGTTTGGTGGGGGTTGGGCGTCGTTGGGTGTAGGTTTAGGATAGGTAAGGTGGTTCGGTGAGGGTTGGGCGTCGTTGGGTGTAGGTTTAGGTTAGGTTAGGTTGTTTGGTGGGGGTTGGGCGTCGTTGGGTGTAGGTTTAGGGTAGGTAAGGTGGTTCGGTGAGGGTTAGACGTTGTTAGGTGTAGGTTAGGTTTGGTTAGGCTGTTAGGTTGATGGTTGGGCGTTGTTAGGTGTATGTGTAGGTTAGGTTGTTAGGTGGGGGTTGGGCGTTGTTAGGTGTATGTGTAGGTTAGGTTGTTAGGTGGGGGGTTGGGCGTTGTTAGGTGTATGTTAGGTTAGGATATGTTAAGTTGTTTGGTGGGAGTTGGGCGTTGTTAGGTGTATGTTAGGTTAGGTTGTTAGGTGGGGGTTGGGCGTTGTTAGGTGTATGTGTAGGTTAGGTTGTTAGGTGGGGGGTTGGGCGTTGTTAGGTGTATGTTAGGTTAGGTTAGGTTAGGTGGTTAGGTGGGGGTTGGGCGTCGTTGGGTGTAAAGTTTAGGATATGTTAAGTTGTTTGGTGGGAGTTGGGCGTTGTTAGGTGTATGTTAGGTTAGGTTGTTAGGTGGGGGGTTGGGCGTTGTTAGGTGTATGTGTAGGTTAGGTTGTTAGGTGGTGGTTGGGCGTTGTTAGGTGTATGTTAGGTTAGGTTAGGTTAGGTGGTTCGGTGGGTGGTTTGCGTCGTTAAAAAGTAGGGGGTTTTTTAAGGTATATAGAGATTTTATTTAGATCAAGATTTTACAAAAGGTAAAAAAGTAGGGTTAGGTTAGGTTAGGTGGATTGGTGGGTGGTTGGCGTTGTTCCTAAGGTGATGAGGTGGTGAGTTGAGTGAGGTGGAGGAGGGGGGGCGCCGTTGGCAGCTTGCTGCCAACGGTTTCGTACATAAGTCCCAGAGGCAAAACGTTAGTTTTGCGGGACTTGTACGAAATGTATTGTATCAGCATTACGTATTATTATACAACATATTTAACCCACAGGTTCATCATCTTCATCATCTCCAACTTTATCTTTCAATGTCTCCCTCCACTTGATAACGACCTAATGATTAGTTCGGGACTATTAGTACACACACAAAGCGACTGTTGAACGCATCTTAATCGGCAAACGAACTGCAGTCGAGTTGTCTGTCCTCAAGCTAAGCACTCACCAATGTGTGCAATCTTATTCTCAAATCTGTCAGTGAAAAATTACAGGTTGAGAGTGGAGAGATGAGGGAGATGAGCATACGACTACTCGAGGGGTACTGCAGTACGTACTAGCCACAGTCGCATGCCACTAGTGGTCATACCTGACCTGTTCAAGGTACTGCTCGCATCACTGCACACTTTGTCCCTTCTAGTTTGTACCTTTCCGTCCGTATTCATATATGAACTATTATTATCAAGTATTCATTGAGGCGATAATTAGCATGTCAATTATCAACTAGACACAGACTACCGCACTGTGCCGTTGAACTTTCACTTGCTCATCGCAAAACATTCAACGTACTCACGCAATTGACCAAAACTTGCGGAACGAGGCACACTCTGCTTATTACTATCCGGTCCTGTCTCTTCACAGCTGGCACAGTCCCAGAGACAGACTCATTACACCCTCACACAGTCACTCAAATAACATTCACATGTACCGCATGGGACATAGAGCACACACGTGCGCGCATGTGCACACACACGAGGGAAATCATTAAATTCAGAAATAAAAGTTAACGAGTTTGACATTTTAACCGGTAAATTTTATTATATTGAAAAAGTTTGGATAATAAACCGATAATAAATTATGTAATATAAAAATATATATGAGGGTCATTCATAGATATTAAAAACCTTTTATATTATTCAACACCACTAGAAAATTATCAATATAAAACAAAAATAAAATGTTCAAAACATATTCATTTTATGGAATCATTCATAAATAAAAGTTTGGATTTATATGTAACCTTTTACAAAAACATCAAACTCGGATTAATAAACAGTTGTTAAACAATCACGGATTAAAGAATAGGTAAGATAAAAATATAAATTCATTAATATGTCAATTAGGTGGGGTCATTAATACATGATGTATTTAAAAAAGTAAGACCTTTTGTAATAGAAAACAACTATTGCCGTATCATAACTGCAGAACTTGATCACGGAGTTTTGGAAGGGGTCTAAAGTTCAGACCAAAAAAGTAAGACCTTTTGTAATAGAAAACAACTATTGCCGTATCATAACATAATAATATATTAATAAAACAATGTTCACGAAAGTGTAGTCTGTCTGGTTGATCTAAATGATTTCTAGTTGTTGACCTTGATTGTTCTGTTATTCTGCAGCACACAGACACTCGTTGGTGAAAGGTTGCCATTGGTGATCATTGCTCAGTTTCGTGTTGTGTCCCACTCCCCATAGCACTGTACACGTTTCCTCAGTCTCTCTCCAACCATTCCCTTTCTATTTCTCTTCACAGTACCACCACCAAAGGGCAGATGGACTCAAGTAACCGTCATTCAGTGGTCTCCTTGCTAGTAACAGAGCAACAATCAATGCTCAAACACTGACGCACACATGAACAATTTTATGTGTCTGTATACATTTACCAATACACATTTAATGTCTCTCACATTTCATCTTCATCTAATTAATAATATTTACCATAAACTTATCAAAGTACAGGATACGAGCCAGGCATGACACAAACAGCAAACATTCGTGCAAAACAAAATTGTGAAACCAATGGTTATTTTTTTTGTGCATGTCTCAATAGAAAAAATCGATTAATTTATAATTTAAAAATTTTAATTTCAAAACCTGTATAAAAACCAGAAGATCACGAAGCTCAAAATTTAATAAAAACAATAAATAAATTTATTTAAAGTTACATAAAACGAAGAGAAAGTGAAATCATTTTTAATATGTTGTGCACGTGTTTGTTGTGATTGGTCAATTGGAATTGGGCAATAAATGTGACCCTTAATCAGTTGAGTGGTCGTGTTGTGTTGATAAGTTTGTGGTGAATGAGTCAGAATTGTGATTGTGAAGGGGGGGGCACAGCTAACCCAACGATACTCGAAAAATTATTTTATATAGAAGGGCTCAATTGACTCAATTGAATTGTGGCTTTTAATGATCCTGGTACCCCTATCAATGTAATTGCTCACACGCGTGTGTCTATATACGATTTAATTTTCCTAGTAAAGCTTACACAAAAGAGACTGAAAACCTTTTATTACAGCGAATGGATAGATTCAGAAATGTAAGAAAATAATCAGAAAGCACAAAAACCTATTGAAATTAATTTTTTCGAGAAACAAATTAATTGCATGTTCATCCCATCATGTGTCATATACTTCGGTCAAATATTTAACGCAACATTCCACACCAAATTTTCAATGAAATCATCTTCGTATCTCAATTACATTTAGAAAGATATAATTTAGTTTCGAATATGAAGTGAAATATATCTTTTTAGGCAACATGAGAAATGATGAGCTGAATTTGTGTTAAATTGAGATTGGTTGTGATGACTTTCGAAGAAATTGTTGATTATTATATTAATTGAAACTCCTATCAAAGAAAGTTGTGTTTGAGTTATTTTGTGCATTTTGGTGGTGTCAAGCGATTTCTGATAAGTATCTTATCATTTGTTATACAAGAAAGATGTATTTTGTTATCTGTTAAGCATGGTTATTTCACTTATATTTATGAGCATTTAAAAAAATATATTTATTGGTAACCTTTATGCTATTAGACTAACGCATCTGTGAGTGCACAACAACCACTAATGCACAACATTTTCTCATCAATTCTCAATCTAAAAGTCTCTAGAACGCAATGTACCTTACTCATCACATTTGGTCACGCTCAGTACGACAACTTCTCACCACCACTCATTTACGCGCAATAAAACATTCAACTGATACAATCGAATCGAACACTTAACTCGCATGCATTCCTGTTACGCCTGTAATTTAGATTAATTTATATTGCTGGATAATGTTGGCATCTTAATTAATTTATATTTTGAATGCAAAAGCTTTGACCTTTATAGATTAAAACTGATATAATAAATAAAAGGATTTTCAAGATGAACTTGAGAAAAAATAATTTTTGACCGATTAAATCAAAGAGAAAGTATGATAACGTAAAAGGATGAAAAATAAGACGATGCAATATAAGAAGATCTATCAATCTAATTGATCAAATATGTTCTACATACATCTTTTAGGAAAAAATTTCTCAGCATATTAATATTTATTTGAATTGAATTCATCATATACGGAAACATTAGTAATGTTGTTGCATTGAATTTCATAATTAGGAAATGGTTTATTCTGTCTCTACTCTGTAGCACCAAGTTTGTTCTGTCATTGTCAGCATCATCATGAGCACACTAAAAAGTAAACCAAATCTCAATCATTTCCGGTTGGTTGTGTGAGTTGTACCATAAATTGTTGATTGCTTTCGATTCAACTCAAATTAGATCGAGACCGCCTGTAGTTTTCTCAAGGTCATTTTATATACATTGAAGAAATATAATAGATAATTCATAAAGATTGTTATTATTGGGTCATTCAAATATAAAGTGTATGAAGGAAATTTTTGTGATCAAATAAATAAACGTATAAAATAATTTAATTTCATTGATACACTGGCGCCATTTGTGGGTCGTATCGAGAAATGTTTTAATACAAAACGAACAAGATTTAGTTAACCATAATAAGAGTTCACCTGAACAGATCATTAAGCTTTTGCGTTTCGAATGAACAGATAATGATGGTGAGTGGTGAAGTGGTGAATGGACAATTGAAGTATGAATAAAAGATTGGTGACAAAAGATTATTGTCGCCCAGTGAACGGTGAGAGACAATACAATCGAGACAGTCAATTGTGTCAATGTCGGAGCGTTCACAAATTTAATGAACGTGTGAAGGTGTTGGTTAGGTTGACTAGTTGAATATACAAATATGCTTCTACTGCAGGTCATGAGCTACCGCACTAGCAACCACCGAATGAATCAATGAACGAACAGTCTCTCCCTCTCATCTCATCACCATCCTCATCCACCTCTTGTCCGTCCGTCTGTTCTTGCACTGTGCAAAGAGGAGGCGCACTGTGATGCAGTCCACTGATTGTTTCTTCTTCATCACCTCACTTGCAATTGTACCTCTGTGTTTGTCCATCTGCCTGCTGCTGCTCGGTTTCACTGACTCCTTACTAATCTTGTAGTTGTACTTTTAAATTGATAACCAACAATGTGGTTTGGAATGTTTGCGAGTAACCGTTTAATCTCACGGAAAAACATTATCCAATGGATGGGCAAAATGCAATGTACAAGGCAGAAATTTAAAAAATAATAAATATGTATAAAAGAAATAATTTTGTTTAACTTTGCAATGGATTTTCATTTTTAAAAAATATTAAACCATGAGACAAAAATATAAATTCATTTAAAAATACCTTTAAAAAGCGGCTTATTGCTGAAATTTCCTGAAAATTTCAATAAATAAGAATATTTATTATAACCAAATATATAATTTCAAATTAAAAATCATGAGAAAATATCAATGATAAAAAAATCATTTTAACCTTTTCTAATCTGCAGATCTACGAACAATCTAAATAATCTAAATATCCCTTAAATATAGTGGAAACATATTTCAAAATTTTTAATAAAGTAAATTTGCATTTAAGCTTTTCAAATCGAAATAGAATTATTATTGCAATTTCAATATAAAAGAAACATTAAATCTCTCAATCTCCCATCTCCTGCTTCTAGCAATTCTTTCAATTGGAAATCTACCAAGAAAATTTACCTCAAGAAATGGTATTCAATTTTTATGTCGATTTATATATAAAAATAAAATAAAAAGATTTACAAGATATTGTTCATAAGTTTTCATCGTTGTTGTGTATTTTGTACGACATCATCAGCAATTTACCATAAAGCATTAAACACTACGAAATTAAGTCCAATTATTCAGATTTTATATTTTGATATTTTTACCTTGGCAAAAGTGTTGAGTGTAATAAGACCAAACATTGCATAGGTCATGCCATATCGATTAATGGTATGCAAAGCTTGAATAGAGCTGGCCAGTTGAATTCTACTGCGCAAGTCACCAATTCGATGTTGATTTCGCACCACCAATCGCATCAGAGGTTTACTTGGCTGATGAATCAGTTTGGTGAAATAGGAAAAGACCAAATGTAACCCAAGATTACAGATCACTTGAGCTGAAACGAGTCAATTTGAAAGATTCCTAAATGGTGATTTAAAATAACGCATAACCATTTACTATGCCATTTAATGGTACATGCAAAATGAAATGGTCTGTACGTTTAGACATTCTATGTCTTTGACATTTGATCACACTAATCAAAACGATCAAAACAAAATAGTTTAACTAATGGTTAATGCCATTTGAGTAAGTCTCAATGCTAACAAAAGTTGATAATTCTTGATTTACAAAATTAATAATTAGAAAATTTTGATGAATAAAACATTTATTTAATAACCATTTAAAATATGGAACTGTTCATAAGGATCCCAATTTTACGGATTTTAATTGTGAGCATTTTTATGTTTTATTCAAAGTTTAAATGCTCCCACTCGAATGTGTTGTGCACGTGTTTGTTGTGATTGGTCAATTTGAGTAGAGCAATAAAGATGATATCGTGTCAGTTGAGTTGATGTGTTCGTGGTGCAAATCCATGGATGAGTCTCAATTGTGATGGTGACGGGACACATATTAATTGAAATATATACACAAACTTTTTCAAGGATATTAAACAAACTTATGGTTGCAATGAATTTAATAATTAAGAAATGGCTTTTGCCTCTACTCTGCATAACCAAGTTTGGTCTGTCTGGTAATGTCACCATCATCATGAGCACACTAAAAAGTAAACCAAATTGCAATCATTTCCGGTTGGTTGTGTGTGTTGTGCCATAAATTGGTGATTGTTTTCGATTGAACTTTGTTTAGATTGAGATTGCCTGTGGGTTTTCTTTAGATCATTTTATTACGTTCATGAAATGATTAATTAAATTTATATTTATTGTGTCATTCGAATAAAAAATTTTGCAAAAGAAACTTAATGTTGACCTAATAAAAATACTAACTGTTGACATGACAATGTTTTCCTTACTGCGCAATATGACAATGATGATAATGAGTAATAGAAAATCATAATTCAATTAAAATTCACCATTAGAATTACTAACTGTTACTGGACATGATAAATATTAAAAATGCATGGCGAGAACTTACCACAATTATTGCATGCTCTCGATAGTATTACATTCTTTTAAATCGCTATATGTCTTGAATCAGCGTTTATCTGCAATTAAATTTTAGTATTACCTTTTACATGCAACGAAAAATACATTTTAATGATCATTGAAAACATTCAACGAATGCAATTCTATTTAAAGTATTGAAATTTTCAAAGATAAAATAAAAATAAATGTGCATTATAAATTGAATTTTTTCGTAAACGGTCACTTCACTGTTTTTCACGGAATTCCAAAGTTTGATACTTGTAATTAAAAATCGGGAAGAAGAGAAGGAATTGAAACAAGTATTTGAAGACCGCACTTGAAATAAGAACAGAAGCCGGTTGCAGGAGACTAAACAGTAGAAAAATAAGCGAATTGTGACTAATGACAACAGATGATAATCGTAAGTTTATCGATTATCTGTCTCAATATGATTAATATTTTAGATCCATTATTATTATCATTATATTAATTGATTGTAGAAAATGCTTGTTAATGATTTTAACCATTTTAAACTAGATGGAAAGTCGTCTATTTTAAATTGAAAAATACCTAAGAATCACCAAACTAATTTCAAGTAAAAATTCTTTGTAAAAGCTATGTTTTGCTCATACAAATTAAAGGTGTTATGAGAGAGTTATTGTGTTAATGAAATGAGTGAATTGTTAGTTAATTATTTGAACGTTACCTTTCAGATAACCGCAAAACTATTAGGAAAACTAAAAAATAATGATTTGAAATTTAGTAAACTAGAAATTAAAAAACAGTTTTATCCAACTTAATTCAACCAATTTAACATAAAAATAAAACCCAATGATATGCACAGAACAAGAACTTGTTTCTGTAAAAGTGTATTGTCTAGAAAATGCGCACATTTTCCGCTAAAAGTGAATATTGTTGAGGTGAAATTCATTTTTTCATGAAGTAGCAACTTTTTTCTGGTAAAATTCTCATTTTCCGGTAATTCTGTACATTTTTTCAAAACGTAAAAGCGATTTTTAGAACATAATATACACAAATATAACTGAAAGGAACTTTATATTACAGTTACAAAAATTACAATTATTTTTCAATAAATTTAAAATCATGAGAGCGTATCACAGAAAAATTCATTGATAATAGTTACCATTTTTAACACAAAGTTTTAATTCAACCCATCATGTACATATGAGTCATATACTTCCGTCAAACATTAATCACACATTAAAGAATTTCAAAAGTCGAAATAAAAAACTAGAAATAAAATTTACGAAAACTCTATAATTCGGGTTTTCAGTTTTAACCTTTTAATATGAAGCGTTTGGAACTCTATTTAATTTAAAATTTGAAAGATAAAAATAATGTTTGTCACTGTTATTACTGATTTGTGGGTCCTTGAACCCGCCGAACCTGCCAGTGGCAGGTCCTGAAAACAAAGAATGTCAAAACAAAGAGAATTGTAGGCTGTAATTTTTAAGAATTGTGAAAAATTAAAATTAAAAGTTAAAAATAATTTTGATTTAACCTTTTAAAGACATGCATGCATTGGTTAGTTAAATAAATGAACCTTTAGGTTATTTTGCGAAAAGTATTTCAAGAAACTTACTTGCTAAATATATGTGCAAAAAACATTGACAAAAGGCATATGTAGTCACAGGTTGTGCAACTTTTTATTAAAAAAAACTAACGAAACTGAAACTACACCATGTTAGAGTTGTGGTCGGTGGACTCCATCTTGACGAATGAATCCGATAAACTAGGTTAAGGGGAAATGAAAAGGTGATTCGATGAGATATGAGTTAGATGTTGGTTTAATAATAAACACAGTTTATGATATAATCAGAGCATTATTGGAATCGAATCTATCCAACCTTACTTAAGTATCTTAAAAAATAATCAATTGAAGTGAATAATTCAGAAAGCTAATTGAAGGAAGCGATCGCAGCGGCAAACTATTAAAACTTAATTAATAAAACTACTAACTGCAAACACAATTAGGAATAAAATAAAACAAACTTTCCATTGCTTTTACCTGTTATCTTATCTCTACAAGTCTAGCATTGTGTCACACAAAATTCTTATCTTAAAAAAGAACAAGAAGAAGTTTAATGTTAAAAGAACTAACTTGACGTTTAAAAAATGTTAAAAGCACTATTTTGAACCTTTTTGAACGCACAGAGATGTAAACTTGGAAACACAGTTGTTTTAAGAACATGAGCGATGTGACTCAAATGAAGAAAGTGACTTGAAACACTGAAAATTTGTGTTAGATTTGAAAAACCTCTCACAGTGAAACCTTAATTTTAAAATAACACATATTTTCATAAATATAATAAATTTAAAATAATAAACATTCTTTTATAAAATGGTTATTTTGGAAAGGATAATTGTAAAAAGAATAAACAATTTTGTCTTTAGTAACATAAAAATGAAGGGATCGTTTTCATGTTTTCAGTGTTGCAGTTGTAATGTTGGTTAAGGGGACACAGCTGACACTGACCCGATGACACTCGAATACTTAATGGAATTCATTGTATTCAGTTGAGGATTCAATTAACTTAAATTGAATTGTAGCTTTAAACAATCCTGGTACATGTATTCTTGTCAATGTAATTTCTCACACGCGTGTATATACGAGTGGTCGGCACTAAATTCGTATACACAAAAATAACGGAAGAGAACCTTTTATTACAGTAGCAAACAAATCTAAACTAAATAAAACAAAATTGTGTAACGTGGCACAGAAAAATAAATTGGAAATTGAAGCAGATATTTTTTTTTTTTTTTTTTTTTGGTTTGAAAAACCCATCCGGGTATCTTTATTGATTAGACTGCCAGCGAACGGGCTACAAAAATGTGTTATGAATTACAGTTGGAGTTAGAGGTTTACAGAGGTAGTTTGGTTTTAAGAAAGATTAATGGTTTTGGTGATGCTATTTACAGTATAATACAAAAGGAAACAAATAAAAAGGTGGAAATGAAAAATAATATTACAAATGTACATATGAGATTGAACTAGGTGATGATATTTGCAATGCTGAGGTTATGGATGATTGTGAATAAGAGATCATAGGTCGAATGTACCAAGTTGGAATCATTGGGACATTCGAAGGTTGGCTGGGACTCGGTGTGGGTTGTCACGGTATTCGTGGAGTCTGTCCACAATAAACTTCTTGACTTGACAGAGCCGTTCGAATTGAGGTTCCGAGAAGATCCAGTGCCTCAGGTTGTCAATGTCGCCGATTAGTTCGCCAGAGTGGCCCAAGTAGCCATCAGATCGTATGTCCTCAAATAGTGGGCAGTGGATCATGATGTGCTGCACAGTTTGAATTGTTCGTCCATCACACCAGCAGAAAGGACTGTGTATTCGATTATTTTCGTCACGTACCTTGAGGCGATTCAGATATTCTCCAAAAGACCCGTGACCACTGAAGATCTGGGCAAGAAAGAAATCTGGAACAATGTACTTCGGAATTTCGGTCCAGTTAAGGAAGAATTCCTTCAAGGTTGCATTTGCGAGTACTTGAAAGCGAGTTGTCATTTTCTGGTTGGTGATTGATTGGGCCACCTTTTTGGCGCTGTGCTTCGGGTATTGTTTGTAGCAAGATTCTCTGTCGTTTTCCATCGAAATCTCTCTTGCTTTTTGCTTCACAATTTTCATACAGGCGTCTGAGGGACTAGCCATAGTAATCACCACTGGAAGCTCGAGTAAGTTCAGATATTTTGCGATGGTCACTTCGATTGGGCTGAGTGCGACGGAGAACTTGGACAGGTTGGTGAGGATTGTTCTGTTTGTGGTTACGATTGTGATGGAATTGATGCACGAGTATTCATCACATCGGTGCGTATGAATGTACTTCAGTGCCCTCATGATCGAGAATTGTTCGCTTTGATTCTTAGGTACGTAAGGATCAAAGTAAAAGGTGGCGGTCCATTTGTCCGATCCTCTCTTGATTGTGGCCGCTCCTCCTGCCGAGGTGCTGTTGTAGAAACCAAAAGAGTAGATTTGGACTTCGTCTGGTTTGATCGGCATGTGAATCACTGATGTAGATGTGATGATGTCGTCTGTCGAGTGTTCTGGTTCTGTTCGTTCTTTTTCGAGTTCTCGTTCTCGCGCTTGTCTGTATCTCCAAGCCTTTCTTCGAGCACTTTCTTCATTTGGATCGGAACTTTCTTCTGGCAAACAGATGATTGATTCTTCAACATTTGAATTCGGTGCGTCAATATTTTCGTGCTCCTCAATGATGGTGCCATCGTCCAGGATTTTTGTGATCAAGAATCCTCCTGGGTCTTGTGGAGATGGTTGAGGTTGCATTGGTCGGTTTGATTTGGTTGGTTCGCTTGTTTCTAAGGGATGGACTCTTTCCGTTGGTGGAGGAGTGCAGATCTGTTCGTACGGAATCTTGAAAAAGAGTGTTCTTTCTTCCGGTCGGGCATTGCTTAAGATGTTCAGTTCTGTACTCGAGCCCGGGGCGGGTGCTTTCCTCATGAGTTCATATGTTGTTTTCCTTTCGAGAAGGTAGAACCCAATATACGGAGTTTTGCTCAGTACTTCGCAAGCAATTCTACTGATTGTTCGGTAGCCGCAGATTGCGTTTCGGAGACATTGATGTTGTGTCGATTCCAAACGCTTTAGAGTTGTTTTCTGTTTGAGCATCTTTTCATGAAACCAAACTTCGCATCCGTATGACAACATTGCGATGATGACAGTTAGCACGATTTGGAGCCGTTTGCTGGTGTTGATTCCGGTCAGATTACGGCAGTAAAGGAAAAGTCTGTTCATGAGAGGGATGACTTTGTTGATCACTTCGTTGATGTGTTCAGAGAAGGATCGCATTCTTCCCTGAAAAGTCACTCCTAAAATTTTGACCTTTTTCACTGTTTGTAATGATTCTGTTTGGTTGAGATGGTTTGTTATGGTAAGCATAGATGGAAGTGTGCAGAGGGGTAGCACTTTGGTCTTTTCTGAGCTCAGAGATAGTTTGTTGTCTTGGCACCAGTTTTGAACAAAGTTGATTGCTTCTTGTGCCATATCCTTCAATCTCTGGGGATCTTTGTGTATGCACAGTAATGAAAGATCATCGGCGAAAGACAGTCACTTCTAGGCTATCCATTTTTCTTAGAAGGTCAGATAGTAGCAAGTTCCAGAGAGTTGGTGAGAGAGCTGAGCCTTGGGGGCACCCCTTTGTGATTGTTTTGCTTGCTCGGTATCGGCCGTATGATGTTGTTACGGTTCTTTTGGCGAAATAGCTTTTCACCATAAGAATGAGGTATTTGGGAAAATTGAGCTCATCCATAATACGAAGGACGGATTACCATCACGCATTGTCGAATGCGCCACGAATGTCCAGGCTGATGACAATTGCCTTGTTTCCATCCATTCGGCTCTTATCGATGGTCTCTTTGATCATGTAGAGTGCATCGATTGCTGATCTGTTTCTAGTGAAGCCGAACTGGTTCTCGCCAAGTAGTTTTTGCGGGTGAGCAAACTCTTCTATCCTTGTTTTGATGATTCGCTCGAAAATTTTTCCCATGATTGGAAGGAGGGTGATCGGTCGGTACGAGCTGATCTGGGCCGGGTCTTTACCATTTCCCTTGGGGATAAAGATCACTTCTCCCTTTTGCCATTCATCTGCAAAGTGTGCCATTTACAAGCTGTTGTTCAAGATTTTGAGAAGCAGATTGGTGGAAGCAGAACCTGAATTTTTGATCATGTTCGCAGTGATATGGTCAAGCCCAGGTACCTTTTTGCAGCCCAAAGAGTCGATGATTTGCTTGAGTTCGGCAAGAGTCACACTTCGAGGATGTTGCTGGTTGGATAGACGGAGGTTCTGGACGTACTCGCGTGTTTCAGTTGATTTTGGAGTGTCGTCTTCAGTTGTGTCATCGGGAAAGTGATGATCCATCATTCGCTGGAGAGCTGGTTGTCGTTCTCTTGCTTCGAGGATTTCTAGGTATTCGAATGAAATCATCTTGTCGAGAGCAGCTCTGACCAGTTTGTAAGTGTTCCCATATGGAGTCATGACTCCCGCTTCAGTCAGGAAATCTATGAGACATTGGTATCGTTTAGTGGAAGCCATTTCGCTGAATTTTCGCTTTGCGGCAACGAATTGTTCAGTCCTGAACTGCTTGATAGGACTGTCCACACTGCATTGCTTGAACCGTTTCCGAAGCCAATTCACAAATAAGAGTTGCACTTCCAGTTCAATGTCCCACCAAGGAATCGGAATGCCTTTCTTTGTTTTGAGCTTTTCATATGGTCCTTTGCCTTTCACAAGGGTGGATTCAGCTGTTTCGACAAGTTGTTCTCGAAGAATGCGAATGTGGTTGTTGATGAGTTCTTTTTTAATGGTGTGGCTTTCCTCCATTAAGTTCTGTAGCAATAGATTGTCGATTTTGTCCTCATACTGCTCCCAATTTGCCAGGATAGCGGTTTCGGCCCATTTCCACGTTGATAAGTGGAAGATACCTCGTTTGATGTTGTTTTTGCCGATGTTGAAGTCGAAACGTTGCACTTTGTGGTCAGAGTATGAGATGTTTTCGTCAATGTGCCAGTTTAGAATGTTTGTATGCGCAGATTGGTTGGAGAAAGTTAGATCAATGAGGCTTTCTCTGTTGTGATTGCTAAAAGTTTTGGTTCGATTGTTCTTAAGTAGCACTCCAGTTCGTGCCATCCAGTCGACCACTTCGTTGCCATATCTGTTGTTGGCAGGTTCCCACCAGGCTGTGCTTCTCGCATTAAAGTCTCCAGTGATGATGACTGGAGAGTTGGATGTTCTAGCCATATGGAGTATTTGGCGTGCCTTTGCGAGATTTTGCTGGTGAATGTGCAGATATTTTCCTGGGGGCGAGTAGATGCTGACCAAGTAGATTGTGGCCTTGGTGGTAATGATTTTGAGGGCAACACAGTAGTCACTGCAATGTTGCTTTATGACTTCCACTATTAGTTTGCACTGTTGAGACACCACGATTGCGGACCTTGTTTCTCTAGTGTTGTGGTTGCATCTGTAGGTGAGGTGTTTTGGGAATGGAAACAGACCTCCTTGCGGTTCTCCGGAAACGTATGGTTCCTGGATCAAGCAGATGTCGATTTTGTTGTTGTTCATGTAAGTTAGCATTTCTGTGTTTGCATCACGACATTTGCGTAGATTGATTGAGCAAATGCGAATTAAGTTTTCATTATTTTTTATATTTTGAGACATTTTTTGTTGAGGTTAGTGTTGAGTTTCGGTTGTTTATTGTAGATTGGGGGAACCCGAGCTGTTCTCGAAGAGATTGTTTGTTTGTTTAAACAGTTCTTCCTCGTCTTTTGAGGCCATTTTCATTTCGGTCAAATACTTTTCGATGAAGATTTGTTCCGAAGTTTTTCCACTTGTCAGTGTGTCTTCCTTGTTTGTTGCTGTGCGCCTGTTAGAATTGACGAACGTGGCGGTGCGAATCACTCCATTTGATTCGGTCGTGAAACGTTTTTGCTCATTCCTTGTAGATGAAGAAGAAGAGGAAGAAGTCGGTTGTGGGGAAAGTTGTGGGGAAGGTTGTGGGGAAGGTTGTGGTGGAGGGCATGGTGGATCATCATATGCCATATCTGCATTTCCATAGTTGGTGTTCTTTTCCGCGATATCCAGTTGGTGCAGGTAGAGCGGACACTCAATACAGTTCGGTCGGTGAGATGCCAGAATTGGGCAGTTGACGCATTTCTGGACTTTGCGACATGGACTCTTGAGATGGTTGGAGTCGCACTTTTCTCCGCATTGAACACAGATCTTTGGTACATCGGAGAAACAGTTGGATGTTGTGTGGCCAAAACGAAAGCACTTTTGGCATTGCTTGACGATGGCTTTCTTTTCAGTGTAGTTGGCCGAGTGTTGGTCGGAGAACACTTTAAAATGGTTTTTCGCAATCAACTGGTACACTCTCTGGGAGACTGCGAAAATTACACCGGTGGTGAAATCGTTTCCTCTGCCGTACTCTCTAATGTAGATCATTTCAGAGCTGTGCGAGTTGGTCAGGTAGTCTGTGTACTTCAGAATTCTCTCGGCTACGAGAAATCTTTGATCTGTCTTTTCAGGGATATGTTCCCGTCGGATGTTTTTAACCAAGATGGTGGGAAGCCTTGGTTTCGGCATTTTAGCTTCAATTTTTCCCGGGAAGTTTGGAAAGGCATTGATGATTCTTGCGGCCGCATCAGCATTTAATGGACTGTTGTAATACAGGATGCACCCCGTTTTGGTTCTCTCCATAGAAGTGAGACCGTGCAGCCCGATACCTTCCTGCTGGATGGTGGAAAACACGTTTCTGGAGCGAATGTCGTTGTAGGACATCGATCGAACAGTAACTTTGAAGTTTGTGGTGGACATTGGCGAGTTTCGCTTTGGTGGTTTGTTGATTGGTGCGCGCTTGACAGCTTCTGCGAACGTGTTGTGTGTGAGAATCAAGTTTGTCTTGATTTCGGCCAATTCCGTCTTGATGTCTAGATTGGGAGCAGAACGGGAAGCTTCTCTAGATCCTTTCAATTCGCAGACGTCCTTTTTCACCTCCAATAAAACAGAGAGAATGGTTTCAGTGGGATTTTCTGACAAAATGGTGTTTTGGGACAAGAGTTTGTTGATTAGGTCCAATGAGGTAATAACAAAATTCTGTCCGTGGCTTTTCGCTCTTGAGGTGGGAGTTTTATAAATGCTTAACTGAAACTCTTCAATAAGTGTTTTGAGCATTTCAATTGTATTAATTGGTGTGAGAAAAGTGGGTGGTTCTGTTTGCTGTTGGAGTTGAGGTTGAGTGGTTGGTGAAGAGGTGTTATTATGATTTACTGGTTAAGTGGTGACTTGTGAACAATCGGATCGGTGCTGAGTTGAATGTCGGTGGTCAGTGGTTTCTTTCCTCCATTTGACTCAGTCTTCCTTTTAGTATTGTTGCGTTGTGGAGTGGGTCGGAATAGGTAGGTTTGGGATGGTGGTAGTGGTGACAGAGAACTGTTATTGGTCTGAGAGTTGAGTTGGGCCTCTGCCGCGATATCGGCAGAGAGGTAATTTGTTGTTAGTTGGGCCATTAGAACAGCTGGCTTTGTTGTTGTTTCAAATGCGCATGCGCTAACAGTCAGCTGGTAAGTGGTAGCAGTTTGGGTGGGTGAGGTGGGCGCTCGGCTCGGTGGAAGGTGGTCGATGGTGATAAGGTGAGAAGACGAATCGGGCGTCTGGGCGCGATGAATGGCGCTATTGGCTCATTCTTTGGGTTTGCAGTCGCCAGTTCGTTGCAAAGGCACACACGACGATGACGAGAGAAGGAATGAGCGAGAAGCAGGCAGACACAGGCAGACGCAGGCAGAGGGGTCGGTCCGAGGAGGTCGAAGGTCATATGGTCATATCTCTCTCCCTTCCTATTACTGCTACCATAGTACTATGTACTACTTCTTCTTCTTCGTTTCTTCTTCTTGTTTTATTACTCAACACTCACTTGTGTGGGGGAGATAGAAGGGTGCAAAGTTAACAAAACGGTTGAGTTCAGATGGCGAGGGGGGAGAAGAGAGAAAGTAGCCAATCAAATGGTGGAGAAGTTTGAATTTTCAGTTTTCATGCATGATGACATCGACAAGAACAAGACAAAAGGAAGACGGATAGCACGTGTTGGAAATTCATTCATACGCTCGCTTACACGAACACGCGTACACAGGTACACCAAGTGGAAAAAAATGTAAACAAAGCAGCAGTCGGTCACTGACTTTCTGTGCGGCTGCACAGAGTGCACACAGAGGTTACGTTGCAAAGTGACGCAATCAAATCACGAGAGAACGCAAAAAAATAGAAGAAAGAAAATAAAACTCGGCTCGGTGGAGGATGGTCGATGGTGATAAGGTGAGAAGACGAATCGGGCGTCTGGGCGCGATGAATGGCGCTATTGGCTCATTCTTTGGGTTTGCAGTCGCCAGTTCGTTGCAAAGGCACACACACGACGATGACGAGAGAAGGAATATGAAGCAGATATTATGGGGAAAATAAAAATTTGGTTGAAATCAAATTGCATTTGTCATACAGGGTTTCTCAATCTAACTTGTCGAATGAACGATCAAAGTCGTCAGGCCCGCAACCAAAGTCGTCTATTCTTCAACCTTTCTCGTCACACCCCCAGTATCCAATCTCGTCACTCGTGCAATCAAACTCGTCACTCACCCAATCAATCTCGTCACTAAGCCTTAAACGCCTTAAGACTGTTGTGCTACTTTGAACATCGATAAAAAGCAAAACAGTATTAAAATAATAAAAAGAAATTATTATTAAGACAAGAAAACAGGAATATTGAAAATTAATTCAGAAAATAAACAATGAAAAACAGAATACATAAAATAGCTGATTAATTGTAATAAAGATTAACAATTAGTAGTTTTTCACAAAAAATCAAAGTAAAATGAATTAACGATAGGATAGTAACATTTATAAGCGAAAATTTAAAAAAAACAAAAAAGCTAATTGTAGATAATCGGGGTTTCAATCTATTTAAGATCTAACTCAACTTTTAAGATTTAACTCAACTTTGTGGGTATTCTGCTTCAATCAACGTAACATAAGACTTAGTGACGAGTTTGATTGCACGAGTGACGAGATTGGATACTGGGAGTGTGACGAGAAAGGTTGAAGAATAGACGACTTTGGTTGCGGGCCTGACGACTTTGATCGTTCATTCGACAAGTTAGATTGAGAAACCCTGTATACTTCCTTCAAACATTGAGCACAATTTCGCTCACCAACTTGTCCACTTTGCACTTTCCAATGAAGTCATCTTTGTATTTTAATAACATTTGGACAGATGTAATTGTTAGTTTCGAATATCAAGTGAAATATAATTGAGGTGATAAGATAAATTGTAAGTGGAAATAGAGTTAATTTGAGTTGATGATGAAATTTTTGGATTACATTTGAAAATATATATGGATTTATTATTTGACAAAAAATTGTCAAAGAAAGACTATTTTTAACCTTTTTGTTCCACATGACTATTGACAAACTAATTTCTTATCTCTTGATATGTTGTTATTTGTCTTGTTGTTTTTACTTATTTTTGCTATGATTTCAAAGAAATTCGCATTTTTTGGTAACATTTATCATGCAGCGATAAAACCAAACGTTTAAAAACAAAAATTGTTTTTTCAAACGAAACAAGTTCATTGAGACACTAACACCATCTGTTGGTCATATCGAGAAATATTTGATTACAAAACGAACAAGATTTAGAATATCATCTACTTAAAAGCTTGGATTTAAAATATATGTTTTTCTGTGCTATCTATGATTTTCAAGATGAATTGAGAAAAAATATTTTTAAACTATTGAACCACATTCAATCAAAAGTTATAAAGTAAACGACCCCGCATGATTCAATTGAATCGTGCTGTAAATAAAATCAAATTCGACGAATCATTTAAAATTGATTTATAAAGGTATTCCTTTAATCAAGATGAATGAAGTACAGTAGATGAATACGAGTAAACAAACATAAGCAATCAATAAGGCAACAGTGATCTACGTAAATAAAATGATATATAAATAGAATTGAGTGAAAAGATTGTTTGATTAATGGGTTTGGTATGGTAAGATGGATTAAGTTGGTGATAGATATTGAATTAAGTTATTAAATGTGCAAAGAATTAATTTGAACAAAAAAATCAAAAAATAAAAGTTCATTTTTGATTATATTAAGCTGAAACCATTTTTAATGAGGTGGTGACAATACCCAAATTAGATTTCTTGTCTTGAAGTGTTGCATGTTGCCATTACAAATATTAATTTAAAAAAAACATTTAAAACGAGAAAATCTAATTGATTCAGTGGAAAAACATAAGATAAAAGCATGCGCTTATTGATAGTTTCTGATACCATTTTCTATGCAGCAAATTTCAGCAAAACTTCAAGAATAGGCCATACAGAACAACCAGGATTACTAATTTATACGTAATAATAATGAATTTAAAAAACGAAAACGCAACTATAATAGTGCATTTTTGGTTATGTTATGATAAGACAAGTTTCGATACAGATGAAAGAAAATTAAGTTCAACTTAAGATTGAAAAAATTCATTTAAACATAAAATCAAAATATATGAATAAACTGTCCTTGTCCTTGTCCTTTAAATTATCCGCTCTGTGTTAAAGTGTTCGAAAATATTGCAAAAATTGCAAATATATGAAAACACACTTAGTCGATTACTCATTGAAGTACATTTTTTCTGAACTATGATCCTAAAATGGAGCGATAAATTTTGGTTTGACCTTGTTAAAAGGATGGATAATAATCGGTCATAACATTTCAATTAAAAAAATATTAAACACAACGAATGTACACACAAGCAACCACCGAATGAATCAATGAACGAACAGTCTCTTCCCTAATCTCATCCCCATCGAAGGTCGGCTCTTGTCAGTCCGTCTGCTCTTGCACTGTGCCAAAAAGACGGTTTCACTGTTTAGTTACTAAACTGGTGGTTGTGCTTTTAAATTGATAAACAACATTGTGGTTGATTATATTTACTATTAACTTTTTAAAAAGCGCGATAAGAAATCACTTAACATTACATAATTTAATTTAAAAATCATTAAATGCGAAAAAATCTAATTAATTCGGTGGAAAACCATAAGATAAAAGCATTCGTTTTTTTAATTGTTTTTAAAACCATTTACAGGATTCAGAAAGATACAAGAAATAGCCCACACAGACCAACCAGGATTACTAAGTTATGCGTTATACGAGTTTGTAATTTTAACTGGTATATAAAAGTGGGTTATGAATGAGTCATTCACAAATATTGGATATAACCTTTGATAATCGAATGTGTTCACTACAGCGTAATCAACACCTATTCAAACACCAAAACACGAGAAACCTGAATACTTAAAGAAAATAATAAAAGATAAATGGAAACATGCAGATTTAAAGAAGTCACTCATAAATGACGTTTTGAAATAATTTAGAGATAACTTATTATGTAGAAACTTTGTGGATGGACATTAATTAATTCAAATTACGATAAAATCTCTTATATATTAAAATCCCAATGTAACGCTCAACAAAAACTTATTCAGCCAAAAGTACTTGACGTAATGTCATGAATTTTTTTTACCAGACTAATTCGATCACAAGGTATCTGGGATAAATAGAATCGATTCGATCCAGCAAAAAACTGGATTCTGGAATTTTGGATTTTTGGATTCATGAACTGAAAAAAATATCGTTGGATTCATCGTGAAAATCTAGGAACATTGATATATCATGTACTCAATACGAAAATGTGTCCTTGGTACCGAAAAAATCATTTGAAGATTCCGGCCAACAGGCAAGCACAGAGCGTGTTTGTGTGTTCGCGTAAATGAGTGTGCCATTTAGTACAGTGGAGGATAGAGCGCAGATGGACAGACATCCGCGCTCAGTGAGCGCCGCTCACCGCACACAGCTGTCAGCTGTTGTTTTTCTTTCGCTTTCAGCAGTACTACATCACGTTCACATGACATACTCTCCCACCTCGCATTCTGGGTCTCCTTTCACATCTGCACGTGTTTTGGTTTGTCTTCTCTTCATCATCATTATCACCTCTACTTCATCTCTGAAATCTACAGGTACTTCAAGTACGAGGTCTGTATGGATGAGTGTATGAACCGAAAACATCTTCAAGCTCAATCGGTATGTATTTCGTACATTATTTTGTTGTGCTAATTTCTAATTTGGTTTTATTTTATTTACTAGAGTCAATCTGTTATTGATTTCGAAACCGATTATCAAGCTTAGTGTCCGGGATGTATCTTGATATTGTGAGTGCGTTGATCTTTTGGTGGTACTAAATCAACAACAAGCAACAAGGCCTGATCGTGAAATTGTGATTTGTTGTAAGCGCATTGTTTGTTCATATGATTCCTTGATTACCATTTGCAATGTTTTTATAATGCGGGATTAACTTTTCGCTGTACAACTTGACCACATTGTGAGAGTTTCACAAGTTTTTTTCGATTATGAATATGGTTTCTGTAATTATATGGGCAAGGATGGCAGAACTGCTATGGAAGTGTATCAGAGGAGAGTGAATCTTCAAATTCAACTTTTCCTGTTTCAACAACTCATTAGGCATTGTTACACTGCCATTATGCCTAACCTACTACGTTGAATTAGATCGTAATCGTTATCAAGACTGGTCCATTTATCGTCTCTACTTTATCTCACTGTGGACACCATCATCATGACACGAGGACAAGAAGATGTCAACGTCTGTGTTGCTCTCATCTACCTGAGCTAGATGAACTTATAAATCATTAGATAAGGAAAGCAGAACTTACTTTTACAGTGCATTGAATGGCGAGTTCATCTTCAACGTTCCGTTCTAATTTCTCACCTAAGGTGAAAGGAATCCATTTAATGAAGCGATGCAGATTTCAATAATATGTGATAATTGGTCATTCCCTTTCCCACCTTCCCAATTTAGCAAATAAAGTTTGTTTGTTTCCGAAATTATCTTTTCAAGATTTGAATTCCAATTAAAGTATTTTGAAATTTTGAATTTGTCTGTTATTTGAATTAATTGACACTTATTCTTCAAATCTCTGAACAAAAGGGGTTTTTTTACAAGAAAACGTTCGCTCAGCGACAATTCCCATCGTGACCTGTCACGAGGGAATTGAGTTTTCTTGTAAAATAAATCATGAATTTAAGAACGATATTAATTTAAAAATTAAAAAAAATGTTTAATTTAAAGGTGTCATTCACGAATGACATTTTTTGAATGTGATAAACCATTTTTTAAATCCGATCGAATATCTGGCAATTATAAAATAATGAATCAATTAAATAAGGTTCTCCCTGGTTATATTAATGAAAATGAATTTTAATAGAAATCCAATGCATGTTCAACCAATCATGTTTATTAATTAAAAATTAAACAAAGACAATCTTTAACTGTATTTGATAAACAGTTATAAGATTTGACTTGAGAAGAACTTGACAAAAATATTGGATGTTTTCGATTAGAAATTGACTTTAAATTAGATTATTTTTAAATAAATTATTTGTGGAAATTCATATTCTCTACACTAGACGCTACGTCACTGATAAGCTAACTTCCACTGTACTCGGACGATTCCTTTTATTTTGTCCACAAAACCGATTGACTATATTTTTTATGGGCGCTACTGGCCTCCAATGTTCACTCATCACAGTCAAACTAATTAAAATAAGATTGTCTGGCAAGCCAGGCAAAGTGCGAGACTCTTAAAAAATAGAAACTTGAACTATCAACTTTTAGTGAAATTTTTTAAAACGACTTTATTTGATCCATTTTGGTCACTAAAGAGGTGTATTTGGACCAATATTTTTATTTAAAATGTGCAACACATTTGTTCATCATTTTCAACGTAGTAACCACAAAAAATCTTTTTTAAACTTGGCGCTACCAGAATTGGGCGTCATGATCCATGGCGCCCAGTTTTGGTGTGACTATTCGATTACATATACTCCCTAGTGTATGTATGCCAAATTTGGTAATTTTAGGATCTACGGTTCTCTCAGAATATGGTCAAAGGTTAACAGACAGACAGACAGACAGACAGACGGACACGATGGCAATAGCATAAGCTTACGACTCTAAAAGAGTCTCGCTAAAAATCTATAATTTAAAGGAACCCTAAATAAAATATTTAAATTCAAATAAAACCATTCATAAATTCATTTAAAATTACTTAAACTATCCGGAAAAGTTCGAAAAGTTCAATACGATTGAAAAATATAATTCACTTACTCACTAACTGATTGAAGTAGTTATTTTCTCAACTACGTTCCTACAAGTTGACGAAAAGAGATAATTTTGGTTTACCTTGTTATATGCTGAGATTCCAAAAAGTGAATATTTAAATTTAAAAAATATTTACAATAAGTTGATTAAAAATATAAATAAATAAGAAATGTTTAAGTACTGATGCAGTACAATTTTACTGAGCTACGCTTTGACCTTTACAATTGAGAATTTGTAATGGAAATGTAATGAATGGAAAAATTCTTTTTAATCATTAAAACCCAAGAATAATAAGAAAACATTCTCTACTCAATGCATTTTATTTTTTATGCGTTTTTTATAAAAGTTCTAAAATTTAAAAAATGAAAATGATCATAAAAGTTACACATTCTTGGTTTATTATAACCCTTAGACCAGTTTTAAAGATCATTACCTAAAGAACATAACATGAAGAAACCAAAGCAAACAAGATTGTATTTTTTAAAAAAACTTACCAAGGTCCTGGACATTTTTCCTTTCTTATGCTTCGACCAAAACAATTTTACAATGGATATTTTTAATAGATAACCAACATAGTGGATATTAAAATTTACGGTTAACCTTTTAATTCTGCATCGTACCATACAAAGAAAAAGAAAGGTGGTGACAAATGATTATTGTCGTCCTGTGCACGTTGAGAGACAATACAATATATTCGTGGATGTAAAAGTCGGAGCGTTCACAAATTTAATGAACCAAGGAAGGTGTTGGTTAGGTTGGTTATGTTGTGTTGACTAGTTTGAATATAAATTGGTGCTTCTACTGCAGGTCATGAACTACCTCACAAGCAACCACCGAATGAATCAATGAACGAAAAGTCTCTACGAGTCACCACTCTCATCACCTTCCTCAGGTCTACCCTTGTCCGTCCGTCTACTGCACTGTGCAAAGAGGAGGCGCAGTCCATCGTTTGCGTCTTTTTCTTCACCTCAATCTCAACTGTACCTCTGTGTTTGTATATCTGCTTGATGCTGCTCGGTTCCACTGTGACTGGTATTAAACTGGTGGTTGAGCTTTTAAATCGATAACCAACTTAGTGGTCACTAATATGTACGGTTAACCTTTTAAGCAAAATTTCGAAAGCAAACTAAAGACGAATTATAAAAGTTGAAAAGTTTGAATATAATAAATATGAATGAAAATAAGTAATATTGTTTAACGGTAGTAATGCATTTAAAATTGAAAACTATCGAACAATAAACAGCCATTAAAGTATGAGATATATAAGAAAAATCATTTGGACACATAAAAGTTGGGATAATACCGAATCAAACCGATAATAAATTATTATAAAAATTATATATTTTAATATGATTGAGTCATTCATAAATGTTTGTAATAACCTTTTAGACAGGATTTTGGTGAATATCAAAATATAAGAAAACTCCAAAATACCAAAAATTATAATATTAAAAACATTTCCATTTGAAGGATACATTCCTAAGTGGTTTTAAATCACACATAACCTTTTACTATGCCCTTTAATCCTAAATGCAAAATTATAACTGGGCAGATGGACCCAACTGACCGTCATTCAGTGGTTTCCTTGTTCGAAATAGAACAGAACAACAATCAATGCTCAAACAATGACTGTTTTTTTTTACCAACAAACATTTAATGTCTCACATTTTATCTTCACCTTCATCCAACTAATAATATTTACTTACCATAAACCAATCAATGGACAGGATACGATTAATACGAGCAAGACATGACACAAACAGAAAATAAAATATGTCAAAACAAAACAGTGAAAGCAATGGTTAATGGAATTTTGGCAGGTTTCTATTGTAAAAAAGTTGTTAATTCTTAAAAAAAATTAATGAATAAAACATTTATTTAAAAACCATTTTAAAACAGAGAGAACGGCAGTAACGAAACTTTAATTGAAAACATTGTTTTGTCCAAAGCATAAAAGCGAAGACACCACTCGAATGTGTTGTGCACGTGTTTGTTGTGTTTGGTCAATTCGAATAGAGCAATAAAGTTGAGCCTGTGTTAGTTGATTGGTCGTAACAGATGTGTTGATGTGTTCGTGGTGGATGAGTCTCAATTGTGGCTCTTAATGATCCTGGTGCCCCTAGAAATGTAATTGCTCACACACGTGTGCGTATATTCGATTTGGTTGGCACTAAATTCGTATACATAAAAAATAATTGAAAACCTTTTATTACAATTAAAAAAGATCACCGAAATTAATATATTAAATTGTGTGAACGTAGAACAGAAAATAATTTGAAAATTGTTACCAATATTGAAATAATTTTTGCGGAAAATGTTTGTCCAGCACATCATGTGTCATATACTTCCGTCAGACAGTGATCACAATTTGCACTTTTCAATAAAATTATCTTCGTATCTCAATGACATTTACACAGATATAATTTAGTTTCGTATATGAAGTGAAATATATTTGAGGTGATACGAGAAGTGGTGAGTGGAAATTGAATAAAATCGAGTTGGTGGCGAGATTCAAAGTTATTTTAGATTATCAAGTTAGTTGTAATAATTAAATAAGAAAGTTGTCTTGTGCATTTTTGTTCACTCAAACGATTGCTAATAAATCTTATTACTTGTTCTATGTTATTATCTCTATTGCTTATTTCACTTAAATTTCACTTAATGATTCCAAAAAAGATATATGTATGGGTGACCTTTATCATGTAAGAGAAAATAGTAGTCAAGAAAAAAATTGCTGAAACTTCATCAATTACAATCTAAATTGGCTCATCTTGATTTGAACTATGCTAAAGCCTTTTGACAAACCATTAGTCATTTGTGAGTGCACCTCGAGAACTAATGCACGCTCACTGCCCATCTCAATCAAATCCATTGCACAACATTTTCTCATCAATTCTCAATCTCCCTGTCCCATACCCTCCTCATCACATTTGGTCACGCTCAGTACGACAACTTTTCGCCATCAATCGCAACAATCGAAACCGCCTGGGGGTTTTTTCTAGGTCATTTTATATACATTGAAAAAACATATTAGATGATTCATTAAGTTTGTGATTATTGTCTCATTCGAATATAAAGCGTGTCGTAATACAATTTTTGTGATCATCTATTAAAAATCATAAGTGTTGAAAATGATATATTTTCCACACAGCAAAATATGACAATGATGATGACGGGTCATTTTAAATCATAATTAAATTTGTAATTACCATTTCAATACCCAAAAAAACTCGAAATTGCAGGTTTTCGCTCTCTAAAGGCGGCTTTTTAAAAACAGGTCCCTTATTCCTGAACAGTGCCCATTCTAATTTTTTAACCTTTTATGAGGTTTTCCATGGTAGACAAGGAAATTGACTTGACTTATAAAATCAATTAATAGTTTAATGAAATTTTTAAATTTAAATAAAACACGTGTTAACTAGTTAATCTTGTCAATTTAAATAAGAGAAAGTGGAGCATTTTGGAATGTTGGAAAGTCATTGCAGCTACACATATTTGATCACCATAAGAATCCACTCATACAGATCATCAAGTTTTGGAGTTTTCGAGTATTCAGTAACTTCACTGCAATGTTTTTACCGTAATTTCGCGACAATAGCCCGCGGGCTATGCGTGTTTTTACATCTATCAGAGGTCTACTGCGGACATATTCGGGTGCGGGCAATACACAGAAAAATTTACAGTGTTTAAACTTTTCTTAACTTGTGTGTCATTTCAATCAATATTTTCGCGATTTATTCAATGATTTTCAGTATATTTTGCTTTATTTGGCTTCTGTATATTCAAAATAGGAAAGTTTGTAAGGAATTCAGTTAAGGGTAAATCAAAATACTGTTTAGGATAACGAAATAAATGGACAATTTAAAAGTGCGGGCTATATTCAGGTGCGGGCAATACACGGACGTTTTTACAAATTCAGGAAAATTGCGGGCTATACATGTGGTGCGGGCTATACACAGGGTGCGAAATTACGGTAATTGAATTGTATAAAGTTGTAAACGGGTAAAGGGTGAGTATAGGTTAAACGAGCACTGGTTTAAGGAGCTATATTGAAGGTTCGAGTGTGGGAAAGGGCTCACAGCTCGAAATCGGAAATAGGGTAATCCAAAATTAAATCTAAAACCAGAAGACTATAATTGAGGCCAAACATTCACCCTCACACACACCAACATAATATGAAATAACTGAACACTGGAAATAAGACAAACAAAAAAATGAGTAAAACGCGTCAAGTTGAAGAGGACTTGAATATATTACGGCTAGTATTAAGATTTAACCTTTTACAATAATCTACAAGTCAAGCTAAGTAACTACTCTAACTACACTAACTACTAAAAGTATTAACTAAAACGTTAACTTTAAAATAAATAAAGAATTAAATAATTAACAAAATTAATAGAAAAGTTAATAAATATGTCAATTTAGTAGGGCGATTAATAAATGACATATTTAAGAATAAAAGAAACCTTCGTATTATTATCTTCGTATCTCAATGACATTTGAACAGATTTAATTTAGTTTCTCATATGAAGTGAAATATATTTGAGGTGATATGAGAAGTGATGAATCGAAATTAGGTAAAATTGAGTTTATCATGAAATTCGAAGAAATTGTTACTTATCAAGTTAGTAGTAAAAATTATATAAGAAAGTTGTCTTGTGCATTTTTATTGACTCATACGATTGCTAATAAATATTATTACTAATTCTATGTTATTATCTCTATTGCTTATTTCACTTAAATTTCACTTAATGATTTCAAAAAATATATGTATAGGTGACCTTTATCATGTACAAGAAAAAAGTAGCCAAGCAAAAAAATTGCCGAAACTTCATCAATTACAATCTAAATTGGCTCATCTTGATTTGAACTATGTCAAAAGCCTGCATTTGACATACCAAACACATCAAAGACATGAGTGCACATCTAACACTAATGCACAATCTCAATCAAATCTAATGCACTACATTTTCTCATCAATTCTCAATCTCACTGTCCCATACCCTCCTCAGCACATTTGGTCACGCTCAGTACGACAACTTCTCACCACCACTCGTTTACGCGCAATAAAACATTCAACTGATACAATCGAATCAAACACTTAACTCGCATTTAATTTGTTAACCTGTAATTTAGATTAATTTATATTTCTGGATAAAGTTGTCTTCTTAATTAATTTATATTTTGAATGTAAAAAGCTTTGACTTTCATAGATTAAAACTGATATAATAAATAAAAAGATTTTCAAGATGAACTTGAGAAAAAGTAATTTTTGACCGATTAAATCAATTGTCAAGGAAAACGGAAAACTAAGGAGAATTAAGAAAACTGAAAAAATAAGACACTGTTCAATAAGAAGATCTATCAGTCAAATATGTTCTAAATACATATTTTTAGGAAAACACCCAAATTTCTCAGCATATTAATATTTATTTGAATTGAATTCATCATATACGGAAACATTAGTAATGTTGTTGCCTTGAATTTCATAATTAGGAAATGGTTTATTCTGTCTCTACTGTGTACTACCAAGTTTGGTCTGTCATTGTCACCATCATCATGAGCACACTAAAAAGTAAACCAAATTGCAATCATTTCCGGTTGGTTGTGATCGATTGTTGTCGTTTTCTCTATGTCATTTTACAGGAATTAAAGAAATATGATAGATGATTGATAAAGTTTGTTATAATTGGGCTATTCAAATAAGTTCTCAATCAATTTATTGGAATAATCAACAAACAGAGAGTTGTATTTAATGTATTTAATACAATTTTTGTAAAGATCTATTAAAAATAATAATTGTTGAAATGACAATGTTTTCCTTGCTGCACAATATGACCATGATGATGACGAGTCATCATATATCATAATTTAATTAAAAATGACCATTAGGAAAACAAACGGCAGAAAAGAAAATTATTGAAAATTCACTATAAAACTTAATCAAAATTATTGTTCTGAATACAAAGTACTTTAATTATATTTCACATTTCACTTGTGTTTATCTGGATATGAATGAACGAAAAAATAATTCAAGTTTATTTGGACACAAGCGCCATCTGTTGGTCGTATCGAAAAATGTTTTGAAACAAAGTTTTGATACAAAACGAACAAGATTTAGTTATGCAAACTAAATCATTATTCATGTTTTAATGAAGATTACCTTTACCGCGGATATTATCGAATTTAACAAAATAAGGCGAATTTGTGGAACCGCATTTAATTCTTGAGATGACATTAACATGTTATGTTCAAATTAAAACGATTATAAAATTTTTATTTTTAATGAAAGACATTTAATATGTCAATTGCTATTTAACCTTTTAACCTTCCGATTCGAAACTAGTGAAGAATTTATAAATCGCTTAATTTGTTAAAAAATAATTGTATTTTTTACCTTTAAAATGCATTTATTGAGGTCTGTTGAGCAAATATCGATGTACAATTTGTATTATTGGAAAGTCATTGCAACTAAATGTATTCGACAACCATACGTATCTATACAGATCGTCAAGCTTTTGTATCTTCGAGTTTTCAGTAACTTTACTGCAATGTTTTTCAATAAATTGTATAT
The DNA here is from genome assembly GCA_023373905.1 of Rhizoglyphus robini. Lineage (NCBI taxonomy): Eukaryota > Metazoa > Arthropoda > Arachnida > Sarcoptiformes > Acaridae > Rhizoglyphus > Rhizoglyphus robini. The sequence continues at coordinate 261,604 of JAKIJQ010000040.1, read as the reverse complement.
TCTCAAGTAAGAACCTTAATAACTCATTTTGTTTTAATAAAATAGTTTGTTTCTTTTATAAAACAAATAATAAATAAAATCGTGCAAGTGTCTAATGTTGTTAAACAAGTCATGTATTATTTGCACGACACAACTTTAGGTTTTCTTATAAACTGATTGTAGTATAATAAAATATAATGAAATATTTAGAAAACTTTAAAAGAAAGATTCATATGATAATGTCGTGATAAAGATCGGTCGTGTCGCCAATGGTTCGAAAACCTAGCATAAAAAATGATTGTCCACATTAATACGAGTAAAGTAAAACGTTAAGATTGAATGAATTTAATTTTTTTGTCGAAGTCGAAAGTGAAATGCAATACTGAGAAATGATAGAATTGCGTTGCTATACCTTTTAAATATACGCAAGTGGATTCGTGAGAATTTGTAATTTTTGAAATTCTGCAATTCTTAAAAAAATAGAAATTTTTTTTAATGTTACATTAATTGCTAGTCGTATATGACTTTTGTGTACGTCTCTGCTGGAGTATCTGAGTCACTTAAAGAATCAACAATTAGACACTGTCACTATGAGGGAAGAAAGAGGGTGCATTCAAATTATTGAATAGTATTCAGATTCTGCTTGCTTCAAGATTTTTTTAAAATATTTTAAGATGGACCAAATTTGAAGTTTTGTAAATTTTTTGACATAAACCAACAACCTAACTCAATTAAAAACTAGTGGGCCCTGCGGGTGCTATATTTGAAGCATTAAACTTTGTTGGCTTCAATAATGTCCCCAAAATTTGAAATTATGGGGAATAGTCGAGCGTTAGCTATTATAAACAACGCCGACAACTGCCTAACCTGATCATAAACGACACCCACACCTTCCTAACAACCTAACCCTAACCTAACCAGATCCTAACCGACGTCCACACCTGCCTAACCACCTAACCCTAACCTAACCCGATCCTAACCGACGTCCACACCTGCCTAACCACCTAACCCTAACCTAACCCGATCCTAACCGACGTCCACACCTGCCTAACCACCTAACCCTAACCTAACCCGATCCTAACCGACGCCCACACCTGCCTAACCACCCAACCTAACCTAACCCGATCCTAACCGACGCCCACACCTGCCTAACCACCCAACCTAACCTAACCCGATCCTAACCGACGCCCACACCTGCCTAACCACCTAACCCTAACCTAACCCGATCCTAAAAAACATTTTTTACAAAATCCAAGTATTTTTAGCACAGTCGCATAGTATTTTAAGCACTTTGGCCAAGTTTGATGCAAATCGGTCAAGAAATGTAGAAGTAGTTAACTGGAAACCAAATCGAAATTCTTGTCACTAAGAGTCTTCGCTCACGCTCGACAATAAGATTGTCTGGCAAGCCAGGCAATGTGCGAGACTCTTTCTTTTTAATTACTTTACTTGTTTAAATTGAAATTTAAAAAATTTGGTGATTTTAGGGTCTACGGTTCTCTCAGAATATTATAAGTGACCAGAATGGGCGTCATGATCCATGGCGCCCAGTTTTGGTCTGACTAGTCTATTACATATACTCCCTAGTGTATGTATGCCAAATTTGGTAATTTTAGGGTATACGGTTCTCTCAGAATATTATAAGTGACCAGAATGGGCGTCATGATCCATGGCGCCCAGTTTTGGTCTGACTAGTCTATTACATATACTCCCTAGTGTATGTATGCCAAATTTGGTAATTTTAGGGTATACGGTTCTCTCAGGATATGGACAAAGGTTTACAGACAGACGGACGGATGGTCAGACAGACAGACACGATGGCAATAGCATAAGCTTACGACTCTAAAAGAGTCTCGCTAAAAAGCTTTCCAAAATCTTTCAATCTTCCAACTCGTGCTTCCAACTATTCACTCATTTTTAACAATAAACCGGCATTAAGTATTAAAAGAAAAAATAAGAAAAATCATCAATGATTTAACAATTTTATAAGAATGTGAGAGCTTTGCAAAGTTAAAAAGAATAATTTTGAAAATGTATTAAATTTACCTTTATTTCTTCTTCAATTGATCATAACATTGTAACGCTCTCCTAGAAACATTCGCAATAAACATTCACGTAGTTATCCACCAACACAATCGAATCGATCTATTTGTCCCTGCTGTGTTCACCATCTTCACCCCCTCCCCCTCCACCCAGTCAGATCAGCACAAATGTAATGAGTCATCATTACGTATTATTACACAACATATTTAATCCACAGGTTCATCATCTTCATCATCATTTCATTCATATATATTAAAAAACTTAAATTCAATTTAAATTCACAAATGAGGATTTGCAACTAAAGATAACCTTTTAATTTGTATTCGAAAGAATGACATATAAATAATAAAATTGTTTGGCAAGCCAGGCAAAGTGCGAGACTCATAAAAATAAAATAGAAACTGGAACTATCAACTGAGAAACTTTTAAAACGACTTTATTTAATCCATTTGGATCATTAAAGAGGTGTATTGAGACCAATATTTTTATTTAAAATGTGCAACACATTTGTTCATCATTTTCCACGTAGTGACCACAAAAATCTTTTTTAAACTTGGCGCACCCAGAATTGGACGTAATGTTACATAGCGCCTAAGTTAATTTTGACTATTTGATTACATATGCTCACAAGTTTATCTATTCAAAATCTTTCAATTCTAGATTGTACGGTTTTCTAAGAAATATCATTTGTCACCAGAATGGGCGTCTTGGTCCATGGCGCCCAGTTTTGGTGTTACTAGTCTATTACATATATTCCCAAGTGTATGAATGCCAAATTTGGTAATTTTAGGATCTACGGTTCTCTCAGAATACATTTGTCACCAGAATGGGCGTCTTGGTCCATGGCGCCCAGTTTTGGTGTTACTAGTCTATTACATATATTCCCAAGTGTATGAATGCCAAATTTGGTAATTTTAGGATCTACGGTTCTCTCAGAATACATTTGTCACTAGAATGGGCGTCATGATCCATGGCGCCCAGTTTTGGTCTGACTAGTCTATTACATATACTCCCTAGTGTATGTATGCTAAATTTGATAATTTTAGGGTCTACGGTTCTCTCAGAATACATTTGTCACCAGAATGGGCGTCTTGGTCCATGGCGCCCAGTTTTGGTGTTACTAGTCTATTACATATATTCCCAAGTGTATGAATGCCAAATTTGGTAATTTTAGGATCTACGGTTCTCTCAGAATACATTTGTCACTAGAATGGGCGTCATGATCCATGGCGCCCAGTTTTGGTCTGACTAGTCTATTACATATACTCCCTAGTGTATGTATGCTAAATTTGATAATTTTAGGGTCTACGGTTCTCTCAGGATATAGACAAAGGTTTACAGACAGACGGACGGACAAACACGATGACTATAGCATAAGCTTACGACTCTAAAAGAGTCTCGCTAAAAATTAGCCTGAAAAATTATTAAGTTATGAAATATCGAAAAAATATTGGTTTAAATTAAGTTAATTCGAAAAATGTCATTCACAAATGACAGTTTGGAATAAGTGATACCTTTTATATTGTTCTAAGAAACTACATACGACCCAACTCGTGTCAAATCGAATGTTGATTTTTGCATTTATTTTATTCAAATGATAATAATTTCTCGCTAGCAATATTTTCAATGAATAAATTTATAGCGAGCAAAAGTTAGCATGTGTAGGATATGAAATGTCAATGATAAACATAATTGGGCGACTCCAGTTGGCATGTATGCTTCCGAGCAACACGGTCGCACACACCTGAACAGATACGCGGAGTGTATCACTGCCAGAAGTGGTGGCAAGATGGGCGCCAGGAATAAACTTTGGAATTTCATAAAGTCATTTTAAAGTAACGCTAAATAAAATATTTAAATAAAAATATAACCATTTATAAATTCAATTAAAATTACTTAAACTATCCGAACAAGTTCAAAAGGTCCAAAACGACTTGAAAATATAATTCCCTAACTCACTAACAAATTGAAGTAAATTTTTTCTAAACTACGCTTCTATAAGTTGGCGAAAAGATATAATTTTGGTTTACCTTGTTATATGGGGGGATTCCAAACGAGTAAATATTTAAATTTGAAAAATATTTACAATAAGATGATTAAATATATAAATAAATAAAAATTGCTTAAGTACAAATGCAGTACAATTTTACTCATAACTTGTAAGCTACGCTCTGACATTTACAATTGAGAAAAAAATTAATTTAGACAAAAACCAAAATGTTAGTGAATTTTGGTTGTGCTAAGATCAGACAAGTTTTCCAGAAATCCTAATACTTGCATATAACCGAATAATTTGTTTGCGGTCATTGCTAATTTGTACGGTTTGCAGTGCATTTTAATAACCAATGGAGTATGTAATATAACTGTAAATCTTAACTGTAAGCTTAATTAGAAATTTTCTGTAAGGTTAAATAACAAATTAACACAAAAGAGAAATCAATTCATTGATTATAGAATAAATAAAATGATAGAAAATTTTCATTAATTAATATGTAATTAATATTTGGCAATTTGACTTTTTAAAACAAGAGAAACCTTTTATAAAGCCACTACATTACTTTTTAATAAAATCAATCAGACGCGGTTCACCAAAGTCTGGTATCTGTCTGTCTTGTTGAGCTTAACGAGCTCGAGTGTTTAACTTTGATTCTGTTGTTATTACCGCTCAGATACACAGATCGGTGAAAGGTTTCTATTGGTGACTAATGATCAGTTTCATGTTCCTGTGTTCCAACACCCACTGCACACTACTCTTCACACGTTTCCTCAGTCTCTCTGCATCCATTCCCTTCCTGTGTCTGTTTCTCTTGACATGTCTTCTCTTTGTCAAAATTGAAAGCAAAACGAACAAAATTTAGTTGAATAAACCGAACCATTATTTAAATTTTTATGAAGATTACCTTTACTATACATTACCTGTTGAACTTGTAATGTTTTCTTTACTGTGCATTGCAGTGGGCAATATGATCATGATGATGATCATAATTCAATTAAAAATTACCATTAGAATTACTACTGACATATCTATTACCAAACTTGAAAAATATTAAAATTTTACCTTATTTAAAACTATTTAAACTCTCTTCTTATTAACCCGAGTGTCCTGACTTGTGTTTGTGCAAGCTTCCTAAGGTTACAGTCAATTCCCTTCCGTCAATCGTTCGCTTTCGCGAAAGTTTTTTTAATGAATTGAATAGTTTTATCTATGTAATCCCAAACGAATTAAAAATTAGAAAATAGAAAATAACAAAACTTTAATAAATAGTTAATAAAAACAAAAACAAGAATGAACAGATGATGATGGTGATGGTGAGTTGGAGAATTGACAATTTAAGTAATCATAAAAGATTGGTGACAAAAGATTATTGTCGTCTAGTGCACCATGGCAAACAATACAAATGCGATTCAAATGTAAATTGTTGGCGCGTTAACAAATTTAATGAACAAAGGAAGTTGTTGATTTGGTTGGTTAGGTTGGGTTGAATAGTTTGAATATAAACTTCGCTGGTTACTAAACTGGTGGTTGTGCTTTTAAATAGATAATCAACATAGTGGTTAAGAATATATACGGGTAACCTTTTAAAATCGCATAAACTCACTTACGAAAAAAAAGCACTTCAGGTGAAGATCCAGTAAAAGCTAGATAATCATGAATGAAATATAATATAATTTTTTGTCAAGTTTATGCAATGCGTTTTTAAATTCAAAGCGATTATAAATAAATTTAAAAAAGTTACCTTTTATACCACACCTTCACAACCTTGGAAATTTAATTTAAACATTTATTTAAAAACAAATAAATATTTTATAAGGAAAAATATTGCGAATTCAAAATAAAAAGTTTTAACCTTTTTCGATTAAAGATATCTTTCAAACATTTTAAATAGAATCAAAATATATTTTGAAATGGCAAAAAATTTAAATTTGCATATAACCTTTTCAAATAAAAGAAGCTTTATCAGTCTTCCAACTCCTGCATCCAACTATTCATTATCCTTTGACAATAAACCGCAATTAAAGTATTAAAAGAAAGATTTAAAAAATCATTAATGATTTAACAATTTTATAAGAATGTGAGAGCATCGCAAAGTTGAAAAGATCAGTTTTATTGAATTTACCTTTATTTCTTCTTCAATAGACCATTACATTGTAACGCTAACTCCGAAACATTCGCAATAAACATTCCGCCAGCACAATCGAATCGATCTATTTGTCCCTGAGGTGTTCACCATCCCCCTCCACCCAGTTAGATCAGCACAAATGTATAGTGTCATCATTACGTATTATTACACAACATTTTAAACCCACAGTTGCATCATATTCATCATCATTTCATTCATAAATATTCAAAAACTTGTTGCATTCAATTTATATGGGTCATTCACAAATGAAGATTTGCAACTATAGATAACCTTTTAATTTGTCTGTGAATGATTAACGCGTGAATAAAAATTAGCGTGAAAAATTATGAAGTTATGAAATGTTGAAAATTTTTGATTTAAATTATGTAGTTGTAAGTTAATTTTAAAACAGTCATTCATAAATGACACTTTGAAATAAATGATACATTTTACATTGAACGCTTGTACAAAACGCTTAAGAAAGTTGAGTATTAACATGTTAGAGATTTATGGTGTGAGTGAAAGGATGGCTTGAAATGTCATTTAATTAATTATTTGAATGAAACCTTTCAAAAAATCCCAACACAATAAACGAAACTAAAAATGTTTTAAAATTTATTAAACTACAAACTAGAACAGTTTTATCTAACTACGCTCCACCAATTTACAATAAAAATAAAACTCAGGGATTAACAAATAGATAAATTTGATAAAGATAAAGATAATCACTAATTTTTGTTTTAAAACCTTTAATTCGATTGAAAAAACTTTAAAAGAATTTACCTTAAAAATGAAATAACATTTTTATACCAGATTTACAAGATATTGTTCATAAGTTTTCATCGTTGTTGTGTATTTTGTACGACATCATCAGCAATTTACCATAAAGCATTAAACACTACGAAATTAATTAAGTTCAATTATTCAAATTTTATATTTTGACATCTATACCTTCACAAAAGTGTTGAGTGTAATGAGACCAAACATTGCATATGTCATGCCATATCGATTAATAGTGTGCAAAGCTTGAATAGAGCTGGCCAGTTGAATTCTACTGCGCAAGTCACCAATTCGATGTTGATTTCGCACCATCAGTCGCATCAGAGGTTTACTTGGCTGATGAATCAGTTTGGTGAAATAGGAAAAGACCAAATGTAACCCAAGATTACAGATCACTTGAGCAGAAACCAGCATTGTCATCAAAAATTTGAATGTGAAATATGTGAACAATCCTGTCTGACCAAAATGGCGTTCATCCGCTCAATAATACGAAAATCTGATTTAAAATAAAGTTGGTAATTAAAGATTGCCGTCCTAGTGCGGTCCAAACGAGATTAAACATTCGATTGCGAAAACCAATGAACGAAATGTCATAATGGACAATGTTATCTTGATTGGACAGGGTGGACAGTCTCACTAGATATAGAAAGTGCATTGATTGGTAAATCAGTAAAAGTATATTAACACGGATTCGATTGATTGTGGGTCTGTTCTGGTAGACCACGATCCATTCAATCGTATTCAAATAATTTACATAATAATTCAAGGATTTGTAATGGCTTAATCGAAAAATAGTGCTTTTAAAAGAAAATTTCATATTTTTAACATTTTAAAACATTTTAATGGTGCAATCAATAAATTTACTAAATTTTTGCGAACAAATGTAAAAGACACACCGAGAATAACAAACTTATTCGGTTGTCATAGAAATTCATTTTACAAACAAAACTAATTTGAATACAAAAAATAATAAAATGCACCATTAATTTTGTCATTAGTGTGAATATTCTTAAATAATAAATTCCAAGACATTCATATTCACAGACTAACAGATTGTACATCTCTGTCAATTCATACCAACTTGCCAATTTGAAAGATACATTCCTCAATTGTAATATAAAATAACACATAACCTTTTACTATGCCATTTAATGGTACATGCAAAATGAAATAGTTGGAAATAGTGTAACCAATGGTTAATGGCGATTGAGTAAGTCTCAATGCTAACAAAAGTTGATAATTCTTGATTTTAAAAATTAATAATTAGAAATTTTGACGAATAAAACATTTATTTATTTGATAACCATTTAAAATACCGACTGTACAAACCTTTCAATTTTAATTGTAAACATTGTTTTTATTGAAAGCACATTAAACGCCATTCGAATTCGGTGGTGCACGTGTTAGCTGTGATTGGTCAATTTGAGTAGAGCAAAAATAAAGGTGATATTGTGTCAGTTGAATGGTCGTAACAGTTGTGTTGATGTGTTCGTGGTGGATGAGTCGGAATTGTGATGGTGACGGGGGACACAGCGGACACTGACATGATGAGACTCGATTACTCACGAGGAGTGATCATTTTCAGTGGAGGGTTCAATTGACTCAATTTACTTGTTCCTGCAAATGATCCTGGCAGGAATGTAATTGCTCACACACGTGTGCATACATACGATTTGTAATGAAATGTATCATCTGAGGTGATCCCACAGCATCTTCAATTTTCAATCTCAATGTCTCTAATCTCACTGTCTAGTACTCTTCTCAGTACATTACGACACGCTCAGTAATTCAAATTTTTAAAGAAAGTCCAATTATCGAATTGTTGAACATGTTTCGTATCGCAATTAACCTCTTCCGTGCTAGGATTTGGCACATGTGCCCAGACCGAACGGTAAGACATAGGGACTTGAAATTTTTGGAGCTTACTCCTGTGGTCCGTCGGAGTTCCGCTCACTACTCAAATGTTCCAATTGGATCGATATCCGGGAGCCCATTTCCGGTCTGGATTTTTTGACTGATATTATGTTTTTGGACTATTCTAAGACTTTTGGCGCAAAAATTAATTTTCTTGGATCACCGGAAGTTGGAGTTCCAAAATGGAACTTCCGGTTCCTGGTTGAAAATAACATTTTTGAGTTCGGAATCGGATTCTCCGTCCTTTTTCATGAAGAATAGCATATCTAAACATAAAAATCCATAAAGTCTAAGAGAAATATATTATAATTCAAAAACTTCTAATTTTGGCCAAATAAACAAGGCCGGAAAGTGAACATGCTGAATTGACATTGATATTGTAATTTTGAATCTCTAATTATATCGCCGTTTGTGGATGGATTTTGTTACTTTAAAATGTCATTCTTACTAAATACAATACAGAGAATCGAATAAGGCTAACTAAAAATCTCTATATGGACCGGAAGAAGGAGTTCCAGAATCCAACTTCCGGTTATCGTTCCAAAATCTAATTTTTATTTCAGAATCAGATTCTCCGTCCTTTTTTATGAAAGATAGCATATGAGAACATTAAAATCGGTTAAGTTTAAGTAAGAAAAACTGAATTTCAAAATAACATGTTTTTTATAAAACAGTCAATTTCAGCCAGTTTTATGCAAAATTTGAAATCATTTATATTCACTTAGAATATATGGATTTTTATGATCACATATGCTATTTTTCATGAAAAAGGATGGAGAATCCGATTCCGAACTCAAAAATGTTATTTTCGACCAGGAACCGGAAGTTCCATTTTGGAACTCCAACTTCCGGTGATCCAAGAAAATTAATTTTTGCGCCAAAAGTCTTAGAATAGTCCAAAAACATAATATAAGGCAAAAAATCCAGACCGGAAATGGGCTCCCGGATATCGATCCAATTGGAACATTTGAGTAGTGAGCGGAACTCCGACGGACCACAGGAGTATGCTCCAAAAATTTCAAGTCGCTATGTCTTACCGTTCGGTCTGGGCACATGTGCCAAATCCTAGCACGGAAGAGGTTAATGCAAAAAGTTTACATTTACTCCAATTATTAAAGCAATCAAGAGTGGTAGAAAGGGGCGTTACTCTCCCTTAAAATTGACAGTCCAACTTAAGATTAAAAAAGAATTAATTTAAACAAAAAAATCAAAAATATATGAATAAAATGCATTTTTGTTTGTTACACTAGAACCATTTTTTTAAAAGCAGTGGCGCTATGTAACCAAATGAGATTTATTGTCTTGAAATGTTGAATTCTACAATTACAATATTTAATTTAAAAATCATTAAATGCGATAAAGTCTAATTGATTTGGTGGAAAACCATAAGATAAAAGCATTCGCTTTTTTGATTATTTTTAAAACCATTTACCAGAAAACAGGTTTCAGAAAGATACAAGGAATAGCCCACACAGACCAACCAGGATTACTAAGTTATGCGTTATTCGAGTTTGTAATTTTAACTGGTTTACAAAAGTGGGATATGAATGGGTCATTCACAAATATTGGATATAACCTTTGATATTCTACTGTGTTCACTACAGCGTAATCTACACCTATTCAAACACCAAAACAAGAGAAACCTGAATACTTAAAGAAAATAATATAGGTTTAAATAGAAACATGCAGATTTAAAGAAGTCACTCATAAATGACGTTTTGGAATAATTTAGAGATAACCTATTATGTAGAAACTTTGTGGATGGACATTAATTAATTCAAATTACGATAAAATAAATCATGAATTTTTTAAAACAAGAGAGACCTTTTATAATAGAGAGCTAGTACATTACATATTAATAAAATCAATCAGACTCGGCTCACCGAAGTTTGGTATCTGTCTGTCTTGTTGAACTAAACAAGCTCGAGTGTTTGATTCTGCTGCCACACAGAGACATAGATCGGTGAAAGGTTGTTATTGGTGACTAATGCTCAGTTTCATGTTCATGTGTCCCACTACCCACTGCACACTCCTCTTCACATGTTTCCTCAGTCTCTCTCCATCCATTCCCTTCCTGTGTCTATTTCTTTTCACATGTCTTCTCTTTGTCAAGATTGAAAACAAAACGAACAAAATTTAGTTGAATAAACCGAACCATTATTTATGTTTTTATGAAGATTACCTTTATTATACTCTATCAATGTGTAATACGATTGAGGTTAAGGGGTTATTATTCTGAGATAAGGCAAAATTTCCTTTAACTAGAAATAGAATTATAAAATTTCGGTTTACTGAGATTTTGGATATATTGAGGGTGAATCATCCTGGTGATTATGTTGTGGTTGTAGAAATGCTTACATTTAAGAATAAATTAATGTGACCTTTATAAAATATGCTTGAGAAATGAGATGTGCAAACTTTTGTAGTGTGACGTAAGCTAAACAAAAATGAAAGTTTAAATTTTAATGCTGACCTAATCATATTATTAATTGTTGACATGGTAATGTTTTCTTTACTGTGCAATATGATCGTGATGATGATCATAATTCAATTAAAAATGACCATTAGAATTGCTCGCGACAAAGTTTCTACTCAACTTGAAAAATATAAAAAATTGTGAGAGCTAACAAAAACTATTGAGAGTATATTGTTTCAAATATCATCATTTATTGTGCTCTCATTTAACTGCAATTGAATCAATTAATTCTGATTTTGAAATTGATTGAGTTACTATCGCCAGGATCAAGCAGGAGCAGTAGCGCCATCTGTTAATTAATATTGAAAAAGAATTTGCAAAAAAATCTATACGAATTAATTTGTAGATAAATTTTAGTGAAACCATTTACTGAAAATTTTCGAATGATAAAAATAAATGTGATTTATTAATTTATTATTATTAATGAAAGCTATCGGTTACCTTTCAATACGTTCCACACCACATATGTAAAATGGTTTATAAAACTTTCTGTAGAACAAATCAATTTTGAGGTTTTAATATAAGAATATTTTTTACTTTTTACATTGTAATACAAAATTGAATTTTTGAATTTTTTGAATTACATAAAAATTGTTAAACAATTATTTTATATTAAAAAAACCCTATAAAAATGCGACTAATGACCATCAGCCTAATCTAGGTATGTAAGTTGTAAGTAAAGAGACCACAATACAGTTTTTAAATATTTTTTACCTTTTACAATTATCCTATATATCGAAATACCAAGATGCACTCGTGCTTTCAACTATTCATTAACCTTTAACAATAAACCGCAATTAAAGTTTTAACAGAAAGATTAAAAAATCATTAAGGATTTAACAATTTTATAAGAATGTAAGAGCATTGCAAAGTTGAAAAGAACAGTTTTGATTGAATTTACCTTTATTTCTTCTTCACTAGATCATAACATACTAACGCTCTCTCAGAAATATTCACAGTAAACATTCTTGTACTTATCCACCAACACAATCGAATCGATCTATTTGTCTCTGCTGTGTTCACCATCTTCACCCCCTCCCCCTCCACCCAGTCAGATCAGCACAAATCTATTGTGTCATCATTACGTATTATTACACAACATATTTAACCAACAGGTTCATCATCTTCAGCAGCATTTCATTAATAAATATTCAAAAACGTATTGCATTCAATTTAAATGGGTCATTCGCAAATGACGATTTGAAACTAAAGATAACCTTTTAATTTGTCTTGTCGAATGTTTGCTGTATAAATAAAAATTTGCGTGAGAAATTATAAAGTTATGAAATGACGAAAAATTATTTATTCAAAAATAATTTAATTTGAAAAGAGTCATTCACAAATGACAGTTTGGAATAAGTGATACCTTTTATATTGAACTTCGATGCATCATATGACCCAACTCGTGTCAAATCGAATGTTGTTTTTTCGCATTTATTTTATTCAAATGATAATTTTGTCAAAAGTGACATAAAAGTGAAGAGACCATTTTGATGTATTTAGTTGCGGGGTCATAATACTGGTTAAATGGGACACAGATGATCCGATGACACTCGAGTACTCACGAGTAGTAATTATTTTCAGTTGAAGAGTTCAATTGACTCGATTGAATTGTTGCTACAAACGATCCTGGATCCCCTACGAATGTAATTGCTCACCCATGTGTGCGTATACACTAAATTCGTATATACAAAAATAAATGAAAAAACCTTTTTATTAGCACACAGAGAAAGCACCTAATTTAATATAAAATTGTGAAATCGCAGCGCAGAAAATTTCATTGAAAATAGATACCAATATTGAAATAATTTTTGCGATAAATGTATGTTCAAATCATTCAATGCCATAGTTTCAGCCAAACATTGATTACAAATTCAAACACCAAACTGTCCACTTTGCAATTTCAAATGAAATCTTTGTATCTCAATTACATTTGGACAAGATATAATTTAGTTACACATATGAATTAAAATACCATTTGAGTTTCATGTGATGATTGCACAATGGGTTAAAACAATTTGGATTAAGAGATTTGTAATGATGACTTAAGTAGAAATTGTCGATTATTAAATTAATTAAAAAGTTATTAAAAAATTCGGTTGGAGTTATTTTGCCATTTTTGAACCCTAAACGATTGCTAATAAATATATTATCACTTGTAATATGCTGTTATCTGTTTTTTTTATTTCACTTATATTCCTGATTATTCAAAAGAGAGTTATATTTATGGGTAACCTTTATTGCGAGTCCAAAGTACAAAAGAAACAAAAATTAAAAAATAAAATTATTTACAATGATACTTCATCAATTCATTCAGTCAATAAAAATAATTTTGATTTAACCTTTTAAAGACATTAATTTTCACATCCATTTACTTTGTTAATTAAATAAATGAACCTTTAGGTTATTTTGCGAAAGGTATTTCAAGAAATTTACTGGCCAAATATTTGCGCAAAAGGCATATGTAACCAAAGGTTGTGTGACCTGTTATTTAAAAAACTAAAGAAACTGACACTACATCATTTTCGATGTTGTGGTCGGTGGACTCCATCTTGATGAATGAATCCGATAAACTAGGTACAAGGGAAATAAAAAAGTGATTAGATAAGATATTAGTTAGATGTTCGTTGTATAATAAGCACAGTTAATAATATAATCAGAGCATTATTGGAATCGAATCTACTTAAACTTGCTTAAGTATCTTAGACAATAATCAATTGAATTGAATAGTTCAGAAAGCTAATTGAAGGAAGCGATCGCAGTGGCAAACTATTAAAAACTTAATTAATAAATCAACAACCTGCAAACACAATTAAAAATAAAATAAAACAAACTTTCCATTGTTTTTACCTGTTATCTTATCTCTACAAGTCTAGCATTGTATCACACAAAATTCTTATCTTAGAAAAAGAACAAGGAGAAGTTTAATTTTAAAAAGAACTAACTTGACTTTTAAAAAATGTTAAAAGTACTATTTTTGAACCTTTTTTAACCCGCAGCGTTGTGTTTTAAAGATGGAAACTTGGAAACACAATTGTCTTACAACTTGTTAGATTAAGAACATGAGCGATGTGACTCAAATGAAGAAAGTGACTTGAAACAAAGAAAATTTGGGTTAGATTTGAGATACCTGTCACAGTGAAACCTTAGTTTTAAAATAACATATTTTAAATAAAAAAAACTAAACTTAAAAAATCTTTAAACCTTTTTTTAAATCGACCAGAGGTAAGCGTTAAATAAATATAATAAATTTAAAATAACAAACATTCTTTTTATACCCTTTTTAAAACATGGTTATTTTTGAAAAAATTATTGCAAAAAGAATAAACAATTATGTCAAAAGTGACGTAAAAGTGAAGAGACCATTTTCTTGTTTTAGTGTTGTGTACACTAAAGTTGTACTGTTGTTAGGGGAAACAGCTAACACTGACCCGATGATACTCGAATATATAATGCAATTAATTGTATTCAGTTGAGGATTCAATTAACTTAAATTGTTGCTTTTTACTATCTTAGCATTCTTGTCAATGTAATTTCTTACACGCGTGTACGATTTGGTTGGCCCTAAATTCGTATACACAAAAATAACTGAAGAGAACTTTTTATTTCAGTGGAAAAAATTTTAATTAAATAAGATAAAACTGTGTGAAGTGGCACAGAAAAATACAATGAAAATTGTAGCAGATATTATCGGGAAAATAAAAATTATCGTTGAAATCAAATTGCAGGTGTCATATTCGTATTTTAATTAAATTTGGAGAGATATAAATTTGTTTAGAATATGAAGTGAAATATATTTGAAGTGATACAATTGTATCTTGCAAGAAATGTTAAGTGGAAATTGAGTTAATTTGAGTTGGAGATAAGATTCTTTGTGATTACATTTGAAAAATTGATGTATTTTTTGATAAAAAAATTGTTAAATTTTTTTTAACCTTTTTGTTCCCAACGAATGACAGATTAATTTCTTATCTCTTGCTATGTTGTTATCCGTCTTGTTCATTTCACTTATTAGCGAGACTCTTTTAGAGTCGTAAGCTTATGCTATTGCCATCGTGTCTGTCTGACCGTCCGTCTGTAAACCTTTGTCCATATCCTGAGAGAACCGTAGACCCTAAAATTACCAAATTTGGCATACATACACTAGGGAGTATATGTAATCGACTAGCCAGACCAAAACTTGGCGCCATGGATCATGACGCCCATTCTGGTGACAAATGTATTCTGAGAGAACCGTAGACCCTAAAATTACCAAATTTGGCATACATACACTAGGGAGTATATGTAATCGACTAGTCAGACCAAAACTGGGCGCCATGGATCATGACGCCCATTCTGGTGACAAATGTATTCTGAGAGAACCGTAGACCCTAAAATTACCAAATTTGGTATACATACACTAGGGAGCATATGTAAACGACTAGTCCGACCAAAACTTGGCGCCATGGATCATGACGCCCAATTTTGGTAGCGCCAAGTTTTAAAAAGATTTTTTGTGGTCACTACGTTGAAAATGATGAACAAATGTGTTGCACATTTTAAATAAAAATATTGGTCTCAATACACCTCTTTAGTGATCCAAATGGATCAAATAAAGTCGTTTTAAAAGTTTCTCAGTTGATAGTTCAAGTTTCTATTTTTTAAGAGTCTCGCACTTTGCCTGGCTTGCCAGACAATCTTATTTTTTGTTATGATATCAAATAAAGTTGCTTTTATTGGTAACCTTTATCATGTAACCCAAAACTTTACAAACGAAAATTGTTTGTTCAAACGAAACAAGTTCATTGAGACACCAGCGCCATCTGTTGGTCATATCGAGAAATATTTGAATACAAAACGAAAAACGATTTAGAATAACGAATATCTTCTACTTATAAGCGTTGGTTTAAAATAAATGTTTTTAATTGCTGTCTATGATTTTCAAGTTGAACTTAAGATAAAATAATTTTTTACTTTTGGAATCAAAATACTTCCATCAGAGATAATTTAAACGATCCCGCATGATCCAATTGAATCGTGCTGTAAATAAAATCAAGCTCGACGAATCATTTAAAATAGATTTATAAAGTTATTCATTGAATCAAGATGAATGAAGTACAGTGGATGAATATGAGTGAACAAACATTGGCAATCCATAAGGTGACAGTGAGCTACGTAGGTAGATTGATCTATAATTGGAATTGAGCGATAAGTTTGTTTGATTCATGGGCTTAGCATGGTAAGATGGATTTAGGTGGTGATAGATATTGAATTAAGTTATTAAATGTGAAAAGAATTAATTTAAACAAAAATCAAAGAATAAAATTTTATTTTTGATTATGTTACGCTGGAACCATTTTTAAAGCGGTGGTGACAATAACCAAATTAGATTTCTTGTCTTGAAGTATTGCATGTTGCCATTACAAATATTAATTTTAAAAAAACATTAAAAGCGATAAAATCTGTTTGATTCAGATGAAAAGTATAAGATAAAGCATCCGCTTTATTGATAGTTTTTGAAACCATTTTCCAGGAAGCAAGTTTCAAAAATAGAAATGGACCATACAGAACAACCAGGATTACTTAGTATTGCAGAATAAAATTGAATTAAAAAACGAAACCTATGACAGTGCATTTTTGGTTATGTTATGATAAGACAAGTTTCGATACAGATCAAAAGAAATTCTAATTTTAAAAAAATAAACCAATGTCTTGTTTGTAGTACAATTTAGAAGTGCTGCACACTTGTTATTAGATAAGAATTAGAGCCAATTTTGAAGGCAAACAAAAATATTTACTAGTGACAGAACATTATTTGTTAGTTGATTCTTTTTGAATTCAAATTTTACACGTTTTAAAACAAACTCGGACATTGATCCAATTGTTTAAGCCAATTAAAATACGAATTTTATTTTTACTTACTGTTTCTGAGTTTTTAAGTGAAATTTTTAAAGATATTAATTCAAAATAGTATGAAATGCAAAAAGAATTTGTACATTCTTGATTTATAAACGCTAGTTAGACCAGTTTCTACATATTGATTCATCATTCAAATCTTACACTTATTATTACACTACACGATAGCTATTGATTTTATCATCCAAATTAAAGATGTTTACATGTCATATATAGATTTATGAAGATGAAGTGAAAAATAAGTGAATTGAGACTAATGACTACTGATGATATAATAAGTTTTGAGATTACCTGTAATAAAAACAAAAGACAAATACTAATCGTAAAAACCATTAAAATATATAGAATCTGATTAATTTGGATGGTAATAGGTTAAAGCGCCTGTTCTTTATTAAATGTTTACAAAAAATGTCGGAGAGTTATGCAAAACAAATTGGAGGATTTTGTTGTTTTTCATAAACACCAAAATCACATGAAAATGACAATCAAGTAATTTTAGAATCCGTAAAGTAGTTCAAATATAGACATTACTAATAGTACGTAATACGATCGAACAGATATAAAAGTAAAAAACCTCCAACAGGGAGAAATTAATCTTTATCCTTTAAGAACTTTAAGAATCCTATCCTACTTATCTTAAAATTGTGGTGTTGGTATGTCCGTCAACAATGCAAAGTCAAAGATATAGAAAAACTTGAATAACTCAAAAAGTATTGGACGTAGTGAGATGAGCCACAGACCAAAAGAAAGATCTATTTTAACCGGATCGATTGGTGTGGGGTGTGAGCATGTGGACAGTAATGAAGTACCTGTAAATTAAGTTTAAAGGTGAACTTGATTGAAAGTGATTGTTGAAAAGAGGAAAAATGGGTATTGGTATTGTTGCAATCGTTGATTGTTGTTGGCTTTGAGATTTTATTTGGGTTAAATTTTTGGTTTTAGATAGGTGTGATTAGGTGGGTCGGTGTGTGTTGGTCGTCGTTAGGAGTAGGTTTAGGTTAGGTTAGGTGGATTGGTGGGTGTTGGGCGTCGTTAGGGTAGAGTTAAGTTAGGTTAGGTAGGTTGGTGGGTGTTGGGTGTCGTTAGGGTAGGTTTAGGTTAGGTTAGGTTGGTTGGTGGGTGTTGGGCGTAGTAAGGAGTAGGGTTAGGTTAGGTTAGGTGGATTGGTGGGTGTTGGGCGTCGTTAGGAGTAGGTTTAGGTTAGGTTAGGTTAAGTGGTTTGGTGAGTGTTGGGTGTCGTTAGAGTAGGTTTAGGTTTAGGTTAGGGTTAGGTGGTTAGTGGAGTGTTTGGTGTCGTTCGGGTAGGTTTAGGTTAGGTTAGGTGGGTTGGTGGGTGTTGGTCGTCGTTAGGAATAGGTTTAGGGTTAGGTTAGGTGGGTTGGTGGGTGTTGGTCGTCGTTAGGAATAGGTTTAGGTTAGGTTAGGTGGTTAGGGGAAGTGTTTGATATCGTTAGGGTATGTTTAAGTTAGGTTAGGTGGATTGGTGGGTGTTGGGCGTCGTTAGGGTAGGTTTAGGTTAGGGTTAGGTTGGTTGGTGGGTGTTGGGCGTAGTAAGGAGTAGGGTTAGGTTAGGTTAGGTGGATTGGTGGGTGTTGGGCGTCGTTAGGATAGGGTTAAGTTAGGTTAGGTAGGTTGGTGGGTGTTGGGTGTCGTTAGAGTAGGTTTAGGTTTAGGTTAGGTTAGGTGGGTTGGTGTGTGTTGGGAGTCGTTAGGAGTAGGGTTAGGTTAGGTTAGGTGGTTAGGGGAGTGTTTGATATCGTTAGGGTATGTTTAAGTTAGGTTAGGTGGGTTGGTGGGTGTTGGGCGTCGTTTGGAGTAGGGTTAGGTTAGGTTAGGTGGGTTGGTGGGTGTTGGGCGTCGTTAGGAGTAGAGTTAGGTTAGGTTAGGTTGGTTGGTGGGTGTTGGGCGTCGTTTGGAGTAGGGTTAGGTTAGGTTAGGTGGGTTGGTGGGTGTTGGGCGTCGTTAGGAGTAGAGTTAGGTTAGGTTATGTGGTTAGGGGAGTGTTTGGTGTCGTTAGGGTAGGTTTAGGTTAGGTTAGGTGGTTAGGTTGGTGATGGGCGTCGTTTGGTTTAGGACATTAGTTAGTTTGAATGCTTAAATTTTTCATTTTCAAATTTTTTTATTTGGTTAGGTGGTGTATGGGCGCCGCTGGCAGCTTGCTGCCAGCGGTCTCGTACTAAGTCCCAGAGGCAAAACGTTAGTTTTGCGCTAGTGGGCCCTGCGGGTGCTAAATTTGAAATTTGAACTTATAAAGTGTAATAAGTAAGACCAAGGATTATATCCGTGGTCTATAGTCTGAACGTGAGAACATTTGAACCATGATGCCTAAAACCCAACCCTACACGGCACCTACACAACCTAACCTTCCTAACCTACCTAACCAAAACCAAATCCTACACGGCACCTACCCAACCTAACCTACCTAACCAAAACCATATCCTACACGGCACCTAACCTACATAACCTACCTAACCAAAACCATATCCTACACGGCACCTAACCTGCCTACGAATTTAGTCATTGAGAGGAACCAATGAATTGTTGGTCTCACTTTCACATTGTTGCACTCATTGTTGGACATGAGGAAAAACACTGGACCTCTAATCAGAAGTTTGATCGTGGTGAAATTTGAATGGCAGCTACACATAAAAAACAATTTTTTGAGTTTTTGAGCACGTCACGCACAAATTCACGTATTTTTAAGCATCTCTACCAAATTTCATCCAAATCGGCCCAGAAACCTCGGAGCCTTATCGTCGACAAAAACGGCCAAAAGTCAAGGGATAGTCTTCACTCACGTTCAGACAATAAATATGATTAAGAAAAAACAGTTCGAAGCATTTTCAAAATTGCTAGTAACTAACTAGTCAAAGTAGTAAACTAACCAACCGTCGATATCAATTCCAAGCATACATCACATCACTTTTTGCAGCAACAAAGTTGATCGACTACACTCGTTAAAGTTATAAAGTTATAAAATCGAATAGTAAATGAATCAATAAATAAGTTAATAAATTTTAAAATTTAACGATTAAAAACCTTAAACAACCTTAAACAATTTGAAAGTACTCGATAAATAGTCAGCAGTAGAAGATAAATGACATATAATATTTTATCGAATAAGAACTTTGTCTATATAAAGTAATGAATCATACGTTTGTAGTTAGTTTTTTGTTTGAAAATTTGTAGTTTGTAGTTAGTGGATAACTTTTGTAACACAATGTATTTTAGAAACCAATTAATTGATCGTCTCGCACCTTAGTTGAGCATTTTTTAATCAAACAGCTTTTTCTAAATTAATCTTGGTTGGTAGTAAAAGTGAAAAATTCTTTATCTTTACCATTTTCAATGCGATTCGCTAAAGCAAATGCTTCTTTGAAGTTGAGAAATTGTTTGAAGATTTAACTGTTGTGCCTGTTACCTGCTTGCTTAGTGATTACATTTTTTATTAAATTTTTACCATTAAATTGAGATCAACATTGAAATTCTGAGTAAAAATATAAACAGTTTGCCACAAATATCCATTAATATCGAAATTGTGTCCATGTCGATTTTTAAATAGAGCGTTGTAACAGTATATCAAAAAGTTACAATTAATTTAGAAACGTTATCTATTATTGAGAAAGAATTTGAATAAATGTTTGGTCACGTGGAAAGGATGGATCCTGATCGTCTGGTTTGGCAAATCTTCAACGCGGTGCCAGATGGACTAAGACCGGTTGGCAGGCCAAGGACGAGATGGATGGACCAAAATGACGCCCTCTTGAGACGTGTTGGCCTGAACCCGGACGAAGTAACACAAGTTGCCACGGACCGATCCTTGTGGAGGCAACAGATTTTTGGGCTAGAGCCGCGACCCGATTTACGGACATAGCGGTGTGATGTTAATGAATGTTTAATGTTTGGTCGCATATATATTGAGTATATGAACTCACCAAATGTTGATTTTAATTGTAGCTGGGTTTTGGGTTAGGTTAGGTGTCGTGTTAGGATGGGTTTTGGGTTAGGTTAGGTGCCGTGTTAGGATGGGTTTTGGTTAGGTGCTAGGAAGGTTAGGTGTCTTAGCTTACGCTCAGACTACACACCATGGGCATCAGTTTCTATGCCCAAGGTGTCACTTATTTACGAAAATAAGCTTGACTTAAATTTAGCACCCGCAGGGCCCACTAGTTTAAATCTGCGGATAATAAACTATTATGGAAACAGTTGCAATTTGTTGAATAAATGTTTGTATTTGATTGATACAAATCTACTTGTAATCCAACAATAATACGACTCATTAAAGAAAATATATTTAACAATAAACAAACAATTTTCAATTACTTGCAGTATTTAAAAGTTAACAATAAAAGATGTTCAGACGAGTTTAAAAGTGTTACCAATAAAAAGGCATTTTAAAAATATGTGGATTTCATCAAATATACAAAATTGTAACTGAAATTGTTAAAAAATGCGTCTGGTGATACAAAAATATATTTATCTGACCATTAAAAGCAGGGTAGTACGCAACTTCCAATATAAAAAATACAATGTCTAATTGAAGAAAGTGATTGGAATGAATTGATCGAATTGACATGAGTTGTACTTGAATGTTCATACATAATGGGAAATAAAGTGTTTTAGTGAATTTTTACCTTTATACAAAAAACCGAAGCAAATGGGTCGAAACCTATAACTCAGAATTATACTGTTTAGGCAATTGAACCATCGAACAATTTGATTAATTTTATCAATACTGAATTAGTTTAGGTATTTTCAAAAATATTGGTTACTCAGTGACATCAAGATTTACTAAATTTTTAAGTTTTGTTTTAATCGTTTAATTGAAATTGTAATGGAAATTAATTTAAATAATAAATAAAGAAAGGAATTTATGTCAATATGACATCGATTTTTGGATAACCTTTTCAATTTGTCACATGCAAAACCATTTAACCCGTTGTAAACTCTGTTGCATCACCTTATGTCAAAACTGTTGCTATTGTATCCCAAAAGTAACAAGTCATTGATATTAAACAAAAACCATCACTTCATATTGTTTGAAGGCAACTTGCACCATTGGATTGATTTTTTAAGTATTTGTTATACCAGTTAATACAACCATACAACACTTATTTTAATTACTGTAATAATTAGAGCAAAAACACATTGAGTATTTGAACGGATATCGAATGAGAACAAAAGGTATTTCATCTGCTTTTTTTACAACAATCAAATCCAAATGTAAATTGAGTGACACACAGACTGACTGCGAATCAAAATGTTTTTTATAACCATTTTAAACAAATCAAAAATTAATCGGAAAATATAAATCAAAGACATGCGCTAAAGACACACGTCGACTCCTTCCTCAATACACATATATTTAAAATTGCTCAGGAAACAGTTTTGTTCACAAATAAACACAACTATTTTATTGGTGAGATTACGGAGACATTTTTTGATCGATTGTATATATGGAACACGACCAATGATCAATAGTAGATTGAAATCTGATTTTTACCTTTTAAAATAAGGACATGTCTGATGGAAGTAATTCTTAAATTTTTTTTCTCTCTTTCAGCTCTGAAAACTCTTCAAAATATCACAATATATGTTTGATTATGACTATCTTGGATTTCAACGACAGTTTCGGCACATTTAGTTTGTTTGAAAACTTTGATGCTTTCTTCTTCCAAACAGTCGAAACATTCATCAATCCCAAAACATTCATAACCGATCCATGGACAATGATTTATGCTTTCCACTATCTTCAACATTATCCTCTGCCGCACACCACCCGGGCACTACTCACCGAGCCTTCTCTCATGACCACACTCATTATTCACACGATTATCGACATACCAATAAACACAACAAAAATTAAGCATGAGAAAAAATAATGAAATTGTTAATTGATTTATTGGATTAATATAGGTAATAAATAAATACTTAATTTGTAAAAACCTATTTAAAAAGACGATACACGTTTGGTAACAAACTTGCATTAAGGTTGACTTCAAAAATTGTAAATTTGGGATTTGGAATTGCCAAAAATAATAACATATTTTTTACCTTCATCAGTTATCTTTATGTTATGTCAATCAATTAAACCAAAAACACCTAATCTTTATTGGAGGAGCGAACGAACAAACTCACACTCGAGCGAAGCGAGAGTGTGAGTTTGTGAGTGATCGACTCTTCTGGCGCCACTCAAAAGGAAAAGGCTTGTTAGCAGGATAGCGTCTATACGGTTAAATAGATCGGTCTGAAAATTTTACCAAAAATCCTGGTATGAGTGTAGACGAACTGATTAGATTTTGGGCACATAAGGTCAAAGGTCACCAAAGATATAAAATAATTAGTGATATTTTACATAGATGTGTATTGAGAAATGAGTTGAAATGTATGTCTGCCGCTCTGTGATGACTCGTCGTTGATTGAACTGATAAGGACGAGTGTTCGCAATACTCCCGCTCCGACTTTACGCCAACGGCGTCACTTATGACTAGTTATTTAAAAAACACGAAAGCAATGTTTTGATTAATGACCAGATTGTTGAGCTTTCTATCGAGATTATTGAGCTTTTTATATATAAAAAAATGAATTAAGGTCACTGACGATAAAAAAAATTTAGATTACCTGTCTTAAAATCAATTGGTAATGCATTTTGAATATGTTATATAATCTAACCAGTTTTTAGAAATGTAACAAACTCAGCTAATATTTAAAAATAAAAGGATTGTTTGTAGCACATTTTACAAATGTTACGCTATTGTTATATAAGAAATAGATAAATCTACCAAAAACATGTACTAGAGATATAGATTTGTTTGTTGGTTAAGTTTTGACCATTTTGTAAAATATTCCTCAAAAAATTGATAATTATATAAAACACAAAACACTTTTGACAGTACATTTTTTCTGATTTTACTCTTTTTACCAGTTTTGGAAAAAAATCCACTTAATGTTTTTCAATTTTTTAGAATAAAAATTCAATTAGAACTGTTAAGCATTAAGATAAGCTCAGAACAGTTTAAAGGTAAAACGAAAGGAAATAACGGTGAAAAATAAAACACAACTCTTGGTTGTGCATTTTTCCTGGCTTTCGCTACTGTGCAACTTTATAAACACTTATTCACTAATTTATAAAAATACATTTTTGTTAAGCTACACTCCTAAAAAGTGGTACGTTACTGGCTGATTGGTTTAACCTGGTATTGAAAAAATCAGCAATTTGACAATAACATTTCAAATAAAACATTAGTAAAATCGGTCAAGTACAGTACAATTTTACAGAACTACGTTTTAACCTTTGCAAAAAAACTTCAGAGACGTACACTATAACGAATAATATTTGTCAAAATTTGAATTTATAAAAAATAGAATTAAAGAATAATTTTTAATATTAAAGAAAATTAAATAATTAATGACAATGCATTTGTTATTGCATTAGTTATAATACGTTCAGACCATTTTTAAAAACCGAAAGCAAAAGAGTATGAGTAATGAAAAAAATCAATATTGGGAATTCATTTTAAATTTTCTGAGCTCATGTCGAATTTAGTGAAATTAATTAGTGACGCGGCTAACGACAACAGATGGATATAAAGCTTTAGAATATCGTATTTCTTGAATAATTCATTCAAAGGACCAAATTTGTTCACAAATCATAAATTAGAATTAAATTAGAATTAACCATTAGCATTACTACTGAAAGTTGAAATATTAAATATGTACTGTGAGAGCTAACCAAAGTTGCATTTTCTCGATAGTATAAATCTCGACATTTCTTAAGTTAGCATTTATCTGCATTTAAACCTTTTCAAAAAATTCAGTTTTTGAAACCAATTGAGATACTAACGCCATCTGTTAACTTGAGTTGATAAGAATTTGTAAGGAAATTTATACAAAATTGTTTTGCAAATAAATTTTAATGAAAACGTTTACTGAAACTCTTGCAATTCAACTTTGAATTGAATTTTACCTTTTAAAGTCTTTTCCACCTTTTAAACGATCCAAATTTAGAAATAGAAACGAACACAGAAAAAATACAAAGACAAATTCTTTAAAAATATAATATTAATCATTTAAAAATGTTTGAACCGACGACTTCAAATTCTGCCGAACAGTTAAGATGATAAAACTTGGTTGAAAAGGCGGAAAGATCAAGTATATCATTACTCTAGATAATGGAGAAGGAGGCCATGTGTAGATTGTTGGCGCAAGATATTTTGGTCATCAAGATTAAATTCATCGTTAATATATCTCGAAATTTATAATTTTAAAATATTTTTTGATTAAAAATTAAAACCTTTAAATAAATCTCTAAAAGGAAAAATATAATTTAATGAAACCAGTTTAACTCGCGTCTCAAATTCAAAACGTTCAATAAAAGATTCGACGAATTTAATTGAAAAATAATATTCGATTTTTGCATTCTTGGTCATGTTACGCTTTCAAACCGTTTTGACCGGTAATGACAGAAAAGTTAATATTTAAAAACAAAAATGTACTAGTGACAGTACATCATTTGTTAGTTGGTTATGTTTTGACCATTTGACTACTGAACACAGGGTTTTCATCAAAACTATTAATCTTGACTTGTGTTGCGCAAGATTGAAAAAGAACCTAGACAACTCAACTTTACTCGCCCGATGGTTCACAAGTGGAAATGTTGATTGGGAGTGGGAACTGTAAATTAATGTAAATAATGATATTGATTTAGATTTGACAAAAATATTTGTTACCTTTCATTTTGTAAAGCTTTCGTCTATCATTGAAACCAAAATAATCTTATCTATCTTTAATATTATTACACTCAACACATGAAAGCAATGTTTTGCTCATCCAAATTGATAATGTTTAAATGTGACAGATTTATAATGAAAATTAATAAATTAAATAAATTGATGGTGTTGATGTTCTGACAAGAAAAAGATGTTTCGAAATTGAAATCAACCGCGCTCACTACCTCAATTTGGTTAATCAACTTTCCACAAACAGATTTGTCCAGAGAAATACAAAGTTAACAAGATGACATTAAATAGTTTTTGAATGTTAAATTGTAGCTGCACTCTTTGTGAACCAATGGATTATCTACAAACAATTATTTAAACTTTATAATACTCTTGACAACACATTTTTACCTTATCTACGCTTTTTACTAATTAAAACAGATTGAATTATATGTCATATATATGTCAAATTAAAGTCCAAGTCCCTCAAAGTACATGATTAATGGAAACCGTATTGGTAAGAATTGAATAGGTGTGAATTGAAACAAACGACAACTGATAATGACAGGGTTTGCAAGTTTTGTTTGTATGTGTCTTAAAATGAATATGATTTTTATTAAATGAAAGTCAAAACGTGTCCTTTTGAAAAATTTATTTATAAATGAAAGTTTTGAACAAGAGATAACTTTTTACTTTACATGCATGCTAACTAAAAAATTGAAGCATTTTTTTGAAAAAAATTAGTGAGAAAATAAATAAAATAAATAAATAATAAGCAAAAAATATTATAAAATGTCATTAATAAATATTGTATTTTTAGAATAAGATAAACCTTTTGTAAACGAGAAAGGGTCTACCGATGTAATAAAACAAACATAACACTGAGGTGGACGCATGCCACCGTCATTCGGTCACGTAATAACACAACCATTTTCATTCCAGATTGACTTGTCATCACGCATAACTCTCCTCAGAGTATGTCTGTCTATCTGTGCCACAAATCTATCAGACCAGACCATCGGACAGGCCCAATGCACAAGCCTGTTCATTTTTACAGTACATTATATGAAAGAATGGGGTTCTCGAATCTAATAGTTTCGAAAGAAATTGAATTGTAATTCTAAAATCTTTTTAGACCAAGAATTAATTTAAAAGTTATGCATTAAGCTGATATTTAAAAAAAGAATAAATTCAATTCAATAGAATAATTAAAGTCGAATTAAACACTATTGCCATTTTGCTGGTCATAATTGAAAACAAAACAAAAGAGTTATTCTAGTTTACTTAAGATTACCTATTATAATATGATGTCATCAACACTGTCAAATTAAGGAACACTGGTGAAAACACATTTTATTGGACCACTCTTGTAATGATAATATATTTAGAACAAATTGGCACTTTTTTCTCAAAGATATTAGTTTTAATTCAAAACATTAATAAAACCATGACGTCATGTTGTAATCTTAATTCCCTCGCCAGAGCTCCCACTCTAGAGTGCTCTGACGCACCATGCATACTTTCAATGTACAGACTTAGAAAGTGCCTTATCTCTTTGTACTTTGAATCATGCCCCTTCTCTTTCACTTTTTAGTAGAAATATATTTTTCAGATAAAAAAAATTGTATTTATCAATTACATTTAGCAATTTATTTGTATTATAGTTTACTTTCTAAAATGATTTGTTTGAATTTGCTTTGTCGCTTTAGATATGAGATGAAATATTGTTGTCGATAACGTTGAAAAGGTTGCACGATAGAAATCGATGCTCAAGGAAAATAAGGATTTTAAACAGAAAATTTTTCATATCTGGCATGATCAGTGAATTTTACAACTTGTCTACGTGACATGCATCTCGTATATTATCAAGTAGCATATTTTAAACAAACAGTCGAAGTAAATAGAAAGCCTATTTGGTTGACCGATAACCTTTTGTGACCTTTAGCATAAAAGAGTGTTTAGACTTGAAATCTAAACTCGACTACTTATTCAGTCCTTGCAATTGTGGCATATGCGTCACTAGTTGTGCCTGATTTGATTCAACGTTTCTTCTATTTTTTCCATATAATCACATTCAACTCTCATTCAGTCACTCAACAATGATGAATTCATTATCAATTCTTCACAATAAATTATTTCTGCTCATCATCACCATCATTGTGTTCATTCGAGCCAATTGCCAACCTTCAGATGGGTCGTTTCCGGGTCATGGAGACCTTGTTCAATCGCTACCAAACGTGTCTCTACCAGTCAATACAGACTATTCATCAGTTGGTCACTATTCTGGCAATCTAAATATTTCAATTGGAAAAGCTTCCATGTACTATTGGTTCTTTAGAGCACAGACTGGCAATTGGCAAAGCCAACCAGTGATGCTGCATCTTGGTGGTTATGTGAGCACACTAAATGGTGCACTTACAGGAATTTCTCCACTGAGAATGCAGGAGAACGGCACCTTACGTCTAAATGAATACGCCTGGAACAAGAGGGCAAATCTGTTGTTTCTCGATTCGTCTAACCTAGTTACTTTTCGTGCTAATTCTGATTACTATAACATGCGCAATGACACAATTGCTGTCAAATTCACATACGAGATTATTGAAAAGTTTTATCAAAAATTTCCTTTCCTGTCTCAAAATGAATTTTTCATCTCTGGACTGGGTTACGAAAGCATGCACATTGGAATTCTGGCCAAGCACTTGGTGGTCAAGAGATTTCCACCTAACTTTAAGGGAGTTCTCCTAGGAAATGGAGTGTACAACACAAGTGAAGCAGTGAATTCACATTTTGAATATGTCTATAGACTGAAGCGTGACTTGTACGAACAAACTTTTTGGACAAATCTGACAACTTCGTGCTGTCCACATAAATCCTGCTCATATTGGTCAAAAGCAAACGTAAGTTTACGATTTATAATACTAATTAGTGATTAGTATGGGAGAATAAACACAATCACGTCTAATTAATATTTTAAAATTCATAGGATCCATGCACATTTCGACAGTGTCAATCATACACTTTCGAAGACATAAAACCTTCTAAGAAGCTTGAATCCGACTGTCACAAGTTTTATTACACCTTTTACAAATACATTGCTCGCAATTACGTTCGTCATCGAAAGTCACAGGACTTGCACAATGTACACGAGAAGTGTGTGCCCGGTCCCACCTGTTCACGCTACATCATCACACAGAAAATAGCCGACTGGCTCAACTCGGTCAAAGAAGAATTGCATGTTAACAAGTCTACCAGGGGTTTTGTGGCAGGAGATAGAAATCCTTTGTGTGAAACCAAGAGTCAGTACCCAACACTGCACGGTCACTTGATGTTCCTGTTGCGCAGTAATATACGAGTCTTGCTCTATACAGGCGATTCGGATGGCGTCATTAGTCCGTACAACACCGAGTGGTGAGCGTTAATCTCAAAAGAAAATGCATAAAATCTTTCTTTCTCTAGGTTACTAAACGACCTTTCACTCCAACCAATGCATCAGAATCAAGCTTGGGAATTTGAAGGAAACACTGCGGCATTTCGAATACGGTATTGCGGTGGTTTGTCGTATTATGGTATTATGGGCGCGGGACATTCGGTGGCGGAGGACAAACCAGGCCCTCTTTCTGGTATGGTGAACGAATTCATATTTGGTGATCATTCCGCAAATTCTTTAAGTCCCTGGGATGCACATTGCTCTCAAACTGTTCCTGATTGTGGCAAATTTTGTTCTACTGATCCATTGCCAGCAAAGCGTGATGATTATTGTCATTTTTGGATTGAATCAATGTATCGCTATTTTGTTATATATTTGTAACTAAATTATAGGCAACTAATTTGTTTACAATGGTTGTTAAAGTAATTTTTTAGTTACATATCAATATATTGAATCTACATTTGGATTGATTTTAATGTTCATTGTAATACTTATGAAATAAAAATAATTTTTTTTATTAGAATGTAAAATTTAAATACTTTTATATAAAGTTTTTACCTGTTATAGCAAAATTATTATTTATTAAAATTTAATTGAGGAGCATTCTTGTCACATTCAGGTCAGATTTGTCCACTGGACAATATCCTTCGAGCATACGAACAGATTTTCTCATTATAAAATATCTTGAAACAAATAAAAAAAATTAAGAGGTATTAACATAATTTTTTTAAATCTACAATTGTCACCAAAATTTATCTTTCTGAGTGGACAAAGATAATTACTTAATTATTGATTTTACCTTTAGTAAAACGTATTAAAATATAAACTTTAATCCATTGAGACAAGTGTGCAAGACGTAGGGTGAAACACACATACCATTTTTGTGCCATTTTTGTGATGGATCACAGCTCCTTTTTGGGATGTATAAAATTATATTACTGGGAAATCATTAAAGATTCACATTGCAATCATAATTGACCACCATACAATAGTCGAATTCACATTTAGAGATCATTAAACTTTTGTTAATGGGTTTGTGAAACCAAGTTTGTGGGGGATTAAAAGTAAATTTACTTAACTATTTTACCTTTTTAGCAAGCGATTACGCGACTACTTTATTGGCGGCGACTTTTTTTATATTGAAAAAATTAAAAAAAACCCCCCTTGAGACACTAGCGACATCTGTTGAACTTGATTGAAAACTAATATGAAATCTCTAAGCCATTATGGGAGATGTGTAAGTAATAGAATTTGTTGACATTAAAAACCCAAAAACACAGTAAAAATGCATTCAATATTTAATGTTGAAGGAAATATTAATGAATGTTATTTTTATCTTTTCTTACCTGTCTTCTTTGTTTCACTTTTTATATATTAGATAATTCTAAAGAAAAATAATTTTATAGGAAACCTTTATCACGTGTCTACTACTCTAGAAAAAAAATGTTTTTTTTGTAGAAACTTCGTCAATTTCAATATAAATTGGTTCATCTAGATAATAACTTGCAAAGCTTGCACATTTGACATGCAAAACACATCTGAGACATTTCGAAATTTCGACATTCCACTCACGAACTATAGTCTATAGAACCTGTCTTGTAAGGTTTGAATCGAAAACTAAACTAATAAAAATATTAAAAATGTGGATATATAAGTTGTGATTGAATTGCATAAAATTGCATAAAGCTTTTAAATAGTGTAAGAAAATTTAAGAATTTAATAAGTGTTTTCTGACTAAAAGTTTTTTTTAACCTTTTGATGTAAAGAGCTTGAACATTCAGAAAATGGAAATGCCTTTCAACATGCCTTTCTAGTTCTGTTGGAAATTTGGAGGAGATATTGTCGAAGCGTTATGGAGTGAAATATTAAAATTAATAGTTTTTTATCAAATTTGTTTCAACTTATATCATATAATGAACCAAATTTAGAAATAGAAAAGAACACAGAATAAATACAAATAAAAATTCTTTGAAAATATAATTTTAGTCATTTAAGAATGTTTGAACCGACGACTTCAAATTATGCCGAACAGTTTACAGTAGCCGTTCCCAGGTTGAGACTAACGGATCTGTATGAAAGTTACAAAATTTCTTTAGCATAATTATCTAAAAATTTTAAGCCTAGTAACTAAGCAAAATAGGGTCAAATGTCGGAGAAACTCGAGGTCAAAGTTTATAGTAATTTAAATAAAAATCTTCACTGCGCATGCGCGATCTCTCAACATCACAAGCTGACTACAGCTGAGTGCCTCTCATTATATCTGCAGTGTTGTTGTTTTTGCAAACACATGTCCACATCAATGACATCACATATTACTGAGTTTTCTCCTACTTTTATGATTCTGTTTAATTTAGTTCATTTTATTCACCGAAAATCAACATCATCACACGATTCTGTAATGTCACTGATCTGACCTATCTGTCCTGTGCCTTTGCTGCTCAAGAATATCTCTTGTTCGTCATCATAATCAACTGTACACAGTGACATTAAACAAAATTGAAAGTGCTCATCACCTCGACGTGAAATGAAGTTCGGTTTACATTTTCAACGATTCTTTTAATTTGTCAATAGAAGATAAATATATAGTAAAGGCTTGTTGATTGTTGACCTTGACTCAAACACTGAAATGTATGCATGAACTAGATGAAGCTGATGCAGCTGATGAAGCACATTGGGAATTATGACGAAGGAGATGGCGATTGTGACTACAACAACATGTCTTCTTTTGTTGGTCATTCGCAAATGGAAGTGCAATCGTGTGCAAAGTATGTATTGATATGGGATATCCTCGAGGAATTGTGAGCCTAAAGGTGCAAATCATCAATCGTCAATCAGTCTTCTCGATGCTGGCATTCATTTACATGGATGTAAACAATCACCTTGAGTGTACCATCCTACTACTTCAAGAAGATAAAGGTGTTTTCGGTAAATAGATCAAACCAAAAATAATTGAACAACTTTCACACCAACTTGCAAATACCTACAGAATTGTTTTTATATATTTTGCTGGTGAAAAGAATCTACTTATACTTACTTGACAGGCACATGACAGTTGGACTTGGGTCAAAGATGACAATATGATCGCCGAATCAGCTTCAACTATAAAAACAGTACATTCGACATTTATCGGAAAACACAAGCGAGTTTACAGCTACTTGACACGAATATTCCAAATTCCTGATTGTATATAGGAATATTTCTTTTGGATCGGGGGTCAGAAAAAGGCTCAATGACCGATTTGAAAATTAAAATCAAATCAATTATCTCTGAAATGTCACAGGCTGTGACTGTCACTCACAACTAGTCACTAAGTTATCTATAGCGCATGCGCAGTGACGATTTTTAATTAAATTTCTGTAAACTTTGACCTCGGGTTTCTCTGACATTTGAACCCATTTTGCTTAGTTACTAGGCTTAAAAATTTTAGATAATTATGCTAAAGAAATTTGGTAACTTTCATACAGATCCATTAGTCTCAACCTGGGAACGGCTACTGTCAGATGATAAAATTTCGTTGAAAAGTTTGCAAGATCAAGTCTATCATTACTCTAGATAAGGAGGCCATGAGTAGATTCTTTGCGTAAGGTATTTTGGTCTTCAAGATTAAATTCACCGTTAATATATTTTAAAATTTATAATTTTAAAGTATTTTTTAATTAAAAATTAAAACCTTTAAATAAATCTTTCAGAGGAAGGAAAATAATTTAATGAAACCAGTTTGACTCGCGTCTCAAATTCAAAATGTTCAATAAAAGATTCGACGAATTCAAATGAATAATAATAATCGATTTTAGCTTTTTTTGTCATGTTAAGTTGTCAGACCGGTTTTGACAGAAAAGTTAATATTTAAATATAAACGAATGTACTGTTTGTACTACATTTTAAAAAATGTTACTCTATTGTAAGATAAGAATTTTATTATGAGAAGAACAAAAATATACTAGTGACAGTACATTGTTAGTTGGATATATTTTGACCATTTGACTACCAAACATAAAGTATTCATCAAAACTATTAATCTTGACTTCAAGATGAGCTTTTTCATTGATATAATTTCAATTTATAATAAAACTAAAACTAAATCTTTAAATAAAAAAGTTTTAATTATGAAAAACTTTTAAATAGACCAAGAACTAGGATTTTAACTATAAGTTTAATCTATAAAACACGCCAAGGTTTGTAAATTAACAGAGTTGATTAAAATGAAAGAGTTCACAAAAGGAAATTGAGATTGGAAATTACTGGCTGAGCAGGGAAAACAACTTTTACGGTGCGAAAATGAATGGGATTTAAAGACTTTGGTATTGAATTGTAACTTTTTGATTTGAAAAAGAAAATTACAGCTTTTGAAAGTTTATTATTTAAATTTAATATTATGATATCTTAAATTAATGAAAAATTAAAAAAAACAAAATTAACTTTTTAACCCTTTTTTAATTAGAAACTTCTGTGTTTGTCTTTGACCAATTCAATGAAATAAACAAATTTTTGTAAAATAAAAACAAAACACAACCCCAAGTTTTTCTATACAAAAAACATACGGGATCTTGATTACTGTACTCGAACGAATTCAATTCTACTTCAGTTTTTAAAACCAATAAACAAATCCAAAAATTTAATCGACATTCAGGAAACCGCATTTACTATAGCAACCGAACTCACTTATAGCAATACAGTTTGTTAAGCTACACAGCTACAAGCGTTGCGAGAATTGCGTAAAAAGTAAAAAGTTTTGACCTTTAAAGCTCGTAATGATTGTAAAATGCTTAATTGCTTAATTTAAAAATGAAGAGTTAATCTCACTTATACATTCTCAACCCACTCGGACACAACTACTCAAATTTTTTTTGTCTATGATTCACCTCACTGTGTCTTATGGCAACTCACCATGATGAGCATTTAGTGAGCAGCTAATAGTCATGAATAAAATTTTTTGTTCTAAAAAAATTCTGGCAAGCCAGGTAAGTAGAGATATCAAGTTTAATTGTACTATGACAGTGTGAATTCAGGTGCAGGTCAGCATCTATGGGTGCGACCTAAAACTCGCAGAACTGTCCGTTGTCCACCAGCTACACATTTTTAAGATTGCCTATAGATCTAGAAAACTAGATTAAGTAAATTTCAACTGTTTCAAAAAGTTGTAATCTACATCGTATGATATTCTTTTAATAACCTTTACACACTTGCTTATTGTGGGAAAATAATTTGAAAAATTATAAATAATTTTGTCAACATTGACATAAAGTGGAGAGACCATTTTGACCATTTTGTTAATTTATCAACTAACTTAATTCCTTAATCAAAACTTTAATAATGAATTGTTAATTGATTATTTAAATAAATATAGTTAATCATTCAATAATTAATATGTAAAACCTATTTAAAAGGGCCAATCAAATGTGGTCACAAACTTGCATTAAGGCTGAATCCAAAAATTGTAGAGTTATATGTAAATAAAAAATACCAGGTGAACAATTAAATTATTAATAATCAATTATAAAATAACTATTCCGAAATGAATTTTCCACCGTGTTTTGTGATTTGAAATGGCAGGCTGAGCAGGGAAAAAAATCAGTCTAAGATAAGAATTGAAATTGAAAAATTAAAACAATTAGATACGAATATTTTTCAGTAGAAGCTTGTTTTGACCAGTTTTGATCTAAATGAAGTAAACCATTAAATTATACATCAATGTGCTGTAACCTTTTTCAGAGAAGTGAAGACAGCAATAAACCATTGAAATTAAAAAAATAAACAAATATAATTGAATAATGATTTAATAAAATGTTGAACTATAAGTAAATAAGCCTTGTGATTGTATTAGCAATCAAAAATAGTTAAAGAGTACAAAGATGTTGTTATTGCATGATACTTTTTTTGTCGATTTTTACCTTTTAAAAACTTGCCACCTGAAGTAATGTAGCTTGGCAAAAACTTGACAGAGTTAATCAACTTCCAAAAATAATTTGAAACTTTTTGTATAAAGAAAACTTCGTTCAACAAAACCTTACTTATATATATTAAAATATACGAAACTATTTGCATTTTAAAAAACATTTAATAACATATATTGACGAAAAATATTAAAAATCTACGTTAAATGAAATTTTGAGAGAAAGTTGCACATAAGAGTGACTAACTATCATAAAGAGTTGAACATTTCTAAAGAAAAAACCGAAACTGTTAATGTTATAGTAAATGTATGTCTCTTTCAAAATATACAATATAAATTACAATTTATATTAGATTATTATAAAAAATAATGATAGATTTGTAATTTCGTATAAATAAATTAGCACATTGAAGAAGTTCAAAGTATTTCATATTAGAGTTTAGCACAAAACTGGCTAACAAAGTTCATTAAATCAAACGCAAAAGTAATGTTAGATCCGTTGTTCAACGATCCAGGCACTAGTGATACTGCTGAGTTCCAGAAAGAAAATATTGCTTATTTATGTGTGTGTGTGTGTGTGTGTGTGTGTGTGTGTGTGTGTGTGTGTGTGTGTGTGTGTGTGTGTGTGTGTGTGTGTGTGTGTGTGTGTGTGTGTGTGTGTGTGTGTGTGTGTGTGTGTGTGTGTGTGTGTGTGTGTGTGTGTGTGTGTGTGTGTGTGTGTGTGTGTGTGTGTGTGTGTGTGTGTGTGTGTGTGTGTGTGTGTGTGTGTGTGTGTGTGTGTGTGTGTGTGTGTGTGTGTGTGTGTGTGTGTGTGTGTGTGTGTGTGTGTGTGTGTGTGTGTGTGTGTGTGTGTGTGTGTGTGTGTGGTGAGGTTAGGTTATGTTTACTTGAATTTTGGTGAGGTTAGGTTATATTTGGTTGAAGTTGGGTGAGGTAAGGATTGGATAGACTTAAAAACTTTATCCAAAAGTATGAAATTAAAAAATGTTAATAACATAATCATAAATGTTCGCAAATATATTTTAAAGATAATTGGCACAAATTTTGACAAGTTTGTTTGAGTGAAACTATTTCCTGAATTAGTGCACAAATGTAAATAGATTTGAATTATCCAAAAAAAGATTTTTTTCGGAAAGACAATTTTTCCTCGAAACACAAATTATAAGTTAAATTATAGTTAATTTTAACCTATGGTCGATTGCAGCGATAATATTAAAAAAATATTTAAATATAAAAAATTGAGAACAAATAATTTAATTTTGAGTACCATTAAAAATAATCAATTTTTAATAAAACATTTTAGATTGGTGATTAGACATTTAGTAATTTGTCTTAAATCAGACCCAAAGACCATTTAGGCCAATTTGCATTTTGATAAAGGTATTCGTAAATGAACTATGTTTGGCATTGGAAAATTTGTTACATGGCAGACATATAAATAAAACTTTGATTGTCTGTATATTTTGTAGATCTTAAACATTAATTTTTAAATTTCTGGATTTAAAAGAATAATAATAATGACATTTGTAACCTTTTTAAAACCAACTAAATCGTGCAGTGAAAATTTACAAGCATTCTAACAAATAAAAAATATTTGAAACTTTGAATTTAAACAAAAAATCAAAACACATCTGTGACAATGCATTTTGATTATTTAAAAATCAGACCAGTTAATTGACAACCAAAAATCTTCCATTTAAAATTTCAAATTCTAATATTTAAAATAAATGATTGTACTTTGTAGTTTATTTTAGAATTGTTACGTTTTTTTAGATAAAAATTGGTCAAGTTTAACAAACAACGAACTCGTACTGGTAACAAAAAGTTTATTGGTTATTTGAATATTTTTTGTTCATTTTCAGAAATGCGTTCGAAAATAGAGACTAATAATTTAAACCAATAAAATAAGAATAAATTATCGATTATTATAATGTTTTATTTTTATCAGGTTATAAAAAATCGTGAGAACGTAGCACAGATTAAATGCGTTGGAAATTGTAATATTTATCGAAACCAAGTTTGCACGACATCAAAAGTATATATCACTAAAATATTTTATCTATTTAGACGGGGATTGTTCGTTTACCTAAAATCTTTATCTTTGAAATGAATAAAATTAAGACATTTTAAAAATGTTTCACAGAGTAGTGTTACATTTGAACTGTAGATAACAAGGTCGACCCAAGAAAAACTTCATTCAATCATTAAAATAATTAATATAAATTTTAATAGATTTCGAGTATATTAAAACCATCATGCCTTAAGAATAAAAGTTATAATAAATGATTGTTCCAATTGAAACATAGTGAGATTCTACAATTCTACAAATTGCCTTTTAAAATCAATTTCTGGATAAAGTTTCCAATATACACATAAAATAAGATTGAAGTTTACACATTAAGTTTTGAAATTAACAAAAAAATCAGATAAAAAAAATATAAATAGAAACAAAGAACGAGAATCAGAAAGTTCATTACAGAGATTACAAAAACTTTGACTATTAACCTTTTTTTTAAATATCAAATATTGTGATACTTCACATTTGCACTAATCCAGATTTTATTACAGTTTTAGAAACATTAGGCATTAAACAATTACTTAGGAATTCAAACTCTTCTAAAATTGAAGCTGAAATATTATTTGTTAAAAAACATTTTTTTAAACTGGAAACAAAATGGCGTGCTCGGTAGTTTAGTTGATCAGGTGTTCTTATTCACAAATAAGATTGTCTGGCAAGCCAGGCAAAGTGCGAGACTCTTAAAAAATAGAAACTTGAACTATCAACTTAGAAACTTTTAAAACCGACTTTATTTGATCCATTTGGATTACTAAAGAGGTGTATTGGGACTAATATTTTTATTTAAAATGTGCAACACATTTATTCGTCATTTTCAACGTAGTGACCACAAAAAATCATTTTTTTAAAATTTGGCGCTACCAAAATTGGGCGTAATGTTTTATGGCGCCCATGTTAATTTTGACTATTCGATTACATATGCTCACAAGTTTATCTATCCAAAATCTTTCAATTCTAGATTGTACAGTTTTCTAAGAAATATCATTTGTTACCAGAATTGGGCGTCATGATCCATGGCGCCCAGTTTTGGTCTGACTAGTCGATTACATATACTCCCTAGTGTATGTATGCCAAATTTGGTAATTTTAGGGTATATGGTTCTCTCAGAATACATTTGTCACCAGAATGGGCGTCATGATCCATGGCGCCCAGTTTTGGTCTGACTAGTCGATTACATATACTCCCTAGTGTATGTATGCCAAATTTGGTAATTTTAGGGTATATGGTTCTCTCAGAATACATTTGTCACCAGAATGGGCGTCATGATCCATGGCGCCCAGTTTTGGTCTGACTAGTCGATTACATATACTCCCTAGTGTATGTATGCCAAATTTGGTAATTTTAGGGTCTACGGTTCTCTCAGAATACATTTGTCACCAGAATGGGCGTCATGATCCATGGCGCCCAGTTTTGGTCTGACTAGTCGATTACATATACTCCCTAGTGTATGTATGCCAAATTTGGTAATTTTAGAGTCTACGGTTCTCTCAGAATATGGACAAAGGTTTACAGACGGACGGACAGACAGACAGACACGATGGCAATAGCATAAGCTTACGACTCTAAAAGAGTCTCGCTAAAAATGGTACCTAACATCTATGTCACGTGCTTCATCTTAATTAATCCGGTTTTATTCACGTGACGTCAAATTGCTGAATTGTAAATAAGAATTTAATAAACGTATATTAACCTTTTTATAAATCAAGCCGAAAATACCATATAACTACTAAGGACTACAGAACATCAAAATATATTTATATAAAAACAATTAATCTTGACTTGTGTTGCGCAAGATTAAAAAAAGAGCCTAGATACTAGAACTTTACTCGCCCGGTGGTTCACAAGTGGAAATGTTGATTGGGAGTGGGAACTATTAATTAATGTAAATTATGATATGTGAAGTTACTTGGTGTAGGTTGCTTTCAAGATGAGCTTCTTAATTGATATACCTGCAATTTATAATAAAACTAAAACTAAATCTTTAAATAAAACATTTTAATTAAGAACATTAAGACAACTTTCAAATGTGGCTACGTGCAATTTGAATAGAGTCTGACAAAACTATTTCGGCTAGGTCAGCCAAACACTTTTTGTCGAGATTGAAACGGTCAAAGAATTCGACTATTTCTTTGCTGACGGCACCTCTGGCTCCAAACACCAAGAGTCCAATCACCTCATATTCTCGTTTTCCGTAGTGATAATAACGGAGCTTCAGGTTCGGTACAATCGGCTTAAAATTTACCAATTTAAAACACCCAATATGTCAAATTTAACTGTCTAAAAAGCATAGCCATTATGATTTTAAAATAATAATTCTACAAGAAAACTAACAATAACGCTATTCACAGAGAGTTCTAAAGAATAATAAAAATGTGTTATTGAAATGGTAGTAAATAGAATGCCATTGGGTATTTCCTTTTCGAAAAATCATTAAATTCTAGTATTATTGAAATTATCACAAAGATTATATGTAAATTTCATCGTAACCTTTAACTAATCTTAGAAATGAAGTCAAATTAATCAAATAAATTATAAAACATAAATTGAAAATTAATTTTTTACGCTCCGAAATAATCTTCACATTTGACCATTTATATCATTTCTAGTCAATAGAAAAGAGGAAAACAGATTGACATTTACCGGTTATTTTATTTCGTACGTACAATTTTATTTGTATTATTCGAAATTGTGTGGCATTTAAAAAACAGATAAGGATGAAAACTTAATTGTAAAAATATTTTAATCTAAATCACTCGAATGTGTTGTGAACGTGTTTGTGGTGGTTGCTCTTTAGGGGGAACACAGCTCACACTGACCCGATGACACTCGAGTACTCATGATCATTTTCAGTTGAAGGGTTCAATTGACTCGATTGAATTGTTGCTGCCAACCATCATGGTGCCCCTATCAATGTAATTGTTAACAATGTGCATATACATATACAATTTGGTTGGCACTAAATTCGTATGCACACAAATTACTGAAAAGAATTTTTTAGTACATATGGCTCACATATTTATTACAATAGCATCGTAACTAATTTATAATTGTAAGGGTGTAGTGGGAAGCTGAAAAATTAATTTTAAATAGTGACCATTATTGAACACAAATATTTCTCAGCAGTACAACTGTTGACATGGAAATGTTTCCTTACTGCCCAATATGGCTATTATGATGATGAGTCATCGTAAATCATAATTTTATTCTAAATGACCATTATAATCGCCAAATGTTCCTTAATTACAATTAAAAGAATTTCAAACTGAACAGGAAAATCTTGTTTAAATTGATAACATTTTAATCAAATCCGGGCGATTTAAAAAACAAAAAATTTTATTTTCGCTAAAATTCTATAGATTTTGAAAATATGAAGCAAAACAAAGCCAAACCAATCCATTCAGTTTTTAGTTCATTAAATTTTTATTCATTTAGATACCTTATTTGTTATAATATAGCAAGTTTTAGATTTAAGACGTACATTTAAAAAATCAAAATTGAAGTTTGAAGAAACGTTAAAATGTGAAATGTAAGATTCGATTGGAGTGGGTCACTAAAATAAATTTTTAACAATTTTATTAAATAAAGTTGTTTTTTTTCATTTGCAACACAAATTAGAATAAGGAAATTTATTTTTAAAATACTACAAAAATAACAATACATGTAAAATTGCATTTGAATATGAGTCACTCATGAATATTTAAAATAACCTTTGACATTCTGAATCACGTCTTACCTCACATGTAATACCAGAATGTTAATTAATTAAAAAAAATGTGAAAGACATCAATTTCAAGTGGACATTAATATATGACGGTTTATATATTAAGATTTTAGCTTTTAGTTAGTACAAAATAAACACAATGACCTATAAGCCTAAGTACACAAATTTTAAACGGAAAGTTGACAATAAATTAATACAACTTAAATAATAATAAGTTCACAAATATATAAATATGGCGGGGTTAATTAATAAATGACAAATTTTAGAATAAAAGATACCTTTTGTAATAGGAAACAACATCGATCTAGACACTAAAAATGATCATTTTATGCAATCCCTCAAAGTAGATCCTAGGCCTAGCTCAGTTACCTATCGGTCGTGCGCCGGCCCTACTGGAGTCACCTGGCAAAATCCCAGGTCGCTATGTATTGTAAAAACTCCCTCTGGAGTCTGGTAAAGTTGGCGCGATGAACGGGTTAAATATGGCACAACATAATTGAAAATCAATCAAATCAGGCCCACGAAAAACTGATATCTGTCTGTCAGGTTGAACTTTTGAATTTTGAGTGAATCTTTAATCTTAATCTGACCGCACATACAGACACTGCTCGATGAAAGGTTGTCATTAGTGACATTGGAAAACTTGAATGCTAATGTAAATATAACAAACAAAAAATATGAGTAAAACACGTCAATTTGAAGGGGGTTATGATGGTTTGTATTAAGACTTAACCTTTTATTTTTTAAACAACATCTGCAAAGATCTAATCACTATCAGTTAATGACGAAAAATTTTACGAGAAATAAATCATAAATTAAAGAAAAAGTAAAAATAAAGAAAGGGCATATACTAGTATACTCAAGTGATCGTCATTCAGTGGTCTCCATGTTCGCAATGGCACAGAGCAAAAATCAATGCTCAAATACTGACGCACACATGACACATTTTATTGGTCGTTTGCCAATAAACATTCTATATCTTTGACATTTGATCACACTAATCAAAGTGCAGGATACGAGCCAGGCAGGACACAAACAGAAAACATACCATCAAAACAAAATTGTGAAACTTCTTGGTTATTTTCGTTTTCGTAAGTCTCAATGCTAAAAAAAAGTTGATAATTCTTGAATTTAAAAACTAATGATTAAAACATTTGTGTTTATGTGTTCGTGTTGGATGAGTCTGAATTGTGCTGGTAAGGGCGACACAGCTCACAATGACACTCGAATACTCACGAGGAGTGAGCATTTTGAGATAGAGGGTTCAATTGAATCAATTGAATTGTTGCTTTTAGCGATCCTGGTACCCCTGGAATAGTGATGTTAAATTCGAATATTCGAATATTCGAAAATGTTTTGAGATAATTTTTCGAATATGCTGAAATTCGAATACTGGAAAATTTTAAGAAATTCATATTCGAACGAATATTTGAAAAATTTCGAATATTCGAATAATATTCGAATCCAAATGTCAAGTAACACAAATGTATTCTAACCCATTAAGTTCCATCTAACACATCTAACATTGAGCCCAGACAATTGATAATCACCAAATTGTATCCAAACACAATAAGTCCATGACCATAACCCGATAATTATCAATTAAGGACTCTCAATTATCACTCAATAAGTGGGGTTAGGATCCAATTGGGGCACTCAATTATCCGATAAGTAGAGTTAGGATCCAATTGGGGCACTCAATTATCCGATAAGTAAAGTTAGGATCCAATTGGGGCACTCAATTATCAGATAAGTTGGGCCAGAAACGAAATAAGGTATACATCAATATTATTCGAATAATTTTTCGAATATTCGAATACCCTTTTCAAATTTAACATCACTACCCTGGAAATGTAATTGCTCACACACATGTGCATGTATACGATTTGGTTGGCACTAAATGTCTAAAATGTTCTAAAATGTCGAATTGGATCCTCGATTTAACCAATCCTACAATCCACTAATAAATACTAATTAGATTACACATGAACTGAGGCTTGGATAAAATATTTTTACACAACACAAAGGCTATGTTTTGATAATTAAAATTTTTTAAAAGGTTTGTAATGAATGTGAAAAAGTATGTAAATTGAAACTAATGATAACTGGTAATGACAGGGTTTGCAAGGTTTGATTTTATATGTCTTAAAATGAATATTATTTTATCAATTGAAAAAACGCGTCAAAACGTATAATATAAGACAACGGCATAAGTTAATCACACAAAAGGACAGACATCCTACAGTTGCCTTTATAAAAATGAGATGGCGCTGCGGAAAAACTTATGCGAATACCTGATAATAGAGACCTTTTGTAAAAGAGATGGGTCTAACGATTGCAAAAATTATGAAACAAGCCACTAGTGCCACAAAATATTTTTAATGAAACCAATTTAACTCGCGTTTCAAATTCAAAATTGAAAATTTGAGAAAAGTACTCAATAGAATCTTTTTCAACATACCTTTTTTACCCGTAACGGCAGAAAAATTAATATTTAAAAAATAAACGAATGTACTGTTTGTAGTACATTTTAAAATGCTACGCTATTGAACAATAAGAATTTTATTATAAGAAAAATAGAAATATAC
Source organism: Rhizoglyphus robini (assembly GCA_023373905.1). Taxonomy (NCBI): domain Eukaryota; kingdom Metazoa; phylum Arthropoda; class Arachnida; order Sarcoptiformes; family Acaridae; genus Rhizoglyphus; species Rhizoglyphus robini. The sequence goes on along the minus strand of JAKIJQ010000040.1, from coordinate 217,973 downwards.
TTGTGACAGTACATCATTTGTTAGTTGGATATGTTTTGACCATTTGACAACGGAGCATACGGTTTTCATCAAAACTATAAATCTTGACTTGTGTTTGAAAAAAACCCTAGATACCTCAACTTTACTCGGCCGATGGTTCACAAGTGGAACTGTTGATTGGGAGTGGGAACTATTAATTAACGTAAATTATGATATTGGATTTAAATTCGACAAAAATATTTACGTGTTTTTCCTTTCATTTTCATTTTAAAGAGCTTTTTGTCTATCATTGAAACCAAAATAATTCTATCTATCCTTATTATTATTACACACAACACGAAAACAATGTTTTGCTCATCTAAATTGATAATGTTTAATGAAAGAGATTTTTAATGAAAATTAATTAATTGAGTTAATTGATTGTGTTGAGACTGTTTGAGATTAGATAGAAGAAAATTGACTAGTTGACTTGTAAAAAAGAACTAAAACACTTGTGCACAGAGACACATTCAAGCCCTAAGACTAGGGGCGTCTTCCACTCGGAGGATTCTGTTCAAGCTGCCTAAGGGTAGTTGTATTCAACTCTCTTTTTGTTGTAATTTCAATAAACTGATTGAGGACTAAGAAAAGGATGTTTCGAAATTGAAATCAACTGCGCTCACTACCTCAAATCAGTTAAGCAACTTACCACAAACAGATTCGTCCAGAGCAATACAAAGTGACCAAGATGACATTAAATAGTTTTTGAATATTAAATCGTAGCTGTACTTATATTGCTAAAACATTATTTGTAAGAATATATTATATATATTTTTTTACCAGTTGTGAACACAAGGATTATATCAGAAAAATACTCTTGACAACACAATTTTTACCTTATCTACGCCTTTTATTAATTAAAACAGATTGAATTATATGTCATGTACGGGTCAAGTTAAAATCTAAGTCACTCAAACTACATGATTGATGGCTATTGATATTCATATTTGCTATTTTTATAACCAATTATAAAATTTAAAACATATTTTCAAGTAATTGTAAATTATAAGTATGAAAAGTTTTAACTTGCGAAATGAATGGGATTTAAACGAAAACGCCTTAACTGAAAGTTAAAGACTTGAATTGTATCTATTTAATTTGAAGAAAAAAATCAAAGCTTTTGAAAATTTATTATTTAAATTTATTATTATGATATCTTAAGATAAAGAAAAAAAATAAATATCAAATTTTATCTTTTTAATCCTTTTTTTAATCAGAATATTTGTCTTTGACCAATTAAATTAAATAAACATTTTTTTGTAAAATAAAACAAAACACAAATCCAATTTTTTCTATCCAAAAACATACGGGATCTTGATCACTGTACTCGAACGAATTCAATTCTACTTCAGTTTTTAAAACCAATAAACAGATCTAAAATTTAATCGACAATGAGGAAACCGTATGGGTAAGAATTGAATAGGTGTGAATTGAAACTAATGAAAACTGATAATGACAAGGTTTGCCAAGCTTGTTTGTATTTGTCTTGAAATTAATATTATTTTATGAAATAAAAGTCAAAACGTGTCATTTTGAAAAAATTTATTTATAAATGAAATTTTTGAACAAGAAATAACTTTTTGTTTTGCAAGCTAACTCGATAATTGAAACATTTTTTTGATAAAAATTAGTGAAAAATTAAATTTAAAAAAATTAAATAATAAACAAAAATATTAGAAAATGTCATTAATAAATAACGTGTTTTAGAATAAAAGAGACCTTTTGTAAAAGAGAAGGGGTCTAACGATGCAATCAAACGAACATAAAACTGTAGTGGCCGAAGGCCACCGGAATTCGGCCACGTAACACCACAACCATTTTCATTCCAGATCGACTTATCATCACGCATAACTCTCCGTAGAGTATGTCTGTCTATCCGTGCCACAAATCCATCCGACAAATTAGTCGGACCCGGGCTATCGCTCCGGCCGAGCGCACAAGTCTGCCCATTTTTACAGTACATTTTTATAAAAAGAATTTTACAAGTTCAAACAGTTTCCAAGCAGAATGATAGAAAAAAGTTACTAAAAACATTGAGTACCTCTTGACTATTCATTTCCCATGTCTGTTGTGCAACTGTGCGTAATTTTAACTTAATGTAAGATAATTAAAATTTTAATTTTATGTAAATTATGTAGATTTTAAAAAGAGTTTGAAACAATAATAATGACATTTGTAACCTTTTTTAAAAACCAAAACTGAAATGAGTCACAGATTGACTTGTTTAAAAATAAAAATCTCCGCTAATAAATGAAGTTGGAGCGCGAAAATTGGGTAAAAAGTGAAAAGTTTCGACCTCTAAAAGCTCGTTATGATTGAAAAATGCTTAATTGCTCAATTTAAAAAATGAAGAGTTAATCGCACTTATACATTCTCTACTCACTCGGACACTACTACTCAAATTTTTTTTGTATATAATCCACCTCACTGTGTTTTATGGTAACTCACCATGGTGAGCATTTAGTGAGCAGCCAATAGTCCTTAATAAAATTTGTTGTTCTCAAAAAAAAATTCTGGCAAGCTAGGTAAGTAGCTATACGAAGTTTAATTATACTATAACAGTGTGAATTCAGGTACAGGTCATCATTTGTGGGCGCCACTTGAATCTTTCTAAACCACCCGTAGCCCACCAGCTACCCATTTTCTAAGATAACCAATAGATCTAAAATACTCGATTAAGTAAGTAAATAAGTTACCTTTCAAAAAACAACTAAAGGTACTAGATATAATTTATTTTACGAAAATTAATAACTAGTCTTGAGTGACGCCGTTGGCTTGAAGTCGTAGAGGGAGTATTTCGAACACTCGTCAATATCAGTTCAATCTTCGATAAGTTAACACAGTACGACAGACACACAGTACACGGATCCTCAAATAAATATGTGTAAATTCTCATAAAGTTTTTCTCTTTTGTATTTCTTACCGATGTAACCTGATCTAAAATCAGTTTTGGTTTTGTACTGTGAAATCGCGAGTTATCTGATGAAAACCACGATACGATTATGCGGTTTTTTAGCTTTATCTCACTTTGCGATTTCGTAGTATGCTATCTACTTAAAATCTAATCTTTAGTAACCATATTTTGTCATATAAATCAGACAAATCAATCAGAGAATTAGATAAACTAAAGATAAAAGCTGAAAGTCATGAAAATTTATATCAGGGAACAGGGAAGACACTCGTTCTCATCTGTTCAGTCATCGATGAGTCATCACTGTGCGACAGACACACACGTCAACTCATTCTTCAATTCAAATCTATGTAAATTATTTTTGCAATGTAAAATGCAACCAAAACAAAATCTTTAAATAAAACTTTGTCGCGCCTAGGTTTGTAAACTATGTGTTCTATGTAAACTGGATAAAAATGCAAGAGTTAATAAAAGGATATTGTGATTTGAAATGGCAGATTGAGCAGGGAAAAAATCTAAGATAAGAATTGAAATTGAAATATTAAAACAAGTAGATACGGATATTTTTCAGTAGAAGTTTATTTTGACGAGTTTTAATCTAAGTGAAATTAAACAATTAAATTCTACATTACCATCAATGTGTTGTAACTTTTTTCAGAGAAGTGAATCCAGAATCAAAAATCAAGACAGCAATAAACCATTTAAATTAAAAAAAAATTAATTGAATAATTATTCAAAAAAACGTTAAACGATAAGTAAACAAACGTATTGATTGCTTTAGCAATCAGAAATAGGTAAAGAGTACAAAGATGTTGTTGTTATTGCATGATACTCTTTTTGTCGATTTTTACCTTTTAAAATTATACCACCTGAAGTAATGTAGCTTGGCAAAAACTTGGTAGAGTTAATCAACTTCCAAAAACAATTTGAAACATTTTGTATAAAGAAAACTATATGTATTAATTACTAAATATATTAATTATACATATTAAAATATACGAAACTGTTTGCATTTTTAAAAAACATTTAATAACATATATATATTGACGAAAAATATTAAAAATCTTTTTTAAATGAGTTTTTGAGAGAAGGTAGCACATAAAAGTGACTAACTATCATAAAGAGTTAAACCTTTCTAAAGAAAAAACCCGGAACTGTTAATGTTATTGTAAATGTATGTCTCTTTAAAAATATACAAAATAAATTAGAATTTATATTAGATTATAAAAAATAATGATCATTTGTGATTTCTTATTGACAAATTAGCACATTCAAGTTGTTCAAAGTATTTCTTATTATAGTTTAGCACAAAACTGGCTTACAAAGTCCATTAAATCAAACGCAATAGATAATAATAGATTTGAATTATCCAAAAAAGATTTTTACCATTTCAAAAACGTCATTCGCAGCAAAATGTAAAAGTTTTGAGAGATTAAACTTGTCAGCATTTCAAATTAATTCGAAGTTTCTAAAACAGGATGAGCGAGGAACAAGTTTGTCTAAGTCTTGAACTCTATCCCTCATTTTTGGATGAAATGCTGAAAAGTAAAAAAAATTGAGAATGCAATTTGCAATATATTGAGAAATCATTACAACTACTCATTGAACATCATATTCGACATCTACAGACTATTAAAGAATTGCTAGTCAGAGTACATTATTATTTAAAAGCTATGTTGTGACAATTTTCCATCGAAACACAAATTATAAGTTAAATTATAGTTGATTTTAACCTTTTGTCCATTTAAACCTACGGTCGATTGTAGCGATAATATAAAAAATATTTAATTATAAAAAATTGAAAACAAACAAGTTAATTTTGAGTACCAATAAAAATGATAATTTTTGTATTAAAACATTTTAGATTGGATATTAGACATTTAGTAATTTGTCTTAAATCAGACCCAAAGACCTCTTAGGCCAATTTGCATTTTGATAAAGGTATTCGTAAATGAACTATGTTTCGCATTGGAAAATTTGTTACATGGCAGACATATAAATAAAACTTTGATTGTCTGTATGTTTTGCAGATCTTAAACATGAATTTTAAAACTACTGGATTATAAAGAATAATAATGACATTTGTAACCTTTTTAAAGCCAAATAAAGTGTTCAGTAGAAATTCACAAGCAATCTAACGAATAAAAAAGTATTTTAAATTTAAATTTATACAAAAAATCAAAACACATCTGTGACAATGCATTTTGATTATTTTAAAATCAGACCTGTTAATTGACAACCAAAAAAAAATCTTCCATTTAAAATAAATGATAGTACTTTGTAGTGCATCTTAGAATTATTACGCTCATGTTAGATAAAAATTGAATATGTTTAGCAACTAGAATACTAGTGACAGAAGTTTATTGGGTATTTGAATATCTTTTGATCATTTTCAGAAACGCTTTCGAAAATAGAGACTTACTATTAAAACCAATAAAATAAGAATAAATTATCGATCATTTTTAATGTTTCATTTTTGTATTTATCAGTTTATAAAAAATCTTGAATTGAACATTGTTCGGAGCTTGTACATTTGACATAACATTAGACATTTGTGAGTGCACATCGAGCAATAATGCACACGCATTCGCAATTAATCAAACCAATTGCACAACAAATTTTCCAACGATGTTTGTATCTCGTCCCGTTCCCTCCTTAGCACATTTCGACACGCTCAGTACGACAAATTCTTGCCATTATTCGCTTAAATCTTAAAGCTTAAATCAACATTCAAAATAGAGTGATAATAAAGAATCGTTCAAATTTAAACAATGAGATTCTAATTTCTACAAATTAGCTTTTAAACGAGCTTCACATTGTTTCAATATTTATAAAAATAACATTCAATTACTAAAAACAAAATTTCAATTCAATTATTGTTGAATGTTAGATACGAACTTTTGAACAATTTATTGTTGTTGTGAGCTAAACAGATTGGTAAATGAATAAAATTGAATAAAAAGATAAAAATATTTGATTGATTCCAGGGCGATCGTGTCGGTATGCCAAGTTGAAGATAGATGGGTAATAATTTTCTGGCTAACAGAAAGTTTTGATAATTCTTGATTGAAAATGATGGGCCAGAACTGAAATTTGAAAATGTATTACAACTGTTGTACGTAGTTGTCAGATAGTGCAACGGAAAGTGTTGCCAGAAATGACATAAGCTCACATAAAGTTTTGAAATCAGCAAGAAGTTCCGAAATTCAAAAGAGAATCAGGAGATCGTAAACATAAAAGAACAGAAATCAGAAGGTTGATTACAAAAAATTACCAAAACCTTTATTAATATAGTATTTTAAAAATCCCAAGTTTGTAACATTTTTTTAAATATCCAATATTGTAAATATTCACATTCCGCCGTTGCACTAATCCGGTTATATTTCCGTTTTAGGTACATTAGATATTAAACCATTTAGTAATATATATCAAAGTTGGAAAAAATTCTTAAAAGTGTCATGTCTTGCCTGTCACCCGAAAAAAAATTTACCTTTTAGAAAGAAAGAATGAAATGTAACATTTAATATGTAACGTACGTCATCTGAATGAATTCGATTTGATTCACGTGATTTTAAATTTTTTAATCACAATTTATAAAAAAAATTAAAAACGTCTTTCAACCTTTTACATAAAGCCATTTGCAAATAAGAACAATATTAAGTGTATCGATGTTGAAAACTAAAACCGCAAAATTAAATTAATTTGATTCGGATAGCTCATTTAATTAAGTGATTTTTCAAGCATTACTGTTCATATATGACGTTACCTTTAAAAACCTCGATTTCCTTTGCCCAAATCCAGTGCACATATCGTCTCATAACTTTGTTCTTATTTATTTAAACGATTCTAGCAAGTTAAAGACTTTGACAACTATTAGAGTAAGATTAATTAAATATTTTTTTACCTTTATATTGCAAGTAAAGATAAGAGGCTTCGAATTTAATATACATGAAAATTCGAGTTCATATTTGTCTTGCCAAAAATTTACCTTTTGGAATTGTACGAAAACTACCTTTTAATAAAAATGGGACTCGAGTTACGGTGAATAATGCTACACAGAAGAGCTCTTGTGGACATTGAGGAAATATGACCGGAAACTTGTAAAAATATAACTATATAATATTAATTTCACATTAATTATTGAAAAAAGATTTTACAAACTGGATTCGAAAGTTTACCTTTTTCAAATTTGCGTAAACTACTTTTATAATCATTCATTTCACAGTATTTCATTCAGAACCATGTGTTTTTTGTTTTGTCTTTTTAAGCTTACAAATCGTTGGCAAGTTCAATGACAATTTAGAATTGCATGTACAAATAATTTATAAAGTCTTGGTTAAGTTAAGTTAAAGCATTGAAATTTATAACAGATTAATGATATATCGCAATATGTGCAATCAGATATAAAGAAGATATGTTAAAACCATTTTGAAGTACAAAGATTGGTTTAAAATGAAGTAATCTCACCGAGTTGTAATGCTTGCATGCTTGTAGAGAGATCATAATCCATTTCATAATTATAAAATCCTTGAAAACCAAAAGTTTGGTAATAAAAGATGATAGGTCTATTTAACAGGTAAAACTCCAATAAATAGTCTCGATTGCACGTGACTATAACTTTCGGCATCTGACAGAGAAAGCTCTTTTGAGCTCGCATTAATAAATTTTATTCCACATTTTATATTTCATTAAAAGAAAATTAACATAAACCTTTTTAAAAGTATATTGATTTGAAGCTCAGTTCTTAAAATAGAATTCAACCCAATTGTAGAAAGCTGGCAGCTCTTCATATATAAGTTATGTTATACCGTTAAATATACAATTAATACATTTACTGTATTTGAAGTAAGCTACATTAACATTAATCATAAAGTAAAAAATAAAAAAGTTCATTTATATAAAACTCTAAAAAATTTCAAATTTTGAAGTAACATTTACAATTTAACCATTTAGGAACCTCAGAATATTTAACTACGCAACTCAACCTCTTACTTCTATCATCTAACAGCTATTCTACTTGTTCAAGTTACAAAATTATCTAAAAACACACTTCTGTTAAGTGGAGAGAAATGTTGCAAATGAAGGTGTTAGAAAAAGCAAACATTACGACTCACATTTTATTTAACTTTTGCATTAAGCAGAAACATGATACATGAAACTTATTACAATAAACTCACTTTTTACCAGAAAACTTGATAATGATCATAAACACAAATCAGTAAGTTACTCATTGTTTGAGCACTTTCTGAGGCCACGAAACCAGAAATGCATTCTATTATAATTAATAACAGTAAATATGGGAGTTGATCATTAAATAAAGATTAGAATTTTACCTAAACCTTTACCACTTTAGTTGATAAATATTTAAAAATTGAACCTTTTATTAAGGAAAATAGATTCTAATTTAATATAAGACGTATTGTCTTTTCTTTAGTTTTATTTTATTTTGAAATAATGCAAATAAACAGAAATAACCAGATGGGAAACATGATAAGTTAAAATAAAGTTTCTTACAAAAAATGCCTTTTAAATTAACGATTGTTAATAACGAAATATTTTATTAAAACCAAATTGATTTTAAAGAGACACACATGAAAGTGAATTCAGATAAATCATTAAAAATCAACAGACTTTTCCAAAATTGAATATAAATGTTTATTAATAATTGTAACCTTTAAATGAATCACCCATGAACAAGGACAAAACATTAAAAACCCAAAAACTAATGTCACATGATAATTATAATCTAACCATGATTCGAATTACAGAATTATATGTTCAAATTGAATAAATGTTAACCCTTTGTATGAAGAACAAGCATCAGGATAGAAATCATCAAGAAGCAATAAGTTTGATAAAAACAAATCTTTTTTTCTCTATAAATAGAAATAAAGATAAAAAGTCGATTGTATTCGAATCTGAAAGTAACTAAATTATTTCACGTTTATCTATAACTGTTATAACATAACTGAAATGTCATGTAATTTGGAATACCGTAAATTCTCGATTAAGCGCCTCATCCCCAGTAACCGCCGCCCTCAATTAAGCGCCGCAGAAAAATGCATTGTGGAAGTTAAAAAGTGGGCGTGGTTTGGCCTAAAATTAAGGGCTGAAACCGATAAGCGCCGCGGCGGTTAAGTGAGAATTTACGGTATGTACGAGGACTACGTTCACTCGTACCGCAAAGCACCTGTACAAGAAAATATACTACGCAATAAATTTTGGTAATTAAGATTTAATTGCATCATTTTCACTATTTCTTGCTTCCCTTCTTGCTTCCATCTTTCTTCTTCTTCTTGCATTCCTTTGCTTTGTCGACTTTGGATCGTTGTTTTGCGTTTTTCTTTTGATTTTTCTTGAAAATACTCGAGACAGTGTCCATCAATGATCGGTGCTTGGATTTGGTTTTGGTTGCTTTAGCGCTTGAGCCGTGAGCACTTGAAGAACTTGTCATGCCTGAAGATGTTCCAGTTGAGGCAGTCGATGATGCGCCACTTGATGCATTTGAACATGAGCTTGCAGATGAGCCAACTGAGGAGACATTCGAATTTAGAACATTCGAGGATCCAATTGCCGTCGACACGCTCGAGCCTAGACTGGAATGTTTGTCGTTCCGGATTCGCTTTTTGTCTCGATTTTTCTTCTTCTTTCGCATTTTCTTGATTAGTATAATACACACGAGAGTCACGACAATCCCGAGGCAGAACACCGTGGCGATGATCCATCCATAATGGTGAGTTTGCTTGTCAGCGCTAGATTGGCTTGTACTTGTGCTCGTAGTCTTGTAGTAGCTTGTAGTTTCAACAACTTCCAAGTTGTGAGTATTGTCCCCGAAATTTGGACCACATCGAATGAAGTTGCTTAACTGAGATTCATACTTAGCTGATATACTTCCTTTGGTTTCCTTCCAGAAGGAAATGTTTCCATCATCGTGTAGAATGATTTTGAATGATGACTCACCTTGGGCCACCAAAAATGCCGTTAGAATTATATAATCATCAACAATTTCATAAGAATTCAATTCCTTAGTCCACCTATATAAATTATAAATTTAAAGTTACAGGAAGTGCCATATAACCTGAGCTACTTACTTGACAGCTAAAGAATCGCCAATTAAACAAATTTTTTGAATAATCTTTGAAAAATAGCTGGTATGCGTATAAATGGATCTCCCAGAAGAATCGGTTCTGTAAAAGTCTTGTTTCAGGAACCGTCGTGCTTCTGCGCATTCTGAGTTATCTCTATTTGCCACATATTGTGGATTAAAGTTGAACTTGAAATTTTGACGATCTTTTTCCTTTGTCCAGTTCAACTTTTGTCCTTTGTGATTTCTGGTCCAATCGAGATGGAATGCTTGCAGACGTACTTGCTCACTCCCAACTTGCAGCGTCATGAGAAGTTCACTTTTCGATTTGCCATCCACGAGTAGATAGAAAAAGTTGCCATGTCGTATCGAGTAATCAAGTTCGACACCAAACACTCGATTTGCCCTGGCAGGCACTTGATCGATGGTGAGCGTATTACTTGACGAGTCTAAATCTCCCAGATTGGCTTTGGGCAGGTAAAAGAGATGGCCTTCTGAGGTGAGCACAATAAACTTGTCGCCCACCAGTCCCATTGTTCGAATCTTTAAGTCGTTGCGTTGAATTCTTTGACAGATTGTCTGATGAAGAAACAAAAATAGGGTTATGGATTAGGGTGAGGCGTTTATGAAACTTACCATTGCATCCTCTGCACAAGACAAAGTGGCACAGATGAGCCCAGTCATGAATGCGACAATACACCAAGACGTTCTCGAAAGGTCTCGTTTGGTCAACATCATTCGTCTTGGTTGGTGTGTTCGAAAGTAGAAAGTAAAACAAATGAGCCAAAACTTAAAGAAAAGTCATATTTTATAGCAAGTTCATATTCGAAATTTTCGAATTTGAAATTTGAAAATTAAAAATATTATGACCAGTTTAACAAGACAAGAAATTATTGTAGAAAAAAATCACAAAATATGATTCGTTTCATTTTCCTTCATTATTTAGTTTAAAGTGTATAATCGCTTATATTCATTAATTAATTTTGTAAGCATACAAAACAAAAAATATTTAATTAAAAAAATCAAATTGATATTGAATACCTTTTATATGTATGAAATGAATGAAAATATTAAAAAACATAGATATACAAGTTGAGAATAAACTGCATAAAAATACATATATCTTTTAATGGCGTAAGAAAATTAAAAATCTCCAAAAACATAGCTGACAACAAATTGTGAGATCAATATTCTCATTTTAATGATAATTGCCATCACACAAAGTACTATCACTTTAACCAACTAACTTAAAAATATAAACTCAGCATATTTTATTAAGAAACACTTGTGGAAATTTTATTATGTACAATTTAACATGATCAAAGTTATAATTATTAATAACAGACAGAAATTTAATATGTGTTTCCTGTTTCTAAAAGTTTTTTTTAAAAGTTTCTAAAAGTAAAAGGCTAAGGCGTTGGTTGGTTTATGTAGGGGTGGTTAGGGATTGTGTATGGGAAGAGTTAAGTTTAGTAATTCAGAAAACTTTCAAATTTTTTATTTTTATTGGATTATATGTTGAGGGGGCGCATCAGGTAACTTGTTGACCGCGACTTCGTACAAATCCCATTAGGCAAAACGTGAGTTTTGCTGGACTTGTAAGAAGAAACCTTTTAAAACCCCAAATCCATAACCAAACGAACGAACTTATAGAATTGTATATAAAAAATAAAGAATTAACAGAAAAAACCAACGTATATTTATGAAAAACTGATAAATCTTTTCAAAATATCAGCAAATGTTAGTATATGACAACTTTTTTAAGTTTTTCACCTCATATGAAAGACAAATATAAACTCGAATTTCCATGTAAGACCCGACTAAATGAAGTTTTAACAATAATGATATAGATGTCATGTATAATAATATGTAAATCCATATCTATATGTTGATATCAGTTTCATTTATAAAGGATTTACCTGTAAATCTTTCAAAGGAAGTAGAACAATTTTGTTAAAAAATGAATTGAGGTGAAAGAGGACCTTGATATGTGAAGATTTATTTTTATAAATAGATTTATTACTGAGTGTTTTTATTCACCCAGCAATGGCGCTGCTAAAATTATTAAAACCTTAATGTTTAATCATTAATCAATCAAAGAAATGAGCCGTTCAGAAGCCAAAAGGTCTAACTCCAATTTTGGCGAAAATGAGTTTATGATTAAAATGAGTTTATTATTCGTCAATTTCTTCAAAAAACATACTTCTTGTCAAAAATGAGCGAAATTAACCCAAATATAGCAAAAACTAATAGAATTCAATATTTTTCAGTGGCCAAAAGGTCCAACTCCACTTCATTCATTTGTAATGTTTGTTAACAGGTAACGTCATACATGACGACCCCAAAATCCATTTCGAATCATTTTCGCACTATTGCATTTTGTAGAAGTTTGAACATTTTTGTTTACATTTTTAATCAGCCAAATTATTTTCCACAATTTCCGCGATGACCATTGCTGAATGTTCTGTTTCAGGCGAAGCTCAAAATGGAAGAAAGAGATCAAAATTACCAGAATCATGGAACCGCAATGCCCAAAAACGCCAACGACTACAAGGTTTGGAGTACAAGAAAAGAAACAATAACATTGTGCAAGCTAAACAATTTCGAAATCGTCCTTGTGGTTGCAAGAAGAATTGTCATCAACAGATAACACGATCAAAGACAATCAATCATGAATTCTTTTTTTGCATTGAACGATCACGTCAAGCAGAACATCTTTCTCCATGGCTCAGTTCAATCACTGACTGTTAAAAGGCGTCGTCCAAATGATAAGTCAAAACCACCGAAACAAACATCTTTTGTTTATTTTATTCGAACAGAAAGAGAAGACATTAAAGTTTGTAAACAATATTTTTTGGAAACTTTTCAAATTTCAAATCATCGATTGAATAATTCAGTATCAAAACAAACAGTAGCGCAACTAATCGACAAACGAGGTCGTCATTCTCCTGGAAACAAAATTGACAAGTCTCATGTTGTTTCGCATATTAATTCTTTTCCTGCTTTCTCCAGCCATTATACTCGAAATCACAATCCTCGCCGTTTGTACTTAAATCCAAATTTAACAATTAAAAAAATGTATGAAATGTATTTAGAAAAATGCCAACATGAGAAGGTGATTCCTGTGAAAGAAAGTTACTAATACAACGTTTTCTCAAATGATTTTAACCTTCATTTTAAACAACCACTGAAAAATACTTGTCAGCAGTGTGACTCACTACAGATGCAAATTGATCATGGTGATGAGCAAAACCAAATGTCCGCCACTAGTACTAAAGCCATTCACCAAGAGAGTGCCGAAAGAGCTAGAAATGCGTTGAGATCTGATAAGGAATTGTCATCTAATTCGACCTACTTTTGACTTAGAGAAGGCTTTAGCATTTCCCAAACTGACCACATCAGTTGCTTACTACAAACGAAATCTATACTGCTACTGTTTTGGTTGTCATTCTTTTAATCAAGAAAAAAACATTTTTCTTTACTTCTGGCCTGAAACTGAAGGATCACGTGGAAAAAAAATCATCATGTACTCAGACTGTTGCACTGGACAAAATCGAAACATTAAAACTGTTTTTAGTTTAATGAAATTAGTGCAAAGCAACGAGATTGAAGCAGAGTCGATTGAAATGAAATTTCTCGTTAGCGGAAATAGCTATTTACCTAATGATGCAGATTTTGCAATTATTGAATCGAGTGCCAAAAAGCAGCAGCACATCTACTCGCCATGTGATTGGTTAGATCTAATTAAAAAATGTAAACAAAAAGATAAATTTAATGTTGTGGAAATGAGTAGAACAGAATTCAAGTCAACCAAATCACTAGAAAATGCCATCACCAACCGAAAAAAGACAACAACAAAACAACCAGTGAACTGGCTTACCTTTCGGCACATAAAGTTGGATAGATCAAAACCGTACTGTATCGAATACAAACAAAACTTTGATGATTCAGATTTTTCTTGCTTGAACATTAAGAAATCGAGAGCTGGAATTGAAATTTCAATCGAAACAACTGAACAAGAGCTGTTAGATCCTGAGGAAAGATGTATCACGATTGAAAAGAAAAAGGATATGCTCGATTTGATCAAGTTCATTCCACCAATCTATCATAATTATTATATAAATTTAAAAACGTCAATCACTGTTAATGATGAGGATGTAATTTTTATTAATTAATTTTGTTTTGTTCAACTTAATAAATTTGTTTAGTAATTATTCATATCAAATCAATTTAGTTTCATTCGTCAATGTTTTCATTTTCTTTTGGAAAAAATTCAGAGGCCAAAGGGTCTAACTCCAAAAAAGTGTCATTTTTTGTCACAATTATGAAATTAATTTTACCCACATGAATATTAGTGCTTGGAATTGTAAAATAATGATAATCGAACATTTTTAATAGGTTACAGCATCTTAAACAAACAAAATTCTCAAAGTAGAATTCATAATCTCATATTTCAAACTTTTGCGTTTATCTCGAAAAGATGAAAAGTGGAGTTAGACCCTTTGGCCTCTGAGCGGCTAAAATGTCTATCCAATTCTTTTTCAAATGTGCATTGAGATGATCAGAACACGAACTTATCCCACCAGTTGCATCAAATTTGCTTGAATCCATGATGCCACTGAAGTTTGAATAAACATTATGTATTTTAATAATTTTAATAAATGATTGTTAATCAAAAAAAAATTATTAACCTTTAACAGTGGGATCAATTCAAAAAGAAAAATTCCGGCAAGCCGGGAAAGTAGCGAGACGAAGTTTTGATTATGATAAACTTTATACAGTCCCACTGTATGAAAGATATGTTTCAACTTCTCGTTTGAACATTGCTGGTACATAAATTGTTAGAGTGTGAAAATGTGTGCTGGGTTGTTCAACAATGTTCCACATGTTTGTTTCAAAATCAAAGGCAAATATCTGTAACAACCTTTATTTAAACAAACAATAAAACTGTCAATACCATGTAAATTCTGCTGCAAAGCAAAGAATACCGTGTTGTGTTTTAAGAATTATTGACTAAAGAATTAACGCGAATGCCTCCTCCCTGGGGAATCATACCTTTGGAGGTAAATCTTGCAGTTTGGCCATCAAGACACAACCAATTGAAAACTTTACAAAGAATTTAATTTAATTTGAACAACTGTTCCTCCAAAGCAGCACTATTCACTGTCAAGCAATCACTACAATGTCTTCTTACAGAACTGTTGTTATTATTAAGGGAGATCTTCAAAATACAGATGATGGACTGTCGGTTGTGCATCGACAACTTCACTAGAAACACACCTTTGTATAGATCTGGAAGGCTCTACTTGGATCAGGTGCAAGGATATCTATATTGATTCATTTTGGAATGCCATCATAAGATGGTTGCGTCTTGAGAATGAATGAATGCCATCATAAGGTATAAGTTTCATAAGCTTTGTGTTGGAGCATTGATAACTCTCTCCTTGTTGTCTTGAATTTCTTCTATCCCCTACAAACTGACATATTCAAGGACATAAGGTAAGTTTTCTTTCTCATTTTAAAATGGAGACGATAGAGACTTGTTGCAGGTGATACATCGGGTTGAACACAAGGCAATTGTGGCAACTTTGGGATAAAAACACTCGATTAAACCAGAAAATGTAATAAAAACTGTCTTTGTATTGGTTAGATGTCGTTCGTCTCCAAAAATGTGTTCACGAATTGCATTTGTGGTCAAATAATTGAAGTGAAGGCAGCCTAGAGTCTTGCAATTGTGATTGTAAGTATCTCAACTTCAAAACTAATCAAAACAAAACAAATGCCCACTATTCAATAATTCACATATGACGTTACTCTTATGTAATGTGTGTAAAAATATATAATTTGGTCACTGCTACCCACATGTCCCACATATTTTGCTTACGGCATACCAACGTGTTCAGAAAAAGATCTTTTTGGATAATATCTCCACAACCAGATAACCTAGGATGCTGATTTTTGGAATGTAACCGTTTCACATGGTATGAAGTGTGTGTGCCAAGTTTGGTTGCTGGGGGTGGTGTAGTTTCTTCTGGCAAGAAAGCAACGGACAGACGGACGGACAGACAGACAGACAGAGTGAAACTATTAGTCTTCGACTTCGTTCTTTCGAACTTCGTCTCGCTAAAAATAGAATTTTTAGAAACGCATGCAGAATTAACAAAAGATATTAAATTAATTAATTTTTATAAAAAAACTATTAAAACTATTTAAAATGTCAAAATTTACTTGGAAATCTTTTTAGACCACGACCATGCAATACTAACGCGTTTTAACCTGTTTATATTTTATTGATTAGATTAGATTTAAAATAATTATTTAAACTATCTTAGCTATTTAATAAAAACTCATTTTAAACAAAATAAAAATTATTTAATGGCCTTTAAAAATTGATATAATTTATAAAATGACTTTCCTAACATGTTCAGTCCTCAAATAATTTATTAGATTATGAATTGAAGCAAGACTCTCTAAGGAAGAGAAGAGGAAAATATATTACATGTTGCCCTATATATCGAAAACTGGAAATTTAAACTCCGAAGAGCTTGCAGATACAAATAATACCGAATATAAGGTCTCATGAGGTCTCATGAAGCATTGGCTGCACAATGATCACTTTGGCAAACAGGCACGTTCACGTGCAAAAAGCATACACAACACAGAACACAACTATTCCCATGGTTCCAAGTTGTGAGTATAAGTTTGGACAACATCGAATAAAATCGCTTAACTAAGTTGTTATGGTGATGTAGATAACTGCTTATTGAAAAAATGTAATGATATAAGATAAAGTTATTTTCTCTTTTAAAAATTGAATAAATAATAACAAGATATTAATATAAAAACATATTTTTAAAACATGAAAATATAAAATTACCATTTACAAACGAGGCACACAAATCCGCACAAGAAATTTAAAATTGTAGAAAATTTTCTTACAATTCTGATTGTTTCCCTTATCAATTTGTCATACTATCTCAATTAATAGAATTAATCAATGAACAGTTTCCTTTATTTACAAGTGATATGCCTATTAAAATTGGCTTAAAGAATTTTTACAATTTTGTTGGCCCGAAATTGAACACGATTTAACGGTTACGAAAGAAAGGGTTCTCGTACAAGTGGTCGACACGAAAAGTGGTCGACAGGAAAAGTGGTCTACACACAAAGTGGTAGACAAATTAAGTGGTCGACACTTTTTTTGTAGTTTTATTTATTTATTTATTTTAAATCAACTATTTGTGCCAAACCATTTATCATGTAAAAACCCCTGCCAGACAGTACAAATTAGAGGTCTGTTGGAAGAAAAAACATCCTAAAGAAATGTGTCATGTTTCAGACGCCACCTTGACGCCACCTCAAATCAGCGTGAAAGGAATCTGACTGGACACTGTTCAGTGGAGAGCCGATAGCCACGTGTCCACCAAACCGATGTCATCTCTGGTTCCTTCCTCCCCCATTTTTGCCTTAGAAATTGATTTCGCTATGTCATCACAAAGGTCGAAAGTCTCCCAACAGACATATTGAAACAAGAAATTGATGATAGCAAAATCCTATGCATGAACGCAGCCAAAAAGATCATTATCGACCCAAGACGTACACGACGTACTCCCACAAAGCTGCATGAGCAAGAGAAAAAAAGAGAAAAGGTTTAATTTCTAAAAATGTTAAATATTACCATTGATAATGCACAGTGGAAGATATGTTTGGCAAATTAATTAAACGAAGGAATGTGCTCGTAACGAATTGTGTTGGTTAGTAAAATCTAGTACATTTGGTTCCAAAAAATTAGTATTTCAATTTTAACGTGTTCTGATGTACAGCTTGTAGATTGTGTCAGTTTAAATTTAGATTTTAGAATATCTTAATTTACTCTTAGCAACAAATGAGCTTAATTTGACTACTCAGAATTGTTAATAGATATAAACTAGATCCAATTAATCTCATCAATAACTCCAACACAATAATCAATCATAAATTCGCAACAATCACGCCGATTTGTCTTCAAATAAGCACTGTTATTAAGCAGCATTTGGCTCAGTTGTCCAACTGTGCCACACTAAGGTGGGCCGAATAACACCGACTTGAGTATTTTGGACCGGCTGGGTGCTAGATAGTTGCCTTTTGGCCTCCTGAACTCAAAACAAAAAGTTTCATCCAAATCGGTCAACATCTTCCCGGTGTCCAGGGCCCCAGAAGTTTTCCCATGGTTTATATGGGGAAAAAGTTACATTTTCGAGTGATTTTCTAGATCTCGAAAAGTACAAGAGATAACGAGCTGATTTAGTCAAGATTTACTAATTCGGGTACGAGAAATTTAATGGCAAACTCAGTTTGGGCGTACAGGGGCCCTGGGACCCAGGAAATGGGCCAAAAAGGTCAAAATTTAACAAATTTTCAAAATAATTCAAAAATGCTCATATATATTAATGGTAATTAATAGAAAAATGTATTTAAAATTATTAGAAAAATATTTCAGGACCCTGGGGTCCTAGGGTCAAAGGTCAAAAATTAAAATTTTGGATTATAGGCATGTGGGGTGTCAAAATGGCCGGAATTGAGTTGTTTTATCATTTAAATTAAGAAAATAATGGACAAATTAATATTAACTTTATAAATCCAGACAATTTTAATTTCCTAACTGGAATGAAGGGTTCTATTTCATAATTAGCGTTTTAGGAAGAGTTTCAAATTGTGTTGCTGGATGTTATCCCAGAATAGGGTCGTTGGATCTTATCTTATAAAAATTTACTTAAAATTATTAAAAAAATATTTAATGGTCATGGGGGCCAAAGGTAACCAATTATAATTTTCAATTTTAGGCATGTGGGATGTTGAAATGAAATTGATTCTTTTATCCTATAAATTAAGGAAGTAACTCAAAAATTGTTTGTAACCTAATAATCCATACAATTTCATTTCTCCCAATTGGTTCATAACCCAATATGTCCCGACAATTTAAATTCCCTCCAATAGTTAGTAAGAAAAATTTTATTTTGATGAAATATTTCAAAATACAAAACTAATGTTTTAACAGAATTTCACTTTGTTTTTTGTTGAAAATATTGTAATTTGTTGTCATACCTCGGTCGTTTACTCTGGCATTCAATTTGAGCAAGTACATTTCCATGGCGCTTTCGTTGTCCACAAACTTGAGTGGCCGAATTTGTCACCAACTGAACAGCGCGTTCACAATGTTGATTATGGCACAAGTAGTTTTGTGGTTGAAATGAGTTGAGCTTAGACGTGGCAATTTTTCGGGTCAACGGTGGTTCGGTTAAATTTGTGTTTTTCCAATCTACCATTTCTGAATAATGCTCAGCTTGAAGCTTCAACTTCTTTCCTGGAGCAATAAATTGGCGGACAAATGAGGATTTCTTTGATTGCTTACGAATTTGCTTTATAGTTGAGATGGCCTTTTGTTTGATTGAAGAATCCTCATCACACAACATTGCACACAAAACAGGTTCGTGGTGGGCAAAGAAGCTGTTTCTGCGAAGTTTCTTGTCAACAAATTCACGCTGTTTACCACGCAAATACCTGGTTCTTCTAACCAAATTAAAAAAATGTTTTGGACCTTCAATAAATGATGGTTTCATTCTAATTCCAAACCAAACTGGCGCATAGACTTGGACTATGAATTTGGTTAGAGCCACTAAAGTAGGATCAGGTTTGGCAGTGGAAATGTAGACACGGCAAATGCGTTCGCAAGTGGTGAGCCATCTGGATGTGACAATTGGACCAGGGATGTGCGATGCAATGTTGGACGTTGTCTTGCCAGTTGAGATGTATTTGACAATATCGTACAAATACTGTTGATCTGTGCTCAAATTGACTCCATCCAGATCAGGCAGATCGTGTTCACCTAGTGGAATTTTCTTGAACTTCACCACTGGTTTAGTCCAGCAATCGTCTAGCTCAGCTGCTAGATTTCCAGTGTATTTGTTGGGTCCTTTGGTGTTGATGTCATAAGATTGCATCATACCTTTAAAAATAAGCTCAGTGCCATGTAGCAAACAGACAGATGGTAGTAATGGTCTGTCGAGATGGAGTTCCATTTGTCGAATCAGTCCAGACTTGTGACCAACATTGGTTGCAGCTCCATCACAAATGATCATTTCAAGGTCATCCAGTGAAATCTCTTCATTGGTAAAATGTTCAATCAATATTCGGTGAAGAGCTTTTGCGCCCTGAAAATTACGAGTTAATATTTGAAATATAATATTCAAAAATTACCTTTTCTTTTTCAACCATTTTCATAATGTCCTCCTCCTCATCATCATCGTCATCATCATAAGCAAACTCAACATCATCTTGGAATTTACTATCACAAACGATTGAAACGTGTCCAAAGTAGAATGGATCAGGATGGCGTAAAAGTGGGAAATGTTCTTCTAATCTGCGAGTGACCCGAAATGTACCACTTTTTGTCTTTATGCGACAAAGTGTTTTTGTTGTTTTTCCATCAATTCCAAATGCACCGAGTTTTCCTAATTTTTTTCTATTTTCGGTGATCAATTCTTCACGTACTTTATCTTGTTGACGGGACATTTTGTTCTTATCAATAACCAATCTTGAATTCTCATCATTTACCAACTCTAAATCTTCCAACATACTTGTTCCTGCAATTGCAGATTTTCTAGTTGAAAAAGAAGAACCAATGGTGGAAAGGGCAAATTTAGGAAAATTTGCTCTGTTTTGATTTCCTTTGGATTTGCGTTGTTGTAGAATGAAATCCATTGAATTGTCATTGTCTTCTTCTTCTGATGATGAACTAGATTGTTTCTCCAATTTGATTTTCTTTGTTTTACAAAGCTTTTCAATTTGTTTCTTCTCTTCTCGTTTCAACTGGGCAAACTTTCGTTTTGATTTCTTTTCGTTGATTTTCGTTACTTTCTTATCAACTTTCCCAACAAACATTTGACGATTTTCACGTTGATCCTTCACAAAATCAACTTCAATTTTAGGTAACTTGCGTGGTGTATCACAAACACAAGTTGATTTACATTTACAAGTGCAAATGTCAAAAATTTTGGCAAATGTATTTCTTATTTGATGGCAGGTTTGGACGTAGTTCTGGTTTGTCTTGTTCTTTTGCTTGCGTTCCCAGCGGACATGTTTGCGGTAAACTTCCCACAACTGGACAATTCGATCGATTATGCGTTTCTCGGAAACAAAGGGAACGCTGCTTCTTTTCCACAGGACTTTGAGTTTTGGATAAATTTCAGCAGCAATATCTCTTGGGTTTGCAAATTGATTCGATTTGTAGTTTAATTCCAACATTTGCTTGACAACCAGAAAATAACGTAACACGTCACCTTGAGATGGTAAACCTGAGAGCGGCAAACTTGATGGATGGCCGAGGAATGGACAAGAAGTCTTGTTTCGTGTGTCAATTGATGCCATTTTGGTGAATCACAATTTCACTCACAAGGAAAATGTAAAACAAACAACAGTGCACATGTGATGATTTGTGCAAAAATCAACAATAACAACAACACAACTTTTTATTGATGTCTTTGTGTAAGTGTCATTCACAAAAGACGTATTTTGGTAAAATCACCAATTTTAAATTGTAATACAAAGTGTGCGTGAATTTTTGCAACAAATGTTATTCAATTTTTGAAATTTCACATGATTGTGAATTAACAGGGAACTCTAGGGAATTGGACCAAATAAGGAAATCCTTCTTTCCGACATGCCAATTTTTTACAGTCTTCATAAACCCAATTGGGGGAATTTTTAAATAAAATCAACCGATACTAAAGGTGAATTTTTCCGGTCCGTCAATTGGTAGATTGGTCAGGAAAATGTTCAGGGGACATGTTTGGTTTGAAAACAATCGAGGAAAATTTAATTTGCTTATTAATATTGTTACTATCAATTTTTTGGTAACTTCCTTAATTTAAACGATAAAATTAACAAAATTACGGTCATTTTGACACCCCACATGCCAGTAATCCAAAATTTTAATTTTTGACCTTTGACCCTAGGACCCCAGGGTCCTGAAATATTTTTTTAGTAATTTTAAATACATTTTTTATCAATCGCCATTAATAAATATGTGAAATTTTGAATTAATTTGAAAATTTGTTTAATTTTGACCTTTTTGACCCATTTCCTGGGTCCCAGGGCCCCTGTACGCCCAAACCGAGTTTGCCATTAAATTTCTCGTACCCGAATTAGTAAATCTTGACTAAATCAGCTCGTTATCTCATGTACTTTTCGAGATCTAGAAAATCACTCGAAAACGTAACTTTTTCCCCATCTAAACCATGGGAAAACTTCTGGGGCCCTGGACACCGGGAAGATGTTGACCGATTTGGATAAAATTTTTTGTTTTGAGTTCAGGAGACCAAAAGGCAACTATCTAGCACCCAGCCGGTTCAAAATACTCAAGTCGGTGTTATTCGGCCCACCTTATGCCACACGCCTCTGACCAAACTCTGGTGCTTCTCGTTAACTTCTGTCGATCCACTATACCTTCTTTCTTCTTCTTTATCTTCGAATCAGCAATGGCATCCAACAGCAAGCCATCAAGTACGCCAAATGATGACAATTTGCAGCAAGCGCAAGATGAGAATTTGCCGTGGGAGGAATGTATCAAAAAATTGGAATCCAGTATCTCGATTACTCCTCGTCGTCAAAGACCTCAAGCCCCAAAGGACAAGGCTGGCGACACGAAAGACAAAGACATTTCTTCGAACGCTCAATCGACTACTGGTGACCAATGTTCTCTAAAAGTTGGCCATAATGACGACGACTTGGAAAAGATGGAATCAAAGGACAAATGAACTAAAATTAATTAGAAGAAAGAATTTCGATGAAAATAAATCATGAGCATATTTATAATTTATAAATTAATTATTTTGTTTACCTTTTAACCTTTCAAGAATTTGAGAAAGTATTCTAAAATAACACATTTTTGTAACTTGTTCGCTGGCATTTATTCAAAATTCATTTATCTTAAGTAAATTTAAATCTTTTTGTGTAGAAAATTGTTACACCAACTTTTTTCATAAAAAGGAGCATAATCGCATATGATCCATACGACCGACAGTCCTGAAATAAAACAACGTATGCGTTCAAGATAACAAATGTTTTAGAAAAATATTTTGCTAATACAAACGACTTGGGTTCAAATAAAATTAAATAAAAATATTACAATGATGAAATAAAAGCAAATTTTTAAATAAAAACTTAGAAAAGATTTAAATTTAAATAGAAACCATTTTTATCTGTCACTTTTTTACCTATATAACATTTCGATTGTTTATGAATGAGTTGTTTAAAAATTACAAACTAAAGAAAACAATCAAACCGACGACCCATTGTTGTACTATAATTTGTTTAAATTTTATATATAATATTTTGTTTGCTAGTCCAGCAGGACTCTCAGCTGTAGAGCGAGTTTGGATTGGTTTGTTGGTTGGCAAACTATTTATAACAAATTGTACAATCAAATAGAATCCTTAAATATGAATCATGATTTTGTAGACATAATTGAGACATCAGGTGATGATCCAATTGGTCCAACGATATATTTAGATGTAAATGTAAATTTCAACCAAATCGAATCATTTTATTTCACAGTATAATACAAACTATCACATTTGTGACATAGTTGAGATTGAGTTTAAATGGACCACTTCAAAAAGATATACAGTGGAAAGGTTTTGAAACTTATAAATATAAACTCGAATTTCCAATCAAAGCCAAACTCAATAAAAGTATAGCAATAACAAAGTATAATTTAATCTTATTTAAATAAATCAATAAATGAGATTTTTTAAAATTACCTTTTAAATACAACATAAAACTAGTTTGATTGTTTGTAATATTTTTCACCTTTTATAAAAACAGATGAGCTGAATACTTTAATCAAAACAAAACGTAACAGAATTGAGTAACATTATTTTTAATATCTGCTTTGAAATGAAAGCAAAGTAAAATTCTGTAATACCACATCAAAAGATTAACTTTCTTTAGCCGTGCTCGAATTAAATTTTGATTCAAGCAAAAATTTTATATACCTTTTAAAAGAATACCTAGATGACGTCTCTCAATCTCCAGTTATGTGCAGGCGGTACGACGTGGTTAAAGTTAATTGCACATTATTAGCAACTTCATTTTTTTGTATTTAAAAAGCTTGATGCTAACTGTTTCAGATCATTGAATTAGTCTTGTTTAATTCACAAATAATTGTGACTATTTACAAGAAAGAAATATTTGTTAACACATATAAATGTTTGTGGATAACCTTTATCATTATTCGAGAAGCATATAATTTTAATAAAATGGAAATTGTTTACAAAGCTACATTGTTTGCTATCTAAATTGGTTCGTGTTGATTTGGACATTGTTCAGAGCTTGCACTTTTGACATGCCATCAGACATTTGCGAGTGCACATCGAGAACTAAGGCACAAGGATTCCCTTTTAATCAAACCTAAACCTAAAATAATCTAGACAGGTTTAACTAATGTGTTAAGTTATAATTTAAATTTAAGTTTAAAATCCACAAAACCCACTGCCACATATGAAAAACTCTGATGCTAAGTTTAGAAACATGTTCAATCAAATAGATTTTAGTGCAAATAGAATGAAAAAGAACAATAAGACTATAAGATAAAATACAAAAACTTTAAAACATTGAAATTATCTGTATATACAATTAAATGATAGAAACAATTTTTATGATTTTTTTTTAAAAATGTTAATATTAATTTAATTTACCTTTATAATGCAAGTCAAGCTTAATAACTATTAATCTTTTAAATTTAAAATAATCTAACGACATTAACCATCCAAAAATTATTATAAAAATTATAAGAATTCAAGTATTACAAGTGATATAATTGACCACACTACGAAACCAGATCTAAGAGACAATCAAGAATCGTTCTAAATGTTATCAAGTGAAAGTGAAAATCTGCACGTCTTAAATTTTATTTATGTTTTACCTTTTAAACTAAGCTAAAGCTAAACAAAAAATCATTTGTTAACATTTTGGTTTACAGTTCCAAATTTGAATTTATTATTAAAACTATGACAAATTTAAAAAATTCTTTTTCAAGTATTAAATAATTTTACCTTTTAAACCATTAACGCAAGAAACCTAATATGTTCCCCACCTAGGTTTGAAATTATGTTTAAAACTAACAGAAATTTAAAGACAAAATATGTTATAAAAAAATCTGAGGTTTGAGATTACCTGTCTTGACATGATTACTTTTTAAAAAATAATGATTGATTACTTAAAAAAGATGACTAATAAAATCAATTAACATTGTTATAGCCACTGCATGTATTTGTGTCATTGTTTGTCTATCTGCCTGTTGCTACTCGGTTTGAATGTTTCGTTACTAACCTGGTGGTTTTGCTTTTAAATTGATAACAAACGTAGTGGTTACAGATATTTAAGGTTAACCTTTTAAACAAGCAATTAGGTTGACAGTTAATAAAACCTCAAAAAAATAAGGTAGATGCTCAATAAGAGAATAAATTTTTCAGACGTATATGGAAAACACATAAGCTTTTCAATATGTTATCATTTCATATGAATTGAAATATATCATTTGAGCTGATATGAGAAGTTTTAAGTGGAAATTGGAAGTAAGCGTTAATTGATTTGATGAATTACCAATGGTGATTAGATTTATGATAATGACATTCGAAGAAATTGTCGATTATTAAATTAGTTGAGAAAATTTGAATTATACTTTGTCTTATGATTTGACTTCAATTAGAATGTTCCATTAACCATTAAAGAAAATAAATGCCTGAACACTTAATAATCCAGTGAGATAAATGAAACCGATATTGTATTGCTATACTAATAATCTAATCTAAATGTAATATGACTAAGTTGAGATTATTAGATAAAGACATACCTTTTAAATGGAGAAACAAATTGAAAAGTAAGTCGAAAATTTTTATTAAAACATTGATTTTGAAATAAACAAAATGAATACAAATAAATTAATCATATGTTTTTAAACAAATATTAACCTTTATTATAAATCAATGATCTGTGTTTAATTGAATATCAAGTGTCAAACAAAATATCACGCAACTGAAGAAGCCTGATTGTAAGTTTATAAACATTTCGTCAATCAAACCGATTTCATTGTGCACCTAAAAAGATAAATGATGATGATTTCTATGCACAATTTTGTTCTATTCTGTTTTATCAGTTAAACTGCTTAATATAAAAAAAAAGTTTGTAAATGAACCCAAATTCAGACGGACACCAGATAACCAGTACTCTGTATAAAGAATTTACTTTGTTAACATGTTACATTTTATATTTAAAAACTGGAAATTTAACCACAGAAGAGCATTCAGATACAAATGAAACCGAAGATTCAATGTAATACAATTGTAATAACCATTTCCCCCATCAAAGATACTGACGTAATATTATAAATTAAATCATTTAAGTTTAATTCAATAAAATCTTTTAAATTATAAATTGCCTCAAAGTTAAACTGTTCATTCAAATCTCCTTATCACATCTTAGATTTACTTTGTACTTCATTTTCTGTTTAAATCAGTAGCAACAATTTCTTATAATCTAGTTTGATAAACAAAGCGAGACAGTCTCAAGTTTGTGAGCAGATTGTTTGTGTATGTTCGACAAGGCTATATTATCAACAACATTTAAAATGACAACATTTTTATTTAAAAATTTTATGATTAAATATGTTTAAAATTAAATAAAAACATTAATGTACAGCTTCAGATGAAATTTTTTATAAATAATGCTCTGAACATTACAAGCAATCGAAAAAGTATAAAATTTGAAAATAAGAATTGTAAAAAATCAATTTTAACAAAAAAAAATTAAAACGCACTTTAGGTAGTGCCTTTAGGTTCTGATAAAACCAGTTTTGAAAGAAGGCGTAAAAAAGACCGCCCAAGGTGGATGCAAAGGCCAAATATATGATTGTATATAGTTCATTTTGAAAGTGTTATCAAGGAATCATTGAATTAAATATTTTTTAAAAATAAAACCAACTCTTTATGTCCTAAACATACGATATGATATAAAAAATTATTCGGTTAATTAAATAACATAACTGTCAATTAAACAAATATTGTTATTATGGCACAAACACCTTACGAAAAATATTTCAAAAATAAATTTTTACCTTTTAGAACTGAAACAGCAACTATAGACAATTTATAAAGTGTGAGTCAATTGGTGTACTTGATTTGAACTAGTTAAAACACTGTAAAACTTTGTAAACTTTACACAAGGGAAATCATCATCACTAGTGATGCTGTTAGGTCTGATTCGATTTTACCAGACGGAGACTACTAATTGGTGGCGAACTAAAACAACCGTAAAAGACACTTCTTTGTAGTATAAAGCGAACCCATAAAATATGGTTCCAAATATAAGCTTTGTTTAGCTAAAAATTAGATCAGATTGTTTTTAAAAAATTGATTTACCTTTTAAATTCTTTAAAAATTATCGGAAAACATTTTATTAAAACACCCACTTACCCAGTTACCCACTTATCAGCTCGTTATTCCCAATTTGGCGATTTTCGAACGCCCTCTGGTGGCGCCCTGACGCCCAATCCAAAAATGGTCAACATATTCGGATTCTCAGACCTTCAATTAGTCAGAAACCCACTTGTCAGCTCGTAATTCCCAATTTCATCATTTCCGAAAAAGACAAAAAATAAAAGTAAAAATAAAAGTAAAAATAATACGATGTCGCTACCTGGTGAGAGAGTGTGAAACTGCACTAAACTTTACTGAAATGTGAGACAATTTACCTTTCGGACCCTGTATCTCTGAAACTACTGGACTTAGACTCATGGTGTATTGGCAAAAAATGTTTATCTTGGTCCATTCTATGAGAATCAGGTCCATAATGGCTTGCCTATTGCGTTTGAGTATTTGTTGTCATAGTGTTTCATAAAGCCTCAGAATGGTTATGCATTTAGCTAATTTCCAAGAAATACTTTAACTTTT
The DNA here is from genome assembly GCA_023373905.1 of Rhizoglyphus robini. Taxonomy (NCBI): domain Eukaryota; kingdom Metazoa; phylum Arthropoda; class Arachnida; order Sarcoptiformes; family Acaridae; genus Rhizoglyphus; species Rhizoglyphus robini. The sequence continues at coordinate 189,973 of JAKIJQ010000040.1, read as the reverse complement.
GTAAAATTTTAGCACTTAGTTTCTTTGAGAAAGAATCTCTCGAAACATTACAGCTACAGATAAAAAAATGAAACCACCAATGCATTGCAGTACTACTTTATTTGTTACTTCTTGTGTAATAAAATTAATTTTTCATTAAAAAAAATTACGTAAATTACTTTTAAAATGCCAACGGAAAGACAAATATGCACCCAAGTTTTCAACTAACAGGAATATTTATATAAAATTGATTGAATATTTAAACAAAAATTGTTAATACATTTTTAATTGGTTGTTTGAAAACATTTATTAATTAGTGATATGATATTAGGAAAGAATATTATTCTATATATAAATTTTGTTTGATGAATTAAATTTTAAAAAATGATTTACCTTTTAAAAGCAAAAAGAGTTTAACCGGATAATATCAAATTCAAAATTGAATCCAACTCTGGTGTTCAAGCAACCGGGAACCAGTGACACCATGGTACACGTACTACCGAGTAACTTTTGTTTACTTTTATTGTTAAGAAATGACGAAACTGTGTGGGCAAGAATGCAATTAGGTCTAGGTTGTTAGTTGAAGGGAAAAGGAAATTCACAAACTATGTGACGCGTATAAAAATCTTGATAAAATTGAATTTTTGGCATGACTTATTATCAGAAAAAATCCAGCATTTTTTCTTTAATGATAGATAATGAGATATTTAAAATTTTAAGATATTAAAAAATTTGCATTTTTTTGCTAAAATTAGACTGAGTCCTGCCTTAACAGGATCGTTTAGATAAAATTAATTTAATGTTTAAATAAAAATTGCCAATATAAATTTAATATTTACCTTTAAAACTTTTCCTCGTCATGAATTATATAATAAAATGTAATCTGAAATAATATGATTCTATATATTCTTCTTCTGTTTAGCTAAAATATTAATTAAGATTGCGTAAAAAGATTAATTTACCTTTTAAATCGTTTAAAAGGTGACTAGTAAACATTCTATTGAAACTTAATTAGATTGTTTTTAAAGTTTAATTGCATGGGAATGTGTCGAATGTTCAAGAAAAGAAGTCGTCACTTAAAATGTTGATTTTTTATTTACCTTTAATAAAAATCTAAGTACAATAGAAACAAACTTTAGATTGTTATATTTAGATTTACAAAATAAAATATTAAATAGTAGAAGCTAAATTTAAATAGTTTTTTGCTAACCGTTAAATATATTCCATTAAAAAATCTAAATAACCAAGAATTATACAATTACATTACATGTCAATATAATTTTAAAACTGTTATTTGTGTTTGATTCCGGAAGTGCCTCTCAATCTATTGCTGACACAAATTCTCAATGTGTTTACAAATATTTCAATAATTTAATAGAAATACGTAATGTCAAGATTACCACCAAAACCCAGCCCAATCCTAAAATTTATTTCTCTAGAGAAGTAATCATAGAGGAAAATAGATCCACGGGGTTTGTTCGCGCGGTACAGAATTTAAATGTTATTAGTCAAATGATCATGAAAAGATTAGAAGACGACCTAAATTGCTTTACCTGTCTTAAAAATCCAGAATGCTTATGCTTGAATTAGAATCTGAATAAATTAAACATAAAATTTTATTCTTAACAATAATGTCTCGAAAAATTTTGGTAAACATGGATTAAGCTTTGAAACCAAAATTCAAGTTTTCAATCATTATGTTTGCAACTTCCAATTCCAATTAGTACAGTTCCAAGTTAGAAGTTATAATTATACCAATGGTGTTTGAGCGAATCACAAAATTATAATTAAAAATATTGTAAAACACAAATGAATTTGAAGAATTTATAAGATTTGAGGTTTGATATTTATATTCTATTAATTCACCTTTTAAAACAAACAGTCAGTATCTAAAATAATTATTATAAAAAAATAAAATATCATTAAAAGTAATTTTTTAACCACGCTCAACCAACTTATGATACGAAACCAAGAATTACTGAATTGATCAATTATAGTAAAAATCTAAATTACTCAAGAATTTCTGTTTTAAAACATTTGAATCAATCTCACAGTTGAATCCGAAATTTTTTGTTGATTTATACAAACTCTAAATCTATAGGCTAACTTTGCTTACGCATTTAGCAATTAATCACAGATGAAAGAATTAAATCGAAACTTTATAAAAAAAATTTAGTGTCGTTGTGAAAAAAGTAGAAGAGAAACCTGTTAAATTAACTTTCAATTAAATATACTTGCTAACTGTTGATGCAAGCATATTGACTGTGATGACTAATAAAAACAATAAACATTGAAATTTTTGAACCAGGTTACACGAATGTGTCGCAAGTTCTTAATTGAATGCTAAAATTGAATAAACAACCTTTTGTATCGTTCAAGCGAAACACTAAAGAATTACTCAAACACTATTACTCGGACACATAAAAATGACAATTACGTTTGATTGTTGATTCTTTTCAATCAATATTGTATCAATATATCATATGATTATATTTTATAAACAAAAAATTCAAAGAAATCGAAGCACTTTATTACACTTTATAATGCAAACTGTCACATTTGTAATATTGTGAGTTCAGGAATCATTTTAAACAGAAATGGTGGAAACAAATGTTGAAGAGACATGTATAAAAACAAGTTAGATACTTGGACCTATTGATCTCTTTAAGTTCAGTCTGACAAACATGATTTGATCTCAATTAAGAATCATGCAACTGAAATAGCCTGAATGTAAGTTTATAAACATTTTGTCAAGCAAACAGATTTCATTGTGCACCTAAAAAGATAAATGATGATAATTTCTATGCACAATTTTGTTCTATTCTGTTTTATCAGTTAAACTGCTTAATACAAAAAGAAAGTTTGTAAATGAACCCAAATTCAGACGGACACCAGATAACCAGTACTCTGTATAAAGAATTTACTTTGTTAACATGTTACATTATATATTAAAAAAACTGGAAATTTAACCACCGAAGAGTTGCAGAGATACCAATGAAGCCGAAGATTCATTGAAATACAATTTTAATAACCATTTTATCCCTTCAAAGATGCTGACGTGATAATATCACTGATATTATAAATTAAATCATTTAAGTTAAATTCAATAAAATGTTTTAATTTTGAAATTGCCTCAAAGTTAACCAGTCCATTCAAATCTCCTTATCTCATCTTAGATTTACTTTGTACTTCACAACCGGCATTTTTTTGGTGAGGACTCACCAAATTGTCCCAAATTTTTATCATAGAATTAGTGACCCAAGACTAGCTCTAGGATCAGTTTTGGTTGACTTATGGTCAGGGGTACGGGTTACACAAAGGTCAAAAGTTGAAATTTTCATGTATAGCTATACGTAGTACGTTGAATTTGCTTATGTTATTTAATATATTTTTGGATTTTATTAGAGGAACAAACTAATTATTCCTTTGTAATCAATACGAAATATACATTCATAATTGTAACTTCATCACATTTAAGAGCAAAATTGAAAACAAAAAATCAAATTTAGATTTGCGAACATTGATGAAAGTAAAGCACCATGAACTTGGTATGAATGGCAAATTCATCATTAATTTTGTTATTTATGACTTTAATAAGTTTTATTTACTTGTTCAGGTAAAATATTATTCAGAAAGTTGTCGAACGTTTAAATAGAAGTAGATCAAATACATGAAAAAATAATTTAAGTACGAAATTAAATAATTTGATTAAAAATAATCACTACGTATACCTATACGTACATTTAAGTTTTTCAACTTTTGATTTTTGTGTAGCCTGTACCCCTGGCCATAAGTCAACCAAAATCGACCCTTGAGCTAGTCTTGGGTCATTAGTTCTATGATTAAAATTTGGGGCAATTTGGTAAGTCCACACCAAAAAAATACCGGTTGTCAGTTTCTGATTAAATCAGTAGCAACAGTTTCTTATCATCTAGTTTGATAAACAAAGCGAGACAGTCTCAAGTTGGCGCGCAGATTGTTTTTGTATTTTTGACCAGGCAATACTATCAACAACAATTCAAGTGATAAAATTTAAAAATATTTATGATAAAATGTTTATATAAAATTAAATAAATAAAAAACTAATGTACAGATTCAGTATTTTTTTTATAAGTTATGCTCTGAACATTACCTGCAATAAGAAAAGAGTAAGTTTTTAAAATAAAAATTGTAAAGATCAATTAAAAAATTAAAACGCACCTTAGGTAGTGCCTTTAGGTTGAATTGATAAAACCAATTTTGAAATGAGGTGACAAAAAAGAAGTTTTAAGAAGAGTTTAAATATTTATTGTACTAAAGAAATCGCGTTCAAATAGACAAATAAATAAACAAATATTAGAACTGAAATGAGAGAAAATTTTTAATTGTCAAGAATTAAAAATTATAATTTTAAACCTTTTAAAATGAGAGCAACCGTGCTGAAACAATATGTCTGCCTCTTGTGGAGCTTCTACTGTAAACGTTCTAACCAAATCGACGTCCGAAGAAAAATTCTGTTAAACCCTAATTGATTTTGAAAATGACAATAATCAAATTGAATGATAATAAATTAATTATACCTTTAAAAATAATGAATCTTATTAAATTTATAAATCGTCTTAAATGTATTCCTGATTGAATATCAAGTATAAAAAATATTAATTTGACCTATCATAAAGACAGAGTACGGTACATAATTGAACATAATGATCAAAAATGTCCAAAATGTTCAAATTATGGGTCTAATCCATCTAAAAGAACCATTAAAGATTCAGTAAAAATATATATAATTAGATAAGGCACAGCACCCTTGACAGTGAAAACAACTTTTTGTGTAGAAATATGTTTAAAAGATTTGGAGATTGTTTTGTTTGTGAATTTTTACGTTTAAAAATCAATTTTTGTTTTTCCTTTTGTGGCATAAATGACCTTTGACCCAAGATATTCAAAGTAAAAGTTTGAAAAACAGCAAACTCCTAAACCCACCCAATTTTGTCATTTAGTGTTTCAACTACCAAAGATTTTAATAAACAGAAATTGTGTTTCAAAGATTAAAAATTGTTTGTTTATTTGATAAAGCCTTTAAAAATTCAATTACAAAATTTCCATTTAACTATCGAGAAGGCTTGTGGGTTCAGCACGTTGAGATAATAAGATTTCAGATATAAAAAAACTCATAATAAATTAACCTTTTAAATGCAGAAGAGGAAATCTAATTTTTTATTAAAATTTAATTGATTTACAAAAAATCAAAATTAATAGGAATAAATAATTTTTAAAACAAATAGTAAGCTCTTTTAAAAATCGCCTCAAATGTATGTCTAATTGAAAAGTCAAGTGTCAAACAAAATATCATGCAACTTAAAAAGCCAGATTGAAAGTTTATGAACATTTTGTTAATCAAACAGATTTCATTGTGCACCTAAAAAGATGAATTATGACTTCTATGTTCAATTTTGTTTTTCTAATTGGGCAAAGACTTAATCAGTTAAACTAACTTTAAAAACAAAAACTGAATAAAATAAAATAAAATAAATTTAACCTTTCATAAATCATCAAAGAAGCATGACTAATTTCCAAGAAATGTTTAATGCAACTGACAATACAGGATAAAATAATTAAAAATGACCAATTTTAATCCAAAGCCTTTTTACCGGCATGTCGTGACCCTTTCACTTAACTTTTTGCTTTTCGTATTTGTCAAATTATAGCATTGGAATTGTCTGAGAAATAATCGTTTGAAATGTTGCCAGCTGTATGGATCAATGACAAGATTTTTTAAAATTAAACCATTTAAAATTAAAGCGAAACTTGGGACGGACCAAAGTTAAAAGTTTTCTGTAAAAAGATTTTACCGTTAACCCACTGTCTTTGATCTGTCAAAACATTATCAATAAAATTTGTTTTTTAAATTTATTTTTTTAATTTAATGATTAAAAATTCAAAAATGATTTGTAACCTATTATTAAGGCAATTTTATGTTATTATAAAGGTTTGTAAACTATAGATAATTTATGTGTAATTATGCGTAAATTAAAAAATATTAAATAACCTATCAAAAATTTGTTCTACTTCATTTGAAAGTTCAGCCAAAAAAAATATTCAAATTGTACACAACACGTTTAGCAGTGAAAACAACTTTCAGTATGAAAATGAACGTGATATAAAATTTTTATAGACATTTTGCAATTAACATTGATCTACTCATGACCCGACAAATGATCCAACACGAAATAACTTTTGACAATTGTGTCTTTCAACGAAAAACGTATTACCTTTTAAACTTTTGTAATTTTATCGCATTTAGTTTGTTTGAGAAAGAGTCGCTCGAAATATTACAAGCTGCAGAGAACAATGAAACCGATGCTACATTGCAATACTATTATTTGTTTCTACTAGTGCAATAAAATCAATTGTTCAAAAATGTACAAATAACTTTTAAAAATTTTCACTGAAAGACAAACATGCGGCAAAGTTTGAAACTAGCAGGATAATTTAGATCTAATTGATTGAATATTTAAACAAAAATTGTTAATACATTTTTAATTGACCATTCAAAACATTTATTCATTATTTATATGAGAATCGAAAATAATATTATTCCATATATAGATTTTGATTAGCTATTAATTGATTAGATAAAGATGAGATAAGATTTAATAAAAATTTGTTTTACCTTTTAAGAGGAAAAAGAGTACTCAAGCAATAAAATCAGATTCAAAAGCGAATCCAACTCTGGTGTTCAAAGTACCGCTGTTCAAGATGCAAGCTAAAGAAACCGATTATGCATTTCAATAAACAAATACAAAGTTGATATTTAAGTTGAGACTAGATTTAATATAAAGATTCACCTTTTATCATTTAAATAAATGACGAACTCTTAATAGAAAAATATATTATACTAACTAATTATTATTAAGTGAATTCAAAAAGAAAATAGTTCAGATGAATGAACAGATGAACGTTTTATAAAGATAGTAAACCTTTTAAAAAGCATTATTTACCTGCATATTTGAATGTCAAACATTGAATACATTATTTTGGTTACTTAAAAAGTGCCACCTCTTTGTTGCAACTCTTTTCATAAAATCATAATTTCAATACGAAAATTGACAAAGAAAACAACACATGCTTACTTTTTGATTGATTTCTGTATTTTCGGGTTTGTTTCTGTAAAACAAATTTGAATTCGAATAAAATTAAGCAAACACATGTCAAACATTAAATGAACCAAAAAGTAAAAAGACAATTTCAAAGAAGTCTAAACTTAATCGAAAAACATTTGTATAATTATCGCATTTAGTTTGGTAAAGAAAGAGTCGCTCAAAACATTACAAGCTGCAGAGAAAATTAGACCGACGATTCATTACAATACAATCATTTGTTTCTACTTGTGTAACAAATGAATTTTGAATAAAAATGCATGTAACCTTTAAACTGTCAACTGAAAAACCAATCATGCACCCAAGTTTTCAACTAACAGGATTATTTAGATAAAATTAATTTAATGTTTTAATAAAAATTGTCAATATAAATTTAGTTTACCTTTAAAACACTTGTAGTGATCGGAGAATATTACAAAAAATGTTACCGAAGATTTATTGAATCCATACTAGAAAGCTAAAGTTAAAACAGAAATGTAATCAAATGACATGCTGAGGACAATTCCATCTCCAATTCACTATTTAGCCAGCAACAAGTAAGCTAGCTTTGGGCCAGTACACGGTACACAGTACGCCACATACTCTACCTTACGGGCCACTGAGTGACCAATCACCCTTTCTTTTGAGGACTTCCGTCCTCTTTTCTCCCATTCATGGAAATTCACACTTCTAATTGACGTCCACCGTCAAATAAAAAACTAAATGTTTTGACCATTTTATAAGCACCGATATGAACAATGTAATCCTATAAACGAATTAAAATAAAACCAAATTCATATATTTATTGATAAGATATAACTTTTGTGTATGTAATATCAAGTGAGAAATGCCAAAAATGTGTAACCACCAGTAGTTGAACTGAACAAACATGCAAAGGACTCAATACTGTATCGAAGATATTTTAATCTATATGTAGAATTTGATTAGCTAAAAGATGATGTCAGATTGTATAAAAAATTGATTTACCGTTTAAAAAGAGCAAAAAGGGTGTTAAATCAATAAAATCAGATTCAAAAGCGAACCCAACTCTGGTGTTTAGGCAACCGGGAACCAGTGAAACCATGGTGGCACCTTCGATTGCAATTCTCTCTATGCGAAAAATTCGGAAGTATCTGAAAGCTACTTAGCGTCGTACATTAGCCTAGTGGAGCAAACTTATGCTGCTCTGATTTAACGTAAACTGTTAAGTGATGCTCATTTCGATTGGCGTCAACCAAAACACCCTTGTTCATGTAAAAGTCTAACTAAGCTCAAGTTATCTAATCAAAATTCAAATAAAAAGACATTACAAACATCTAGTTTACTTACTTTTGCATATGCACACGAAAAAAATATTATAATCAAGTTTGTGTTTGTAAGCAATGTGGTAAAAAGACGAGGAATTAAGATGTGGAAGAAAAGGTCTGATAGTAAGGTTATAAACATAAAGAATTAATAATGAATTGCATATAAATTTAGAAAATAAATAACAGTTTTTTATCGTTTATTCACCTTTTGCAAAGCATATCGTCAAATTACAATCCTAAAGTCAAATTGATCACATGCAAGCTAAACAGTCAGCTGAAACCGATTATACATTTCAATACACTAATACAAAGTTGATATTTAAGTTGTGATTAGATTTAATAAAAATATTAATAATTTATCATTGTGATTATTGACAAACAGTTAATAACAAAATATATTATATTAACTAATTATTATATTAATTGAACTTAAAATGAAAAAATCTCAATTAAATACGAATAAATTTAACACGTTTAAATAAGATAGTAAACTTTTTCAAAAGCATTGTTACTCAATCAATTTGAATGTAAAACATTAAATACATTTGTGTTTTTTAAAAAAAAGTACGCCTCTTTAGTTGCCACAATTTTATAAAGAAAATAACACATTCGTACCTGTTAATCAAGATTAGTTTCTGTAAAACAAATTTGAAATCAAATAACATTAAGTAAACATGTGTTAAAACATTGAATGGGCGAAAAAATAAAAAAGAAAGTTTTAAATAGGCCTAAACATTCGTAAAATTATCGCATTTAATTTGGTAAAGTCACTCGAAACATTACTGTACAAGCTGCAGAGAAAATGAAACCAACAATTCATTGCAGTACTATCATTTTTGTGATCTATTGCCATCTACTTGTGTAACAAATTGATTTATTAATTTAATAAAAATGCAAGTAACATTTAAAATGTCAAAAGCTACACAAACAAGCCAAAAAGTTTTCAACTAACAGGATTATTTATATAAAATTAGTTTTAATATTTAAATAAAAATTGTCAATTTAAATTTAATTTACCTTTAAAACACTTTCAGTTGTAGTCATCTTAGAATATAATAAAATGTTATCGGAAATAACATAATTCTATATAAAGGTTCTGTTTAGCTAAAAGATTCAGATTGGATTTAAAGATTTAATTACCTTTAAAATAAACGAACAGGAGACTACTAGGCATTCTATTAAAACTAAAATATATTGTTTAAAAAGTTTTATTGAATGTGTCGAAAGCTCAAGAAGAGAATTCGCTTCTTAAAATGTTTTATATTTACCTTTAATAAAACGGTCAATCGAAGGTGAAGACGGAACGAATAGAATATTTGAATATAAAATTGAATAGTTTATTTATTTTAAAAAAATTAAATGAAATCAAAAATCTAAATAAACGAAAATTTGAAATCCAAAAAAGTATGTTTATTAAATAAAATACTAAACCTTTTAACAAGTTTAAGAAAGCAACGCATGTTTTAGAAAATTGGCTTCTATAAAAAAAATGTATTAAAATAGAATCTTTAGTTTAAATAAATTAGATTCATTTATGAATTACTGTGAATTTAAACAAAAAATTTTAATTAAATATACAAAAGTAATTAACTTTTTGAAAGTCAATCTTCTGTTAACTAATTTAACTAATTTTTTTAAATAAAATAAAACAAGAAACCAACACGTACGAGTTTTGCAAAAACCTAAGTTATTGTCTCAATTAAAAATTCATAAAACCAACTTCGACGCACACGATCTTGGTTGTAAGCTAATAAACTTTTATTAAAGAAAAAGGCTTATTGCAAATAGAATTAAATAAGCAAAAGGGAGAACGCACCTGAAATTGTCACGAGTCAAACTCGTAACAGGGAGTTCGAACAGAACGATCGAACTCAGGCCAGCTATTTAATGGCCCAACCATTCGCCCTTTGTGGCACTGCCGTGTTCAGTCTAGATTCGAACCTTTTGGTCGCGCGTGACCTTTGACCTTGCTTAGAGCCAATAAACCTCTACAGCCTTTCGCCCCTTTGTATCATTCTTTCCCCTGTGAGCAAGCGCGGTTGCCACAGAAATAACCTAAAACTTTTATTTCCACATACAAAAAAAAACATAATATGGAATCAAAAAAGCAAAACGCTATTTCCAAGAAAAGCTCCTTTTTAACCAGAAAACTTGATGATAATGTCAATATATAATAAAACAATATTACCAATAAAATAATCATTTCCATATAACTGAATAAACAATACCTTAATGTATGTTTATCTATCATTAAAACGAACAAACTAGAGTTCGTCATAATGTTCTTGACACTTTCAAAAAACTGCTTCAAAAACCAAAACACCACGATTAGGCACTCGAGAACACTCGTTTTAATTAACAGAAAACATATAAACAACATTGGAAAGTAATCTTCAAAATGCGTGACAAGTCGCACTTTTACACTGAAATTGGCTCATCAAATTGGAGCAACTTTTTACTGATCGAGAAAATGTCTAACGATTTTTTTTCAAAAATAGATTTTTGAGAAAAATTGTGGGTTCATTTAATTATGATTTTCATATTTTTCATAAAAGAGAGATTATAGTAGTACTTTATTTAGTTCGAAGATTCATTTGTAGAAGGTAGGTTTCAGTTTTTTGAAAATAATCTTATCTATTGTTTAAAGATAAAACGTATGATATCAGATTGCATGAAAAGATTGATTTACCTTTTAAATAGTGCAACAGATGATTCGAAACCATTCCATTAAAACCTAAATAGCTTGATTTTAAAAAGATTTATTGAATATCTCGATGCTCAAGAAAAGAAAAACCATTCCTTAAAATGTTTATTTTTATTTACCTTTAATAAAAAGGGCAATTGGAGAATATTTAATACTTACCTAGCTACTACTAGAATACTTAGCTAAATACAAATAGAATAGTTATATATATATAAACATTTTACCGTTAAATATGTCCAATCAATGAATCTCTCTAATTACCAAAAATTACTAAGAAAATTTTTAAGGCCAAACCTTTAATTAAATACAAGACTATTCATTATGTGAAGTACTAAGAATTTAAACAAAATAATTTAATAAAATAAAAACCACAAATAACCTTTCTAAACCTTTTTTGACTACTAAAGTTTCAATATATAAATTAAATTAAAAAAATAAGTTAAAAAAGCAAGTCACCTTTTACCAAAATAAACTATCTTGTAACCATTAAAATTCTGCAGAAACCCAACTGCAACGCACACGTCCCTAGCGGCAAACTAAAGTTAAACTTTAAAAAATAGTAAAATATATATTGAAATAATCAAAAAGAGAGAAAGCACCTGAAATAACCAAAAACTTTTATTACCTCATATAAAAAAAAACATAATATGAAACCAAAAAGCAAAACAGAATTTCCAAGAAAAGCCCAGCTTTAACCGGAAACCTTGATTATAATGTCAAAACATAATAAAACGATAATATTATTTTATAAAAATGATTATATCAATATAAACAGTACCTAGTAATGTTTACCAATCATTAAACTCGAACTTAAGTGAGCCATAATTTAGAAAACAGTTTTCGTAACCTTCACCAAAACCAAAACACGATCATTAGACACTAGAGAGCTCTCGCTTCAATCAACCGAAAACATAAACAAAAATTGAAAGTAACCTTCAAAATACGTGACAAGTCGCGATTTTTCAAACAAAATTGACTCATCAAATTGGATCAATTTTCACCAACGTCATGTGTTTTACACTAATCAACAAATTGTCAAATAATTTTTCAAAAATAGATTTTTCTGGGGAAATATGTTTGAGTTATGAAATCATTAATTTTGGGTGTCTTTATTTGGTTAGTTGGTCTTCATTTAGTTGGAGGATTCGTTGGTGAAAGGTAGGTATCAGTTTTTTGGAAAAAATTCGAGTCTTATGTTCAAAGATAGATCCGATTTAAAAATGTTCCACATCAACTTCCATCTCGAATCTCCAATCAAATCTCACATCGCAGCACTCAACTCGATCATCGATCCGGTCGAGATCGTCTCTGAACATTTTCCTTCTTCAGATCGTTCATCCTCACGAACTTCTTCACTTACCTCATCATCCTCAACTCCTTCATTTCGAACAGTTTCGAGACCATTCTCAAGAATTCAATATTTCTTCCCACTGGTTCTTGTAATTGTGGTTTCACTTGTGGGAACTTTTGGTTTTCATTATGAGGCGATTGGTCACTTTGATCGGGAGGATTTCCAAACTAGTCCCTACATGTTCACTCACTAAATGGTGCCTCATTCGGTTTGGTCTCAGATTGATTTCGGCATTCTGATTGATGTGGTACTAACGATTCCACTTTTTATTGCGTTTTTGTTTAATTCAAACATTCGGGACAATTACAAGATTATCACGGATGATAGGAATGTGTTTGTGGGAACTTGTGGTAAGTGTAACACTGTATATGAATGGTACAATTAATATTTTTTATATAGATCACCCTTTCTACACAGAAGCTGAAGCTAGCGAATTTTTGACGTATCGACGACGAATGCGCACCGCAATTCTGCGCATTCTGTTTGCATTCTACACTCTCCTGATGATTGAATTTGTGGTTCACGTTTGGATTGTGCATCAAATCTTTGATCGGTCCAACTTTGTGTGGTATTTCCTCTTTTGGACGTTTCCATTTCCTCTGTTTGCGTTTTATATAATCTATGGTAAGTGTACTTTTAGGAGATAAACGATTTTCAATCATCAACGAATCATACAGGTTTATTCGGTTCGATCGCCTACGTAATCATGGCGAGTAAATTCATTCGAATCCGTCAACGCAATCTCCTTCACCAAGTGACCACCCTAACCCAAAACCTGCGCCGAAACCAGCGTTCCACCAAAGCACCCGACCGATCGCAACTCTACTGGGCGCACTACGTCCGCATCAATCATCACCTCTTCCACATATGTCGTATCACGAGCGAGTACAGTCACCACTGTATTCCCATTCTGTCGATCACCATTCCGTACTACATCTGTGTGCAGTGCTATATGATCTTCATTGTGTTCATTGGGAAGGAGGTGCCACTGATACAGAAGTATGTCTTCCTGGCTGACGCATGCGTCATCAATCTGTTCCTGTTCGTGATTATTGATCAGTGCGCGAAGGTTGTCAAGAATAACAAGAAAATCGAGAAGGAAAATGGACGATTCTGTTTTGCTTTTATGCAGTCAATCGGGAAAGTACAAGTGCTGAACTGGAACAAAGTGAGACAGGTGATCAAGGTAAGTAACGTTATTTGTGGAAGGATTTTCCAAAAATGAGCAATTCATATAAGACGTGCATTTTTTTATAATAGACCGAATACCTTCAATCCTTCCGTCGATTGCACTCGTACGCATTCCGTACTGCTGGAAATCATCGAATTACGCCGAACACCTTTCATTTAGTAATTTTTTTCATTTTTAAAAATTAACCCTTTGATGCCTAACATTTAACATGAAATTTAGAAACAGATATTAGGCGTCAAAGAGTTAACAAGATTTTTTATTAATTAATTAATTTAATTAATCACATTTTTACAAACAGATTATCTCGTACATTTTGGTGGCTTTCATGTTTATCTTTAAGAAGCAGTATGCCCAGCCAGTCGATCTTGAGATTCTGAAATCGGAATTGTAATAGACCTTTCATAAATGACGTTCTGATTGTTACTACTGCGCATGCGTGCATCAAATTAAGATGGTTAAAATTTCCATAAATTATCATTACGATTCGCAATCTTAAACATAAACAACAGATATGCACTGTAACCGTACAAGAACTCGAACACGGACTGTTTCGAGATTGAACCAATTGGACCGAGTGTGAAGAGCAGCTTCTGCTCGTTTGTTGTGTTGATCAATTCGTAATAAGTCATCAGTTTGAGTTTAGATCTTAACTTTGATCCAGAATAAATAGTTTTACCATTCTTCTTTTGATTGAGTTCCAATTGAGATCGATAGAGTAGATCACCTGAACTGTGAATCGAATCTGTTATGCGCAGAAAGAGATTACAACTTGATAGAATCAGGAAAGTTTCCAGAAAGACCAACTGAGATAAAAGAATCTTTTCACCAAACAGTAGATCTTGATACAAGAGTAAAGTGATCATCAATGCATTCAGTAGAATGTGAGTCACAAAAGTGACAAACATAAATTTCGATGCAATTTGACGATTCAGCTGAGTCACAATTGAACAAATCCGTGTATGTTCAGCACGATAGAACCACAATCGATACTCGAGTTCATCGACAATCGATGGTCGGGTGCGAATTTTGTTCAAATTCCGTTTCAATGATTGATTCAGCCATTTCAGATGAGACGAAAACACGAATGCGATAATTGAGACCAAATGAAGCAGAAAGATGCTCATTCGATTTGGATTCCAGGAACCGTAGGCCATCAGATAGATGTCAAAGGTCACGAGCATGAAAGTTACTTTTGACGGAAGAATTGAGTACAGAATGTAGTGGTAGGTGATGAGCATTGGAACGAGAATAAAACCTAATGGGGAAAAAATATTGGTTAAAAGGTTTAGGTTTAAGGGATTAAAGGTAGAAAGGTAAATGGAACAAGGTAAATGGCAAATGGCAAATGGCAAATGGCAAATGGCAAATGGCAAATGGCAAATGGCAAATGGCAAATGGCAAATGGCAAATGGCAAATGGCAAATGGCAAATGGCCAATGGCCAATGGCAAATGGCAAAAGTCAAAATTGAAAAATGGCAAATGGCAAATGGCAAAATTGAAAAATGGCAAATGGCAAATGGCAAATGGCAAATGGCAAATGGCAAATGGCAAATGGCAAATGGCAAATGGCAAATGGCAAATGGCAAATGGCAAATGGCAAATGGCAAATGGCAAATGGCAAAATTGGCAAAATGGCAAAATGGCAAGGTTAAAAGTAGAAAGGTAAATGGAACAAGGTAAATGGCAAATGGCAAATGGCCAAATGGCAAGGTTAAAGGTAGAAAGATAAATGGAACAAGGTAAATGGCAAATGGCAAATGGCCAATGGCCAATGGCCAATGGCAAATGGCAAATGGCAAATGGCAAATGGCAAATGGCAAATGGCAAAATTGAAAAATGGCAAATGGCAAATGGCAAATGGCAAATGGCAAATGGCAAAAATGGCAAAATGGCAAAATGGCAAAATGGCAAGGTTAAAAGTAGAAAGGTAAATGGAACAAGGTAAATGGCAAATGGCAAATGGCAAATGGCAAATGGCAAATGGCAAATGGCAAATGGCAAATGGCAAATGGCAAATGGCAAATGGCAAATGGCAAATGGCCAATGGCCAATGGCAAATGGCAAATGGCAAATGGCAAAAATGACAAAAATAAAAAAGTAAAAGGTTAAAAAACATACCAATAAAAACCAAAGCCCCAGAATTAACCCATTCAATGCCAACCGAAACCAAAACCGCCTTCACTCGAATCTTCTTTGAAAGATTTGGAAAATTCTTCAAACGGTTTTTAGACAACAAAATCCTAAAACAATCTTGACAATTCCAAATTTTATTGCAAATTTGAATCCACGATTTCAAACTTTCAATTGGATGAATCTTACTAAAAGATCCAATATCGAAAAGATTTTGATTTATCTGGCAGAAATTTTCCTTGTTAACCACGATTAAATCACTCAACATTTCGAGTAAATTCAAATCAAATTGAAAGTACATCATAAAGTCAGAATAACACGAAAACAAACTGAGAAAGCCACAAGCGACAAAAGTGTACTGATCAAAAATGTGAAATTGTAGTGCGAGATTGTTCAAATACGCATCAAATGACCATTCACTCAAATCAAAGCCAAAGTGAAGAAGATAACTGATGAACCAGGAACGGAGACAGATTGTGATCAAATAAAAATACAAAATAAATTTCCATGCTAAAAATGAAATTTTTAAATCTTGATTTTTAATTTTCAATAAATATTTCAATAATTCAGAGAATTTAATTTGAAATGCATTTGAATTGATAATTTGGGACAGCAATTTGCGGGTTAAAAGTTTTAGTTGATTCATTTTTGTTTCAATTTTGGAAAAATTATAAAATTTGAATAAAATTAAAAACTGAATAAAACTAAAGAATTTAACAATAAAAACTAGAATATTCTTTTGCAAAGTCAAGAGAGAAGAATAAATGAAATATTAATTTACAAGGAACAAATATTACAGAAGGCACACATGAAATTAATTATAAATGAATTCTCCCTTTTTCCAATGAAATTGGATTTTGAAACTTCTTAATGTTAAAAGCGTTGTTTCGTAATTTGTGTTTTTCGTTTTAGAAAACTGTTCAAGAGAATTTCAACTTGAGTACATGTTTCTATGGTTACTTTTCGGGTTGATTGAAAACATTTGAAATGTTTCGAAACATTTTCGATTTCCTGTTTTGTTCAAGAAGAATTAATCAATAAGTTTTATTTTTAAAGGTTAAGTGCAAATTTAGTTGTTTTTTTCAGAGATATTACAAAATTTTATCATTTTGATCATAACATCAAAGGTTAAAGTTTGACATTATATGTTTGTTTAGGCAGTTAATTATTTGATTAATTAATTAAATATTCAAAAATGTTATATAAAGAAACATTTGATTTATTTGATGCTTTTGCATCTAAAAATTGTTGTGGCTATTTAATACGGATGAGTTTTCAAATGATCGACAATTTATTAACAAAATGGCTTCGTTTCGACTTGATGTTTTTCTTATAATTTTGATATTAACAAAATGGTTCAACTCTTCTTCTTGTGAGAATTCGTGCACAAATCCACTGCCCGGTCTAATGCAACTGGCATCAGGAGTTGACATCACCGCTTTAGATTTATTTCCTTTTGGCGTATCAAACTCGAATCACGGTCTTCTCGAAAACGTTTTTAATTTTACCTGTTCTGGCACGAAATTTAAATACAAGTTGGGGGACAGAGAAACCATTTCCTATGATATACCTGATCAAATGAACGTTCAAGGGTTGGAAGTTGATTTTAAAAGTGATTACGTGTCGTTTATGGCAGACGTTGATAGTGTTAAAGAGACACTCATGTCTCGACTTTTTCTCCAGGATGGCTGGCAAAGTTCTCATGGAACATTCTCTCGAAATCCGAAATATACGAGTTTGTTGAAGCAAATTTTTGGTTCAAATAAGACTCTCTCACAGGTAAATTGATATTGAATTCATTAAGTTTGTTTGACTGTTAACATGCGGTCCATTCGTTAGATTGAGACTGTTACCTCAACTGTGTTCTCTCAAGTGAATCCGTTTGAAGGGGGAACTTCTCATGTAAAACAAGGCATTCTTTCAAGGGACTTTCTCGAATTTGTCACTCAAAAGTTGTCACCAAAGTACGAGGACGACCCTGCCATCTATCAGTCGTTTGTGCAACGGTTTGGAACGCACTACTTCTCACGAGCATACCTATCCGACTATAATTATCTTGTGTTTGCGTTCAATCGAGACTATTTGTTCGATACCGAAGACGAACAACTTGCTGACAACATGCGTGCTGCTTATTACGACTATTTCAAACGATGGGATACAATCAATTCGACTAACATTTCTAGTGATTTGTTGTTTGCAAATGTCAGTGAAATTGCCCTAGCGTATAGTTCACGGCAGAATGGCTCATTTTGGGAGGATAAAGTCACTGGAAAACGCTACAGTCGAGCGAACCAATTCAGCGGTTTGTCGATTCGCTGGACAGACTTGCAGTCCATTGCTGGTTTGATTGCCAATCAAACCATACGAGAACAGGTGGAGATTGCCATTATTGCGCATCAAACTGTGGCACAGTTGGAAGAGCTGAAAAATATGTACAAATTCAGTCCCAGTTACCAGCTGTCAAATGAGGAAAAAGTTTCGCTAGAAAATGCAGAAAAACTCGTTCTAAATTTGAACAACCGCACCCAAATTGCTCAACTGTCCAACACAAACTATGAACTGTACTACCAACTGTTACTGGCTAGAGATAGAGCCTTTTACGAGCCAGTGATTGACGATTTGTTTGTGACAGCGGGCGCAAAGTTGGCCTTTGCAAAACAGATTTGCGCCTATTCGTTTGGAAGATTCATGAGGGCAGACTTGACTGGTGGCCAGTGTGAATCGGAAGATATTCGAGATGTACAAAAAGAGACAAGTCATCTCTATGGGATGATTCAAGACTTGAAGGTCTTTCCGAACAAAGATTCCATGATATATTCAATGTACCAACGTAATTTTAAGAAGGCACGTAGTCTGCGCTATGGTTTGCGTGATGACATCAAAAATGGGCTCAGAGCTAGTTGCGGTAAATGTTGAACACAGATTTAACAACATTTTTAGGTATGTATCATATATATTTTATCTTATGTTACAATACAACCTCTCAATAATAATCTGTATTTTTAAAATAAAATTTGTTATGAATCGTACAATTCTCAATTCTCTTTCAATTGGCAAAATGGCAAAATGGCAAATTGGCAAATTGGCAAAATGGCAAAATGGCAAAATGGCAAAATGGCAAATTGGCAAAATGGCAAAATGGCAAAATGGCAAAATGGCAAAATGGCAAAATGGCAAAATGGCAAAATGGCAAAATGGCAAAATGGCAAATTGGCAAATTGGCGCAATAACAAAATTGCTAATTAATTTTGTGAATGTTCCCAGCCCAGAGGGGATAAGTTCCAAACAAATTAGGATATCTAGTTTGCTGCAAATTTGGGGGTAAAATCGGTTTTATATTTTGTGTTTGAGTTCAAAGTGAGTACGTACTTATGATGTCTCAATATTGTTATTGTGGTTTTGATAGAAACAAAGCTATTTGTGTTGGACTTTGTGGTGCTGAGATTATGTATGGAAAGGTATTACCCGTGGTATTTCCTCTGATAAGATTAAATTTTGTTCACATTTTGTAACACCTTTAATTAAGATTATTAAGTATATAAAGTCTGTTTGTGTTGTCAATTGATTGGCACTTTCAAATTGGCATTTTGATGCAGCAGACTTATCGTTGTGCGTATCCAAAATGACGTTCAAACATTTTGTGTTTCTGTTTTTGTTTCTATTTGTAATATTTGTTCCAGATTCATCGATTTCTGTCGTAATCGAAGTGGAGAACCTACCCGAAACCTGTGACTACACCAAATGTACCACACCAGACCCGAACAAAATCAATCTCCATCTTGTGCCTCACACTCACGACGATGTTGGTTGGCTTAAAACTGTGGACCAGTACTACTATGGATCCAATACGGAGCACCAGAAGGCTGGTGTTCAGTATATTCTCGATACGGTGGTGGAGGAGTTGATCCGGGACAAGGCAAGACGATTCATTTATGTTGAGACGGCGTTCTTTTGGAAATGGTGGAAAGAACAGAATGTGGAACAGAGGAAGATTGTTCATGAGTTGGTGAGGAGTGGTAAGTTTGATGGGTTTTGATTAATTGCTATATTGTCTAATATCTAATGGTTAGTGATTAGTAGGTTTTTGGTTTTTGGTTTTTGGTTATTGGTTATTGGTTTTTGGTTTTTGGTTTTTGGTTTTTGAATTGGTTTTGAATGAGTGTCGCTAGGCACTAGGTACTAAGCACTTGCCATTTTGCCAAATGCCAAATGCCAAATGCCTAATGCCAAATGCCAAATGCCAAATGCCAAATGCCAAATGCCTAATGCCTAATGCCAAATGCCAAATGCCAAATGCCAAATGCCAAATGCCAAATGCCAAATGCCAAATGCCAAATGCCTAATGCCTAATGCCAAATGCCTAATGCCTAATGCCAAATGCCAAATGCCAAATGCCAAATGCAATATGCCTAATGCCTAATACCTAATGCCTAATTCCTAATGCCTATATATTCTAATTTCAATTTCACCATTTAATCTCTAGGTCAACTCGAATTTATCAACGGCGGTTGGTCTATGAACGACGAAGCCACATGCCACTACAACTCGATCATCGATCAAATGACCTTGGGACTACGTCGACTGAAGGAAACTTTCGGAAAATGTGGAATTCCGAAAGTAGCTTGGCAGATTGATCCATTTGGCCATTCACGTGAACAGGCGAGCCTATTTGCGGGTATGAATTTCGATGCTGTCTATTTTGCTCGAGAGGATTATGAAGATCAGGCGTTGAGAAGAAAAGAAAAACGGTTGGAACATGTTTGGATTGGAAGTGATGATTTGGGTGGGGATGGAGACATTTTTACTGGGATGATGGATATGGGTTATGGTGAGGATTTTTTGGGATTTGGGATTTTCTACAAATTTGATTTTAATTTAGGTCCACCATCTCAATTCAACTGGAACTTGATAGATTCACAAATGTCGGACCCAATTGTGGATAATACCGAATCGGAAGAATATAACGTACCCAAACGAATTCAAGATTTAATCGATTTTGCTAAGAGTTACTCACAGGGTTATGCAACTAACCAGATTCTAGTTCCAATGGGTAGTGATTTCCATTACCAGGATGCTCACGTTTATTTCAAAAATATGGACAAACTCATAAAACACGCAAATGCTCTATCCAAGGACATCAAAGTTATTTACTCGACTCCATCCTGTTACACTAAAGCTCTACATGATCTGAATCGAACTTGGACAACAAAGTCGGATGATTACTTTCCCTATGCAAGCGATGCGCATGCGTACTGGACGGGTTTCTACACTAGTAGACCTGCGTTGAAAAGATTTGAGAGGGTTGGGAACAATGTACTGCAAGCTTGTAAGCAGGTTGATGTGCTTGCAGGAAATGATGGAAAGTTTGAGGAGCGTATTAATAAATTGAAAGAGACGATGGGCGTTATGCAACATCACGATGCTGTAACAGGTAAGTAACGTTATTTATGAATTGCTGATTAAACTATCAATTTGTTCATTCACAAATACAGGTACTGAAAAGCAACACGTCGCAAACAACTATGCCAAGCATCTCGATTCTTCAATCGCAGAATGCACCTCAGTTATGCAAGAAAGTTTTGAATCAAAACTTTTACCAATTTCCAGTTCTTCCGCACCTCCAAAATTGAAACAAGAATACTGTCCAGAATTGAATGTAAGCGCATGCCCAGTTACAGAATCGGGTCAGGATTTTATTGTTCAATTGTACAATCCAATTGGTCACGTGATTAAGGGTAGGGTGATGCGACTGCCAGTTGATGGAAAACTGTTCTACGAAATTCTGGGTCCCAAGAATGAAGCAATCAATGGATCTTTAATTCCAATTCTTCCAGAGATTTTGTCACTACCAGAACGATTAAGTAAATCTAGTAAAGCGACCCATGAATTGGTATTCCAAGCAAATCTTCCAACATTGGGTCTCACAACCTACTTCATAAAAGTTTCCAAGACTCAAACTTCCGGTTCAATCAAGGAAGCAAAGTCGAGTAAAATTTCTAAAGAAACAACAGTAAAATCAAAGAATTTCGACGTAACTTTTGATGCTTCCGGATTGCTTTCTCATGTTACTCTTAAAGATGGAAGAAAGATTCAGTTGAATTCAGAATTCCGGTTATATAGATCGAATCATAGTTGGGGTGAACGAGAATCTGGTGCTTACGTTTTCAGACCTTTTGTTGATCAAAAGACTTATCCGGTTGGGAATATTAGTGAAGCGATCTTAGTGGTAAGTGATTTTAGTATTTTTTTGGATCATTTTGGATTAACAATTTTTAATTTAGGATACCGAAAACAGAATTTACGAAATCCATCAACGATTCAACGGTTCCTACATTAGTTTAGTTATCCGCGTGGATCCATCTTCAGATCATCTTGAATTTGACTGGATCGTTGGATCAATTCCGGTAGCGAAAGATAATGTTCCAAAAGAAATAATCCACCGTTTCAGCGCTCCAGGATTGGCTAACAACCTAATTTTCTACACGGACGCAAATGGGCGTCAAATGTTGAAGCGGACCAGAAATTTCCGACCAACCTGGAATTTGACTGTACAGGAACCGGTTTCCGGTAATTATTATCCGGTTAATTCGAGGATTTTCTTAAGGGATGAGAAGCAGGGCCTACAGTTGACTGTGTTGAATGATCGTGCACAAGGTGGCAGCAGTGTCGAGAATGGTGCACTCGAATTGATGGTGCACAGAAGACTTATCTACGATGATGGATTCGGTGTTGGAGAGGCATTGGATGAACCTTCGAATGGAGCCGGTTTGATCGTCAGAGGGCGCCACTTGCTACTACTTGACTCAATCAAAGAATCTTTCCGAAAACATAGACAACTCGGACAACAGCTCTACATGGAACCGGTTATTAGTTTTATTACAGGAATTACTTTTGATGATTACAGAAAGAATTTCAAAACCGAAATTTCGGGTTTAACCAATGAATTACCGGAAAATGTTCATTTACTTACTCTTGAGCAATGGAGTGAAGGTGAATATTTGATTCGACTGGAGCACTTCTATCAGAAGAATGAAGATGCAGAGTTGAGCAAACCTGTCAAGCTGTCACTGGGGAAATTGTTTTCCGGTTTTGATATTGTTGGTGCAAGGGAATTGACTTTGGGCGCTAATCAGGATGTGGATGCAAAGAAGAGTAGATTCAAGTTTAATTATGTTGGAAAGGTTGAAAGTGAAGAAGTTAAGTTTGATGGGGATAAGTTGGAGGTGACACTCAGTCCAATGCAGATTAAGACTTTTGTTGTGAAGGCTAATCGAGTGAAATGAGTTTGGGAACTTGTTTGTTTGTTAAAGTCGTGATAACTTTTATTTATTATGAAATAACATTAACTAAAATAAGTTGTATTTATGCCAAACTATTATTGTTCAAGTGGTCGTTTCTGCTGGTTGATTTGGTTCGTATCTTTACGAATAAAATATAGTTTCAAGAAAATAAGTTTGTTGTATAATTCCCGTTCCTTTTTTATTTGATAATAACTCCAGTCGGTTAGTTCGGTGTCCAATTTAGTTACACTCGGTCGAATGCTCATCAACGCGTTGTACAGTCTTTCCAATTGAGGTGTGAGAGTTTTAGTCTTTTCGGCCAACTCGAATTGACTTGTCAAATCATCATCCAAATGGTAATCTAAACACAATCAATCTACAATTAAATGCACATGTACAATTCTATTAGATTTACCTTGTGAAGTATCGCTCATCTCGGAGTTGAGGAAATCGATCAAAGTTGGACTGTTGCTTGAATTTAGAGAATTAGTAGATGGAGTTTGTTTGTTTGAATTTTTATTGGGGAACATTCTTTGGTTCAATTTATTTGCTGTTTCAATGATTTCATTCTTGGAAGAATATTCAAAACATTCAAATCTTTCGATTGGGTACTTTTGATGCTTCAAGAAGTACATCAATGAAACTATATTCTGAATTCTAATTTTTTTATATTTTACAGTCAATTTATCAATAAATTCTTTGCTCATATCCGAATCGATTTGTCTCAATTTTACAAAAACATATTTCATCACTACTTCAGCAGTTAACAAATTGAGATTTGGATTGTCTAGTTCAGATTGTGCTGCTTCAAGTGGTTTTAAACAATAGACTAAATTTTTCAAATCAATAAATTTATAAACTTTTTTCTTTGTGAGATATACATTAAATTTCAATAGACCACTTTCCAATGCCTCTTTAATGTATGGCTGCAACTTGAGAAGTCTTTCTGCAATTTGAACATCTGAAATCCAATCATTTCCGTATTTGATTAGTTCAATCATTTGTCCTTCACCCACTTTCACGTATTTCTGAAGAACTTTTGAGTTATGCGTCGACCGAAATAAACTATAAAATGTAATTATTATTTTTATAATAACAACTTATTTAACTTATTTAATAATACAACAACATACATATATAATTTTTCTTGCCCATTTTGAAATATCAGCATAATATTTAGAATTTCTTACAGCTTGGTCAATTTCTTTTTTAAAGCATAATTGATTGAATGTTTTATCAGACCGTTCTCGACAATTGTAATCCCAAGTGCACGCAACAATATCTGAATTCAAATCCAAGCCAAATATTTTCAATGTTTGTTCCAAATCAATCCTATTATTTTTTACTAAATAGAATGTCTCAATATTCGAATCAACACTGCAATAAACACCCAATTCCTGTATATCGGAAGGCAAGAAACAAAAATGAAGATAATTGATAAGAACTACCTGAAGTCACAGAGAATCGAATGCCCTTTGATTTGATATGTTCAAACTTATTTCTGTACTCGTCAACAGCTTGATTATAGAATTCGTCAATTAGTACTTTAATTTCCACTTCTGAATTGGGCATTTTGTGGCAATGCACTTTGTCGATGTAATCTTTGATTATTACTGAATTTTTTATGGTACTGATCGGAATTCCATCAGCTCCACAAAGGGATAAGATCTCACCAAGCGATTTGATAAATTCTATTGAAGTTGATTGTGGATTTGTTTGAAATATGGAATCGTTTTTTATTGTTGAAATGATCAATGTTGATGCTGTGTTGACTTTTTGAGATGTCTCGCCATTGCACTGGTTGAACTGCTGCTGTAAGACATTGATTTGTTGCACTTTGAATTGTTGGTAATGATTTGGCAAATGGTCACTTTGGGATTGTCTGGCTTGAGAATAAAGTAGTGCCATACTTGGGAAGATAACTTTGATTTTGGAATGGCTTGTTCGTTCCTTAGTATATCTACTTTATTAAGAAAATTGTTACGCAAAAAAACAAGTTCTTTAATAATTTTAGTATCATTTAATCCAAACTTGCTTAAATCTATTTCACCATTAAATGCAACTACTGGTCGAATGTTTAATAGAGCTTCATTAAGTTTTAGCAATGGCAATGAGAGAGTTGTAGTGGTTTCTGCCAACTCAAAATGACTAGTCAAGTCTTCATCGAAACTTTTATTCAGATTCTTTTTGAAGAACAATCTTTGGTTTAGATCATTTGCGGTTTTAATGATTTCAGCTTTCGTTGAATATTCAAAACATTCTAAACTATCAATTGGATATTTTCTATGTTCTAAAAAGTACATCAACGAAACAATATCTTGTTTTCGCACTTTTGCATATTCCTCGTTCAATTCATGAACCAATTGTTTGCCAAAATCTGAATCAATTTGTCTCAGATCAATAAAGACATTTTTTATCATTTCATCAACAGTAAACAAGTTTAAATTTGGTTTATCAAGTTCGCCAATTGTTTTCTCCAATAGTTTTAAGCATTCGACAATGTTTTTCAAATCACAAAATTTTTTGTTCATCATAATAGACTCTATTATATTTACTCTTTGGAAAAAATGAATTCGCCACTGTCGAATGAATGTTTGATGTATGGTTGCAGCAGAACAAGTGGTTCCATCATGTGTATGGTTTTAGACCAGACATCTTTATCAAGAATACATTTCAATTCTTCTTTTTTATCAACATTTAGATATTTCTGTAGAATTTCTAAGTGTTTCTCATTTAAAAAGAATCTAGACAGGAAAGAAAGTCTATTAAATATTGTTTTTCATTAATTTAGTACAAAATCATCATACCCCGACATTGTTATTGTCCATAGATAAATGCCGTCGTTATATATAATCCACTCAATAGTTGTGTTAATAGTAGATTTTACGCAAAATTGGTTGATAACTTTATTTGAAAGCATAGAAAACTTACTATTGTGAGTGCAATCAACAATGTCCAAATCTAGATCCAAACCAAACTTTCTCAGCACATCTTCAACTCGTAGTTTGCCTTCAGAGTATGCAAGCTCAAATGATTCAATTTTAGAATCTACATTGCAATGAACAGTTAATACTGTACAACTTTTCTTATCTGTCCAGGAGTAGCGGCCATCCGAAAGACAATCTAAAGTAATTGAAAATAATCCATTTTTTATTTTGTAGTATTCAAATAACTGTTTGTAATTTTCAACCACTTGATTGTAATATTCGACAATTATCTCTTCAAATTTCTCTCTTGTTTTTGGCATCTGGAAGTGATGCACTTTATCTAGATAATCTTTGAGGATTTCCGAATTGAGGATTGTGTCTATTGACATTCCGTCTACTGCACACCGAGCAAGAGCTTCACTTGGAGAATTGATGCTTTGTTTTGGATGGAATTTTTCAGTAGTTTGTTTGTAGGCTGACGACTGGGCACTCGTCTCGGGTCCATCAATGTGAATGTTGTGTTGTTTTTTCGAGATGTCTCGCCATTGCACTGGTCGAACTGCTGCTGTATGCCATCTCTTTGTTGCACTTTTCATTGTTGGTAGTGTTTGGATTGGCAATGGACACTTGGCAAATGGTAACTTTTGGATTGTCGGGTTTGAATGCAAAATAGTGCCACACTTTAGATGTTAACTTGGGCATTGCGATCTGTTGCTTGTAGTATGTCTTGATTTGGTTGGTTTGTTGTGATGTGGTTTAATGAGATGGAAAGCAATACTGAGCTCTAGCTAAACTCGAGCATACATCACTGCTCTTATATTATCGCTAAATTGCCAAAGACACAAAACGATCGTGTGATCGGAGTTCTCATGGCAACTCCACAAGTGACTCTCTGTGCGATCAAACTTAATCAGTGATCAATGTTGGATTTCAATGCTGTGTGCGCGCTCTGTTAAACCAAACAGACCCATATGTGTTAGTCTAATGAGAGTTACTCGAGTTTGAGCTCGAGTAAAATTAATGCTTTACCGTAAAGGCACAAATATTAAAAAAGCAATGGTTTGGTGGTTTGGTGAATGTGCTACAACAAAAACAAAATCGCGTATTAGAGATTGTCCAGTGCAATGTGCACGCTACACACTTAACAGTGTAATTTGAATATCACTTCTGTCATCAATGCACACAAATAGACATAAAAACTATGAATTTCATTAATTGGATATCTATTTGCACCATAGCTCCAGTTAAAGCTCATATATTCATTTGAAACACATCAAAGTTTATAAAGTCAAACAACCCTCAATCTTTCGAAAACAATTTTTACTTCAAATCAGAAGCTTTAGCGACAACATCATGGCGGGAAATTTTATTCCAAACAACAATGACGATTCTGTGATTGTAGTGGTTGAGGGATCCAGGTAATTGAAATTTGTGAAATTTTAATAAAGTTGAACATTTATTATCATAAAAATGACATATTTTTAGAATCAATTCAGAAAGTCGCGAAACATTGGTCGACAATGTAGAACCAACTTCTGTCTCAACTCCACTGGTGAGTCATGATCCTCTGGTCAATCCAGACCAAAACCGCACACTCGTCATTAATGTCGATGGTGATGTTGCGATCAACAATCGAAACATTGGCTCAGCTGCATCCGCATCTGCTCCTCCCACAATACGAATAGTCATCAACGTGAATGGAGATGGTCGAAAGAAAAGTTTCCACAAATATGTTCGTCTTGTGATGGACTGCATTCGAATTTTGGCCTCTCTCGGAAGATTGTTTTAACAATTTTTATGAGAGTTTAAGTTTGAAATTAATTCAGGTTTGCAGTGCGAACAACGTGATTCTATTTTAATTATACAAAAATATATTTTAAATTCCAATAAATTATTTATAAACTATTAACCACAAATTGAAAGCCTATACGTATTGAGCAATACTAAAAAATCAAGTTTCTGTCGAACCGCGATTGGCATACTCGTCTGAGCCGACCATTAAGGGCAGGGTTAGTTACGAAGGTTTTGTCAACTACTGTATCTCTATGTAATAGTAATGCAAGTCTGTGTGTTGCACTTTTCATTGTTGGTAGTAATTGGATTGGCACTTGACACTTGGCAAATGGTCACTTTGGGATTGTCGGGTTTGAATGCAAAATAGTGCCACACTTTAGATGTTAACTTGGGCATTGCGATTTGCTGTCTCTGGTATGTCCTGATTTGGTTCGTTTTGTTGTGTTAATGAGATGGAAAGCAATACTGAGCTCGAGCTAAACTCGAGCATACATTACTGCTCTTATATTATCCCTCTCTCTCTCTCTCTCTCTCTCTCTCTCTCTCTCTCTCTCTCTCTTTATTTGCCAATGACACAAAACGATCGTGTAATCGGAGTTCTTATGGCAACTCCACAAGTGTCAGGTTCTCTGTGCGGGCAAACTTAAACAGCTGATCACTAGTGACCAATGTTGGATTTCTATGCTGTGTGCGGTGCGCGCTGTGTTAAACCAAACAGTCCCATAAGTGTAAGTCTAAGTAGCGTTACTCGAGTTTGAGCTTGAGTAAAATTAATGTTTTATTGTGATGGCACAAATATTTAAAAACGAGCGTCGTTTTTGGTTGTATATTTCTTACTATAGAGCAAGCGCGCATATTATTGTTACAAGTCTCTGTTGGACTACACACTTAACAATGTAATTTGGATATCACTTCTTTCATCAATGCACACAAATAGCTATAAAAAACTACGAATTTCATTAATTAGATATCCATTTGCACCATAGCTCCAGTTAAAGCTCATATATTCAAAGTTTTTAAAGTCAAGCAACACTCATTCTTTCGAAAACAATTTCAACTTCAAATCAGAAGCTCTAGTGACAACACCATGGCGGGAAATTTTATTCCAAACAACAATGACGATTCGGTGACTGTGGTCGTTGAGGAATCCAGGTATTTGAAATTTGTGAAATTTTATCAAAGTTGAATATAACCATAAAAATTATTTTTCTGTAGAATTAATTCAGAAAGTCGCGAAACATTGGTCGACAATGTAGAACCAACTTCTGTTTCAACTCCATTGGTGAGTCATGATCCTCCGGAACAAAACCGTACACTGGTCATTAATGTCGATGGTGATGTTGCGATCAACAATCGAAACATTGGCTCAGTTGGATATCGTCAAATTGTGCTCGAACTCATCCACCTTTTGGTCATTCTTTTGCGAATTGTTTTCAAATTTTAAGAATGAAAATGTTTATTATATTTAATTTGTATTGTAATAAACTCGGTATAATTTTATTTAAAATCAGCAGAATTTAATTTAAAGTGCTAGAATTGACTTATGCTTAAATTATAGCGGGAATTGAACTCGCGCAAATATTGTTGCCAAATCAGCACCTTATGTTCACTCTGACTGTTGGCTGTACAAGTCACTGTTATACATGTAATCGGGTTTTACTCGAGTAACTGCTAGTGGAACAAACATGAGTGTTGTCTTGCTTTGTGCATTGGGTTTGTGTTGAATCGAATGCGATAGTGGTAGGCTACTAGGTTGGTAGCGGTACAATCCAATTGGCCAAAAGGTACACGATATAAGACTGAAAGAGAAATGACTGACTCTGACTCAGTTTTTGAATTGTACCTAGGCTCTACTGCACGGATAAGACATCAAAACCAACTACAAATGTTGAGATTTGGATGCCAAGTTTTATTGTAGTAATTTACAAAAGACTTTCTCTCTCATAAGATGTTTGTCTAACATAATACTGCAATGTGCATTAAGATTAATAATCGACAATTACTCGAGTTTAGTAACTCGAGTTTTAAACACAATAAAATCTGCATTCAGAATTATACAATTGTAATTTGAGTTATAATTGATGAAGGAAACAATAAATTGAAGAAATATCTTGAACAAATAAAATCACAGATTGATTTAAATGGTTAAAAAATTTCAAAATAAAATTCAAATTGATTTGAAGAAACTTATGACAATATAAGTCAAATTGACATAAATGAACAGATGTATATGTCTTTTTATACCTTTGCGTACTGTGAGTGCACTGTGCAATACACGGGGTGTTATTGGGTTAGTATCTTATTCTCGCACAAATATCAACAACAGCATTTTGAAATACTCGAGATTCAGTGTGCTTGTCGTCCATGTGTTGATCGTCAACCAATCACCACAGACACCGTCATTTGCAAATGATTTGCAAAATCTATGGATGCAGCATCTCATGAGGATGCGCGAGTCTGCAAGACTGGAGTCGACTGCTTAAATGTACAATCCCCCAATGTGTTCATGCAAGTGAGTCTACTTTGATATATCTCACAGTGTTGCCATTACTCGAGCTTTTACTCGAGCGGGAATTGGATTACTAAATTTGAGTTACTCTTTGATAGTAACATCGCATACCTCTCATCTAATCAACAGTGCCACTTCTTTTTCTCTAACAAACGATTATACGCACAAACACAGTAACTGCCATAGCAGTATACTCTAGTATCATCTGTGTTGTTATGTGATTGTCTTTTTTATTGTCATTTGTTTTAATGAACATTGTGCATTGTACATCGTAATTACTCGAGCAATACTCGAGCGATCCTCCAGCTGCTGTAGAGCTTTCATAAAATTCTTTGAGCTTTGAGCCAAATCTAATATCATTTAAAAACAAATTTATTTGCGTTTCTTTAATCACAATGTCAACTGCAAAAAGACACAAGTCCAAAGTTTGGGATCACTTTGAACCTCCCACAACAGCCAACCCCAATGTGACCACCTGTAAGCAATGCAACAAGCAACTGTCCTACAAGAGCACATCTACCTCGGCTATGACGAGACATCTCAAAAGTCAGCATAACATTTGCATTGATGAACCTGAAACAAGTGCCCAGTCTTCTACTTCAAACCAATCAAATCCAAAATATTTCCCCAAACAAAGTATCAATTCAGCTAGTGAAGCTATTGTTCGATGTGCAATAGATGGAATGTCAGTAGAAACAATCATCAATTCAGAAATCCTCAAGGAATATCTAGATAAAGTGCATCACTCACAGATGCCTAAAACAAAACAGGAAATTTACGAGATGATAATTGAATATTACAATCAAGTGATTGAAAAGTACAAACTGTTATTTGAAGAATTTAAAACAAAAAAATGCTAAATTTTCCATTACTTTTGATCGAGTTTGGATAAAATTCCAAAATGGAATTAAACGTTGGAAAGCTTTAACTGTTCATTGTAAAGTCGAGACTAAAATAGAATCATTCGAACTTGCATATACTTATGGGAAAATATATGTTGAAGAAGTGTTAAGAAAATTTAATTTTGACTTAAATTCAGACATTGTTGGATGTACTCGTCCACCTGGATTTAATAACAAATTTATTAATAATTTTGCCGACGTAATCAACCAAGACTGCATAGAATATGCAGTTACAGAAAAATCTTCATTCAACTGCACGGTGGGAGATATGCGAAAAAGATATTACTCAATGGGCAAGAACTTTATCGGGGTATGATGATTTTGTTTTAAATCAATCTTTAATTTTGTTGTGTTGTTGTTGTAGATACTTTTTATTAAATAAGAAAAGCTCAGAAATATTGCAGAAATACGTTGTCGATGCTAAAGGAGTAGAATTGAAATGCATTCTTGATAGAAAAGCTGACTGGACCACAACCAAACAAATGATTGAACGACTTCTTTTGCTGCAACCTTACATCAAACAGGCGTTCGACAGTAACGAATTGGTTTTCAGAAAAGGAAACTATCAAAAAGATAAAGTTTATTATGATGAACAAAAATTTTTTTGATTTAAAAAGCATTGTCGAATGCTTAGAATTATTTGATAAATTTGTTGCCGAACTCAACAAGCCAAATGCAAATTTACTAACTGTTGATGAAAAGTTAAAAAATGTTTTTATGAAACTTATAGAATATAAATTTGATTTAAGTACTGAACTGATTTTTGAAATGAACAAAAGGTATGGAAATGTGAGAAATCAGAGTATAATATCGTTGATGCACTTCCTAAAGAATCGAAAATATCCAATAGACGGCATTGAAAGTTTTCAATATTCCTCCAAGGAAGAAATCATTAAAACCGCTTCCGATTTAAACCAAAGATTGTTCGGTAGAAAACTCGAAAATCAAAGTTTCGATGAAGATTTTTCAAGTCAATTCGACTTTACAGAAACAAAAGGAACTCTCTCACCGCAATTGCAAAAGCTGAATGAAGCTTTATCAATTATCCGGCCAGTCGTAGCTTATAGAGAAGACATAAATTTAAAATATTCAGAGTTTAAAGAATCTATAATTATCGAAGAACTGGTTTTTCTGCAAAACTATTTTCTTAGTAAAATATATATGAATGAACTAATAAATGAACAAGCCACCACAACGTCAAAGTTAACATCCCAAGTGTGGCACTATTTTTGCGCTCCAACCCGACAATCCCAAAGTGACCATTTGCCAAATCACGACCCAAAATGTAAAATGCAACAAATCAATGTCCTACAACAGCAGCACGACCAGTGCAATGGTGAGACATCTCAAAAGCCAACACAACATAATCATGAATCAATTGGAGAATAAAGATAAATCCAAACTTCAAATATCGAAACAAACAAATCAACAATTTGTCACAAAAGAATCTGACAATTCGCTTGGTGAAATTTTATCCCGATGTGTCCTTGATGGAATGTCAATGAGCACTATCACAAATTCTGAAGTAATCAAAGATTATTCTCTCAAAGTGCATCACCACGAAATTCCCAAATCAGAAGGAAAAATTCGAGAACTAATCGTTCAATTCTATAATCAAGCTGTTGAGGAGTACAGAAATATGTTTGAACACTTCAAATCAAAAGGTTATAAACTGTCTTTGACTTTTTCAGCTCACAGATATGAACATGAAGATTTGAGTGTTCATTGCAATGTTAACTCTAAAATTGAGACATTCTATTTAGCAGAAACTTGCAAGCCTAATGAATTTGATAAAACATTGAAAATGTTTAACCTCGATTTGAATTCAGATATTATCGCGTGCACTAATAATTATAAATATAAAGAATTGTTCAATGGCATAAACAAACAATTTTGCTTTAATAAAGCAATAGAAGAAACTGTTGATAATTTCAAAGATTTTCAAAATATTTCAATATGGACAGAAGCTTTAAACGAGTATGTTGGTTTTTGTTTACTGTTTGATATTAATTTTAATCATAAATTAATTTGTAGTTTCTTTTATGGCTTGAAGTCTAAATTTAATTTAAATGTTCTGAAGGAATACGTGGCTGATAAAGACAAACAAAAAATTGAGATTATCGATTATGGATATGATTGGGTTTTTATTCAAATAGCTGAACGACTTCTCAATTTGCAGCCATTCATTAAAGAAGCATTCGAAAGTGGGCGATTGCTGTTTCATGGACCATTCAAAAAGGATGATGATGTTTATTATGATGAACACAAATTTAGTGAATTGAAAAAATATAATTCACAGTTTAGAGCCACTGAAAGATGCACTTGCTGAACTCAACAAGCCAAGCTCTAATTTGTTCACTGCTGAAGTTGTGATGAAATATGTTTTCATGAAACTGAGACTCGATCCAGATATAAGTCGAGAACTGATTGATAAATTGGTTGATAAATTTAAAGAAATTAGAAACCAAAATTTGGTTTCTTTGATGTACTTTTTGAAACATCGAAAATATCCAACTGAAAGTTATGAAATTTTTCAATATTCATCCAAAGATGAAATTATTAAAACTGCAAATGATTTAAATTGTAGATTATTTCAAAAAGCTTTTCGAGAAATGCCTCAAGCCGATGATCAAAATTATTGCAACAATTCAACTTTGAGCGATTTTATCAATGAAGAAATGTGTGAACCAAATGGTAAATCTAATAAATGTTTATATATTGCTTATTGTCAATTGATTACTTTGTTTAGATGTCCTCTTTCATGATGATTTGACAAGTCACTTTGAATTTGCTGAAAAAACCCGGCACTTTTTCACTACCATTAGAAAAACTGAATAATGCATTGGTAAGCATTCGTCCGATTGCTAAAAAATCGATTCGAATTGAAAGCAAAGAATTACAGAAAGAACTCAATTTTATAAAACACTATTTCAAAAGAAAATCAACAAATTTAAATGTAAATCAAAGGAAAGAAACTCCCTTGACAACTCAGTCGCCTAAAAGCACACCTTTAACATCACAACCACCTATAGAATCTAGTTCAAAGTCTGCGTGGAAAACTGTAGAAGATAAAAAACTGAATTTGAAACTCGAAATTTTGTTTGGCTTGATGAACCAAAACAAAAAAGGAGAAAATGGTCTAAATGGATCAAATCAATGTGTAGCCATGAATATATCCTCAATCATTTGTTCATCTTTTAAACCAACTTCCGAATGGGATCAACATGTAATCGAACACATTCTTAGACAAGGTGATAAACTTTATCTCGAAACAATTCAAAGGAAAAATCTAGAAAATGGTTCTCTGTTGAGAGTTCATGACTTTGAAAATAGACTTGATTTATTTGACAAAGAATTCAAAATAACTTTCAATATGCCAGATGATGATGAAGCTCAATTCTGGAGAAGTGGATATATCGAAAAACGTGATGTTTCTTCCCGTACTCGTCTCTCGCCCACCTTAACTGATGTGGTACACGAATATTTTTCAATCGATCAAAAAATGGAATATTTCGGAGCAGTAATTATTGCACACAAATATGCAAGATGTATATTTCGAAAAGGTGGCAAATTTTACATCTTCGACAGTCACCAATCGTATTTATGTCCGAATGCCATGTTGATTGAGTTTACATCGATTGATCTGCTGTGTCAAGTTATTGTCGATTTGATGAAAGGACGAACTTCAGATACAAACTTGGGTGAAAATATTTCATTTACATTTAATTACATCAAAGTGGAAGAAATTCAATCAGTAGTGCTATCAGATTTGCTTTCATTGCCCCATGTGTCTGATGAACAATCAAAATTTGGATTTGATATTAAGGAGCAAAGCAAACGACAAAAGCGACCATTTGAACAGTAGTTCTGTATTAAATAAAACATATTTTTTATTCTTATTTTCTATTTTATTCAATAATAAAACTAAATTAAAATTACTTTGACCATACTTTATTCCAACATTGAAACGTTCGCTTCTTTGGCAATCGATAAATTGTGCTTGATATATTTCAATTTTGTCGTTATTGTTTTCAAGTTTTAAGGTAGGACTATTCTGTTTGGCAGCGTTAATCACGAATTTGACCTATGAATTAGGAATTATGAAATATATTTAAATATCTTTGTTTGGCCAAAAATATATATTTCAGTTGGCTTGTGATACTTTGAATCAACTACTACTCTAATTGCAATAATAATAACCTAATCACTTAAAAATTTTCTATTCATTTTCTGCTAACCGCAATTTCCTTTTGTGGCTAATCGAGTGAAAAGCGTTTGAGACTACGTGTTTGTTACAGTAATAATAATTCAGTTTTTTTATTAATGGATAACATTATAATCTTTTGTGTTAAAAACTATTGTTCAAGTGTTCGTTTCTGTTGGTTGATTTGCTTTGCATCTTTCCGAATGAAATAATGTTTCAAGAAATTAAGTTTTTTGCAGATTTCGGGTTTCTCGCGGATTTTAGGAAAACTTATGTAGACTGAATCAGTTTTCGAATCAATTGCAATCGGTCGAATGCTCATCAACGCGTTGTACAGTCTTTCCAATTGTGGTGTGAGAGTTTTAGTCTTTTCAGCCAACTCGAAGTGACTAGTTAAATCACCATCCAAATAGACATCTAAACACAATCAATCAACAATTCAATGTACAATTCTATTAGATTTACCTTGTGCAGTATCGCACATCTCGGAGTTGAGGAAATCCTTCAATGTTGGACAGCTTGGATTAAGATTATTAACAAGAGAAGTTTGTTGATTTGGGTTCTTGATATGAAATAATCTGAAGTTCAATTCATTTGCAGTTTCAATGATTTCATCTTTGGAAGAATATTCAAAACTTTCAAATCCTTCGATTGGATACTTTCGATGTTTTAGGAAGTACATCAACGAAACTATATTCTGATTTCTAAATTTTTTATATATAATAATTAATTCATTAAGTATTGCTCTAGTAATATTCAAATCGATTTGTCTTAATTTTATGAAAATATATTTCATCACTACTTCAGCGGTTAGTAAATTAAAATTTGGTTTGTCTAGTTCAGCTTGTGATTCTTCAATTGGCTTTAAACGATGGATTAAGTTTTTCAATTCATAAAATTTGTGTTCGTCGTAATAAAATTTACTTTTTGTGCAATATTCATCAAATTCTAATTGGCCACTTTCAAATGCCTTTTTAATGTATGGCTGCAGCTTGAGAAATCTTTCAGCACTTCGTACCAGTGAAATCCCACCATATCCGTACTTTATTAGTTCAATCTTTTGTCCTTCACCCAAATCCACGTATTTCTGAAGAACATTCGAGTTATTCTTTGACATCTCAAATAAACTAAAATAATAATTTTTAATAATAAAGTATTTATAATAATAACTGATTTACGAGTAATACAAAATATACATACTTGTATAATTTGTCTATCCATCGAGAAATATCATCGTAAAATCCCCAACACTCTACAACTTGGTCAATGGCTTTTTTTATACAAAATTGCTTTATTACTCCATAAGGCAATTTTTTATGATCATAATTACCAGTGAAAGCAATTATATCTGAATTCAAATCCAAACCAAATATTCTCAAGGTTTTATCTAATTCAAAAAGGCTCGCAAGTTTCTGCTAATAAGAATGTTTCAATTTTAGAATCAAAATTGCAGTGAACCCTCAATTTATGACAATACTTTAAAGTAACAGAGAATCGGACCCCCTTCGATTTGAAGTGTTCAATCATATTTCTGTACTCATCAACAGCTTGAATATAAAATTGGTCAATTAGTTGTTTGATTTCATCTTCTGAATTGGGCATTTTGAGGTGATGCACTTTGTTAATGTAATCTTTGATTACTTCGGAATTAGCGATGGTTTTGATTGATATGCCATCAGCTCCACATCGACACAAAATTTCACTAAGCAATTTGTTACATTCTTTAGTGATTGATCGTTTCGTTATTTGTGTGTTTGTCTGAAGATTGATTTTGCGTTTATTGCCTAATTGATCAATGTTGATTTTGTGTTTAAATTTGAGATGTCTCGCCATTGCACTGGTCGAACTGCTGCTGTAAGACATCTCTTTTTTGCACTCCTTGCAAATGGTCACTTTGAGATTGTCTGGCTTGAATGTAAAATAGTGCCACACTTGAGAAGATAACTTTGTCGTTGGGATATGTTGTTCGTTCATTTGTATATTAACTCGATTTAGGAAATAGGTTTTCAGAAAAACCATTTCCCTAATAATTCCAGATTTTAGAAAACCGGATTTGCTTATACTTATTTCACCTTTGCTAATTACGACAGGTCGAATGTTTGACAATGCTTCATTCAGTCTTTGCAATTGTGGTGAAAGAGATGATGTCTCTTCAGTCAACTCAAATTGACTAGTCAAGTCTTCATCGAAACTTTGAATTAAGTTCTTTTTACAGAACAATCTTTGATTTAGATTATTTGCGGTTCTAATGATTTCAGCTTTCGTTGAATATTCAAAAAATTTCAAATCCATTGATGAGATATTCTCGATGTTTTAAGAAGTACATCAACGATACAATATTTGGATTTCGCACTTTCGCACTTTCACAGGGAGAGTGACCTCGGTCCTCTGCGGTGAGCTGGCCACTTGCCCGTTACCCGATGGCTCTTTGAGCGCCCTACACGACGCCACGTGGCAAAAACCTGGCCTGTAACTGGGCTCGGCCAGGTCCACCTTCCTTCGGGAGGGTGGTTGTGTAGTAGCGAATGTATGTATGTATGTACTTTTGCATATTTCTTTCTCAATTTATCGATCAATTGTTTGCCAAATTCTGAATCAATTTGTCTCAGGTCAATAAAAACATTTTTTATCGTTTCATCAGCAGCCAACAAGTTTGAATTGGATTTATCAAGTTCACCAATTGCTTTCTCCAATAGCTTTAAGCACTCGACAATGTTTTCCAAATCACAAAATCTGTGTTCATCATAATAGACATTCTCTCTTTTATATTTAACCTTTGTGAAAATCAATTCGCCACTATCGAATGCCTGTTTGATGTATGGTTGCAGCAAAACAAGTCGTTCCATCATGTTCTTGGTTGTAATCCAGCCACCTTCTCTATCGCAAATGCATTTCAATTCTTCTTTTTTACCAACAATGACGTATTTCTGCAAAATTCGTGAGCATTTTTTATTTGAAAAGAATCTAAAACAGAAATAAGAAAAATATGAATTAATTCACACAAAATAACCATACCCCGATAATTTTTTTGTCCAGTGATAAATGTCGCTGCCATATATCATTGACTCAATAGTTGTTATAATAATAGATTTTACGCAAACATGGTTGATTACTTCAGTAGGAAATGCAAGCCACTCACTACTACGAGTACAACCAACAATGTCCGAATCTAAATCCAAACCAAACTTTCTCAACACTTCTTCAACTCGAAGTTGCCCAACAGAACATGCAAGATCGAGTGATTCAATCTTAGAATCTACATTGCAATGTACAGTTAAAATTATCCAACGTTCCTTTCTAAATCCATTGACCCTTTCCAACCATATCAACCAAAAACGATCTAATGTAATACAAAATTTTCCATTTTTTGTTTTAAAGTATTCAAATAACTTTTTGTACTTTTCAATCACTTGATTGTAATATTTGAAGATTATCTCGTTAATTTCATTTTCTGTTTTAGGCATCTGGGAAAGATGCACTTTATCTAGATAATCTTTGAGGACTTCTGAATTAAGAATTGTGTCTATTGACATATTATCATTCAAAATACACCGAGCAATTGCTTCACCAGTTGAATTGATAATTTGTTTGGAGAGAAATTGTTTATTTTGTTGA
Organism: Rhizoglyphus robini; assembly: GCA_023373905.1. Taxonomy (NCBI): domain Eukaryota; kingdom Metazoa; phylum Arthropoda; class Arachnida; order Sarcoptiformes; family Acaridae; genus Rhizoglyphus; species Rhizoglyphus robini. The sequence continues at coordinate 150,957 of JAKIJQ010000040.1, read as the reverse complement.
TTTGATGTCAACAATTGGCCACTTGTACCAGATTCATTAATGTGAATGTTGTGTTGGGTTTTGAGATGTCTCGCCATTGCACTGGTCGAACTGCCGCTGTAAGACATCTCTTTGCTGCACTTGTCACTATTGCTGATGGTTGGATTGGTAATGGACACTTGGCAAATGGTCACTTTGGGATCGTCCGCTTTGAATGCAAAATAGTGCCACACTTTAGATGTTAACTTTGGCATTGTGATCATTGAAATGGTTGTGGTTTGTTGTTGCGTGATGGATACTAAGCTCGAGCTAAACTCGAGCATGCATTATACCGCTCTTATATCATTGCAATATTGTCAAAGGCACACAACGATCGTGCTATCTGTGTCGCTCCACACGTATCAGTTGGACACTATGTGGATAAATCAATGATCGATGTTGGTGTGCAGGTTTAAGCTGATCAGACCAATAAGACCCATAGATTTTAGTCTAATGAGAGTTACTCGAGTTTAAGCTCGAGTAAAATTAATGCTTTAACGTAAAGGCACAAATATTTAAAGCAACCGAGAACACTGTTTTCACTATTAATAAATTGTGTTGTGCTGATAGTGTTTGAGTGTGTTTCCGTAGATAAAGCGCGCGCATTAGAGGTTGGGCACACTAATTTGGCTATCACTTCTTTCATCAATGCACACAAATAGACATAAAAACAATGAATTTCATTAATTGGATATCCATTTGCAGCATAGCTCCTGTTAAAGCTCATATATTCATTTGAAACTCCTCAAAGGTTATAAAGTCAAACAACACTCAATTTTTCGAAAACAATTTCTACATCAAATCAGAAGCTCTAGTGACAACATCATGGCTGGGAATTTTATTCCAAATAATAACAATGACGATTCTGTGACTGTGGTTTTTGAGGAATCCATGGATACCTGCAGGTAATTGAAATTTGTAAAATTTTAATAAATTTGAACATTTATTATCATAAAAATGCCATATTTTTAGGACTAATTCAGAAAGTCGCATTACATTGGTCGACAATGTAGAACCAACTTTTGTCTCAACTCCACTGGTGAGTCATGATCCTCCGGACCAAAACCGCACACTAGTGATTAACGTCGATGGCAATGTGGCGATCAACAATCGAAACATTGGCTCAGCTGCATATCGTCAAATTTTGCTCGAACTAATCCACCTTGTGGTCATTCTTTTGAGAATTGTTTTCAAATTTTAAGAATGAAAATGTTTAATATATTTAATTTGTAATGTATTAAACTCCGTATAATTTCCGTTAAAATCAGCAAAATTTAATTTAAAGTGCTTGAATTGACTTATGCTTAAATTATCGCGGGAATTGAACTCGCGCAAATATTGTTGCCAAATTAGCACCTTATGTTCACTGTGACTGTTGGCAGTACAAGTCACTGTTAGACATGTAATCGGGTTTTACTCGAGTAACTGCTAGTGGAACAAACATGAGTGTTGTCTTCCTTTGTGCATTGGGTTTGTGGTGAATTGACAATGTGAGTGCGATAGTGGTAGGCTACTAGGTTGGTAGCGGTACAATCCAATTGGCCAAAAGGCACACGATATAAGACTGAAAGAGAAATGACTGACTCTGACTCAGTTTGTGAATTGTACCTAAGCTCTACTGTACTGATAAGACATCAAAACCAACTACAAATATTGCGATTTGGTTGCCAAGTTTCATTGTGATCATTGACAAAGGACTTTCTCTCTCATATGATGTTTGTCTAACATAATACTGCAATGTGCATTAAGATTTGTAATTACCAATTACTCGAGTTTAGTAACTCGAGTTTTAAACACAATAAAATCTGCATTCAGAATTATACTATTGTAATTTGAGTTAGACTTAATTCAAAGTGTTATAGACAAACTGAAATTTCTTTTTACAATATATTCTATAGAAAACAATAATATTTAATTTATATTTTATTATTAGTCATTGAAACAAATAAAAAGCAGGCAGAGAAGACATTGAAACTTGAAAACAATTATCAGAACAAATACGATAAAATCTAAACATTAGTGTCAATTAATCATAAATTTGATATCAACAAATATTCGAATTACAATTATCTCGAAGTAACACTCGAGTAAAACTCTACCTAAGCTTGCTATTTTAGCTGAACGGTATGCATTGCCTTAAGAATCATAAACTACTCACAAACACAACACATTACTTTATATTAGCAACAGGACAATGTATCAAGAGTCACTGTTGAATATAGAAACAACAGTACTTAATTGTTTGTGATCAAAATTGTTTGGTTCAAATGTCTGAAATGTCACGAAATAATTTCAAGTTGAGTTGAACTGATTAAAAATGTTCAACAGAATAAATCAAATGGTGACCCAAAATGTGATAATGTGTAACAATCATTTCGATGTCTCATTTTGTACTAACTAATGTCTTTGGACACTATGTGCCATTCTTGTGAACACATAGCTACATGTCTAAAACATAACATCACTAAGCTAATGGTCGGCTGTTATAACTTTATAGCTCGCGAGTAATTGCTCGAGTATTTATATAAGCTTCATTTGAGGTAAACACAGTTGAACCACATCGTTATCGAAAGTGTATGCGAGATATGGCTTGATTGCGCTCATTGTGCACAATGGATTCACATGCAGATGCAACGTTGATGTGTGTTTGGTAGTTTGAGATAAACTTACCGACTGTGCTAATGTAGATCGTAATTTACTCGAGTAAAAACTCGAGCAACACCATCAACCAGATCAAGCCTCATTCAAAATCTATTGGTCTGGTTATTATCACTTGCATGCACATATGTTGTACATTGTACATTTAATCCATTGTCGACTCCAGTCATGACTCAAGAGAAATCGTTATCGCTCATCCTCATGAGATCCTCACGCTTCATTAAAAGGTGTTGGTGGTTGGTTGGTTGGTTGACAATCAACACATGAATGACCATCATACTGGGACTCGAGTAATACTCGCGGGTAGTTTTACTAGTTCTTTCAACAGTAGCTACTAGTAGTTTGGCTTATTTGTGCGTTACTCAAGTATTATCATATAAAATGCTCGCGCGCGGCAAAACCAAGACACGCAATTGCACAGTCATAACAAGCAAGGGTATAAATGCACGGAAACACACATGCATCTGTTCATTTGTGTCAATTCGATTTATATTGTCATTAGCCCTCTTCTCAACTTGCATTTTATTTTGTAAATTCTTCTTCATTCACTCGAATCAATTGATGTTTCTATTTGTTTGGAGTCTTCTCTATCTTATAATAAATCTTTGTGATCATGAATCAAATTGCTATTAACCTGGGCAATGTTGAGATTGGCTCTGAAACTAGGTAAATATTGTGCATGCTGCAATAATTATTTTTGTAGAGTATTTTAAACATTTAATCATTGAAAAACATTTTTTTCCTTTAGTCATCTCAACCCGAATAATTCAGAGACCACTCTACTGGTCAACAATGGACTGGACGCAAATCGTGATCCAGATAGCAATACATCCGCATCTGCCCCTCCCACAATACGAATAGTCATCAATGTGAATGGAGATTGTCGAAAGAAAAGTTTTCTCAAATATGTTCGACTTGTAATGGATTGTATTCGAACTTTGGCCTCTCTCGGAAGATTGTTCTGACAATTGTTATGAGACTTTCAGTTTGAGATTAATTCAGGTTTGCAGTGCGAACAACGTGATTCTATTTTAATTATATAAAAAATATATTTTAAATTCCAATAAATTATTTATAAACTATTAACCACAAATTAAAAAAAGCCTATACGTATTGAGCAATACTCAAAAAAGCAGTTTCTGTCGAACCACGATACTCGTCTGAACCGACCATTAAGCTTAATGCCTAGGGCAGGGTCAGTTTCGAAGGTTTTGTCAAACTAATACCCGCGAGTAATACACTCGCTTTCATGTTACGTCTGTCCAATGCATAAATCGTATCGTGCTTTCTCATCCACTCGTAAATGCATTTCTTGTCTGGCGCCCTCTACTCTATCCATTCAGTAATACACATGTACATTGTATATGCATACTGACATGTAATATGTTTCTCAATGTAATGTGTAGTGTAGTAATGCAAGTTTGTGTGTTAGTGTGTTGCACCGAAAGAAGCGAGTTACTCGCGAGTAATGATCGCGAGTTTACAACTCTGAATAACTTGATGCATTTACAAATTAGTTCAAGTGATATAAAAAAATTTAAAAAACAAAATTTTAAATTGAGTTGAGTTGGCAATATGTCACAGAGTAAACAACCCAATCAACGAATCGACACGAAGGCCTGTCTTTTTGTCAGTTTGACTTGCGCGCTATCGCATTTATCCTTCCAAATACAAACAACAATACGAGTAAAACTCGCGGGTAATTTTTGAGTATTTTACAACACCTCCAACAGAGACAATACATGTGTGCATGTTGATGAGTGAGTATGACTTTAACTGTATGCCAAAAGGCGTACTGTACGCTACAACCAAATCAGTTGGTCTGGCTAGAAATGGGCTCGATTGCTTGGAAGTGCAATCATCAGTCACAGTGTCACTTTTGATAGATATAAACCTCAAACCGAGTATTTACTCGCGAATTCAAAACGAGCCAACCAAAATACCTTTTCACAAGAATGAAGTACACCACTTATCATCCTTTTACTTATCTTACTTGCACCTTTATCTGTGTATGTCTTATTCAATTTTGCGCTCTTTCACTACATCAAACAGTACTGGCCTGCACTCGTAGAGGTTAATAGTCATCATCGCTACCTTGTGATTGAGAAGCATAACTAAACACATGACACCAATTTGGCATGCACATTCTCAGGCAATACTCGTCGAGTAGTGCTATGCCCAGACATGAGCCTAATCTCGGTGCCATGACAAAGGATGTATTTTATCGGTTTCAATGGGTTCAAAAATTACTAAACGGATAGATGTTACACATGTTATTACTATTAGAGCTGCTTATAAATGGGCTATAATCAATGGAATTATTGAGACAATGCTTTTATTTCATATACGGTGTAGCAATTCAATTCATTGTGAGCTGTTTTTGTTGAATATACAAATCCATCCACTTCACCAAACTTGTGTCTTTCAAACTACAATGTCAACTACAAAAAGATTCAAGTCCAAAGTTTGGGATTACTTTGAACCCCCCACAACAGCCAATCCCAACGTGACCACCTGTAAAGAGTGCAACAAACAATTGGCCTACAAGAGCACTTCCACCTCAACAATGGCGAGACATCTCAAAAGTCAACACGACATTAACGGACATGAAACGAGTAGCCAGTCGTCCACCTCAAATAAAACAAACGAACAATTTTCTGGTAAGCAAAGTATCAATTCGCCAAGTGAAGCTATTGTTCGATGTGCACTAGATAGAATGTCAATAGACACAATCCTCAATTCAGAAATCCTCAAAGACTATTTAGATAAAGTGCATCACTCACAGATGCCCAAATCAGAAGAGGAATTTAACAAGATAATAGTTGAATATTACAATCAAGTGGTTGAAAAGTACAGACTGATATTTGAACAATTTAAAACTAAAAATGCAATATTCTCTATTACATTCGATATTGCTTGGAAAAAGCGATACTTATGGAGAATTAAATTTAAAAATTTAAAAAATTGGAAAATTTTGACGGTACATTGCAGTGTCGATTCTAAAATTGCATCATTTGTGCTGGCATGTACTAATGAGAATCTGCACGTTGAAGAAGTGCTGAAAAAGTTTGGTTTGGATTTAAATGTTGACATTGTTGATCGTACTCAAAAGTCTGAAATCGATTTAAACAAACCATATTTTAAAAAATCAAGAATTAGAAACGAACTTCTTTTTCTGAAATATTATTTTCTGAATAAAGCTGAGCTATCAAACAATGAGCAAACTATAAAGCACAATACAGTGACAAAACTGTCTTCCCAAGTGTGGCAACATTTTGCATTCAAACCAGACAATCCCAAAGTGACCATTTGTCAAATCACCAGTAACAATGTCAAGTGCAACAAGTCAATGTCCTACAGCAGCAGTTCGACCAGTGCAATGGCGAGACATCTCAAGAGTCAACACAACATCGACATTGATCTATTGAACAATACAAACAATTCTATACTTCTAACAAATTCACAATCAACCATAAACAAATCTAACAAATCGGTTGGGGAAATTGTATCTCGATGTGCATCTGATGGAATGCCAATCAGTACCATCTTAAAATCTGAAGTAATCAAAGATTACCTCAACAAAGTGCATCACCACAAAATGCCCAATTCAGAAGAGGAAATCAAAGAACTAATTGTCCAATTCTATGATCAAGCTGTTGATGAGTACAGAAATATGTTTGAACACTTCAAGTCGAAGGGAATTCGATTCTCTGTAGGAATTAAAGCAATTGATTACTCTTATTTGTGCGATTTGAGTGTTCATTGCAATGCTAACTCTAAAATTGAGACGTTCTTATTAGAAAATGAATTCCTGCGTGATGAATTAGATGAAACATTGAGAATATTTGGTTTGGATTTGAATTCAGATATTATTGCGGGCACTTGTGATTACTATCATGTAAAATTGTCTAAAGAAATAATCGAACAATTTTGCATGAAAGACGTATTTGAAAGAGCTGTATGGAATCTTGAATACTATTATGATATTTTAAAATGGCAAAGTGATTTATACGAGTATGTTGCATTTGTATTAAATGTGTTATTAATTAACTTATTATTTTAGATTTTTTCGGAGTTCGACACATAATTTAAATGTACTTCAGAAATACATTGATGTTGGTGATGGAGAAAAGATTAAGTTTGTCTTTTACAGCAATGATTTGATTTCGGACGTTCGAAAAGTAGAACAACTTCTCAGACTGCAGCCATACATTAAAGAAGCGTTTGAAAGTGGAGAATTGCAATTTGGTGAATATTACACGAAAAGTAGAACAACTTCTCAGACTGCAGCCATACATTAAAGAAGCGTTTGAAAGTGGAGAATTGCAATTTGGTGAATTTTACACGAAAAGTAGAGTTTATTACGACCAAAATAAATTTGGTAAACTTCAATGTTTAGTTATAATTTTAAGGCCGCTTGTAGAAGCACTAGAAGAACTGGACAAACCAAACTCTAATCTACTAACTGCTGAAGTAGTGATGAAATATGTTTTCATGAAACTGAGACAAATCGATTCGGATATAAGCAGAAAATTGATTGATAAATTAAAAGATAATTTACAAAAATATAGAAATCAGAATATAGTTTCGTTGATGTACTTCTTGAAACATCGAAAGTATCTAATCAAAGGATTTGAAAGTTTTGAATATTCTTCCAAAGATGAAATCATTGTAACAGCAAATGAATTGAATCAAAGATTATTTCTCAAAAAATCTCAACAAATTCCACCTACAAATTCTCCCAATTCAAGCAACAGTCCAACTTTAATCGATTTCCTCAACTCCGAGATGTGCGATACTGCACAAGGTAAATCTAATAGAATTGTACATGTGCATTTAATTGTTGATTGATTGTGTTTATTAATAATAATAATTATAATAGATGTCCATTTGGATGGAGATTTAACAAGTCACTTCGAGTTGGCCGAAAAGACTAAAACTCTCACACCACAATTGGAAAGACTGTTCAATGCACTGATGAGCATTCGACCGAGTTTAGGTGAATTGAAAACTAAACTTGTCGGCTGGAGTGATGATGTATTCGATCAGGAACGCGAATTATATAATAAATTTATTTTCTTGAAACAATATTTCATAAGTAAAGATGCAAAACAAATCAACCAACAGAAACGATCAATTGACCAATAGTTTTGTATAAACAAACAAAGATTTTTTAAACATTTCGTACAAGTGATAAATAAATCTTTCTTCAAACAACATATTATTATCTTGGGTCTTATTGCTGTATTTAATCGATGCAAATAGTTTATAAACTTGAATGAATATAATATGGAAAGAAAAAGAAAATTCTAACATTTAAAATGAATTTCCAAGCCATAGTCATCAATATGAATCAGATCAGTAACCGATACATGGGTTTCCTGCGAAATTGTAAACATCTCATTGATTTGATCCACATTGTGGTCACTCTCTTGAGATTGTTTCTCAAGTTCTAATTCGGATCAATTCTGGCAATTTAATATATCACACAACAATACTATCATACTTTTATTCGATGTTGCAATAAAGCTCTGTTTCAATTGGATCGAGTAATTCAAGGTAATACTCGTGAGTATTACTCGGTTATTGTTGATTGCATCTCTATTGAGTGGGTAAACAAACACACAAGCACGATTATATCATCGAATGGCTGTCCTTTGCACAATTGCAACACGTAACACCTTTTAACTGATGACAACCATATTATGTCTGCTATACTACATTTAGCTGAGCATAGAGGTTTAACATTGTCAAAATGTCAAACTGCAGTTTGTTATTGACGATAAGCTAACACAACACTAAACAGTGACATCAATGGAAATTACTCGAGTTTTACTCGTCGAGTACAGGCACAGGTAGTGTCCCACTATTTGAGCACACAATTAGTGTACAATTTCCCTCTTCATCTACAAACTATTGAAAGATTGCACAACCATAGTAACCACTAAGAAAGTTTTATTACTGAAGTATGAGAATAAGAAGTACATTGAACAGTGATGTTATAAAATTGTTGTATACATTGAGAAACGATAGCCAAAACCATGTAGTAACTTTACAATGCATATTAGTGAGCATATTTATGGTTCGTGTGTCTTGCAGTTTTGTTTGTCATTTGTGTTTTGAGCTGTTTAGTGTGCATCGTAATTACTCGAGAACTCGAGTAATCTTTCATCTTCTCGTTAACCCCTTTACTTCACTACAGTGACACATCGTTACATTGTGTTTCATTGTTCAATTTCGTCCCATTAACATACCAATTTACTTGTGTTTTTATTCAAATCACAATGTCAACTGCAAAAAGATCCAAATCCAAAGTTTGGGATCACTTTGAACAGCCCACAACAAACAATCCCAATGTGACCACCTGTAAGCAGTGCAACAAACAAATGGCCTACAAGAGCACATCCACCTCGGCAATGGCGAGACATCTCAAGAGTCAACACAATATCCACATTAACGAATCTGAAACAATTGCCCATTCGTCCACCTCAAATCAAACAAACGAACAATTTTCACCTAAGCAAAGAATCGATTCAGCTAGTGAAGCTATTGTTCGATGTGCACTAGATGGAATGTCAATAGACACAATCCTCAATTCAGAAATCCTCAAAGATTATCTAGATAAAGTGCATCACTCACAGATGCCTAAAACAGAAGAGGAATTTAACGAGATAATAATTGAATATTACAATCAAGTGATTGAAAAGTACAGACTGTTATTTGAACAATTTAAAACAAAATATGCAATATTCTTAATTACTTGTGAATTGGGATTTTACCATGCTAGAATTAATGATGAACTTCATTTTCTGAAATATTATTTTTTGAATAAAGCTGAGCTAGCAAAGAATGAGCAAACTATAAAGCGCAATACAGTGACAAAGCTATCTTCCCAAGTGTGGCACTATTTTGCAATCAAACCCAACAATCCCAAAGTGACCATTTGTCAAATCACCAGTAGCAATGTCAAGTGCAACAAATCAATGTCCTACAGCAGCAGTTCGACCAGTGCAATGGCGAGACATCTCAAGAGTCAACACAACATCGACATTGATCTATTGAACAATACAAACAATTCTATACTTCTAACTAATTCACAATCAACCATTAAGAAATCTAACAAATCGGTTGGGGAAATTTTATCTCGATGTGCATCTGAAGGAATGTCAATCAGTGCCATCTTAAATTCTGAAGTAATCAACGATTACCTCAACAAAGTGCATCTCCACAAGATGCCCAATTCAGAAGAGGAAATCAAACGACTAATTGCCCAATTCTATGATCAAGCTGTTGATGAGTACAAAAATATGTTTGAACACTTCAAATCGAAGAGGATTCGATTCTCTGTGGCAATTACAGAAAATGATTACACTGATTTGCGCTATTTGAGTGTTCATTGTAATGTTGACTCTAAAATTGAGACATTCTTTTTAGCAAATGAATGTCAGCTTGATGAATTAGATGAAACATTGAGAATATTTGGTTTGGATTTGAATTCAGATATTATTGCGGGCACTTGTTATGACTATCTAGTAGAATTGTCTAAAGGAACAATCGAACAATTTTGCGGGAAAGACGTATTTAAAAGAGCTGTATATAATCTTGAATGCTATGGTAATATTTTAAAATGGCTAAGGGATTTATACGCGTATGTTGCTTTTGTATTAAATCTGTTATTATTGTATTGTAAATTATTGTTTTAGTTTCTTTCAGTGTTCGACACATAATTTAAATGTACTTCAGAAATACGTTGATGTTGGTGATGGAGAAAAGATTGACTTTGTCATTTACAGAAATGATTGGATTTTTACTTTTCGAAAAGCTGAACAACTTATCAAATTGCAGCTATACATTAAAGAAGCTTTCAAAAGTGGGGAATTGGAATTTAGTGAATATTACAAGAAGTATGTTTATTACGACCAACATAAATTTGGTGAACTTCAATGTTTAGTTACAATTTTAAAGCCGCTAGTAGAAGCACAAGAAGAACTCGATAAACCAAATTCTAATTTACTAACTGCTGAAGTAGTGATGAAATATGTTTTCATGAAACTGAGACAAATCGATTCGAATGTTAACAGAGAACTGAATTATAAATTAAACGACAGTTTAAAAAAATATAGAAATCAGAATACAGTTTCATTGATGTATTTCTTGAAGCGTCGAAAGTATCCAATGAAAAGATTTGAATGTTTTGAATATTCTTCGAAAGCTGAAATCATTGAGACTGCAAATGAATTGAACCAAAGATTGTTTCCAGAAAAGAATTTAAATCAGCAAATTCCACCTTCTAATTCTTCCAATTCAAGTAACAGTCCAACTTTGATCGATTTCCTCAACTCCGAGATGTGCGATACTGCACAAGGTAAATCTAATAGAATTGTACATTGAATTGTTGATTGATTGTGTTTAGATGTTCATTTGGATGGTGATTTGACAAGTCACTTCGAGTTGGCTGAAATGACTAAAACTCTAACACCACAATTGGAAAGACTGTACAGTGCGTTGATGAGCATTCGACCGAGTGTAGTTGAATTGAAAACTAGTCTATCCAAATGGAGATATGAACCCGATTTATACAACAAACTTATGTTCTTGAAACAATATTTCATTCGGAAAGATACAAAACAAATCAACCAACAGAAACGACCACTTGAACAATAGTTTTGTATAAACAGGCAAAGAATTTTTTAAAAATAACAAAAACAGATTTTTTTAAACATTTCGTACAAATGATAAATAAATCTTTCTTCAAACATCATATTATTATTTGGGTCTCATTACTGTATTTAATCGATGCAAATAGTTTATAAACTTGAATGAATACAACATTGAAAAAAATGAAAAGTCTAACATTTAAAATGAAATTCTGAAAGTAAATTCTATAGATTATAATCTTACAATCTCTTTCCAAACACGTCGTTTGACTTAGGATTGACTTGCTTATTTTCCAATCCGAATTTATCACTTTGAACCGCCCACAACAACCAATCCCCACGTGACCACCTGTAAGCAGTGCAACAAACAATTGGCCTACAAGAGCACTTCCACCTCGGCAATGGCGAGACATCTCAAAAGTCAACACAACATTGACATTAACGAATCTGAAACAATGGCCCATTCATCCACCTTAAATCAAACAAACAAACAATTTTTTCGTGAGCAAAGTATCAATTCGCCAAGTGAAGCTATTGTTCGATGTGCAGTAGATGGAATGTCAATCAGCACAATTACAAACAGTAAAGTAATCCGAGATTACATAGGTAAAGTGCATCACCACAAAATGCCCAATTCAGAAAAAGAAATTCGAAAACTAATTGTCCAATTCTATGATGAAGCTGTTGATGAGTACAGAAATATGTTTGAACACTTCAAATCGAAAAGGACTCGATTCTCTGTGGGAATTAAAGCAAATGATTACTTTGATTTGGGCTATTTGAGTGTTCATTGTAATGTTGACTCTAAAATTGAGTCATTCTATTTAGAAAAGTATTGCAAGCGTGATGATTTAGATAAAACATTGAAAATATTTGGTTTGGATTTGAATTCAGATATTATTGCGTGCACTTGTGATGACTTTGTAGAATTGTCTAAAGGAATAATCGAACAATTTTGCGGGAAAGACGTATTTAAAAGAGCTGTATATAATCTTGAATGCTATGGTAATATTTTTAAATGGCAAAGTAATTTATACGAGTATGTTGCTTTTGTATTAAATCTGTTATTATTGTATTGTAAATTTTTATTTTAGTTTTTTTTCAGTTGTCGACACATAATTTAAATGTACTTCAGAAATACGTTGATGTCGGTGATGGAGAAAAGATTGAGTTGGTCTTTTACGGACATGATTGGATTTTTACTTTTCGAAAAGCTGAACAACTTATCAAATTGCAGCTATACATTAAAGAAGCTTTCAAAAGTGGGGAATTGGAATTTAGTGAATATTACAAGAAGTATGTTTATTACGACCAACATAAATTTGGTGAACTTCAATGTTTAGTTACAATTTTAAAGCCGCTAGTAGAAGCACAAGAAGAACTCGATAAACCAAATTCTAATTTACTAACTGCTGAAGTAGTGATGAAATATGTTTTCATGAAACTGAGACAAATCGATTCGAATGTTAACAGAGAACTGAATTATAAATTAAACGACAGTTTAAAAAAATATAGAAATCAGAATACAGTTTCATTGATGTATTTCTTGAAGCGTCGAAAGTATCCAATGAAAAGATTTGAATGTTTTGAATATTCTTCGAAAGCTGAAATCATTGAGACTGCAAATGAATTGAACCAAAGATTGTTTCCAGAAAAGAATTTAAATCAGCAAATTCCACCTTCTAATTCTTCCAATTCAAGTAACAGTCCAACTTTAATCGATTTCATCAACTCGGAGATGAGCGACACTGCACAAGGTAAATCTAATAGAATTGTACATTGAATTGTTGATTGATTGTGTTTAGATGTTCATTTGGATGGTGATTTGACAAGTCACTTCGAGTTGGCTGAAATGACTAAAACTCTAACACCACAATTGGAAAGACTGTACAGTGCGTTGATGAGCATTCGACCGAGTGTAGTTGAATTGAAAACTAGTCTATCCAAATGGAGATATGAACCCGATTTATACAACAAACTTATGTTCTTGAAACAATATTTCATTCGGAAAGATACAAAACAAATCAACCAACAGAAACGACCACTTGAACAATAGTTTTGTATAAACAGGCAAAGAATTTTTTAAAATAACAAAACAGATTTTTTAAACATTTCGTACAAATGATAAATAAATCTTTCTTCAAACATCATATTATTATTTGGGTCTCATTACTGTATTTAATCGATGCAAATAGTTTATAAACTTGAATGAATACAACATTGAAAAAAATGAAAAGTCTAACATTTAAAATGAAATTCTGAAAGTAAATTCTATAGATTATAATCTTACAATCTCTTTCCAAACACGTCGTTTGACTTAGGATTGACTTGCTTATTTTCCAATCCGAATTTATCACTTTGAACCGCCCACAACAACCAATCCCCACGTGACCACCTGTAAGCAGTGCAACAAACAATTGGCCTACAAGAGCACTTCCACCTCGGCAATGGCGAGACATCTCAAAAGTCAACACAACATTGACATTAACGAATCTGAAACAATGGCCCATTCATCCACCTTAAATCAAACAAACAAACAATTTTTTCGTGAGCAAAGTATCAATTCGCCAAGTGAAGCTATTGTTCGATGTGCAGTAGATGGAATGTCAATCAGCACAATTACAAACAGTAAAGTAATCCGAGATTACATAGGTAAAGTGCATCACCACAAAATGCCCAATTCAGAAAAAGAAATTCGAAAACTAATTGTCCAATTCTATGATGAAGCTGTTGATGAGTACAGAAATATGTTTGAACACTTCAAATCGAAGGGGACTCGATTCTCTGTGGCTATTAAAGCAGATGATTACTCTGATTTTGGTGATTTGAGTGTTTATTGCAATGTTGACTCTAAAATTGAGTCATTCTATTTAACTTTTGCGGCGAATTAAATGAAACCTTGAGAATATTTTGTTTGGATTTTAATTCAGATATTATTGCGGGCACTCGTGATTACTATCATGTGGAATTGTCTAAAGGAATAATCAAGCTATTTTGCATTAAAGAAGCAATTGAGAGAGTTGTATGGAATCTGGAATACTATGAAGATATTTCCGAATGGGCAAGCAATTTGTATAAGTATGTTGCTTTGGTCATCTGATATTATTGTAATGTAAATTATTATTTTAGTTTCTTTCAGTGTTGGCCATATAATTTAAATGTACTTCAGAGATACGTTGATGTTGGCGATGGAGAAAAGATTGAGTTTGTCTTTAAGGGAGATGATTGGATTTCTACTGTTCGAAAAGTTGAACAACTTCTCAGACTGCAGCCATACATTAAAGAAGCTTTCGAAAGTGAAGAATTTCAATTTGGTGAACATGACAAGAAGTATGTTTATTACAACGAACATAAATTTGGTGAACTTAAATGTTTAGTTATAATTTTAAAACTACTAGTAGAAGCACAAGAAGAACTCAACAAACCAAACTCTAATTTACTAACTGCTGAAGTAGTGATGAAATATGTTTTTCATGAAACTGAGACAAATCGATTTGATTATGAACAGAGAACTGATTTATGAATTAATAGAATATTTAGAAATATATAGAAATCAGAATATAGTTTCATTGATTTACTTCTTGAAGCATCGAAAGTATCCAATCGAAGGATTTGAAAGTTTTGAATATTCTTTCAAAGTTGAAATCATTGAAACTGTAAATGAATTGAACCAAAGATGGTTGCCTACAAAAAATCCAAACAAGCAAATTCCTCTGGTGAATTCTCCCAATTCAAGCAACAGTCCAACTTTGATCGATTTCCTCAGCTCGGAGATGTGCGATACTACACAAGGTAAATCTAATAGAATTATACATTGAATTGTTGATTGATTGTGTTTAGATGTCCATTTGGATGGTGATTTGACAAGTCACTTCGAGTTGGCTGAAAAAAACTAAAACACTCACACCACAATTGGAAAGACTGTACAACGAGTTGATGAGCATTCGACCGAGTTTAGTTGAATTGGAAATAAATAAATTTGATGAATTGGAAAAAGAACTAAATTTCTTGAAACATTATTTCATTCGGAAAAATGCAAAGCAAATCAATCAACAGAAAAGAACTAAATTTCTTGAAACATTATTTCATTCGGAAAGATGCAAAGCAAATCAATCAACAGAAAAGAACACTTGAACCGTAATTTTGCATTAACACACGAATAATTTTTATTTAATGTTGTTCAAAATTGTTAAATAATTATAAATAAGATTTTTTAAATTTTAAATTAAACATTTTGTACAAGTGATAAATAAATTCTTCTTCAAACATCATATTATTATCTGGGCATTTATTGTTCTGTATTAGAGTCTGTAATCTATGCAAATAGTTTTTTATAGGTATTTTTGTTAGCTCGTTTTGAATTCGCGAGTAGATACTCAGTTTGAGGTTCATATCTATCAAAAGTGACTCCAAAACTTATGATTGCACTACCAAGCAATCAAGCCCATTTTTCACCAGACCGACTGATTTGGCTGTAGCGTACAGTACGTCTTTTGGCATACAGTTGCCACTCTTAAAAGTCTTGGCTCTCTGTAGAGGGCATTTCTACGTTTTACCTTCTGCACAAGGTATAGTCTTATAAATGCCTTGCATAGAAAGACAATCGTTTTTCCATTTATGACAAGAAACCTAATCACCCTCCATACAAAGCAGAACTCGAAATGTTGTAAATAAACCCTCTGTAAAAAGGTAAACGAACTTTCCATCAATGAAAAGCACATCAAATGCTTTCTATGAAAGGTATTTAGGCCATAGCGGCACAAACATGAATGCATACATATGATTTTTATTAAAAGATTAATTAATTAATTAAAACACCATGTCTAATTCGCTTTAAAATGTTTACATTTATTTCATCAACCAGAGAACACAGAATTAAATTGTAAATACAAAATTTAAGTGTAATTATTACATTAGACCTCGAATAAATATGTGCTGCTTTTCAAAATTATCATAATGCCAAAAATGATGGCGATGGTGAAGAAGTCGGACATCTACATAAACTAGATTTGTAGAATAAAATTCGAGAAGTTCATATTTACATTTGCTTCTTAGTATCGATTTTACCAAAATCTCGCTTTGTACTCGGTTTCAGTTTGAACACAAAACCACACGCGAAATTGGTTCCCTTTGAATCTTCATAGTAACTAGTAATGTGCATATAGTATTCCACTCTGGTTAGAAGTAATTTTGAAGTAAGCATTTGTTAGTGTTAAAGACTTGCAATTGTTTGTTTCTAGTCGAATTTTCGTCGATTGAAAACAGAATTGAGTTGACTTTTGCTTCAAATGATCTTCGCAGTGGGTCAAAAAAGTTGGTATAAAGAAAATTTGATTTTTCCAGCCAAAGTACTATTGATACTTGATGGCGACTGGCGAAAGTGTAGCACGGGTTCTTAAAATTTCGCATAATAGAAGCTAAGTTCTTGAAATAAACATGCTTCCTTTCGTACATAAGCGATGAATGTAAAACAAGAGGACCATAAAACCGAATTAGGTCACTGTAATGCAATAAATTATGCAACTGAACATAATTAGGTTAAAATCCATGTAAATGAAATTATATTTATAAAAATACCTTTGAGAATATAGCGTATCGTCTATTTTTCTTATTGACAACTTCCTTGTTATTTTGATCTGTTGAATCCATTTGTTCATCCTCTCCTTCAAGAGTTATAATTTCTCGTTGTTCTCGTTCAAGTTCGTCTTCGTCAACATCATCCGATTCGAAGTCTTCGAGTTCATCAGCCTTACCGTCGTCTTCGAGTTCTTTACAAACTAAGTGCAAATATTCAGCATTACTATCTAACTTGTCAAGGTCTGTGGAATGAATTTCATCAGACATGGAAATCACGCAAAAATTGTGCAATGCTCTGTATAGACGATAGCCGATGTTAGTGGTTGTACGATCAAAATTGTCACCAAATATTTCTTCGAGTCGAGACAAAAGTTCCATATTCTATGAGAAATATATACAATTGAATTCAAGTTGGACAAGAGTAGTTACAAACCTGGACAGCTTTTGCGTGGAATTGGAACCTTTTCTTGTAGCATCGAGTAACCAAACTTACTTTAATTTTCCCATTAAAGAAACTAAAATTCTCTATGGTTCTTTTGATGTCTTCTAATGTCATATTCAAAATGGCGTTTCGTAAAATAATGTCAATTAAGCGAGGAACAACACCCATAGCTAGGTCATGAAGAATGTCTGCTGGTCCTAATTAATTATAAATAAATCATATTATCTAAAATATAGATTCTATATAGATATCTTACCGATATTGAAAATAGTTACACCACTAATTCGAGTAAAGACACACTCGTTGATAACACCAAACTTGCTTTGCATTTTATAATATTTACTAATCATGTACTTCGAAAGTGGCTTCTTGTTGAGTAGTTCAGCATCTTGGCGTTTTTTCATTAGATCTAAGGCTTTGATAACATCTGCCTTGTATTGAGCCAAGTCTTCTGGGGTACCAAACAATTTAAAATCTTTCGATTTGAGTTTGCACTGCATGGTCTTATGAGTACAACCACATTGACGACAAATAAAACCCGTATAAAAGGCAGTTTTAAGTGACAATAGTTCATATTCGCCTGTTAAACATACATAGATTTAAATATGCAAACAAAATGAATGTAAACAAAAAGTACTTACCTAGGTTATCACCAACAATACTTGAGAGAGCAACTTTAATCGTTTTCGGTACAATAGTTGCCGGGCCGGTTTGAATGTTCACTTTAAGACCAAATTCAGTCAAAATCTGCAGATCGTTAACGAGTGGCTCTAAAAGATCATTGATGGAGACATTTGCCTCTTTCATCATGGCTCGACTAGCGACGAACACAAGAAATATGTCTTTTCGCTTTAGCCTCTGTTCAACAGGAACATTCGTAAAAGAACAGTAACAGATGATAAACTTAGATTTAAATGTGGTCACAGTGAAGTCATCAATTCCCAGTTGAATACGAAGTCTTGCTAATATTCGCTTCCTTCGCTCAGGGCAGCAAGTCAACTCGGAATTAAAAATATCGATTTCACCTAAATCGAATTCTTCGTCTTCTTCTTTGAGAATACTTTTCACTAATGAATTGTTCTTTAACATTAAGGCTGCTTGTCGCTTAATGTCGATATACTGTCCGACAGTTTTTCCATTAATAGTAATAGGCTGCGGTTCAATATAAGGAACTTTTTGACTTTTTGTATAAGAATTTTGAAGATAATCAGACTTGGCAAAGTTCAAAATAGTTTCCATTACTTGTTGTTTACTTTTAAGCGTTGAGTGATTAAAAAATGCAGTTATTAGAATGAAGATTACATTTTTTAATGCTGATAGAGTTACGTTTGATGTAACTCGAGCTTCCATGATGGCTAGAAACATGATTTGAACAAACTGAAAATCGGATGAATTCATAACACGCTTAATTTTAGACAAAAATATATCGAAAGTATCTTCAGAGTTAAAATCCGACGAAACATTGAACATGTCTTCATTGTTGTCGGCTTCGGTCTCGTCAAAAGGCTGTTCTGTTTGATTATTACAACCTTCTTGATGTTGACTTGTATCAAAAGGCATTGGAAAATTCTCGACTGAAGCGAACGAGTTCTCATTTACAGATCTATCGCAGGTGTCAACATCCATTTGATTTTCATTCAAATCAAAACCTCCAAACGACTCACTACGAATGGCGTCTGAAGTGTTAGCTTGCAAAACTCTACAACAATATAAAAGTCAATAAAATATAAATGTATTTTAAAATATCTATACCTAGAGATGCATTGCAAAAATTCTTCGGGGTGGCAATTTTCCACATGAATTTCATAATTGAATATAGAATCAAACGTAAAATGACATTCTGGAATGCATGAAGATCGAGAATAACCAGGTAAATCTTTCTCCCTTATATGTCGATGGTAGGCAATCTCGAAAGGAGAGTCATTGATAAGGTCTTTGAAAGCAAGTTCGGCCATTGGTTTGCAAATAAGACTCGAATCTTATTGAATTTGGTCGATCCAGAAATAACAAAAGAGAACTAATAAGGTCAGGTCACCTCCGAATTCGATGCTGCCGCTTACACATGTTTACACAAACACTAAACACCAGTAAATTCGATTTGCTGACTAACACAACACGATATATTGAACACACACGAACAGAACAGAGGAGAGACGTGATTTAGGAGTGCAAGGTCGATTTCTTGTGACTCAAGTGAACTTTACCCTGATCTGAGGACTAGGCCGATCTCTGGTTCCTCCCTTCCCTGACCTGGTCATGACCACCTGAACTGATCTGAGTACAAGGCCGATCTCTTGTATCTCCTCACCTGAACTGACCTCTGAACTGATCTGTTATTTGTGTATCTTATATTATTTTATGAGTTTTTAATTAGAACGACTCTTGTAACCACAATTTTGCTGCCTTCAATAGTTAGGGGCAGTAGCGCCCAAAATAAAATGATGACAAAAAAGTTGTAAAGCCAACAGTAGAAAAAAATGGCTAATACAGTAAGAGTAAAAAAGTGGGTGCTCTGCTCCCTTTTGGTCTATTCACAAACAAAGTTACCTATTCTGAATACGCCGCCCCGCTGTAAAGTGCAAAAGCGTCACTGCAACAATGAACTACTGCTGGTGATGCTGTTGTTGTCACTTTTGAGTCGTTGTTTTGTGTTGATGTTTATGTACTGGTTGACAAATGAGAGAAACAGCTGAGTGAACGAGTTTATTTTGGAATTTTTTCTAGTGTTCATCATTCCGATTGTTACCTAAAATGATGGTGATTCTGTTGTTGTCACTTTTGTGTCAGTGTTTTGTGTTGATGTTTTGCAAATCTTCACTAATTTGATCATTTGTCTTCAAAAATACCAGTGCAAAAGCGCCACTGCAACAATGAACTACTGCTGGTGATGCTGTTGTTGTCACTTTTGAGTCAATGTTTATGTTGATGTCTGTGATTAACGTCACTGATTGTGTATTTGTTTGCTTATTTGTCATCGGAAAACACAGGAACCGGGCCCAAATTGACTTTATTCGTCATCTGAATATCCATCCTAAAATCCATGCTGTGTGTGTGCTTTTGTCGTGACAAAGTTGGCTGACAGTGATGGGAGACCGTGTTTGTTTTGGGTTTTTTCGGGTGTTTCTTTCTTTTATTCGCTTGAACATTAAATTACTGTGCTCTGTTGACTTCAAACTCCACCTTTTTTATTCGCCACCAAAACCAAGACAAACCAAAACCAAAAGAACGTGCTCGAGTCTAGACAAGAAAATAAGTTTGCAGGAACTGCTGTGATTTATTTTGTGTGAATTTGATCACTTGCTTATGATGTTATTTCGACATTATGGGCTCGTGTCGACCACAAAGCTAACCATGGTAAGCAACATGAGCCTCAGGATGTATTTATGAATATTAATGGTGATGTGAATGTTGTTTGTAGATTCGCTTCCTGCTGTACTCAATACTCAACGTGTGATGTATTTGGTCGTGAAAAGGTTTGTATTTCTCAATGTATTACTTTTGTTAAGTTTATGCTATTGGACTGCCACCAAGCGACACACACTTTGTGAGCATCACCTCGACTAGGTGGCTGTTGGCACTGATTCATCACTGTTTGTATAAAGACTCATCACCTACATTGCCATGGCTAGAGCTAATTCGTAAGCTGCTTTCGTGTTGTCTTTCTCTGGTCACTAACCTGATCTCTTTCTTTCAGTAAGCCTACAAGACTATCTTCTTGCGCTGCACGATCTCAACTATCAACAGTACCTTTTGTAATTGACATATATTTAATTAACGAATAAACAAACAACTTTCAATACTAAAATGATGTCTTTGTGTTTTGTAGATTAACTTTTTGTACAATTCTCATCGAATCTTGTAACCTGCTCAACCCAACGCTTACCAGGTGTACTTTATTTTGGTTGTGAAACCACCAACTGTGGAATGGTTTGTTTGCTCAAATGTATTTTTCCTTGCTCAAATATATTCTTTTCCCTTCTTAGATTACTTTTCTGTTCAATTCGTGAACAACTCATTACTATGTCAACAAATGATTTGTATTGTATCGTGTTGTATCTTTTTTCGCTTCTTAAATTATTTTTCTGTAAAAATATTAAATCATGTATTTGGTCTAAAATTATTTATTTGTGAAATAGTTTGTATTTCTCAATGTATTGCTTTGGACACTAAAATGTCATTGTTTGCCAGTTTTCAAATATGTGCGTGTTCCATGGCTATTATATGCTTCAACTAGAACTAGAAATGGCTTGTTTGGATTTTAAACAAAGTAATTGGTATTTATTTTGATTTTGAATGCATAATTGACTTATTGATTTATTTATGTGAAAATGTATTGAGTCATTGAGAATGTAATCAAACTTGATTTTTATTGAATTAGTGAGCACTAAAAAGTGGGTTTGTGATTTTCACTGAAGTTACCACCCCTATAGCAAAAATGATAAAAACCTGTTGGATAAAATCATAGATTTTTACTGAAACTGAGTTTTTAATTAGCGCTCAGAAATGAAATAAACTTGAATGCGCTCAGAAAGGAAGAAAACTTGAATTAATCCTTTGTTTGGTTGATTTTTCTATTAAAAACTCAGAGAGCCAGCAATTCAATTCAGTGAGAGTTAACATAGGTTTGATTTAGTAACCTAAAGTACCAAAAACACAGTTCAACAGGGAATCTATTAAAAAATTGCAAATTGTTGCCACTTATAAATAAACTGACAGTTGTGAATTATTTCTTGAAAGTTTTAAGTTGTCAATGCACAGATGGCTTTCTACGGGCTAATAACTTCCTTTGAACTTGAATGAAACGACAGATGCTTTATTGGGGTCATGATACAGAAGTTCTTGAGGTTATTACTGAATTTGATTCAAATATTAAGTGAAGCAGAAATGAACTATTTTTAGCAATATCACGTGCATATATAACGAATTGTAAATATGAAATTTTGAGCTTTTGATTGAAAGAAATTGTCGGAACATTTTGAGAACAATGGTCTTTATAGTGACTCAGAGTTGAGTTTTTGAGATTCTCGTTAATTTCTAATACAGACTTCATTGTCCATTAGGGTAAAACCAAGCAATCAAAAGAATCGCATGAACCTGCTAGCAAAAAAGTTATCTTGGTTCAAGAACGCCATCACCAAGATCAACATCGCCATTGAACTGAATTGAGTCCTAACAAAAGAGAACAAACAAATCGATGTGGTCGAATCGCTGGCTCTCTGAGTTTTTAGAAAAATCAACCAAACAAAGGATTAATTCAAGTTTTCTTCCTTTCTGAGCGCATTCAAGTTTATTTCATTTCTGAGCGCTAATTAAAAACTCAGTTTCAGTAAAAATCTATGATTTTATCCAACAGGTTTTTTTATTAAAGTTCATCGCTAAACTGACATAAGGTTACGTAAGGCGACTGATGCAAACAACGAAGCCGACGAATGAGCAGTACTAAGTACTACTAACTGCCAGTTAGCGATAACGACTATTGTGACATATGTGATGGTATCGGTGCGTGATATAACATTACAGTCATAATGAGTCATTCGTGCTAGTCGGCTATTTGGACTCAAATTGAATCTCCTCCGAATGGCGCCTCTTTGCGGTGTGTCTGCTTTGTTCTCACTCCTCCTTTTCTCATTCGAGCACATGGTCACCTCGTGTGAACAGTTTTATTTTTACCGGATGAATTTTGTCTCTTGTGAGTGCAATCTTATCAATTTACGCCTATCATGGAGATGAACATTAATCTTCTTTGGAAAATATTTCATCTTGAATTTGTCATTGAGCAAAATTGGGATGTAAATTTTGATTTTTTTGGTAACCAGTTTACAATTATTATTATTATTTATTTTCACTGTATTTTTTCGTAGATGACATCCACGATTCTAAAGATTTCTTTAGAAAATTATTGATAACCGATTTATATGATACCAATATGAATGAAATTAGTCACAAGGCTAAATCTGATTGTTTTGAAAAAATGAAAATCATTCTCAAGTTTCCCGAATTTCCTAAGAAAACTTTTTTTACTCGTGTTACTAAGAATTCTTTTGTCGAATCGCATTCCAAACCAGTTGGACAGTTAAATGTAACTGAGAAACATTTTGACAAGGAAATTGGAGTCGAAAATTTTGATTGTGTTGATGTTGAATTGCCTGAAATTATTGAAGAAACCACACCGCAACCGATTCCGATTTCCCCTACTTTGGAATTGGCTTTTCTCAAGTGTGGTCAATCTCAAATAATTCAACCGCATCTTATCTTTAACCTGCAGCCTCGTCTTACTATTTACAAGGATTTAAATAATTGTGTTTATAACAAAAAGTTCAATTCGAGTGGAATAGATTTTTCAAAGTTTTTCTGGAACAAAGGTTCTCCTGAATCGGTGTTTTTGATACTTTTGCCTGATTCCACCAAACAATCTATCGATGATCTCTCTTCAATATCGGATACTATAAATCAATTTGATTTCTATCTGAAGAAATGGATTGGAGAAATAGCTGAACGTTTAATGTTTTTATTTCCCTACGATATACCGCTAGATTTGTGTTTTTCAATTGGTGGAAAATTTTTATCTGAATTTCCGAAGGCAAATTTATGTTGGAATTTAATGATGGCTAAATTTCCTCAGTTTGAAAAAGTTAATTACTCTGCTTTTGAGGTATTCTTGTAATTGTTATTCATTTCTTTATTTTAATTATTCTTATTTTCAAGGTTATGATGGGACATCGAATTCACGGACGGTTCCAATCAAGAGCGAAGAAACTTCGCAAACACAATCTTTTCCCTCCATCATTGCGCTCATACGAAACAAAAAAGACTGAAAACAAAGTCACAATTTCAAAGAAACTAAAGAAAGACTCAGTCACGTAAGTTGCACTTTTGATCTAAAAAATTATCATAAACTTAGCGATTAATTTAATTTTGTAGAACTTCTCATGGCTCGAACAACAATCTTAGCGACCAGCTCGATTCTTATGGGTATGTAAATTACGATTAAAACTTTATATAATTATTTTTGATTTATTTAATAGTCTGCCTCCAACGGGAAATGACGAGTCTTTAATCGAACAAGACGAAGATTATGAAATGTTGCCATTTGAAGAGTTCTTTGATTACAAATTATTTGCTCAAAATTCTACTGATTCAGATTATTCTGGTCCTTTAATTTGGAAACTAGTATTAGAACCAGCAGCAGGCGTTATAAAACATTTTTGATGTATTAAGAATAAGTAACGCCATTGGCGTTAAATCGGAGCGAACGATATTGTCTTTGTCGAATATAGAAATGTTTTTACAAATGAATTTATTAAATTCTATTTAGCTTTATAAGAATATTCCGTACAGACACTTTATCAATCTGATTGCTATAATGTCTCAAGTATTTCATACTCATACCATTGTTATAAAAACTTATACAAAATCTTGAAAATGGTTTATGAAGATCCAAAAAACATTCTATCTGACAAGAAATCTCAATCTTGTGGTTTTACCTTTTAGGCTCACTAATTACGTTAATAGAGTTTTTTCTTTTTTAATTAAATAATAATATGACATAATGTTCGCTTCAAAAAAACAGGAAATACAATCCGATAAAATTAGGTAGTGAAACTGAAATCGAAAACTAAATCAAACATTCAAAAAAATCAAGGAATTACTTAATTTTGACAAAACCATCAGTTCATAACGATTACAGGGTTTTAAAGATTGATATTATTTGATACATAAGCATACCATGAATCTACAATATGTTGTAGTTAAAGGTTAAAGGTTAAAGGTTATCGATAATATCAGTAATTTATAAGTCAATATGATGGAATACTCGAGTATAGCCAAAAATGTAGTCAAAAACACACAAATGAACAGTATCTAGTGTTTTCAATTACCTGTGAATCTGTGAAAATCTGTGAAAAAAACAACAAAAATATCATAATGTTAAAGTGGTCGCGGTACTGTTGATTATAAGTGCCACACTTAACGAAAACCAACTGGATTAAAAACTTAGATTTTATTGATCAGAGAAGCGAGTTCAGGCGAGCGAGTTCAAGGGAGGGTGCATTTTGGTTACCGATTGTGATAGCATTACAGTGTATAGATTTAAAAATATTAATAACCCGCGAAATAGTACAATAAAGCCCAAGTTATGGGATATTAATAATTGAACAGGTGTCCGGTCTTAGTAATGTATCCAGGAACAAAGATAAACAATGTCTCACTAAACTCATTTTGGGATGTTCTGGTTATTGCGCATCTCTTTTGCGCACAGCGAGCGCGCGGCATAGCGTGTATCTATGTGCCAGACACACACGCTCAGTGTTGACACTCGATCCCAACACATTTCTATACAAAATTTTGGATTTTTCAAAAAAATTATTGTACCTTTGACTTTTGACCTATATGGCCTCAAAACTATACAGCACATCTACACCACTACCAGAACATAGGGTTAAATTTTTAGACCGATCGATGCAGTCGTTTTTGAGGAGTAGCGAAGACAAGAATCCCGTTTTCTCCCGATTTGTCTGGGGAAAAATCGTCGCTCACTCAAAAACTCACACCTCGCTCGCTTCGCTCGCTCAGCGTGAGTTTTTTCGTTCGCTCCTCTAATTATATGAAGAAGAACTCAAATCTTTGAAATCAGTGGCCATCCAAAAAACAGAGGAGCGATACAAAAAGTCAGAAGCTAAACGAAAATTAGTCGAACTTAGAGATCAAATCAAGTCGAAATCAAACTCGAACGTTGGCCTTCCTATTAAGAAAAAACAACGAAAATTGAAACAAAAATGACTTATTGTATTTTGATTATTCTATGTATTATTCTTTTTATTTTAATTATTATTTTTGAGTATTCAATAAATAATTATTTGAATTTAAAATATTATGTTAGTAATTCAATCTATAAAGAGAAACATATCAAACCCTTCACAGAAGGTAAATTTCCAAAAATGACCTCTACAGAGAGTTTGAAAGAGCATGCAATATACCCTCTACAGAAAGTATACAGTAGACTCGCGTTAATTCGGGATCAAAGGGTCTCAAAACAAAATTTTTACCCCGAATTACGAATTATCGCGAGTTCCATTTATAACCCATTTTGAACATTAACAGTTGAAATTGCTATTTATTTTACTATTGAATTGAACTGGAAGGGTCCAGGAGGCATTAATTGGTCAAAAATCCAACAAATCCAAAAAATTTTCAAACCCATAATGAGTTTCCAATCTAACATGAACAGTAGACTCGCGTTATTTCGGGTCGCCTCAAACCACATGCATTCTAACCCTAACATTCTAGAGTTTGGGTAAATTTTTGTTGTGTACGAACTATGGGTTGGTCCAACTCTACTTCTAACTTCTAAAATATTACATTTTTCAAGCCGAGTCATCCCGAACTATCGAGATTTTCTACTAAAAAATGCTCAATTTCAGCAGAATTTGGACCCCGAATTACGAATTTCCCGAATTATCGCGATTTTTGCATTGCATATGTTAGAAAATGACATAAAAACACTCAAATTCCATTCCGAATTACGAAATAACGCGAGTCCCGAATTAACGCGACCCGAATTAACGCGAGTCTACTGTATTGCCAAAAATTGCCTTTTGTACAGGGTAAAAGTATTTTCTTTCTACCTATGGGTTTCAGGTGTGTTTACCTTCTATAGAGAGTGCATATTTGGTAGAGTGGCAGTTATACTCACGCATTAACATGCACACATGTATTGTCTCTGTTGGAGGTGTTGTAAAATACTCTAAAATTACCCACGAGTTTTACTCGTGTTGTTGTTTGTATTTGGAAGGATAAATGCGATAGCGCGCAAGTCAAACAGACAAAAAGACAGGCCAAGTGCACGTTGTGATGTCATATCGCCCCTAAATTGATAACTACACTGCAACACATATCGCGATGTGTTTGGTATTATTATCAGTGTCGTTGGCTTGCATTGCTATATTGAGACTAATATTGAAACTCGAGTAATACTCGCGAGTAATTTTAGTAGTGTAGTAGTGTTGAATGCGAGACTAAGATGATGATGATGCGCATGTGACAAATCAAGTGAAACACCAATTGCCTGTTGCACAGTCACAGTAAGCGCTAGTGTATTAATGTGCGACATCACACATTCACATGTGGTCATTTAGTGACGATTTGGTTGATTGAGTTGATTACTCCGTGACATCTTTCCAACTCAATTTGAAATTTTGTTTTTTAAATTTGTTATATCACTTGAACTAATTTGTAAATGCACCAAGTAATTCAGAGTTGTAAACTCGCGATCATTACCCGCGAGTAACTCGCTTCCTTCAGTGCAACCCACAAACACACAGATTTGCATTACTATTACATTGAGATGCACATTACATGTCCGTATGCATATTCAATTGTACATGTGTATGGCTGAATGTGTAGAGTAGAGGGCGCCAGATTTGGAAAGCATTTACGAGTGGATGATAAAGCACGATACGATTTATGCATTGGACAGACGTAACATGAAAGCGAGTGTATTACTCGCGAGTTTGACAAAAGCTTCGAAACTGACCCTACCCTTAATGGTCGGCTCAGACGAATATGTCAATCGCGGTTCGACAGAAACTTGCTTTTTTGAGTATTGCTCAATACGTATATGCTTTCAATTTGTGGTTAATAGTTTATAAATAATTTATTGAAATTTAAAATATATTTTTATATAATTAAAATAGAATCAAATTGTTCGCACTGCAAACCTGAATTTATCTCAAACTGAAAGTCTCATAACAATTGTCAGAACAATTTTCCAAGAGAGGCCAAAGTTCGAATGCAATCCATCACAAGTCGAACATATTTGAGAAAACTTTTCTTTTGACTATCTCCATTCACGTTGATGACTATTCGTATTGTGGGAGGAACAGATGCGGATGTATTTCTATCTGGCTCACGATTAGCGTCGAGTCCATTGTTGACCAGTAGAGTGGTCTCTGCATTATTCGGGTTGAGATGACTATAGGAAAAAAATGTTTTCCATTGATTAAATGTTTAAAATATTCTACAAAAAATAATTAAGCAGATTGCACAATATTTACCGAGTTTCAGAGTCAATCTCAGCATTGTCCATATTAATTGCAATTTGATTCATGGTCACAAAGATTAATTGAGAGAAAGACTTTAAACAAATAGAAACATTGATTGGTTCAAGTGACTGAAGAATTTACAAAATAAAATGCAAGTTGAGAAGAGGATGACAATATAAATCGAATTGACACTAATGAACTGAAGAATATGTGTTGTCGTGCATTTATACCTGTGCTTGTTATGACAGCAAAATGGTGTATCTTTTGGTTTTGCCGCGCACGCGGGCATTTTATATGACAATACTTGAGTATCGCACAAATATACAAACACACAGTTACAATACAACTCGAGTAAAACTACCCGCGAGTATTTCTCCAGTTCCAGTATGTTTGTCATTCATGTTTTGATTGTCAACCAATCAACCACCAACAACACCGGCACAGTGTTGATGCAGTAATGCATCTCATGAGGATGAGCGATAAGGATCTCTTGAGTTTATGACTGGAGTCGATTACTTAATTGTACAGTGTACAACGTATGTGCATTCTCCAGTCCAATAGACTTTGAATGAGACTTGGTGTGCTTGATGGTGGTATTGCTCGAGTCTTTACTCGAGCACAAATTACGATCTACACCATCAGCACCGTCTGTAAGCTTATCTCAAACAAGCCAATACACCTCGACATCAGCATCGGCATCACAACATAATTTGTGAGTGCAATTAAACCATATATACACTTTCGATAACGATGAGCTTCAACGGTGTTTACACCTCAAATGAAACTTATATAAATACTCGAGCAATTACTCCCGAGCTTTAACAGTCGACCATTTAGGTTAGTGATGTCATGTTCAGTGTTTGAGGTAAGGACATGTGTGCGATGTCCTCGACGGGTGGCACACAGTGCACACACAAACAGTTGTCAGTATTACTACAATACTGACAGTATAAAAATAACAAAATCGAGATGCTTTTTTACTTATTCTCGCATTTTGTTGCCATATTGTCATTGTTCTGTTGGACTTGGTTTTTTGTCAGTTAAACTCAAATTATTTCTTGACATTGCAGTTATTTGAGCCAATATGAATATGAGTCAAGTGAAAATTAACATTGAAAATGTTTCGTTTGACACCGAATCTTGTGAAAACGGGTACGAATTGTTTTAAATATTTCTCTTCTTAATATTTTTAAATACAAATAAATGATATTTTTTCATTAGTCATCTCAACCCGACTGATTTGTTGACTGCAACCACTTCTATGGACAACATTGGATCAGAAAATCGTGATCCAGAAAGCAATGCTTCATCTCATTTGGCACATACTCCTACAGACCAGGTCATAGTCATCAACATGGATGGTGATGGAGCGATCAGTGATCGAGGTGGTGCTTTAATGCGAAATCGTACATTTCTCATTGATATGATCTACATTGTAGTCACTCTCTTGAGATTGTTTCTCAAGCTTTAATTCATGTCAATTCTGGCCAATTATTTTGTTTACACACATAACAATATTATCATACTCTTGTTCGATATATGAATAACGCTTTTTTCAATTGGGTCGAGTATTTCAACGTAATACTCGTTTTACTCGGTATTATTGGTCGCAGCTCTATTGTGTGGATAAACAATCCAAAAAGCACGATTATGTCATCAAATATCTGTTGTTGCACAAGGCTGCAGTGCAACACGTAACACCTCCTTGACAGATAACCACATTTTGTCTGATATAAATCTGGGTAGATGTTTAATAGTCTACATGCCAAACTGGAGTTTGTTGTAGATGATAAGCTAACACAACTAAACTATACTATGAACAGAGAACGACCAAATTTCACTGTCATGACAAAGAATACCGCTCAGTAACCGCTAGTAAAACTGTATTACTCAAGTAGAAGTACATTGAACAAGAAACGATAACCAAAACCTTGTTGGTACTTCACAATGCGTAGTGAGCATATTTATGGTTCATGTGTCTTGTACTTTTGCTTGTCATTTGTTTTATTGAGCTGTTCAGTGCGCATCGTAATTACTCGAGTAGTACTCGATCCATCTTTCATCTGCTCGTTAACCCACTTACTTCACTAAATATATTTTAACGTCAAATTGGCGCTAACATATACACTATAGTGACTTTACATTGTGTTTCATTGTTCAATTTCGTCCTATTAACACACCAATTTACTTGTGTTTTTATTTTCAAATCACAATGTCAACTACAAAAAGATCCAAATCTAAAGTTTGGGATCACTTTGAACCCCCCACAACAGCCAACCCCAATGTGACCACCTGTAAAGAGTGCAACAAACAACTGTCCTACAAGAGCACATCCACCTCGGCAATGGCGAGACATCTCAAAAGTCAACACAACATCGACATTAACGAATCTGAAACAATTGCCCATTCGTCCACCTCAAATCAAACAAATGAACAATGTCTCTCTAAGCAAACTATCGATTCAGCTAGTGAAGCCATTGCTAGATGTGCCGTAGATGGAATGTCAGTTGACACAATCCTCAATTCAGAAATCCTCAAAGATTATTTAGATAAAGTGCATCACTCACAGATGTTTCAAACAGAAGAGGAATTTAACGAGATAATAATTGAATATTACAATCAAGTGGTTGAAAAGTACAAACGGTTATTTGAAGAATTTAAAACTAAAAATGCAAAATTTTCAATTACTTTAGATCCTATTATTATATACTGTCTTTGGAGTAATGAACGTTGGATATGTTTGACTGTTCACTGTAAAATCAATTCAAAATCTGAGTCATTTGTGCTTGCATACTCAGCTGACAAAGTTCGAGTTGAAGAAGTGTTGAGAAAGTTTGATTTGGATTTAAATGTTGAAATTATTGATCGTACTCAGGAGGATGTAACAGATTTATGCATAAAATTTGAAAATTCTAGAATTAGAAACGAACTTCTTTTTCTTAAATATTATTTTCACCATATAGAAGAAATACCAAACAACGAACAAACGAGCATACACAAGAAGGTGACAAAACTGTCTTCCCAAGTGTGGCAACATTTTGCATTCAAACAAGACAATCCCAAAGTGACCATTTGTCAATTCACCACCAACAATGCAAAGTGCACCAGAGAAATGTCCTATAGAGGCAGTTCGACCAGTGCAATGGCGAGACATCTTAAACTCAAACACAACATTGATATCAACAAAAATGAAAGCAAATCAAAAATTAAAGCAAACTTACAATTTCATCAAAAAAAATCCAACAATTCTCTTGGTGAGATTCTGTCCAGATGTGGAGTTGAAGGAATGTCAATCAGTACCATCATAAGTTCTGAAATAATCAAAGATTACCTCAACAAAGTGCATCACCACAAAATGCCCAATTCAAAAGAAGAAATAAAAAAACTAATTGCCCAATTCAATGATCAAGCTGTTGATGAGTACAGAAATATGTTTGAACACTTCAAATTGAAGGGGATTCGATTCTCTGTGGCAATTAAAAGATATGAATTGCGCTATTTCAGTGTTCATTGTAATGTTGACTCTAAAATTGTGACATTCTTTTTTAGCAAATGAATGTCAGTTTGATGAATTAGATAAAACATTGAGAATATTTGGTTTGGATTTGAATTCAGATATTATTGCGTGTACTTGTGATGACGAGGATGTAGAATGGTCTAAAGGAATAATCGAACAATTTTGCATGAAAGAAGTAATTGAAAGAGCTCTATGCAATCTTGAATACTTTAATGATATTACAGAATGGTCAAGTGATTTATACGAGTATGTTGCTTTTGTATTAAATCTGTTATTAATAAATTATTATTATAGATTTTTCCAGAATTCGACACATAATTTAAATGTACTTCAGAAATACGTTGATGTTGGTGATGGAGAAAAGATTGAGTTTGTCATTTACAGAAATGATTGGATTTCGGACGTTCCAAAAGCTGAACTACTTCTCAAACTGCAGCCATACATTAAAAAAGCATTCAAAAGGAGGGAATTGCAATTTGGTGAATATGCTAAGATGTATGTTTATTACGACGAACATAAATTTAATGAACTGCAAAATTTAGTTCATTGTTTAAAACCATTTGTAGAAGCGCAAGAAGAACTCGATAAACCAAACTCTAATCTACTATCTGCTGAAGTAGTGATGAAATATGTTTTCATGAAACTGAGACAAATCGATTGGGATATGAGCAGAAAATTGATTGATGAATTAATAGATATCTTAGAAGAATATAGAAACCAGAATATAGTTCCGTTGATGTACTTCTTGAAGCATCGAAAGTATCAAATGGAAGGATTTGAAAGTTTCAATTATTCTTCCAAAGATAAAATCATTGAAACAGCAAATGTTTTAAACCATAGATTGTTTCCAGAAAAGAAACAAATTTCGCCGTCTAATTCTTCCAATTCAAGCAACAATCTAACTTTAACAGATTTCCTCAACTCCGAGATGTCTGATACAACACAAGGTAAATCTAATAGAATTGTACATTGAATTGTTGATTGATTGTGTTTAGATGTCCATTTGGATGGTGATTTAACAAGTCACTTCGAGTTGGCTCAAAAAACTAAAACACTCACACCACAATTGGAAAGACTGTACAGTGCACTGATGAGCATTCGACCGAGTGTGGTCAAATTTGATAAAATCGAAAGTGAAGAATTGTATAAAGAACTAAATTTCTTGAAACATTATTTCATTCGGAAAGATGCAAAACAAATCAACCAACAGAAACGACCACTTGAACAGTAATTTTGTTTTAACACACGAATAATTTATTTAATGTTGTTCAAAATTGTTAAATAATTATAAAAAAGATTTTTAAATTTTAAAATAAACATTTTGTACAATTGATAAATAAATTCTTCTTCGAACATCATATTATTATTTGGGTTTTAATTTTTCTGTATTAGAGTCTGTAATTTATGCAAATAATTTTAGAAATGTAAATGTACAATATTGAAAGGAAAAAGTAAATCTAAAAATGAAATTCTAAATGAAAATTCGAGTCTTTTTCTATCATAACACGTCGAGTTTTGTGTTCTAACACATCATTTTAACAGTCTTGTTTGTACCGAGTAATACTCCTCTCTCGTAATGTTCTTCTTAACCCTCTCAGCCCCATCATCAAGTCTTCTATGGCTCGCACTTCTACTCATCACAATCCTCACCATCACCAACCAAACCGACTCCAGCAAATGGTTCAAGTCGCAAATCCAAGCGGACTACGCTCACTTCGAAGCGCACCACTTCTCGGACAGCTACAAGTTGGTCAACTTCGCAATGGACCAGTTCGATCTGTGCCTGACGGACAGCATACCGAGCAAGTTCAAGTGGAAACTATTTCCAGCGAAACTCGAAATCACCATCCAAATTCTGGCCGAATGTGCACTAGTGCCCATGGACTTGCAAAGCCGACTTCAGCTCGATCAGAGTGTGATGAAGAATCAGCAAAGCTTTCAGCGAGAGTACTCGATTCCCAAGTTTGAGGATGCTCAAGTAGAGCGCGAGTACCGTGAGTACTATTCAGAGCATTACTCGAAGGACTGTGAACAGGTGGCCAGGATGGAGCACTTTACTATGCATCATGTGCACAATTCACAGTTGGAAATGAACAGAATCGGGTATGGGGTGGTCTTCAGGAAATTCTGGCAGGTTTATGTGTTCAGTAATGGTAAGTGGATTTTTGGATTGACAGAATTAACCCCTTCCTTCCCATTACAGCACAAACCTACGTGTCCCAGCACTTCGCACCCTTTTTCCAAGCAAGCATCTACGGGTACCCGCAGGACCAATTTCTGCCCACCCTGGTGACCATTCTGGCCTCTCAACTCTCCTCCTACCCCTTCCACCAATTAAAGTCCTTTCTGCGCATTCTCGACCTCAAGTACAGCTCCATCGCACTGCAGAAGGCTAAACGCGCCACTCAACCCGTCCCACCCTCCACTCTCAACCATCTGGTCCCGATTCCACCCAAATTGGATCCATTCATTGCACTTGAACTTTCAGGAGATCGCTTCACGAGTATTGCCACCGTGCAGTCTCCCATCAAACTCTCGAAGATATTCTCTTTGATTGTCCAAAAGTTTGTTCATTTCAATTACAATACTGCACAACATTATCCTGCACTGTTTCGGGCCCAACTTGTGGTGGAGGTGAAGGCTTGCCTGTTGGTGTGCAAACATGTCTTTCTGCACAAAAGGAAGATTATCGGTAAGATTCGGTTACGTTTTATATGAATGGTCACTAAATCTCAATCTAATCTATAGAACCAGTACCTCAGGAGCCACAAAAGAAATCCGAGCTTATCGACTTAGAAAATAAGGATTTGATTCAAGATCTTCAACCCTACAACAAAATTAAAGAAGAACAATTTGTTGTATTCTCGGATTTCATTCGATTATTTAACAAGTACTGCTACATAGTTCCGAATGCTCAACTGAATACTACAAATATCATCTATACTTTGCCGACCAATCAAGATGACCTAGAAAATATAACCGGATTTTCGATGGTTCTGAACAGTCCTACTGAAATATATTTGACTCTGTTCCAACATTCTGATTAAAAGTCAAGCATCAAAAAATATTTTAACATTGGAATTGCTATTTTTGAAAAGGTGGACAATAAGTACTCATTCATTAGTGCGAGCAAATACTATGATAGCTTTAGTTTAGGTCTAGACTGTCTATTAGATGAAGGAGAATGTATGTTTATACTTTTCTCGATAGAGTTTTTTTATGTATAAGCCATTACCTTCTAATTATGATATTACCCTTAAAGTTCAGTCCACTTCAGATCAAATTAGAAATATAGAAATAACTCAAATTTCTGCACTTGAATATATTGATTACTTTTTGTGTTTTATTGAATTCAATTCTTCATATTGTCGTGATTATGTTATTGGTACTGGAAAGGCATCGTTAAAGCTAATTTTATTGGATAAAGGATCGTTCATTTTGTTCAATAACAAGTCATCTTATGATCTCGTTTTGGAAGTTTGTTCACAAGAAGACGAAAAAGAATACGAAATCATTTCTGAAATGACTAAAACTCTCACACCACAATTGGAAAGACTGTACAACGCGTTGATGACGCATTCCACCGAGTGTGGTCAAATTGGAAATAAAGAAATTTGATGAATTGGATAAAGAACTCAATTTCTTGAAATATTATTTCATTCGGACAGATGCAAAGAAAATCAATCAACAGAAACGAACACTTGAACAGTAGTTTTGGTATAAACAAACACATAATTTTTGAATGTTCAAAATTGTTCTATAATTAAAAGACGTTTTTTAAACAAGTGATAAATATATTAATCTTCGAACATCATATTATTATCTGGTCATTTATTGTTCTGTATTAAAGTCTGTAATCTATGCAAATAGTTTTATAAACGTAAATGTACAATATTGAAAGAAAAAGTAAATCTAAAAATGAAATTCTAAATGCAAATTCGAGTCTTGTTTTCTAATATAACACGTTGAGTTTTGTGTTATAGTACATCATTTTATTAGTCTTCTTTGTACCGAGTACTACTCCTCCCTCGTAATGTTCTCCTTAACCCTCTCAACCCCATCATCACGTCTTGTATGGCTCGCACTCGTACTCAGCACAATCCTCGCAACCACCAACCAAACCGACTCCAGCAAATGGTTCAAGTCGCAAATTCAAGCAGACTACGCTCACTTCGAGGCTCACCACTTCTCGGACAGCTACAAGTTGGTCAACTTTGCAATGGACCAGTTCGATCTGTGCCTGACGGACAACGTACCGAGCAAGTTCAAACAGAAACTATTTTCAACTAAACTCGAAATCACCATCCAAATTCTGTCCGAATGTGCACTAGTGCCTATGGACTTGCAAAGCCGACTTCAGCTCGATCCGAGTGTGACGAAGAATCGAGGAGGATGACAATATAAATCGAATTGACACTAATGAACTGAAGAATATGTGTTGTCGTGCATTTATACCTGTGCTTGTTATGACAGCAAAATGGTGTATCTTTTGGTTTTGCCGCGCACGCTGGGCATTTTATATGACAATACTTGAGTATCGCACAAATATACAAACACACAGTTACAATACAACTCGAGTAAAAACTACCCGCGAGTATTACTCGTGTTCCAGTATGTTTGTCATTCATGTTTTGATTGTCAACCAATCAACCACCAACAACACCGGCACAGTGTTGATGCAGCAATGCATCTCATGAGGATGAGCGATAAGGGTCTCTTGAGTATATGACTGGAGTCGATTACTTAATTGTACAGTGTACAACGAATGTGCATTCTCCAGTCCAATAGACTTTGAATGAGACTTGGTGTGCTTGATGGTGGTATTGCTCGAGTCTTTACTCGAGCACAAATTACGATCTACACCATCAGCACCGTCTGCAAGCTTATCTCAAACAAGCCAATACACCTCGACATCGGGATCACAACACAATTTGCGAGCGCAATTAAACCATATCTACACTTTCGATAACGATGAGCTTCAACAGTGTTTACACCTCAAATGAAACTTATATAAATACTCGAGCAATTACTCGCGAGCTTTAGCAGTCGACCATTTAGGTTAGTGATGTCATGTTCAGTGTTTGAGGTATGGACAGATGTGTGCGATGTCCTCGACGGGTGGCACACAGTGCACACACAAACAGTTGTCAGTATTACTACAATACTGACAGTATAAAATGACAAAATCGAGATGCTTTTTACTTATTCTCGCATTTTATTGCCTTATTGTCATTGTTCTGTTGGACTTGGATTTTTGTCAGTTAAACTCAAATTATTTCTAGACATTGGAGTCATTGGAGCCAATATGAAAATGAGTCAAGTGGAAATTAACATTGAAAATGTTTCGTTTGACACCGAAGCTGGTGAAAACAGGTACGAATTGTTAATTTTATAAACATTTCTGTTTTTATATTTGTAAATACAAATGAATAATAGTTTTTTTGCATGAGTCATCTCAGCCCGACTGATTTGTGGACTGCAAGCACATCTATGGACAACATTGGATCAGCTAATCGTGATCCAGAAAGTAATGCTTCATCTCATCTCGCACTTACTCCTACAGACCAGGCCATAGTCATCAACTTGGATGGTGATGGAGCGATTAGTGATCGAGGTGGTGCTTTAATGCGAAATCGTACCTTTCTCATTGACATGATCTACATTGTAGTCACTCTCTTGAGATTGTTTCTCAAGTTTTAATTCATGTCAATTCTGGTCAATTATTTTGTTTACACAAATAACAATATTATCATACTTTTGTTCGATATATGAATAACGCTTTTTTCAATTGGGTCGAGTATTTCAACGTAATACTCGTAAGTTTTACTTGGTATTATTGGTCGCAGCTCTATTGTGTGGATAAACAATCCAAAAAGCACGATTATGTCATCGAATATCTGTTGTTGCACAAGGCTGCAGTGCAACACGCAACACCTTTTGACAGATAACCACATTTTGTCTGATATAAATCTGGGTTGATGTTTAACTGGAGTTTGTTGTTGATGATAAGCTAACAACCAAACTAGCAACCAAGCTAGCAACCAAACTATACTATGAACAGAGAACGAACAAATTCCACTGTCATGACAAAGAATACCGCTTAGTAA
Source organism: Rhizoglyphus robini (assembly GCA_023373905.1). Taxonomy (NCBI): domain Eukaryota; kingdom Metazoa; phylum Arthropoda; class Arachnida; order Sarcoptiformes; family Acaridae; genus Rhizoglyphus; species Rhizoglyphus robini. The sequence continues at coordinate 112,942 of JAKIJQ010000040.1, read as the reverse complement.
CCGCTAGTTGAACTGTATTACTCAAGTAGAAGTACATTGAACAAGAAACGATAACCAAAACCTTGTTGGTACTTCACAATGCGTAGTGAGCATATTTATGGTTCATGTGTCTTGTACTTTTGCTTGTCATTTGTTTTATTGAGCTGTTCAGTGCGCATCGTAATTACTCGAGTAGTACTCGATCCATCTTTCATCTGCTCGTTAACCCACTTACTTCACTAAATATATTTTAACGTCAAATTGGCGCTAACATATACACTATAGTGACTTTACATCGTGTTTCATTATTCAATTTCGTCCCATTAACATATATCCAATTTAATTGTGTTTTTATTCAAATCACAATGTCAGCTTCAAAAAAATCCAAATCCAAAGTTTGGGATCACTTTGAACCGCCCACAACAGCCAATCCCAGTGTGACCATCTGTAAAGAGTGCAACAAACAACTGTCATACAAGAGCACTTCTACCTCGGCAATGGCGAGACATCTCAAAAGTCAACACAACATCCACATTAACGAATCTGAAATAAGTGGCCATTCATCCACCTCAAATCAACCAAATGAACAATTTCTCCCCAAACAAAGTATCGATTCAGCTAGTGAAGCTATTGCTCGATGTGTAGTAGATAGAATGTCAACAAACACAATCCTCAATTCAAAAATCCTTAAAGATTATCTCGATAAAGTGCATCACTCACAGATGCCTAAAACAGAACAAGAGATTGAAGAGACAATACTTGAATATTACAATCAAGTGGTGGAAAAGTACAAGCTGTTATTTGAACAATTTAAGAGTAAAAATGCAAAATTTTCAATTACTTTAGATCCTATTTTTAATAAATACTGTCTTTGGAGTAAAGAACGTTGGATAAGTCTGACTGTTCACTGTAAAATCAATTCAAAATCCGAGTCTTTTGTGCTTGCATACTCTTCTGACAAAGTTCGAGTTGAAGAAGTGTTGAGAAAGTTTGGTTTGGATGTAGAAATTATTGATTGTACTCAGGAGGATGTAGCAGATTTACGCACATTAAAATTTGAAAATTCTAGAATTAGAAACGAACTTCTTTTTCTGGAATATTATTTTCTACATATAAAAGAAATACCAAACAACGAACAACCGAGCATACATAAGAAGGTGGCAAAACCGTGTTCCCAAGTGTGGCACTATTTTGCAATCAAAAGCGACAATCCCAAAGTAACCATTTGTCAATTCACCTCCAACAATGCAAAGTGCAACAGAGAGATGTCCTATAAGGCTAGTTCGACCAGTGCAATGGCGAGACATCTCAAACTCAAACACAACATTGATATCGCCAAAAATGAAAGCAAATCAAAAATTCAATTAAACTTACAATTTCCTCAGAAAGAATCCAACAATTCTCTTGGTGAGATACTGTCTAGGTGTGGAGTTGATGGAATGTCAATCAGCACAATTACAAATAATGAAGTAATCCGAGATTACATCGATAAAGTGCATCACCACAAAATGTCCAATTCAGAAGAGAAAATCAAAGAACTAATTGTTCAATTCTATGATCAAGCTGTTGATGAGTACAGAAATATGTTTGAACACTTCAAATCGAAGGGGATTCGATTCTCTGTAGGAATTAAAGAAGATTACTTTTATTTGGGCTATATTAGTGTTCATTGCAATGTTGACTCTAAAATTGATGCATTCTATTTAACAAGTGATTATGATGAATTAAATGAAAGATTGCAAATATTTGGTTTGAATTTGAATTCAGATATTATTGCGTGTACTTGTGATGACGAGGATGTAGAATTTTCTAAAGGAATAATCGAACAATTTTGCATGAAAGAAGTAATTGAAAGAGCTCTATGGAATCTTGAATACTTTAATGATATTTTAAAATGGGCAAGTGATTTATACAAGTATGTTGTTTTTGTATTAAATATGTTATTATTGTATTGTAAATTATTGTTTTAGTTTCTTTCAGTGTAAGCCATATAATTTAAATGTACTCCAGAAATACATTGATGGTGATGGAGAAAAGATGGAGTTTGTCCTTTACGAATTTGATTGGATTTCAAAAGTTCGAAAAGCTCAACAGCTTCTCAAACTTTAGCTATACTTTAAAGAAGCATTCAAAAGTGGGGAATTGCAATTTGGTACATATGACAAGAAGTATGTTTATTACGACGAACATAAATTTAATGAACTGCAAAATTTAGTTCATTGTATAAAGCCATTAGTAGAAGCACAAGAAGAACTCGATAAACCAAACTCTAATCTACTATCTGCTGAAGTAGTGATGAAATATGTTTTCATGAAACTGAGACAAATCGATTGGGATATGAGCAGAAAATTGATTGATGAATTAATAGATATCTTAGAAGAATATAGAAATCAGAATACAATTTCGTTGATATACTTCTTGAAACATCGAAAGTATCCAATCGAAGGATTTGAAAGTTTTGAATATTTTTCCAAAAATGAAATCATTGAAACTGCAAATGAATTGAACCGAAGATTGTTTCCAGAAAAGAATCTAAATCAACAAATTTCGCCTTCTAATTCTTCCAATTCAAGCAACAATCTAACTTTAACAGATTTCCTCAACTCCGAGATGTGTGATACTACACAAGGTAAATCTAATAGAATTGTTCACGTGCATTGAATTGTTGTTTGATTGTGTTTAGATGTTCATTTGGATGGTGATTTAACAAGTCACTTTGATTCGGCCGAAAAGACTAAAACTCTCACACAACCATTGGAAAGACTGTTCAACGCGTTGATTAGTATTCGACCGAGTTTAGGTAAATTGAAAACTAGACTATTCAGCTTGAATTATGAACTATTCAGGCAGGAACCTGATTTATACAAAAAACTTATTTTCTTGAAACATTATTTCATTCGGAGAGATGCCAAGAAAATCAATCAACAGAAACGAACACTTGAACAGTAGTTTTGTATAAACAGACAAATAATTTTTTAGATAATAAAACAGAATTTTTAAACATTTCATACAAGTGATAAATAAATTCTTCTTCGAACAACATATTATTATTTGGGTATTTATTGTTCTGTATTAGAGTCTGTAATCTATGCAAATAGTTTTATAAACGTAAATGTACAATAATGAAAGGAAAAGTAAATCTCAAATCTAAAAATGGAATTCTAAATACAAATTCGAGTCTTTTTTCCCAACATCAACACAAATCGAGTTTTGTGTTACAACACATCATTTTATCAGTTTTCTTTGTACCTCGCAGCACTCTTCTCTCGTAATGTTCTCCTTAACCCTCTCAGCCCCATCCTCACGTCTTCTATGCTCGCATTTATGCTCAGCACAATCCTCACTACCACCCATCAAACCACCTCCAAAGAATGGTCCAAGTCACAAATCCAAGCAGACTACGCTCACTTCGAGGCTCACCACTTTGAGGACAGCTACAAGTTGGTCAACTTCGCAATGGGCCGGTTAGATCTGTGCTGGACGGACAACATTCCAAGCAGGTTCAAACAGAAACTATTTCCAGAGAAACTCAAAATCAATTCACCGTGAATTGAATGAATTGATAGAATTAATGGGGTTTTGCTCGAGCTTTACTCGGGCGGTTACTCAGTATATGAAAGTATTGTCTCAATAATTCCATTGATTATTGACCATTTATAAGCAGCTCTAATAGTAATCACATGTGTGACATCTATCCGTTTAGTAATATTTGAGCCTCTTGAAATCAGCACAACCGATAAAATACATTCGGTGTCATGGCACCGAGATTAGGCTCATGTCTGGGCATAGCACTACTCGACCAGTATTGCCCGAGTATGTGCATCCAAATTGGTGTCATGTGTTTAGTTGTGCTTCTCATTGACAAAGTAGCGATGATGACTATTAACCTCTTCCAGTGCAGCTCAATACAGTTTGGTGTAGTGAAAGAGCGCTAAATTGAATAAGACATACACAGATAAAGGTGCAAGTAAGATAAGTAAAAGGATGATAAGTAGTGCACTTCATTCTTGTGCAAAGGTGTTTTCGTTGGCTCGTTTTAGACTCGCGAGTAATGCTCGAGTAAATACTCGGTTTGCGGTTCATATTTATCAAAAGTGACACCGTGACTGATTATTGCGCTACCAAGCAATCGAGCCCATTTCTCATCAGACCAACTGATTAGGCTGTAGCGTACAGTGCGCCTTTTGGCATACAGTTGCAGTCATACTCACGCATTAACATGCACACATGTATTGTCTCTGTTGGAGGTGTTGTAAAATACTCGAAAATTAGCCGCGAGTTTTACTCGTGTTGTTGTTTGTATTTGGAAGAAAAGGATGCGATAGCGCTCCCTGCAAACAAAATAGCCATATCAAGTGCAAGTTGCGATGTCATAGCGCCCCTAAATAAATAACTGCACTGCAACACATATAGCGGTGTGTTTGGTATTATTATCTGTGTCGGTGGCTTGCATTGCTACATTGAGAATAATACTGGAACTCGAGTAATACTCGCGAGTAATTTTACTCGTGTAGTAGTGTTGAATGCGAGACTAAGATGATGATGATGCGCATGTGACAAATCAAGAGAAACACCAATTGCCTGTTGCACAGTCACAGCAAACAAGTGTATTAATGCGCGGCATCACACATTCACATGTGCTCATTTAGTGTCGATTCGTTGATTGGGTTGCTTATTCTGTGACATTTTTCCAACTCAATTTAATTTGAACTTTTGTTTTTTTAAATTTATTATACGGGGGACGATCAATGTATTCGTGGAATTGTCTTGTATTTTTGTTCAGCTTTTTGATTCAAATAACTATATTGGTATACAATGTAGAGTGACCAATTCTGAGTAGAATCAACACGCATGCGCAGTTGTCGCATGTTTCCTGGAAATGATACCATTGTTTTAGCAAATCTGTTTTTGAGCACACGGTCGCGTTTTTGGATTATCTCGAAGATGAATGAATATCTGGGGCTGAAAATTTTTGTGAGTACTCACCTCGGGAACTCTTAATTGAACTAATTTGTAAATGCATCAAGTAATTCAGAGTTGTAAACTGGCGATCATTACCCGCGAGTAACTCGCTTCTTTCAACACACTAACACACAGACTTGCATTACTATTACATTGAGATACACATTACATGTCCGTAAACATATACAATGTACATGTGTATGGTTGTATGGGTAGAGTAGAGGGCGCCAGACTTGAAAAGCATTTACGAGTGGATGAGAAAGCATCATACAATTTATGCATTGGACTGACGTAACATGAAAGCGAGTGTATTACTCGCGAGTTTGACAAAACCTTTGAAACTAACCCTGCCCTAGGCATTAAGTTTAATGGTCGGCTCAGACGAGTATGCCAATCGCGAGTATGACAGAGACTTGCTTTTGAGTATTGTTCAATACGCATAGGCTTTCAATTTGTAGTTAATAGTTTATAAATAATTTATTAGAATTTAAGATATATTTTTTATATAATTCAAATAGAATCACGTTGTTCGCACAGCAAACCCTGAATTAATCACAAACTGAAAATCTCATAACAATTGCCAGAACAATCTTCCGAGAGAGGCCAAAGTTCGAATGCAATCCATCACAAGTCGAACATATTTGAGATAACTTTTCTTTCCACCATCTCCATTCACGTTGATGACTATTCGTATTGTGGGAGGGACAGATGCGGTTGCATTGCTATCTGGATGACGATTTGCGTCCAGTCCATTGTTGACCAGTAGAGTGGTCTCAGCAGTATTCGGGTTGAGATGACTTTAGGGGAAAAAATATTTTCAATGATTAAATGTTCTAAATATTCTACAAAAATAATTATTGCAGATTGCACAATATTTACCGAGTTTCAGAGTCAATCTCCACATTGTTCAGGTTAATTGCAATTTGATTCATGATCATGATTGAGAGAAGACTCCAAACAAATAGAAACGTCGATTGGTTCTAGTGACCGAATAATTCACAAAATAAAATGCAAGTTGAGAAGAGGACTAATGACAATATAAATCGAATTGACACAAATGAACGCATGCACATGTGTTGCAGTGCATTTATACTTTTGCTTGCTGTGGTTGTGTAATTGGTTGTCTTGGTTTTGACGCGCGCGAGCATTTTATATGATAATACTTGAGTATCGCACAACCAAACCAAACTACAACACGAGTAAAAAAACTACCCGCGAGTATTACTCGAGTTCCAGTATGATAGTCATTCATGTGTTGATTGTCATCCAACCAACCAACCAACCACCGACACCGGCACAGTCATTTGATAAAGCCTTGCATCTGATGAGGATGAGCGATAAAGATTTCTCTTGAGTATACTGTACAATGTACAACGTATGTGCATGCAAGTGATAACTCCAGTCCAATACACTTTGAATGTGGCTTCGTCTGTTTGATGATATTGCTCGAGTTTTTGCTCGAGCACAAATTACGATCTACATTGGCACAATTAGTAAGCTTCACTCAAACTACCAACACCTCAACACTGCATCTGCATTAGAATCCATTGTGCACAATAAGCGCAATCAAGCCATATCTCGCATACACTTTCGATAACGATGTGCTGCAACAGTGTTTACCTCAAATGAAGCTTATATAAATACTCGAGCATTACTCGCGAGCTTTATAAAGTTATAACAGTCGACCATTAGCTTTGTGATGTTATGTTCGATGTTTTAGACATGTAGATATGTGTTCACAAGAATGGCACATAGTGTCCAAAGACATTAGCTAGTACAAAATGAGACATCGAAATTATTGTTACACATTATCACATTTTGGGTTACCATTTGATTTATTCTGTTGAACATTTTAATCAGTTGAACATCAACTTGAAATTATTTCTTGACATTTCACACATTTGAACCAAACAATTTTGATCCCAATAATTACCGCTGATATCAGTTTAACTCGAGCATTGTATTTCTTTCCAACTCATTAACACAACAAACCGAACCAAATCAAGACATACCACAAGCAGCAGATCGTAATGTCAATGTTAACATCTAAAGTGTGGCACTATTTTGCATTCATAAAGTACTATTAATTCAGTTTATTATTGAATAAAATAGAAAATAAGAATAAAAATGTTTTATTTAATACAGAACTACTGTTCAAATGGTCGCTTTTGTGGTTTGATTTGCCCCTTAATATCAAATCCAAATTTTGATGGTACATCAGACACATGAGGCAATGAGAGCAAACCTGATAGCACAACTGATTGAATTTCTTCCACTTTGATGTAATTAAATGTAAATGAAGTATTTTCACCCAAATTTGTATCTGAAGTTCGTTCTTTCATCAAATCGACAATAACTTGACACAGCAGATCAATCGATTTAAACTCAATCAACATTGCGTTCGGACATAAATACGATTGGTGACTGTCGAAGATGTAAAATTTGTCACATATTCGAAATATACATCTAGCATATTTGTGTGCAATAATTACTGCTCCGGAATATTCCATTTTTTGATCGGTTGAAAAATATTCGTGTACCACATCAGTTAAGGTGGGCGAGAGACGAGTACGCGAAGAAACATCACGTTTTTCGATATATCCACTTCTCCAGAATTGAGCTTCATCATCATCTGGCACATTGAAAGTTATTTTGAATTCTCTGTCAAATAAATCAAGTCTATTTTCAAAGTCATGAACTCTCAACAGAGAACCATTCTCTAGATTTTTCCTTTGAATTGTTTCGAGGTAAAGTTTATCGCCTTGTCTAAGAATGTGTTCGATTACCTGTTGATTCCATTCGGAAGTTGGTTTAAAAGATGAACAAATGATTGAAGATATATTCATGGCAACACATTGATTTGATCCATTTAGACCATTTTCTCCTTTTTTATTTTGGTTCATCGAGCCAAACAAAATTTCGAGTTTCAAATTCAGTTTTTTATCTTCTACAGTTTTCCACGCAAACTTTGAACTAGATTCGATAGGTGGTTGTGATGTTAAAGGTGTGCTTTTAGGCCACTGAGTTGTCAAAGGAGTTTCTTTCCTTTGATTTACATTTAAATTTGTGGATTTTCTTTTGAAATAGTGTTTTAAAAAAATTGAGCTCTTTCTGTAATTCTTTGCTTTCAATTCGAATCGATTCTTTAGCACTCGGACGAATGCTTAGCAATGCATTATTGAGTTTTTCCAATGGTAGTGAGAGAGTGCCGGTTTTTTTCAACAAATTCAAAGTGACTTGTCAAATCATCATGAAAGAGGACATCTAAACAAAGTAATCAATTGACAATAAGCAATATATAAACATTTATTAGCAATTTATTATTTACCAATTGGTTCACACATTTCTTCATTGATAAAATCGCTCAAAGTTGAATTGTTGCAACAATTTTGATCGTCGGCTTGAGGCATTTCTCGAAAAGCTTTTTGAAATAATCTACAATTTAAATCATTTGCAGTTTTAATAATTTCATCTTTGGATGAATATTGAAAAATTTCATAACTTTCAGTTGGATATTTTCGATGTTTCAAAAAGTACATCAAAGAAACCAAATTTTGGTTTCTAATTTTTTTAAATTTATCAACCAATTTATCAATCAGTTCTCGACTTATATCTGGATCGAGTCTCAGTTTCATGAAAACATATTTCATCACAACTTCAGCAGTGAACAAATTAGAGCTTGGCTTGTTGAGTTCAGCAAGTGCATCTTTCAGTGGCTCTAAACTGTGAATTATATTTTTCAATTCACTAAATTTGTGTTCATCATAATAAACATCATCCTTTTTGAATGGTCCTTGAAACAGCAATCGCTCACTTTCGAATGCTTCTTTAATGTATGGCTGCAAATTGAGAAGTCGTTCAGCTATTTGAATAAAAAACCCAATCATATCCATAATCGATAATCTCAATTTTTTTGTTTGTCGTTATCAACCACGTATTCCTTCAGAACATTTAAATTAAACTTCAAGCCATAAAAAGAAACTGCAAAATAATTTATGATTAAAATTAATATCAAACTGTAAACAAAAACCAACATACTCGTTTAAAAATTCTGTCCATTTTGAAATATTTTGAAAATCTATGAAATTATCAACAGTTTCTTCAATTGCTTTATTGATGCAAAATTGTTTGTTTATGCCATTGAACAATTCTTTATATTTATAATTATTAGTGCACGCGATAATATCTGAATTCAAACCCAAGTTAAACATTTTCAATGTTTTATCAAATTCATTAGACTTGCAAGTTTCTGCTAAATAAAATGTCTCAATTTTAGAATCAACATTGCAATGAACACTCAAATCTTCATGTTCATATCTGTAAGCTGAAAAATATGAAGTCAAAGACAGTTTATAACCTTTCGATTTGAAGTGTTCAAACATATTTCTGTACTCCTCAACAGCTTCATTATAGAATTGAACGATTAGTTCTCGAATTTTTCTTCTGATTTGGGAATTTCGTGGTGATGCACTTTGAGAGTATAATCTTTGATTACTTCAGAATTTGGGATTGTGCTCATTGACATTCCATCAAGGACACATCGGGATAAAATTTCACCAAGCGAATTGTCAGATTCTTTTGTGACAAATTGTTGATTTGTTTGTTTCACTGTTTGAAGTTTGGATTTATCTTTATTCTCCAATTGATCAATGATTATGTTGTGTTGGCTTTTGAGATGTCTCACCATTGCACTGGTCGTGCTGTTGTTGTAGGACATTGGCTTGTTGCATTTTTCATTTTCGGTAGTGATTTGGCAAATGGTCACTTTGGGATTGTCGGGTTGGAGCGCAAAAATAGTGCCACACTTGGGATGTTAACTTTGATGTTATGGTGGCTTGTTCATTTATTAGTTCATTCATATATATTTTACTAAGAAAATAGTTTTGCAGAAAAACCAGTTCTTCTATAATCATAGATTCTTTAAATTCTGAATATTTTAAATTTATGTCTTCTCTATAAGCTACGACTGGCCGGATAATTGATAAAGCTTCATTCAGCTTTTTGCAATTGCGGTGAGAGAGTTCCTTTTGTTTCTGTAAAGTCGAATTGACTTGAAAAATCTTCATCGAAACTTTGATTTCCGCGTTTTCTACCGAACAATCTTTGGTTTAAATTGAAAGCGGTTTTAATTATTTCTTCCTTGGTAGAATATTGAAAACTTTCAATGCCGTCTATTGGATCTTTTTGATGCTTTAGGAAGTGCATCAGAGATATTATACTCTGATTTCTCACTTTTCCATACTCATCGTTCAATTCAAAAATCAGTTTTGTACTTAAATCAAATTTATATTCTATCAGTTTCATAAAAACATTTTTTAACTTTTCATCAACAGTTAGTAAATTTGAATTTGGCTTGTTGAGTTCGGCAACAAATTTGTCAAATAATTCTAAGCATTCGACAATGCTTTTCAAATCAAAAAATTTTTGTTCATCATAATAAACTTTATCTTTTTGATATTTTCCTTTTCTGAAAACTAATTTTCCACTGTCAAACGCCTGTTTGATGTAAGGTTGCAGCAAATGAAGTCGTTCGATCATTTGTTTGGTTGTCTTCCAGTCATCTTTTCTATCAAGAATGCATTTCAATTCTACTCCTTTAGCATCGACAACGTATTTCTGCAATATTTCTGAGCTTTTCATATTTGAAAAGTATCTATCACAACAAAATTTAAAAATTTTTCTAAAACAAAATCATCATCATACCCCGATAAAGTTCTTGCCCATTGAGTAATGTCTTTTTCATAAATCACCCACCGAGCAGTTGGCTCAAGAGTTTCTCCAACAGCAAATTTTAAGCAATCTTGGTTAATTATGTCTTCAAATTTATTAAATACAGGCTGACGTGTACATCCAACAATGTCTGAATCTAAATCTAAATTAAATTTTCTTAACACTTCTTCAACATATATTTTCCCATAAGTATATGCAAGTTCGAATGATTCTAATTTAGTCTCGACTTTACAATGAACGGTCAAAGTTTTCCAACGTTTATCTCCATCTTGGAATTTTATCCAAACTTGATCAATAGTAAAAGAAAATTTTTTGTTTTTTGTTTTAAATTGTTCAAAAAACAGTTTGTATTTTTCAACCACTTGATTGTAATATTCAATTATCATCTCGTAAATTTCCTGTTTTGTTTTAGGCATCTGTGAGTGATGCACTTTATCTAGATAGTCCTTGAGGATTTCTGAATTGAGGATTGTTTCTACTGACATTCCATCTATTGCACATCGAACAATAGCTTCACTTGCTGAATTGATACTTTGTTTGGGGAAAAATTGTGGATTTGATTGGTTTGAAGTTGAAGACTGGACACTTGTTTCAGGTTCATCAATGCCAATGTTATGTTGACTTTTGAGATGTCTCGTCATTGCCGAGGTAGAAGTGCTCTTGTAGGACATTTGTTTGTTGCACTGCTTACAGGTGGTCACGTTGGGATTGGCTGTTGTGGGCAGTTTAAAGTGATCCCAAACTTTGGACTTGTGTCTTTTTGTAGTTGACATTGTGATTTGAGAAACACAAATAAGTTTGTTTTTAAATGGTATTAGATTTGGCTCAAAGCTCAAAGAATTTAATAAAACCGAATTGATGGAACGGTGAGTCAAGTATTAGTAGCTCGACAGCAGCTGGAGGATCGCTCGAGTATTGCTCGAGTAATTACGATGTACAATGCACAATGTTCATTAAAACAAATGACAATAAAAAAAGACAATCACATAACAACACACATGATACTAGAGTATACTGCTATGGCAGTTACTGTGTTTGTGCGTATAATCGTTTGTTAGAGAAGTGGCACTGTTGATTGTATGAGAGGTTAGCGATGTTACTATCAATGAGTGACTCAAATTTAGTAATCCAATTCCCGCTCGAGTAAAAGCTCGAGTAACACTGTACGATATAACAAAGTAGACTCACTTGCATGAACACATTGGGGATTGTACATTTAAGCACTCGACTCCAGTTTTGACGTAATACTTGCGCATCCTCATGCAGCATCCATGGATTTAGTAAATCATTTGCAAATGACTGAGTCGGTGTCTGTGGTGATTGGTTGAATATCAACACATGGACGACAAGCACACTGAATCTCGAGTAATACTCGAGTATTTCAAAATGCGAGATTAAGATACTAACCCAATAGCACACCGTCTATTGCACAGTGCACTCACAGTACCAATGGTATAAAAAAGACATACATCTGTCCATTTATATCAATTTGACTTATATTGTCATAAGTTTCTTCAGATAAATTTGAATTTTATTTTGAAATTGTTTATATATCAATCTGTATTTTTATTTGTCTAAAATCTTTCCTCAATTAATTGTTTCCTTCTTCAAGTCAAATTCAAATTACAATAGTATAATTTTGAATGCAGATTTTATTGTGTTTAAAACTCGAGTTACTAAACTCGAGTAATTGGCGGTTACAAATCTTAATGCACATTGCAGTATTATGTTAGACGAACCTCTTATGAGAGAGAAAGTTCTTTGATCACACATGATGAAACTTGGCAACCAAATCGCAATATTTGTAGTCTTATTTGGTCTTATCAGTACAGTAGAGCCTAGGTATCGTGTGCCTTTTGCCAATTGGATTGTACCGCTAGCAACCTAGTAGCCTACCACTATCGCACTCGATTCACCACAAACCCAATGCACAAAGGAAGACAACACTCATGTTTGTTCCACTAGCAGTTACTCGAGTAAAACCCGATTACATGTCTAACAGTGACTTGTACTGCCAACAGTCACAGTGAACATAAGGTGCTAATTTGGCAACAATATTTGCGCGAGTTCAATTCCCGCGATAATTTAAGCATAAGTCAATTCTAGCCCATTAAATTAAATTTTGCTGATTTTAACGGAAATTATACGGAGTTTAATACATTACAAATTAAATATATTAAACATTTTCATTCTTAAAATTTGAAAACAATTCTCAAAAGAATGACCACAAGGTGGATTAGTTCGAGCACAATTTGACGATATGCAGCTGAGCCAATGTTTCGATTGTTGATCGCAACATTGCCATCGACATTAATGACCAGTGTGCGGTTTTGGTCTGGAGTGACCAGAGGATCATGACTCATCAGTGGAGTTGAGACAGAAGCTGGTGCTACATTGTCGGCCAATGTAACGCGACTTTCTGAATTAATTCTGCAAAAAAATAATTTTTATGGTAATATTCAACTTTGTTAATAATTCACTATTTGGAATTACCTGGATTCCTCAACCACTACAATCACAGAATCGTCATTGTTGTTTTGAATATAATTTCCCGCCATGATGTTTCCGTTGAAAGACTAGAGTTTCAGATTTGAAAAAAGAAATGTGAACAATGGATTGACAATAAAGACAATAAAAATTTTAACTGGAGTTGTGGCGCAAATGGATGTAAAACTAATGAAATTCATAGTATTTAAGGCTATTTGTGGGCATTGATGAAAGAAGACGGTGCAGCCTTTAATGCGCGCGCTTGCTCTATGGAAGAAGACTTCAAAACGACGACGACAAAGCTGCATGCATGTGTGAGATCACTTGTACATTTATGTTTTAATTTTACTCGAGCTCAAACTCGAGTAAACTAACTCTCAAGCTAACACCTATGGGTATGTTTGGTTGGTCGCAACGTTTATACAGCTTAAAAAAGCAACATTGGTCACTGATTATGTTTGTCCGCAGAGAGCCTGACACTTGTGGAGTTGCCATGAGAACTCCGATTACACGATCGTTTTGTGTCTTTGGCAATTTAGCTATGATATAAGAGCAGTGATGTATGCTCGAGTTTAGCTCGAGCTCAGTATTGCTTTCCATCTCATTAACACAACAAACCGAACTAAATCAAGACATACCACAGGCAACAGATCGCAATGCCCAAGTTAACATCTAAAGTGTGGCACTATTTTGCGTTCAAACCCGACAATCCCAAAGTGACCATCTGCCAAGTGTCCATTATCAATTCAGTCACCGGTAGCAATGAAAAGTGCAACAAAGAGATGGCATACAGCAGCAGTTCGACCAGTGCAATGGCGAGACATCTCGAAAAACAACATAATATTGACATTGATGGACCTGAGACGAGTGCTCAGTCGTCAACTAACAAGCAAACAAATGAACAATTCCATCCAAAACAAAGTATCAATTCTCCAAGTGAAGCTATTGTTCGATGTGCATTAGACGGAATGTCAGTAGACACAATTCTCAATTCAGAAATCCTCAAAGATTATCTAGATAAAGTGCATCACTCACAGGTGCCTAAAACAGTAGAGGAAATTAAAGAGAAAATACTTGAATATTACCACGGAGTTGTTGAAAAGCACAAACTGTTATTTGAATACTTTAAAACAAAAAATGGAAGGTATTCTTTGACTTTAGATTGTGTTTTGATTAAGCCTTGGAGATATACACATTGGACAATATTGATTGTTCATTGCAATGTAGATTCTAAAAATTCAATCATTTGTGCTTGCATACTCTGAAGGGAAACTACGAGTTGAAGATGTGTTGAGAAAGTTTGGTTTAGATTTAGAATCGGACATTGTTGGTTGCACTCACAGTAGTAAGTTGTCTATGCTTTCAAATAAAGTTATCAACCAAGTTTGCGTAAAATCTACTATTAACACAACTATTCAGTCGATTATACATAACAACGGCATTTATCAATGGACAAAAACTTTATCAGGGTATGATGATTTTGTTCTAAATTAATGTAAAACAATCTTTAATAGTCTCTTCATTCATGTCTAGATTCTTTTTAAATAAGAAACGCTCAGAAATTCTGCAGAAATACGTTGTCGTGGGCAAAGAAAAAGAATTCAAATTTATCAGTAATAGAAAAGATGACTGGATTACAACAAAGGACATGATGGAACGACTTGTTCTGCTGCAACCTTTCATCAAACAGGCATTCGACAGTGGCGAATTGATTTTTACAGAGGTTAAATATAAAAGAGAGAATGTCTATTATGATGAACACAAATTTTGTGATTTTAAAAACATTGTCGTGTGCTTAAAACTATTAGAGAAAGCAATTGCTAAACTTGATGAATCAAATTCAAACTTGTTTACTGTTGATGAAACGATTAAAAATGTCTTTATTGATATGAGAAAAATTGATTCAGATTTTGGCAAACAATTGATTCATAAATTGAACGAGGAATATACAAAAGTGCGAAATCAGAATATTGTTTCGTTAATGTACTTTATAGAACATAGAAAATATCCAAATGATAGTTTTGAATGTTTTGAATATTCAACAAAAGCTGAAATCATTAAAACATCAAATGATCTAAACCAAAGATTGTTCTGCAAAAAGAACCTAAAACAAAGTTTTGATGAAGACTTGACTAGTCATTTCGAATTGGCAGAAACTACTGCAAAACTCACACTGCCGTTGCAAAGATTAAATGAAGCTTTATTGAACATTCGTCCAGTAGTTACATCTAAAAATGCAATAGATATAAGCAAGATAAATCAAAATTATTCTAATATTTTTAATAAAATTGTTTTACTGCAAGCCAATTTTTTAAGTAATGTGGGTTTACTAAGAAATGAAAAAGCCATTCCAATATCAAAGTTACATTCCCAAGTATGGAACTACTTTATTGTCAAACCAGACAATGCCAAAGTGACCATTTGTCAAATCACCACCAACAATGTCAAGTGCAACAAATCAATGTCCTACAGCAGCAGTTCGACCAGTGCAATGGCGAGACATCTCAAAAGTCAACACAACATCGACATTGATCTATTGAACAATAAAAGCAAAATTCAAACATTCAAACGAACAAACTCAACCATAAAGAAATCTAACATATCGGTTGGGGAGATTTTATCTCGATGTGCATCTGATGGAATGTCAATCAGTACCATCATAAATTCTGAAGTAATCAAAGATTACCTCAACAAAGTGCATCACCTCAAAATGCCCAATTCAGAAGAGGAAATCAAAGAACTAATTGTCCAATTCTATGATCAAGCTATTGATGAGTACAGAAATATGTTTGAACACTTCAAATCGAAGGGGGTTCGATTCTCTGTGGGAATTAAAAGATATGATTTGCGCTATTTGAGTGTTCATTGTAATGTTGACTCTAAAATTGAGACATTCTTTTTAGCAAATGAATGTCAGCTTGATAAATTAGATAAAACATTAAGAATATTTGGTTTGGATTTGAATTCGGATATTATTGCGGGCACTTGTGATGACGTCCATGTAGAATTGTCTAAAAGAACAATAAATCAATTTTGCATGAAAGAAGCAATTGACAGAGCTCTATTGAATCTTGAATACTATGATCTTTTAAAATGGTCACGTAATTTATATACGTATGTTTCTTTTGCATTAAATCTGTTATTATAGTATTGTAAATTATTATTATAGATTCTTTCAGTGTTCGACACATAATTTAAATGTACTTCAGAAATACGTTGATGTTGCTGATGGAGAAAAGATTGAGTTGGTCTTAAAGGGATATGATTTGATTTCTTCTGTTCGAAAAGCTGAACTACTTCTCAAACTGCAGCCATACATTAAAAAAGCATTCAAAAGTGGTCAATTGGAATTCAATGCATATGACAAGCACTATGTTTATTGCTACGAACATAAACTTTGTGTACTTCAATGTTTAGTTGAGTGTTTAAAGCCACTAGTAGAAGCACTAGAAGAACTGGACAAACCAAACTCTAATTTACTAACTGCTGAAGTAGTGATGAAATATGTTTTCATGAAACTGAGACAAATCGATTGGGATATAAGTAGAGAAATGATTGATAATTTAAATGTAAAATATAGAAAGATTAGAAACCAGAATATAGTTTCGTTGATGTACTTCTTGAAACATCGAAAGTGCCCAATCAAAGGATTTGAAAGTTTTGAATATTCTTCCAAAGATGAAATCATTGAAACAGCAAATAATTTGAACCAAAGATTATTTCCCAAGGAATATCAAGAAACTCCTCGAGCAAATTCTGCCAATTCAAGCAGCAGTCCAACTTTGATAGATTTCCTCAACTCGGAGATGAGCGATACAGCACAAGGTAAATCTAATAGAAATGTACATTGAATTGTTGATTGATTGTGTTTAGATGTCCATTTGGATGGTGATCTAACAAGTCATTTTGATTCGACTCAAAAAACTAAAACACTCACACCACAATTGGAAAGACTGTACAGTGCACTGATGAGCATTCGACCGAGTGTGGTCAAATTTGATAAAATCGAAAGTGAAGAATTGTATAAAGAACTAAATTTCTTGAAACATTATTTCATTCGGAAAGATGCAAAACAAATCAACCAACAGAAACGAACACTTGAACAGTAGTTTTTTATGCAAATAACACAAATTATTTTTTAATTTTATAATGTAGTGGTCGCGCACGCATTAGGCTGTAGCGCACAGTACGTCTTTTGGCATACAGTTGCAGTCATACTCACGCATCAACATGCCCACATGTATTGTCTCTGTTGGAGGTGTTGTAAAATACTCCAACCCGCGAGTTTTGCTCGTGTTGTTGTTTGTATTTGGAAGAGAAGGATGCGATAGCGCTCCCGGCAAACAAAATAGACATGTCAAGTGCAAGTTGTGATGTCATAGCGCCCCTAAATAGATAACTACACTGCAACACATATCGCGGTGTGTTTGGTATTATTATCTGTGTCGGTGGCTTGTATTGCTACATTGAGACTAGTATTGGAACTCGAGTAATACTCGCGAGTAATTTTACTCGTGTAGTAGTGTTGTATGCGAGACTAAGATGATGATGATGCGCATGCGATAAATCAAGTGAAACACCAATTGCCTGTTGCACAGTAACAGTAAGCGCAAGTGTATAAATGCGCGGCATCACACTTTCACATTTTAGTGTCTATTCACTGATTTGGTTTCTTATTCTGTTCGACATTGATGTTTGTCATCTTTCTTAATCAACTTGAACTTAAATTTATATATCACTTGAACCAATTGGTGTTTGTGCCTGGATGCGATCTGCCCTCAATTATTTGCATTTTTCTAAAATGAATCAAGTTGCAATCAACATGAACAATGCTGTGATTGGCCCAGAAATTGGAATAAATAGGTAAAAATTGTCCATGTTTATTTTTTCTGCAGAATTTTTGGATCGATTAATAATCATTTATATACTTTTTGTATAGTCATCTCAACCCAAATAATTCTGAGACGATTCCACTGGTCAACACTGAACCGAGCCCTAATCGTGATCCAGGAAATAATGCATCGGAACCTGTCACATCTACTTCTCCTTGTCCAACTGTGCACATTGTCATCAACTTGAATGGAAATGGCGGAAAGAAAAGCTTTCTCAAATATGTACGATTTGTTTTGGATTGCATTCGAACTTTTGCCTCTCTCTGGAGACTGTTCTGAGAGCTTCGTTTTATTAAATCTACTTTCTTATGATCTTAATATAATTTTATTTTAATTATTTTTAATTTTATTAATTTAAAATTTTAGTAAAAAATTTTATAATGACAATATCAGGCAACGAGAAATAATTCAGAGTTTTAAACTCGCGTTCATTACCCGCGAGTAACTCGCATCTTTCAGTGCTACACACAGACTTGCATTATTACTTCATTGGGATACAGTGCACATTACATTACAATGGAATTCTAAAAGCAATCTATTCATACGACCTCAATTGTTGTATCATTTATTTTATCATTTAATAGCCATGCTGAAGATTGTCAGTGTCGCAAACTTGCCTCAATATGATACAAGATTTACATAAGATAGCAAACTATAGTGGACTGTTGACAATAGATGACAAACACAAGTAAAGACGATACATCAGCGTGCACGAGCAAATACCCACGAGTATTGACTCTATTTATCACTGACATTCATACACTTTATGTACGCGTAATGAGTCCCGTACAATATTGTCAGGGCATGCTTAAAGATGGCGATCATACTCGCGAGTCTAACCCGAGCTGTTGTCAATCTCGTATGCGCGGCAAGAGATAAATGCAACCAAAATAAGCAATACTTTGAATGATATAAATTGAGAAGGACAATTCAATGTGGTCATTTGGTGTCAAAGCTAGTGTTCAACTAGGATTGACTTGCTTATTTTCTCATTCGCATTTATAGTTTGTTCACTGTCTTTAAACTTTTTTGACTTCACTCTCGGAAAAATTCAGGCAATTTAATTTGTTATCACACATAACAACATTGTCATACTTTTATTCGATGTTGCAATAATAAAGCTTTGTTTCAATTGGATCGAGTAATTCAAGGTATTACTCGTGAGTATTACTCGGTTATTGTTGGTTGCAGCTCTGTTGAGTGGGTAAACAAACACACAATCACGATTATATCATCGAATGTGTGTCCTTTGCACAGCATGTAAAATATTTTGACTGATAACAACCATATTTTGTCTGCTATACTACATAAAGCTGAGCATAGAGGTTTAACATTGTCAACATGTCAAACTGCAGTTTGTTATTGATGATAAGCTAACACAACACTAAACAGTGACATCCGTGTAAATGCTCGAGTTTTACTCGTCTAGTACAGACACAGGTAGTGTCCGACTATTTGAGCACACAATTAGTGTACAATTTCTCTCTTCATCTACAAACTATTGAAAGATTGCACAACCATAGTAACCGCTAAGAAAGTTTTATTACTGAAGTAGAAGTACATTGAACAGTGATGTTATAAAATTGTTGTATACAATGAGAAACGATAGCCAAAACCATGTTGTAACTTTACAATGCATATTAGTGAGCATATTTATGGTTCATGTGTCTTGCAGTTTTGCTTGTCATTTGTGTATTGAGCTGTTCAGTGTGCATCGTAATTACTCGAGTACTTGAGTCATCTTTCATCTGCTCGTTAACCCCCTTACTTCACTACAGTGACACATCGTTACATTGTGTTTCATTGTTCAATTTTGTCCCATTAACATACCAATTTAGTTGTGTTTTTATTTTCAAATCACAATGTCAACTACAAAAAGATCCAAATCCAAAGTTTGGGATCACTTTGAACCGCCCACAACAGCCAATCCCAATGTGACCACCTGTAAAGAGTGCAACAAACAGCTGTCCTACAAGAGCACTTCCACCTCGGCAATGGCGAGACATCTCAAAAGTCAACACAACATCGACATTAACGAATCTGAAACAAGTAGCCATTCGTCCACCTCAAATCAAACAAACGAACAATTTTCTGGTAAGCAAAGTATCAATTCGCGAAGTGAAGCTATTGTTCGATGTGTTTTGCTAGATGGAATGTCAATAGACACAATCCTCAATTCAGAAATCCTCAAAGATTATCTAGATAAAGTGCATCACTCACAGATGCCTAAATCAGAAGAGGAAATTGACGAGATAATAATTGAATATTACAATCAAGTGGTTGAAAAGTACAGACTGTTATTTGAACAATTTAAAACAAAAAATTCAAAATTTTCAATTACTTTAGATCCTATTTTTATATACTATTTTTGGAGTAAAGAACGTTGGATAAGTTTGACTGTTCACTGTAAAATGAATTCAAAATCCGAGTCATTTGTGCTTGCATACTCTGCTGACAAACTTCGAGTTGAAGAAGTGTTGAGAAAGTTTGGTTTTGGATTTAAACATTGACATTGTTGATCGTACTCAGGAGAATGTAACAGATTTATGCACATTAAAATTTGAAAATTCTAGAATTAGAAACAAACTTCTTTTTCTAAAATATTATTTTCTGAATAAGGAAGTAATGCCAAACAACGAACAAACGAGCAACCACAAGGAGGTGACAAAACTGTCTTCCCAAGTGTGGCACTATTTTGCATTCAAACCAGACAATGCCAAAGTGACCATTTGTCAAATCACCACCAACAATGTCAAGTGCAACAAATCAATGTCCTACAGCAGCAGTTCGACCAGTGCAATGGCGAGACATCTCAAGCTCAAACACAACATTGATATCACCAAAAATGAAAGCAAATCCAAAAATTCAAGCAAACTTACAATTTCCTCCGAAAGAATCCAACAATTCTCTTGGTGAGATACTGTCTAGATGTGCATCTGATGGAATGTCAATCAGTACCATCATAAATTCTGAAGTAATCAAAGATTACCTCAACAAAGTGCATCACCTCAAAATGCCCAATTCAGAAGAGGAAATCAAAGAACTAATTGTCCAATTCTATAATCAAGCTGTTGATGAGTACAGAAATATGTTTGAACACTTCAAATCGAAGGGGATTCGATTCTCTTTGGGAATTAATGCAAGGGATTGTTTGGGCAATTTGAGTGTTCATTGCAGTGTTGATTCTAAAATTGAGGCATTCTATTTAACAAATGATTGTGTTGAATTAAATGAAAGATTGAAAATATTTGGTTTGAATTTAAATTCAGATACTATTGCGGGCACATCTGATTGCAATCATGAAGAATTGTCTAAAGGAATAATCGAGCAATTTTGCATGAAAAGAGTAATTGTCAGAACTCTATTTAATCTTGAATACTTTGATGATATTTTAAAATGGTCAAGTAATTTATATGCGTATGTTGCTTTTGCTTGTATTAAATCTGTTATTAACAACTTATTATTTTAGATTTTTCCGGTGTCTGACACATAATTTAAATGTACTTCAGAAATACGTTGATGTTGCTGATGGAGAAATGATTGAATTTGGATTTTACGAATTTAATTGGATTTCGAAAGTTCGAAAAGCTGAACAACTTCTCAGACTGCAGCCTTACATTAAAGAAGCATTCAAAAGTGGTCAACTGGAATTTGATGAATTTTACACGAAAAGTAGAGTATATTACGACAAACATAAATTTAATGAACTGCAAAATGTAGTTCATTGTTTAAAGCTATTAGAAGAAGCACAAGAAGAACTGGACAAACCAAACACTAATTTATTAACTGCTGAAGTAGTGATGAAATATGTTTTCATCAAACTGAGACAAATCAATTCGAATGCGAGCAGACTAATGATTGGTGTATTCAAAAATCATTTAAATGATTATAGAAATCAGAATATAGTTTCGTTGATGTACTTCCTAAAACATCGAAAGTATCCAATCGAAGGATTTGAAAGTTTTGAATATTCTTCCAAAGATGAAATCATTGAAACTGCAAATGAATTGAATCATAGATTGTATCCAGAAAAGAATTTAAATCAACAAATTTCGCCGTCTAATTCTTCCAATTCAAGCAACAATCTAACTTTAATCGATTTCCTCAACTCCGAGATGTGCGATACTGCACAAGGTAAATCTAATAGAATTGTACATTGAATTGTTGATTGATTGTGTTTAGATGTCTATTTGGATGGTGATTTAACTAGTCACTTCGAGTTGGCTGAAAAGACTAAAACTCTCACACCACAATTGGAAAGACTGTACAACGCGTTGATGAGCATTCGACCGAGTGTGGTCAAATTGGAACTATTAAAATGGAGTTTTGAACAAACAAACTGGCAGAAACGTGAATTATATAGTAAACTTTTTTTCTTGTAACATTATTTCATTCGGAAAGATGAAAAGCAAATCAACCAACAGAAACGAACACTTGAACAATAGTTTTGTATAAACAGACAAAGAATTTTTTAAATAATAAAACAGATTTTTTAAACATTTCATACAAGTGATAAATAAATTCTTCTTCGAACATCATATTATATGGGTCTTATTGCTGTATTTAATCGATGCAAATAGTTTATAAACGTGAATGAATACAACGTAGAAAGAAAAGTCTAACATTTAAAATGGAATTCCAGGCCATAGTCATCAATATGAATCAGATCAGTAACCGATACATAGATTTCCTGTGAAATTGTAAACATCTTATCTATATGATCCGCATTGTGGTCACTCTCTTGAGATTGTTTTTCAAGTTCTAATTCGAATCAATTCTGTCAATTTAATTTATTATCACACATAACATTATTATCATACTTTTATTCGATGTTGCAATAATAAAACTTTGTTTCAATTGGATCGAGTAATTCAAGGTAATACTCGTGAGTATTACTCGGTTGTTGTGGATTGCAGCTCTATTGAGTGGGTAAACAAACACACAAGCACGATTATATCATCGAATGTCTGTCCTTTGCACAAGGCTGCAGTGCAACACGTAACACCTTTTCACTGATAACAACCATATTTTGTCTGTATATACTGCATAAAGCTAATATACGTTTAATTGTCAACATGTCAAATTGCAGTTTGTTATTGATGATAAGCTAACACAACACTAAACAGTAACATCTGTGTGAATTACTCGAGTTTTACTCGTTGAGTACAGGCACAGGTAGTGTCCCACTATTTGAGCACACAATTAGTGTACAATTTCTCTCTTCATCTAATAACCATTGAAAGATTGCACAACCATAGTAACCGCTAAGAAAGATTTATTACTGAAGTATGAGAATAAGAAGTACATTGAACAGTGATGTTATAAAATTGTTGTATACAATGAGAAACGATAGCCAAAACCATGTAACTTTACAATGCATATTAGTGAGCATATTTATGGTTCATGTGTCTTGCAGTTTTGCTTGTCATTTGTGTTTTGAGCTGTTCAGAGTGCATCGTAATTACTTGAGCCATCTTTCATCTGCTCGTTAACCCCTTTACTTCACTACAGTGACACATCGTTAAATTGTGTTTCATTGTTCAATTTCTACCCATTAACATACCAATTTACTTGTGTTTTTATTTTCAAATCACAATGTCAACTACAAAAAGATCCAAATCCAAAGTTTGGGATCACTTTGAACAGCCCACAACAGACAATCCCAATGTGACCACCTGTAAAGAGTGCAACAAACAGCTGTCCTACAAGAGCACTTCCACCTCGGCAATGGCGAGACATCTCAAAAGTCAACACAACATCGACATTAACGATTCTGGAACAATTATCCATTTGTCCACCTCAAATCAAACAAACGAACAATTTTCTCGTAAGCAACGTATCAATTCGCCAAGTGAAGCTATTGCTCGATCTGTTTTGCTTGATGAAATGTTAGTAGAAACAATCCTCAATTCAGAAATCCTCAAAGATTATCTAGATAAAGTGCATCACTCACAGATGCCTAAATCAGAAGAGGAAATTGACGAGATAATAATTGAATATTACAATCAAGTGGTTGAAAAGTACAAACTGTTATTTGAACAATTTAAAACAAAAAATGCAAAATTTTTAATTACTTTAGATCCTATTTTTATATACCATCTTTGGAGTAAAGAAAGTTGGATAAGTTTGACTGTTCACTGTAAAATCAATTCAAAATCCGAGTCATTTGTGCTTGCATACTCTGCTGACAAACTTCGAGTTGAAGAAGTGTTGAGGAGGTTTGGATTGGATTTAAATGTTGAAATTGTTGATCGTACTCAGGAGGATGCAACAGATTTATGCAAATTAAACTTTAAAAATTCTAGAATTACAAACGAACTTCTTTTTCTGGAATATTATTTTCTCCATAAGGAAGTAATGCCAAACAACGAACAAACGCGAAAACACATGGCCGCTGCAAAACTGTCTTCCCAAGTGTGGCAACATTTTGCAATCAAACCCAACAATCCCAAAGTGACCATTTGTCAAATCACCAGTAGCAATGTCAAGTGCAACAAATCAATGTCCTACAGCAGCAGTTCGACCAGTGCAATGGCGAGACATCTCAAGTTCAAACACACCATTGATATCACCAAAAATCAAAAAAATTTACAATTTCCTCGGAAAGAATCAAGCAAATCTCTTGGTGAAATACTGTCTAGATGTGGAGCTGATGGAATACCAATCAGCACCATCACAAATTCCGAAGTAATCCGAGAATACTTCGATAGAGTGCATCACTACAAAATGCCCAATTCAGAAAAAGAAATCAATGAACTAATTGTCCAATTCTATAATCAAGCTGTTGATGAGTACAGAAATATGTTTGAACACTTCAAATTGATGGGGATTAGATTCTCTGTGTCTTTTAGTTGTGGAGATGAGTTGAGAGTTCATTGCAATGTTGATTCTAAAATTGAGACATTCTATTTAGAAATGTATTACCAGCGTGACGAATTAGAAAATACATTGAGAATATTTGGTTTGGATTTGAATTCAGATATTATTGCGGGCACTTTTGAGGACGATCAAGTAGAATTGTCTAAAGGAATAATCGAACAATTTTGCATGAAAGAAGTAATTGACCAAGCTATAAGGAATTCTGAATACTATGATGATATTTTAAAATGGCTAAGGGATTTATACGGGTATGTTGTTTTTGTATTAAATCTGCTATTATTGTATTGTAAATTATTATTTTAGATTCTTCTGGCGTTCGACACATAATTTAAATGTACTTCAGAAATACATTGATGTTGGTGATGGAGAAAAGATTGAGTTTGCTTTTAACAGATATGATTGGATTTCTATAGTTCCAAAAGCTGAACAACTTCTCAAACTGCAGCCATACATTAAAAAGGCATTCGAAAGTGGACAATTGCAATTTGATGAATATGACAAGCACTATGTTTATTATGACGAACATAAATTTAATGAACTACAAAATGTAGTTCATTGTTTAAAACCACTAGACGAAGCACAAGAAGAACTGGACAAACCAAACACTAATTTACTAACTGCTGAAGTAGTGATGAAATATGTTTTCATGAAACTGAGACAAATCGATTCGGATATGATCAGAATAATGATTTATAAATTAAAAGATAACTTCGTACAAGTCCCGCAAAACTAACGTTTTGCCTCTGGGACTTAGTACGAAGCCGCTGACAGCAAGCTGCCAGCGGGCCCCCACCACGCCTAACTCAATAAAAATTGAAGTCAAGAAATTAAAATCTAACTAATCCACCAAACCACCAAACCTGACCTAAACCTAATTCTAACGACGCCCAACACCCACCAAACCACCTAACCTAACCTAACCTAAATCTACTCCTACCGACGCCCAACACCCACCAAACCACCTAACCTAACCTAACCTAAATCTACTCCCTACCGACGCCCAACACCCACCAAACCACCTAACCTAACCTAACCTAAATCTACTCCTACCGACGCCCAACACCCACCAAACCACCTAACCTAACCTAACCTATACCTACTCCTACCGACGCCCAACACCCACCAAACCACCTAACCTAACCTAACCTAAACCTACTCCTAACGACGCCCAACACCCACCACTCTACCTAACCTAACCTAAACCTACTCCTACCGACGCCCAACACCCACCACACCACCTAACCTAACCTATACCTACTCCTAACGACGCCCAACACCCACCAAACCACCTAACCTAACCCTAACCTCAAAACCCATCCTAACACGGCACCTAACCTAACCTCAAAACCCATCCTAACACGGCACCTAACCTAACGTCAAAACCCATCCCAACACGGCACCTAACCTAACGTCAAAACCCATCCCTAACACGGCACCTAACCTAACCCAAAACCCATCCTAACACGGCACCTAACCTAACCTCAAAACCCATCCCAACACGGCACCTAACCTAACCCAAAACCCATCCTAACACGGCACCTAACCTAACGTCAAAACCCATCCTAACACGGCACCTAACCCTAACCCAAAACCCATCCCAACACGGCACCTAACCTAACCCAAAACCCATCCCAACACGGCACCTAACCTAACCCAAAACCCATCCCAACACGGCACCTAACCTAACCTCAAAACCCATCCTAACACGGCACCTAACCTAACCCAAAACCCATCCTAACACGGCACCTAACCTAACCTCAAAACCCATCCCAACACGGCACCTAACCTAACCCAAAACCCATCCCAACACGGCACCTAACCTAACGTCAAAACCCATCCTAACACGGCACCTAACCTAACCCAAAACCCATCCCAACACGGCACCTAACCTAACCCAAAACCCATCCCAACACGGCACCTAACCTAACCCAAAACCCATCCCAACACGGCACCTAACCTAACCCAAAACCCATCCCAACACGGCACCTAACCTAACCCAAAACCCATCCTAACACGGCACCTAACCTAACACGGCACCTAACCTAACCCAAAACCCACCCTAACACGGCACCTAACCTAACCCAAAACCCATCCTAACACGGCACCTAACCTAACCCAAAACCCATCCTAACACGGCACCTAACCTAACCCAAAACCCATCCCAACACGGCACCTCACCCAAGCCTAAGCGGCGCCAAGGCCCACTTAATATAATAGCTAAACATAAACAAAATCAGAAAAGAAAATTTCTTTCAACAATCAAACTCATTTCCATTCTTGTAATTTCTACAATCACTTTCTGTTTCTTTGACTTTCACATTGTTGACAAACGCACCAACATCACAATTTTAAGATAAGTAGGATTTTTAAAGAACACAGAAACCAGAAAATAGTTTCGTTGATGTACTTCTTGAAACATCGAATATATCCAATGGAAGGATTTGAAAGTATTGAATATTCTTCCAAAGATGAAATAATTAAAACTGCAAATGAATTGAACCATAGATTGTTTCCAGAAAAGAATCTAATTCAACAAACTCCATCTACTAATTTTCCCAATTCAAGCAACAGTCCAACTCTGATCGATTTCCTTAACTCCGAGATGTGTGATACTGCACAAGGTAAATCTAATAGAATTGTACATGTGAATTGAATTGTTGATTGATTGTGTTTAGATGTCCATTTGGATGATGATTTAACAAGTCACTTCGAGTTGGCTCAAAAGACTAAAACTCTCACACCACAATTGGAAAGACTGTACAACGCGTTGATGAGCATTCGACCGAGTTTAGTCCAATGCGATGAAATAGATTTTGAAGAATTGGATAAAGAACTCAATTTCTTGAAACAATATTTCATTCGGAAAGATGCAAAACAAATCAACCAACAGAAACGACAACTTGAACAATAGTTTTGATTAAATTGACAAATAATTTTTTAATGTTGTTCAAAATTGTTCAATAATGAAAAAAGTTTTTTAAAGTTTAAATTAAACATTTTGTACAAGTGATAAATAAATTTTCTTCGAACATCATATTATTATTTGGGCATTTATTTTTCTGTATTAGAGTAATCTATGCAAATATTTTTTATAAACGTAAATGTACAATATTGAAAGGAAAAGTAAATCTAAAAATGGAATTCTAAATGCAAATTCGAATCTTGTTTTCTAATATAACACGTTGTGTTTCTAGTTGTAACACATCATTTTATTAGTCTTCTTTGTACCTCGCAGTACTCCTTTCTCGTAATGTTCTCATTAACCATCTCAACCCCATCATCACGTCTTCTATGGCTCGCACATTTACTCAGCACTATCCACACCACCACTCACCAATCCACCCTCAAAGAATGGTCGAAAGCGCAAATCCAAGCAGACTACGCTCACTTCGAGGCTCACTACTTCTCGGACAGCTACAAGTTGGTCAACTTTGCAATGGACCAGTTCGATCTGTGCTTGACGGACAACTATCCAAGCAAGTTCAAGTGGAAAGCATTTCCAGAGAAACTCAAAATCAGTTCACCGTGAATTGAACAAATTGATGGAATTAATGGGGGTTTTTGCTCGAGCTTTACTCGGGCGGTTACTCAGTATATGAAAGTATTGTCTCAATAATTCCATTGATTATTGACCATTTATAAGCAACTCAGTTGAGCTCAATACAGTTTGGTGTAGTGAAAGAGCGCTAAATTGGATAAGACATACACAGATAAAGGTGCAAGTAAGATAAGTAAAAGGATGATAAGTGGTGCACTTCAATCTTGTGCAAAGGTATTTTCGTTGGCTCGTTTTAGACTCGCGAGTAATGCTCGAGTAAATACCCGGTTTGTGGTTCATGTCTATCACAAAATTGACTCCGAGACTGATGATATCACACTTCTAAGCAATCGAGCCCATTTCTCACCAGACCGACTGATTTGGCTGTAGCGTACAGTACGCCTTTTGGCATACAGTTGCAGTCATACTCACGCATCAACATGCACATACGAGTATATTGTTTGTGTTGGAGGTGTTGTAAAATACTCGAAAATTACCCGCGAGTTTTACTCGTGTTGTTGTTTGTATTTGGAAGAGAAGGATGTGATAGCGCTCCCTGCAAACAAAATAGACATCTCAAGTGCAAGTTGTGATGTCATAGCCCCTAAATAGATAACTGCACTGCAACACATATCGCGGTGTGTTTGGTATTATTATCTGTGTCGTTGGCTTGCATTGCTACATTGAGAATAATACTGGAACTCGAGTAATACTCGCGAGTAATTTGACTAGTGTAGTAGTGTTGTATGTGAGACTAAGATGATGATACGCGTGCGATAAATAAAGAGAAACACCAATTGCCTGTTGCACAGTCACAGCAAGCACAAGTGTATAAATGCGCGGCATCAAACATTCACATGTGCTCATTTAGTGTCGATTCGTTGATTGGTTTGCTTATTCTGTTCGACTTGGATGTTTGTCATCTTTCTTAATCAACTTGAACTTAAATTTATATATCACTTGAACCAATTGGCGTTTGTGCTTGCATGAGATCTGCCCTCAAATATTTACTATTTTTTTAAAATGAATCAAGTTGCAATCAACATCAACAATGCTGTGATTGACACAGAAATTGAAGTAAATAGGTAAAAATTGTTCATGTTTATTTTTCTGCATAGTTTTTGGATCGATTAATAAATACTTTTTGTATAGTCATCTCAACCGAACTAATTCTGGGACAATTCTACTGGTCAACACTGGACCGAGCCCTAATCGTGATCCAGAAAATAATGCATCGGAACATGCCACATCTTATTCTCCTTGTCCAACAGTGCACATTGTCATCAACGTGAATGGAAATGAGGGAAAGAAAAGCT
Organism: Rhizoglyphus robini; assembly: GCA_023373905.1. Lineage (NCBI taxonomy): Eukaryota > Metazoa > Arthropoda > Arachnida > Sarcoptiformes > Acaridae > Rhizoglyphus > Rhizoglyphus robini. Next base: position 83,159 of record JAKIJQ010000040.1, on the reverse strand, counting down.
TTCTCAAATATGTACGACTTGTGATGAATTGCATTCGAACTTTAGCCTCTCTCTGGAGATTGTTCTGAGAGCTTTGTTTTATTAAATCTGCTTTCTTATGATCTTAATATAATTTTATTATGATTATTTAAAAATACTAAGGGGCCATACTTTAATTACGTGATCAAAAAATCAAAGATTTTGAGCCCTAGTACCATGCGTGATCAGTCCGTGATCTTGACGTGACCCCTACCCCTACCAAAAAAATTAGCTTACAGTTAGCGCAGTGTAATCATGAGACGAATGTGAAATGCGCATGCGTTATATTTGGATTTGTACAGTAAGTTGCATTGTATGGCAACAAACTGTTAACATGTATTTCGATAACTAAAGATCCGAGAATTCGGGATTCTTTGTTTGGTCTGAACTTTAGACCCCTACCAAAATTCCGTGATCAAAGCGTGATCACACCTTGGACCCCTCCCATCCAGTCAGTTGATCACGTAATTAAAGTATGGCCCCTAATTTTAAAATTTTAGTAAAATATTTTTTAATCACAAGATCCGGTAACGAGAAATAATTCAGAGTTTTAAACTCGCGTTCATTATCCGCGAGTAACTCGCATCCTTCAGTGATACACGCTAACACACAGGCTTACATTAATACCAATTGGGATGCAGTGCACATTACATGTACATTTAAAATGGAATTCTAAAAGTAATCTATTCATACAACCTCAATTGTTGTATCATTTATTTTATCATTTTATAGCCATGCTGAAGATCGTCAGTGTCGCAAACTTGCCTCAATATGACACGAGATTTACATGAGATAGCAAACTATAGTGGACTGTTGACAGTAGGTGACAACCAACAAGTAAAGACGATACATCAATGTGCACGAGCAAATACCCGCGAGTATTGACTCTAATTATCACAGACATTCATACAATTTATGTACGCGTAATGCGTCCCGTACAATATTGTCAGGGCATGCTTAAAGATAGCGATTATACTCGCGAGTTTAACCCGAGCTGTTGTCAATCTATGCGCGCAAGTGATAAATGCAACCAAAATAAGCAATACTTTGTAGGATATAAATTGAGAAAGACAATTCAATGTGGTCATTTGGTGTCAAAGCTAGTGTTCAACTATAGGATTGACTTCCTTATTTTCTCATTCGCATTTATAGTTAGGTAGTTTGTTCATTGTCTTTAAACTTTTTGACTTCACTTTTAAATCAATTTGTGATTTTACAAGCATTTCAACAATATTGTGATTACAATGAATCAAGTAGAAGCTGTCATTGAAATGGACAAATACAGGTCTGCGAATATTATGATTTGTTATAAAATTCATTTGAATAATAATTTTTTTTACAGTCATCTCAACCCGACTATTGATGAGACCCAAATGGCTGTCACCACGCAACTGGTCAACAATGGTCCGGTTTTCAATGGTGGTCCAGAAAACAATGTTTTTGCAGTCGCGCCTACTGCTCCTGACCAAGCCATAGTCATCAATATGAATCAGATCAGTAACCGATACATGGGTTTCCTGCAAAATTGTAAACATCTTATCGATATGATCTACATTGTGATCACTCTCTTTAGATTGTTTTTCAAGTTCTAATTCGGATCAATTCTGTCAATTTAATTTACAGTTAGTATACCACATAACAATATTATCATACTTTTATTCGATGTTGTAATAAAGCTCTGTTTCAATTTGATCGAGTAATCCAAGGTAATACTCGTGAGTATTACTCGGTTATTGTTGGTTGCATCTCTATTGAGTAGGTAAACAAACACACAAGCACGATTATATCATCGAATGTCTGTCCTTTGCACAAGGCTGCAGTGCAACACGTAACACATTTTGACTGATAACAACCACATTATGTCTGCTATACTACATAAAGCATAGAGGTTTAACATTGTCAACATGTCAAACTGCAGTTTGTTATTGATGATAAGCTATAGCACAACACTAAACAGTGACATGAGTGTAAATGCTCGAGTTTTACTCGTCGAGTACAGGCACAGGTAGTGTCCCACTATTTGAGCACACAATTAGTGTACAATTTCTCTCTTCATCTAATAACCATTGAAAGATTGCACAACCATAGTAACCGCTAAGAAAGATTTATTACTGAAGTATGAGAATAAGAAGTACATTGAACAGTGATGTTATAAAATTGTTGTATACAATGAGAAACGATAGCCAAAACCATGTAACTTTACAATGCATATTAGTGAGCATATTTATGGTTCATGTGTCTTGCAGTTTTGCTTGTCATTTGTGTTTTGAGCTGTTCAGAGTGCATCGTAATTACTTGAGCCATCTTTCATCTGCTCGTTAACCCCTTTACTTCACTACAGTGACACATCGTTAAATTGTGTTTCATTGTTCAATTTCTACCCATTAACATATCAATTTACTTGTGTTTTTATTTTCAAATCACAATGTCAACTACAAAAAGATCCAAATCCAAAGTTTGGGAACACTTTGAACAGCCCACAACAGCCAATCCCAATGTTACCACCTGTAAAGAGTGCCACAAACAGCTGTCCTACAAGAGCACTTCCACCTCGGCAATGGCGAGACATCTCAAAAGTCAGCATAACATCCAAATTAACGAATCTGAAGCAATTGCCCATTCATCCACCTCAAATCAAACAAACGAACAATTTTTCTCCAAACAAAGTATCGATTCAGCTAGTGAAGCTATTGCTCGATGTGCCCTAGATGAAATGTCAGTAGACACAATCCTCAGTTCAGAAATCCTCAAAGATTATCTAGATAAAGTGCATCACTCACAGATGCCTAAATCAGAAGAGGAATTTAATGAGATAATAATTGAATATTACAATCAAGTGGTTGAAAAGTACAAACTGTTATTTGAAGGATTTAAAAGAAAAAATGGATTATTCTCTATTACTTTAGATATTGCTTGGAAGAAGGTATACAGATGGAGCAATACGGGATTGATGAAAAGTTGGAAAATTTTGAAGGTAAATTGCAATGTCGATTCTAAAATTGCATCATTTGTGCTGGCATATACTGATGAAAATCTGCATATTGAAGAAGTGTTGAAAAAGTTTGACTTGGATTTAAACATTGACATTGTTGATCGTACTCAGGAGAATGTAACAGATTTATGCACATTAAAATTTGAAAATTCTAGAATTAGAAACAAACTTCTTTTTCTGGAATACTATTTTCTGCATAAGGAAGAAATGCCAAACAACGAACAAACGCGTAACCACAAGGCAATGACAAAACTGTCTTCCCAAGTGTGGTATCATTTTGCAATCAAGCCCGACAATCCCAAAGTAACCATTTGTCAATTTACTACCAATAATTTGAAGTGCAACAGAGAAATGTCCTTTAGGGGCAGTTCGACCAGTGCAATGGCGAGACATCTCAAACTCAAACACACCATTGATATCACCAAAAATGTAAGCAAATACAAAGTTCAAGCAAACTTACAATTTCCTCCGAAAGAATCCAACAATTCTCTTGGTGAGATACTGTCTAGATGTGGAGTTGATGGAATGTCAATCAGTACCATCATAAATTCAGAAGTAATCAAAGATTACCTCAACAAAGTGCATCACCACAAAATGCCCAATTCAGAAGAGGAAATTATAGAACTAATTGTCCAATTCTATGATCAAGCTATTGATGAGTACAGAAATAGATTTGAACACTTCAAATCGAAGGGGGTTCGATTCTCTGTGGGAATTAAAAGATATGATTTGCGCTATTTGAGTGTTCATTGTAATGTTGACTCTAAAATTGAGACATTCTTTTTAGCAAATGAATGTCAGCTTGATAAATTAGATAAAACATTAAGAATATTTGGTTTGGATTTGAATTCGGATATTATTGCGGGCACTTGTGATGACGTCCATGTAGAATTGTCTAAAAGAACAATAAATCAATTTTGCATGAAAGAAGCAATTGACAGAGCTCTATTGAATCTTGAATACTATGATCTTTTAAAATGGTCACGTAATTTATATACGTATGTTTCTTTTGCATTAAATCTGTTATTATAGTATTGTAAATTATTATTATAGATTCTTTCAGTGTTCGACACATAATTTAAATGTACTTCAGAAATACGTTGATGTTGCTGATGGAGAAAAGATTGAGTTTGTCTTTTACGGATTTGATTGGATTTCGAAAGTTCGAAAAGCTGAACTACTTCTCAAACTGCAGCCATACATTAAAAAAGCATTCAAAAGTGGGAAATTGGAATTTGGTAAATATGTCAAGAAATGTGTTTATTACGACCAACTTAAATTTAATGAACTGCAAAATTTAGTTCATCGTTTAAAGCCATTTGTAGAAGCACTAGAAGAACTGGACAAACCAAACTCTAATTTGTTAACTGCTGAAGTAGTGATGAAATATGTTTTCATGAAACTGAGACAAATCGATTCAGACATGAACAGAAAACTGATTGATAAATTAAAATATAATTTACAAAAAATATAGAAATCAGAATATAGTTTCGTTTATGTACTTCTTGAAGCATCGAAAGTATCCAATCGATGGATTTGAATGTTTTGAATATTCTTCCAAAGATGAAATCATTGAAACTGCAAATGAATTGAACCTAAGATTGTTTTCAAAAATGAATCTAAATCAACAAATTCCACCTTCTAATTCTCCCAATTCCAGCAACAATCCAACTCTAATCGATTTCCTCAACTCGGAGATGTGCGATACTGCACAAGGTAAATCTAATAGAATTGTATCATTGAATTGTTGATTGATTGTGTTTAGATGTCCATTTGGAAAATGATTTGACAAGTCACTTCGAGTTGGCTGAAAAGACTAAAACTCTCACTCCACAATTGGAAAGACTGTACAATGCGTTGATGAGCCTTAGACCGAGTTTAGGTGAATTTAAAAACTAGACTATTCGGCTGGAGTTATGAACAAATCAGGCAGGAACCCGATTTATACAATAAACGTTTTTTCTTGAAACATTATTTCATTCGGAAAGATACAAAGCAAATCAACCAACAGAAACGACCACTTGAACAATAGTTTTGTATAAACAGACAAAGAATTTTTTTTAAATAATGAAACAGATTTTTTAAACATTTTGTACAAGTGATAAATAAATCTTTCTTCAAACAACATATTATTATATGGGTCTTATTGCTGTATTTAATCGATGCAAATAGTTTATAAACGTGAATGAATACAACATAGAAAGAAAAAGAAAGTCTAACATTTAAAATGGAATTCCAGGCCATAGTCATCAATATGAATCAGATCAATAACCGATACATAGGTTTCCTGCGAAATCGTAAACATCTCATCGATCTGATCTACATTGTGGTCGCTCTCTTGAGATTGCTATTCAAGTTCTAATTTGGATCAATTCTGGCAATTTAATTTATTATCACACACAACAATATTATCATACTTTTATTCGATAGTGCAATAATAAAGCTTTGTTTCAATTAAATCGAGTAATTCAAGGTAATACTCGTGAGTATTACTCGGTTAGTGCTCGTTGCAGCTCTATTGAGTGGGTAAACACACAAGCACGATTATATGATCCAATGTCTGTCCTTTGCACAAGGCTGCAGTGCAACACGTAACACATTTTGACTGATGACAACCATATTATGTCTGCTTTACTGCATAAAGCTGTGCATAGAAGTTTAACATTGTCAACATGTCAAACACAACACTAAACAGTGACATGAGTGTAAATTACTCGAGTTTTACTCGTCGAGTACAGGCACAGGTAGTGTCCCACTATTTGAGCACACAATTTGTGTTCAATTTCTCTCTTCATCTAATAACCATTGAAAGATTGCACAATGACAGATGTGACCATCTGTAAAGAATGCAACAAACATCTGTCCTACAAGAGCACTTCCACCTCGGCAATGGCGAGGCATCTCAAAAGTCAGCATAACATCCACATTAACGAATCTGATATAATTGCTCATTCATCCACCTCAAATCAAAGAAACGAACAATTTTTTTGTAAACAAAGTATCAATTCGCCAAGTGAAGCTATTGCTCGATGTGCAGTAGATGGAATGTCAGTAGAAACAATCCTCAATTCAGAAATCCTCAAAGATTATCTAAATAAAGTGCATCACTCACAGATACCTAAATCAGAAGAGGAATTTAACGAGATAATAATTGAATATTACAATCATGTTGTTGAAAAGTACAAACTGTTATTTAAACAATTTAAGAGTAAAAATGCAAAATTTTCAATTACATTAGATCCTATTTTTAATATATACATTCCTTGGATTAAAAAACGTTGGATAAGTCTGACTGTTCACTGTAAAATCGATTCAAAATCCGAGTCATTTGTGCTTGCATACTCTGCTGACAAACTCCGAGTTGAAGAAGTGTTGAGGAGGTTTGGATTGGATTTAAATGTTAAAATTTTTTGATCGCACTCAGGAGGATGTAACAGATTTACGCATATTAAAATTTTGAAAATTCTAGAATTAGAAACAAACTTCTTTTTCTGAAATATTATTTTCAACATAAATTAGAATTACCAAACAACGAACAAACGAGAAACCACAAGGCGGTGAAAAAACTGTCTTCCCAAGTGTGGCACTATTTTGCATTCAAAGCAGACAATCCCAAAGTGACCATTTGTCAAATCACCAACAACAATGCAAAGTGCAACAAATCAATGTCCTACAGCAGCAGTTCGACCAGTGCAATGGCGAGACATCTCAAGAGTCAACACAACATCGACATTGATCTATTGAACAATACAAACAATTCTATACTTCTAACTAATTCACAATTTCCACAGAAAGAATCTAACAAATCTCTTGGTGAGATACTGTCTAGGTGTGGAGTTGATGGAATGTCAATCAGCACAATTACAAATAATGAAGTAATCAAAGATTACATCAACAAAGTGCATCACCACAAAATGCCCAATTCAGAAGAGAAAATCAAAGAACTAATTGTTCAATTCTATGATCAAGCTGTTGATGAGTACAGAAATATGTTTGAACACTTCAAATCGAAGGGGATTCGATTCTCTGTGACTTTAAATTTAGTGAATGATTTGAGTGTTCATTGTAATGTTGATTCGAAAATTAAGACATTCTTTAGATTTTTTAGAAAAGTATTGCCAGTTTGATAAATTAGATAAAAACATTGAGAATATTTGGTTTGAATTTGAATTCAGATATTATTGCGTGTACTTGTGATGACGAGGATGTAGAATTTTCTAAAGGAATAATCGAACAATTTTGCATGAAAGAAGTAATTGAAAGAGCTCTATGGAATCTTGAATACTTTAATGATATTTTAAAATGGGCAAGTGATTTATACAAGTATGTTGTTTTTGTATTAAATATGTTATTATTGTATTGTAAATTATTGTTTTAGTTTCTTTCAGTGTAAGCCATATAATTTAAATGTACTCCAGAAATACATTGATGGTGATGGAGAAAAGATGGAGTTTGTCCTTTACGAATTTGATTGGATTTCAAAAGTTCGAAAAGCTCAACAGCTTCTCAAACTTTAGCTATACTTTAAAGAAGCATTCAAAAGTGGGGAATTGCAATTTGGTACATATGACAAGAAGTATGTTTATTACGACGAACATAAATTTAATGAACTGCAAAATTTAGTTCATTGTATAAAGCCATTAGTAGAAGCACAAGAAGAACTCAACAAACCAAACTCTAATTTGTTAACTGCTGAAGTAGTGATGAAATATGTTTTCATGAAACTGAGACAAATCAATTCGAATATAAGCAGAGAAATGATTGATAATTTAAATGTAGAATATAGAAAGATCAGAAACCAGAACATAGTTTCGTTGATGTACTTCTTGAAGCATAGAAAATATCAAATGGAAGGATTTGAAAGTTTTGAATATTCTTCTAAAGATGAAATCATCGAAACAGCCAATAAATTGAACCAAAGATTGTTTCCCAAGGAATATCAAGAAACTCCTCGAACAAATTCTGCCAATTCAAGCAACAGTCCAACTTTAATCGATTTCCTCAGCTCGGAGATGTGCGATACTGCACAAGGTAAATCTAATAGAATTGTACATTTAATTGTTGATTGATTGTGTTTAGATGTCTATTTGGATGGTGATTTATCAAGTCACTTCGAGTTGGCTGAAAGGACTAAAACTCTAACACCACAATTGGAAAGAATGTACAACGTGCTGATTAGCATTCGACCGAGTGTAACTGAATTGGAAATAAACAAATTTGATAAATTGGAAAAAGAACTCAATTTCTTGAAACATTATTTCATTCGGAAAGATGAAAAGCAAATCAACCAACAGAAACGAACACTTGAACCGTAATTTTGAATTAACACACGAATAATTTTTATTTAATGTTGTTCAAAATTGTTAAATAATTATAAAAAAGATTTTTAAAATTTTTAATTAAACATTTTTTATACAAGTGATAAATAAATTCTTCTTTCAACATCATTTTATTATTTGGGCATTTATTGTTCTGTATTAAAGTCTGTAATCTATGCAATTAGTTTTTATAGGTATTTTTGTTAGCTCGTTTTAAATTCGCGAGTAGATACTCAGTTTGAGGTTCATATCTATCAAAAGTGACTCCAAAACTTATGATTGCACTACCAAACAATCGAGCCCATTTTTCACCAGACCAACTGATTTGGCTGTAGCGTACAGTGCGTCTTTTTGGCATACAGTTGCAGTCATACTCACGCATCAACATGCACACATGTATTGTCTGTGTTGGGGGTGTTGTAAAAATACTCGAAAATTACCCGCGAGTTTTACTCGTGTTGTTGTTTGTATTTGGAAATATAAATGTAAATGTGAGTGGCTCGTCCTCTTTGAACAGTCCCATTTTCAAATTTTGCGCTTTCAAATTCTCCTATTTTCTCGATTTTTCTGGCAATTTCTTGTCATTTCGGTTACGTCCTTTGTGGACATGCCTCCAAATTCAAATTTGTAAACAAAGCGCGAAATTCACATTTTCCAATGCCCAAGGTTACTTTTAATTATCTTATTTGTTATCTGATTATGTTATGACTAGTTGGCTAACACTTACACACCTTTATTACCTTTGTTCACCTGTAATTAGCATACAAATAGCCAAATTAGCCCGATCACACTGATGTAACACAAAATTGATCGTAGACCACTCAGTCCAGTGAAACAAGATAATCTATTTGACCAGGATTCCTGTCGTGATCACTACCATCGATGGATCACCTCATCCCCATCGGATCAGTCCTGGAACAGCTGATTTAGCCGAACCAAATTCTCACCTCATTGACAGTGCTGACACGAGCACTCACCCTCTCAACACAAATCAGTGCTCCTCTTCCTCTCACTTTGACAATTCAGTGAGCTTTCGAGGTGTTTCGGGATGCTTCGAGAAACGACGAGAACACCGCGAAAACGCATAAAAGGAAGACAACAAGCAACTTGGGAGGCACTTACGAACAAACAAGCACGTGATGCGTTCGGTCAAGTCAAACATTTTCTTTATTTTTGATTTATTTTTGATTTATCTTCATTTATTTTCATTTTTTCTTTCATTTCATTGACCAGTGGTCATTTTTGTTGTTTACTTTTACCTTTGTGATCAAAATTTAATAATATTTGTTGTAAATATCAACTTTAAAGCGTTCGTCAATTTATTTCGAGTTCAAAATCACCAAAATCACCTTCTTGGGGCAGTACCACCCAGGAAAACATCATCCAAATCATTTCAGCTCATAGCGCGACATTTGAATTGTGTCCTATTCGTCGTGTACGGATTGGATCACATTTACATAAATGCGATAGCGCGCAAGTCAAACAGACAAAAAGACAGGCCAAGTGCACGTTGTGATGTCATATGGCCCCTAAATAGATAACTACACTGCAACACATATCGCGATATGTTTGGTATTATTATCAGTGTCGTTGGCTTGCATTGCTACATTGAGACTAATATTGAAACTCGAGTAATACTCGCGAGTAATTTTAGTAGTGTAGTAGTGTTGAATGTGAGACTAAGATGATGATGATGCGCATGTGACAAATAAAGAGAAACACCAATTGCCTGTTACACAGTCACAGCAAACAAGTGTAGAAATGCGCGACATCACACATTCACATGTGCTCATTTAGTGACGATTTGGTTGATTGGGTTGCTTACTCCGTGACATCTTTCCAACTCAACTCAATTTGAATTTTTGTTTTTAAATTTGTTATATCACTTGAACTTATTTGTAAATGCATCAAGTAATTCAGAGTTGTAAACTCGCGATCATTACCCGCGAGTAACTCGCTTCCTTCAGTGCAACACACTAACACACAGACTTGCATTACTATTACATTGAAATACACATTACATGTCCGTATGCATATACATTGTACATGTATATGGCTGAATGGGTAGAGTAGAGGGCGCCAGACTTGAAAAGCATATACGAGTGGATGAGAAAGCACGATACGATTTATGCATTGGACAGACGTAACATGAAAGCAAGTGTATTACTCGAGAGTATTAGCTGGACAAAATCTTCAAAACTGACCCTGCCCTTAATGGTCGGCTCAGACGAATATGCCAATCGCGATTCGACTGAGACTTGCTTTTTGAGTATTGCTCAATACGAATATGCTTTCAATTTGCGGTTAAGTTTTCTCGTATAAATAATTTATTGGAATTTAAAATATACTTTTATATAAACAGAATAGAATCACGTTGTTCGCACTGCAAACCTGAATTAATCTCAAACTGAAAGTCTCATAACAATTGTCAGAACAATCTTCCGAGAGAGGCCAAAGTTCGAATACAATCCATTACAAGTCGAACATATTTGAGAAAACTTTTCTTTCGACAATCTCCATTCACATTGATGACTATTCGTATTGTGGGAGGGGCAGATGCGGTTGCATTTCTATCTGGATCACGATTAGCGTCCAGTCCATTGTTGACCAGTAAAGTGGTCTCAGCATTATTCGGGTTGGGATGACTAAAAGGAAAAAATATTTTTCAATGATTAAATGTTTAAAATACTCTACAAAAATAATTATTGCAGCATGCACAATATTTACCTAGTTTCAGAGCCAATCTCAACATTGCCCAGGTTAATAGCAATTTGATTCATGATCACAAAGATTAATTGTGATTAATTGTGAGAAAATAGAATCATCGATTGGTTGAAATAAAATACAAGTTGAGAAGAGGACTAATGACAATATAAATCGAATTGACACAAATGAACAGATGCATGTGTGTTGCAGTGCATTTATACCCTGGCTTGTTAATGTTGTGCAATTGCGTGTCTTGGTTTTGCCGCGCGCGAGCATTTTATATGATAGTACTTGATCGCACAAACAAACCAAACTACTAGTAGCTACAACACTAGTAAAACTACCCGCGAGTATTACTCGAGTCCCAGTATGATGGTCATTCATGTGTGGATTGTCAACCAACCAACCAACCACCGACACCAAAGTCATTTTAATGAAGCGTGCATCTCATGAGGATGAGCGATAACTATAGCGATAGTCATGACTGGAGTCGACAATTGATTAAATGTACAATGTACAACGTATGTGCATACAAGTGATAACTCCAGTCCAATACACTTTGAATGGGGCTTCGTCTGGTTGATAGTGTTGCTCGAGTTTTTACTCGAGTAAATTACGATCTACATTAGCACAGTCGGTAAGTTTATCTCAAACTACCAAACACACCTCGACACTACATCTGCATCACAACATACAGAGAGCAATCAAACCATACCTCACATGCCCTTTCTATGACGATGAACCTCAATAATGGTAACCTCAACCAGAAAGCTTATATAAATACTCGAGCATTACTCGTGAGATTTAGCAGTCAACCATTCGGTTAGAGATGTCATGTTGGTGTTTTAGGTATGGGTCCACAAGCGTGGCGCACAGACAGTATCAAACGATATACATCGAGATGATACACCTTCTCACATTTCGGGTTACCATTTGATTTATTCTGTTGAACATATTAATCATTTCAACTCAACTTGAAATTATTTCGTGACATTTCAACCAAACAATTTTGATGTCAAACAATTAATTGAGTAATGTTGTTGCTATATTCGACTAGTGTTCGCAAATACCCGTCTTTTTCACTACCCGGGTAACGGGTACCCGTCGGATTTTTGCTGACGGGTACCCGGATATTACCCGGGTAATGCTAAAAATTTTAAACTCCCAGATTTAATGATTTTTTTAATAATTTGAAGTAAATCTAGGAATGCCAATTGGTAGGTGGAAAATATTTCCAATCAGATTTCTCAGTTTTTCCCACAATTCGTGTATCGGAAAGATTCCCCCAATTAGTGATGTTATGTACGAATATTCGAATATTCGCCAGAAAATCACACTATCAATTCGAATTGTTAGTATTCGAAAAATTACCAAATTTATGATTTTTTTATTCGAACGAATCTTCGAATATCCGAATATTCGGAGAATATCCTTCAAAGAATTTTCCTAGTAATATCTATTAAATGTGGAAAACTTTTAGGAACTTCAAATCATCAATTAAGACAGATTCAAATTGATATTATGAAAAGAAAGTCTTACGTCGATACACGCTGGAACTGACGTCTTGGGGCCCCCAATGGGATTTCGGTCTTCTCTCCCCCCGATGGGTGCATCTAAATTATCCCTTAAATAATAATATTCGACAGCGACTCTTGATGCGTGCATTGTCCTGTTGCTAATGTAAAGTAATGTGTTGTGTTTGTGAGTAGTTTATTATTCTTAAAGAAATGCATACCGTATAAATAGCAAGCTTAGATCGAGTTTTACTCGAGTGTTACTTCGAGATAATTGTAATTCAAATATTTGTCGATATCAAATTAATTGATTAATTGACACTAATGTTTAGATTTTGTCGTATTTGTTTTGATAATTGTTTTCAAGTTTTAATGTCTTCTCTGTCTGCTTTTTTATTTGCTTCAATGACTAATAATAAAATATAAATTTAATTAAATATTATTGTTTTCTATTGTAAAAAAATATTTCAGTTTGTCTATAACACTTTGAATCAAGTCTAACTCGAATTACATTTGTATAATTTTGAATACAGATTTTATTGTGTTTAAAAACTCGAGTTACTAAACTCGAGTAATTGGCAGTTACAAATCTTAATGCACCTTGCAGTATTATGTTAACAAACATCTTATGAGAGAGAAAGTCTTTTGTCAATGATCACAATGAAACTTGGCAACCAAATCGCAATTTGGTATTTGTAGTTGTTTTTGATGTCTTATCAGTACAGTAGAGCTTAGGTACAATTCACAAACTGAGTCAGAGTCAGTCATTTCTCTTTCAGTCTTATATCGTGTGCCTTTTGGCCAATTGGATTGTACCGCTACCAACCTAGTAGCCTACCACTATCGCGCTCGATTCACCACAAACCCAATGCACAAAGGAAGACAACACTCATGTTTGTTCCACTAGCAGTTACTCGAGTAAAACCCGATTACATGTCTAACAGTGACTTGTACTGCCAACAGTCACAGTGAACATGTTAAAGGTGCTAATTTGGCAACAATATTTGCGCGAGTTCAATTCCCGCGATAATTTAACCCGGTCCCCGTGCCAATTTTACCAGACTCCAGAAGGAGTTCTACAATACATATCGATCTGGGATTTTGCCAGGTGACTCAATAGGGTCAGCGCACGACCGCTAGATACCTGAGCTAGGCCTAGGATCTATTGTGAGGGATTGCATAAAATGACCATTTTTAGTATCTAGATCGATTTTACACGTCTTCCTGAGCATTTTGATGTATAACTTGCCAAGGTACGCAATTTGGAACCCTAAAATCCTGGGACCAAGTACCAGAACAATCCATTTTCGAGCAAATTTGATGCTAAAAACAGATTCTACGTGAAAAATCAAGCAGAATTGATCCCTATTTTATTAAAATCCGGTTAACGGTTAGCAAAAACTCATTTTCGCAAAATGTCAATTTGGGACCCGGGATGTCTGTCCGTCTGTTCTAGGTCCATTTTATTTTTGTTAATTATATAGTCAAGTGATATGTCAAAATGCTCGTGGTAATGAGTTAATCTTATATTTTATATATTTGTATGCAATTTAAGCCATTTACTTGACTCGGGCCCTGGGCCTAGAATCCGGTTCCACAAAATCTATTTTTGACACCGGGCGATAAATCTATTGTATTCTACTCAGTATTCTGAAGAAAACGGTACCGGTTTCATCAAAATCCATGCACGGGAACGTGCTCAAAATGTGAATTAAGTCTAGCCCTAGAATGGACGGACAGACATCCCGGGTCCCAAATTGACATTTTGCCAAAATGAGTGTTTTTGCTATCCGTGCATGGATTTTAATAAAAGAGGGGTTAATTATGCATGATTTTTCACTTAGAATACGTTTTTTGAATCAGATTTGTTCCAAAATGTATTTTTCTGGTACTTGGTCCCAGGATTCTAGGGTTCCAAATTGGGAACCTAGGCAAGTTATACATCAAAATGCTCAGGAAGACGTGTAGAATCTATCTAGATACTAAAAATGATCATTTTATGCAATCCCTCACAGTAGATCCTAAGCCTAGCTCAGATAAGTTAATTCTAGCACTTTAAATTAAATTCTGCTGATTTTATACGGAGTTTATTGCATTACATCATTACATTACAAATTAAATATATAAAACATTCTTAAAATTTGAAAACAATTCGCAAAATAATGACCACAAGGTGGATTAGTTCGAGCACAATTTGACGATATGCAGCTGAGCCAATGTTTCGATTGTTGATCGCCACATCACCATCGACATTAATGACCAGTGTGCGGTTTTGGTCTGGAGTGACCAGAGGATCATGACTCACCAGTGGAGTTGAGACAGAAGTTGGTGCTACATTGTCGGCCAATGTAACGCGACTTTCTGAATTAATCCTGCAAAAAAATAATTTTTATGGTAATATTCAAATTTGTTAATGATTCAAAATTTGTAATTACCCGGATTCCTCAAAAACCACAGTCACAGAATCGTCATTGTTGTTTGAGATAAAATTTCCCGCCATGATGTTGCATGTAGAGTTTCAGATTTGAAGAAAGAAATGTGAACAATAGATTGACAATAAAGACAATAAGAACTTTAACTGGAGTGGTGGCGCCAATGGATGTAAAACTAATGAAATTCATTGTTTTTATGTCTATTTGTGTGCATTGATGAAAGAAGTGACGGTGCAGCCTCTAATGCGCGCGCTTGCTCTATGGAAGAAGACTTCAAAACGACGGCGACAAAGCAACAATGCATGTGTGAGATCACTTGTACATTTATGTTTTAATTTTACTCGAGCTTAAACTCGAGTAACTCTCATTAGACTAAAATCTATGGGTCTGACAGGTTTAACACAACGTACACAGCTTAGAAATCAAACATTGGTCACAGATTAAGTTTGCTCGCACAGACTTTGTAGTGGCTTTGGAGCCACTTGTGAAGTTGCTATGAGTACTCCGATTACACGATCGTTTTTATGTTTTTGGCAATTTAGCAATGATATAAGAGCAGTAATGTATACTCGAGTTTAGAACGAGCTCAGTATTGTTTTCTATCTCATTAACACAACAAACCGAACCAAATCAAGACATTCCATAAGCAGAAGATCGAAATGCCCAAGTTAACATCTAAAGTGTGGCACTATTTTGCATTCAAACCCGACAATCCCAAATTGACCATCTGTCAAGTTTCCATCACCAATCCTGTCACTGGTAGCAATGTACCGACAATTTGAAGTGCAGCAAAGAGATGGCATACAGCAGCAGTTCGACCAGTGCAATGGCGAGACATCTCAAGACTCAACACAACATCGACATTGATGGACCTGAGACGAGTGCCCAGTCGTCAACCAACAAGCGAACAAATGAACAATTCTATCCAAAGCAAAATATCAATTCGGCTGGGGAGGCATTGGCTCGATGTGTTTTGATCGATGAAATGTCAGTAGGCACAATCCTCAATTCGGAAATCCTCAAAGACTATCTACTTAAAGTGCATCACTTACAGATGCCTAAAACAGAAAATGAAATCAACGAGATAATTGTCGAATATTACAATGAAATGGTTGAAAAGTACAAACTGTTATTTGAATACTACAAAACAAAAAATGGAATATTCTCAATTACTTTCGATTGTCTTTTGATGGGATGCTACTCCTGGCCATATATGAAAAGTTGGACTGTATTAGCTGTTCATTGCAATATAGATTCTAAAATTGAACTATTTGAGCTTGCCTACTTTGTTAGAAAACTACGGGTTGAAGATGTGCTGAGAAAGTTTGGTTTGAATCTAGATTCGGACATTGTTGGTTGCACTAAAAGTAGTAAGTTATCTATGCTTCCAAATAAAGTTATCAACCAATTTTGCGTAAAATCTACTATTAACACAACTATTCAGTCGATTATAAATAACAACGACAATTATCAATGGACAAGAAATTTATCGGGGTATGATGAATTTGTTCTAAATTAACATGAAATATTATTTATTTACAATACAACTGACTTTCATTCCTGTTTAGATTTTTTTTACATTCAAAAAACTCAAAAATTCTGCAGAAATACGTTGTCATTGGCAAAGAAAAAGAATTCAAAGTTATCAGTGATAGAAAAGATGACTGGATTACAACAAAGGACATGATGGAACGATTTCTTTTGCTGCAACCTTTCATCAAACAGGCATTTGATAGTGACAAATTGATTTTTACAAAAGTAAAATATAAAAAAGAGAAACTCTATTATGATGAAAACAAATTTTATGAGTTGAAAAACATTGTCGTGTGCTTAAAACTATTGGAGAAAGCAATTGGTGAACTTGATGAATCAAATTCAAACTTGTTTACTGCTGATGAAACGATAAAAAATGTCTTTATTGATCTGGGAAAAATTGATTCAGATTTTGGCAAACAATTGGTTCATAAATTAAACGAGGAATATTCAAAAGTGCGAAATCAGAATATTGTTTCGTTGATGTACTTCTTAGAACATCGAAAATATCCAATGAATCGTTTTGAATGTTTTAAATATTTAACGAAAGCTGAAATCATTCAAACCGCAAATGATCTAAACAAAAGATTGTTCTGTAAAAAGAACCTAAATCAAAGTTTAGATGAAGACTTGACTAGTCATTTCGAATTGACAGAAACTACTGCAAAACTCACACTGCCATTGCTAAGACTTAATGAAGCTTTATTAAACATTCGACCAGTAGTTACATTTAATGGTGAAATAAATTTAAGCAAGTTTGGATTAAATTATACTGAGATTATTAAAGAACTTGCTTTTCTGCGAACCCATTTTCTTAGTAAAATAGATATACTAAGTAATGAACAATCTATTCCAGTATCAAAATTATCTTCTCAAGTATGGCACTACTTTATTCTCAATCCCGACAATCCCAAAATTACTCTTTGCCAAATCACTACCGACAATTTGAAGTGCAACAAATCAATGTCCTACAAGAGCAGTTCGACCAGTGCAATGGCGAGACATCTCAAGAGTCAACACAACATCGACATTGATCTATTGAACAATACAAACAATTCTATACTTCTAACAAATTCACAATCAACCATAAACAAATCTAACAAATCGGTTGGGGAAATTGTATCTCGATGTGCATCTGATGGAATGCCAATCAGTACCATCTTAAAATCTGAAGTAATCAAAGATTACCTCAACAAAGTGCATCACCACAAAATGCCCAATTCAGAAGAGGAAATCAAAGAACTAATTGTCCAATTCTATGATCAAGCTGTTGATGAGTACAGAAATATGTTTGAACACTTCAAGTCGAAGGGAATTCGATTCTCTGTAGGAATTAAAGATGCTGTAGCAATTGATTACTCTTATTTGTGCGATTTGAGTGTTCATTGCAATGCTAACTCTAAAATTGAGTCATTCCATTTAGAAAAGTATTGCAAGCGTGATGAATTAGATGAAACATTGAGAATATTTGGTTTGGATTTGAATTCAGATATTATTGCGGGCACTTGTGATTACTATCATGTAAAATTGTCTAAAGAAATAATCGAACAATTTTGCATGAAAGACGTATTTGAAAGAGCTGTATGGAATCTTGAATACTATTATGATATTTTAAAATGGCAAAGTGATTTATACGAGTATGTTGCATTTGTATTAAATGTGTTATTATTGTATAATAAATTATTATTTTAGCTTCTTTCGGTTTTCGAAACATAATTTAAATGTACTTCAGAAATACGTTGATGTTGGTGATGGAGAAAAGATTGAGTTTGTCTTTTACGGATTTGATTGGATTTCGAAAGTTCGAAATGCTGAACAACTTCTCAGACTGCAGCCATACATTAAAGAAGCATTCAAAAGCGGAGAATTTCAATTTGATGGATATTACACTAAAAGTAAAGTTAATTACGACCAACATAAATTTGATGCATTTCAATGTTTAGTTAAAATTTTAAAGCCATTAGTAGAAGCACTAGAAGAACTGGACAAACCAAACTCTAATTTGTTAACTGCTGAAGTAGTGATGAAATATGTTTTCATGAAACTGAGACAAATCGATTCAGACATGAACAGAGAAATGGTTGATATTTTAAATGTAAAATATAGAAAGATCAGAAATCAGAATATAGTTTCGTTGATGTACTTCTTGAAGCATCGAATATGTCCAATTGAAGGATTTGAAAGTTTTCAATATTCTTCCAAAGATGAAATCATCGAAGCTGCAAATGAATTAAACCAAAGATTTTTTCTCAAGGAATATCAAGAAATTCCTCGAGCAAATTCTCCCAATTCCAGCAACAGTCTAACTTTAATCGATTTCCTCAACTCCGAGATGTGTGAGGTACAAGGTAAATCAAATAGAATTGTACATGTGCATTTAATTGTTGATTGATTGTGTTTAGATGTCCATTTGGATGATGATTTGACAAGTCACTTCGAGTTGGCTCAAAAAACTAAAACTCTCACACCTCAATTGGAAAGACTGTACAATGAACTGATGAGCATTCGACCGAGTTTAGTTGAATTGGAAATAAAGAAATTTAATGAATTGGAAAAAGAACTAAATTTCTTGAAACACTATTTCATTCGGAAAGATGCAAAGCAAATCAACCAACAGAAACGACCACTCGAACAATAGTTTTATGTTAACATACAAATAATTTATTTAATGTCGTTCAAAATTGTTAAGTAATTATAAAAAAGATTTTTTAATTTTTAAATTTTAAATTTTAATTAAACATTTTGTTCAAGTGATAAATAAATTCTTTTTGGAACATCATATTATTATTTGGGTATTTATTGTTCTGTAGAGTCTGTAATCTATGCAAATAGTTTTTATAAACGTAAATGTACAATATTGATAGAAAAAATAAATCTAAAAATGGAATTCTAAATACAAATTCGAGTCTTTTTCTATCATAACACATCGAGTTTTGTGTTATAGTACATCATTTTATTAGTCTTCTTTGAACCGAGTACTACTCATTTCTCGTAATGTTCTCCTTAACCCTCTCAACACCATCATAACGTCATGTATGGCTCGCACTTCTACTCAGCACAATCCTCATCACCGTTCACCAAGCTGCCACCAAAGAATGGTCGAAAGCGCAAATCCAAGCGGACTACTCTCACTTCGAGGCTCACAACTTCAAGGACAGCTACAAGTTGGTCAACTTTGCAACTTTGCAACCCTAAGGGTAAGGGTAGGGTCAGGGTCGGAGGTTTTGCCAACTCCCTCACCTCTACTTTACTATGCAACATGTGAACAAGTCACAGTTGGAGATAAACAGAATCGGGTATGGGTTTCTCTTCAGGAAATTCTGGCAGGTTTATGTGTTCAGTAATGGTGAGTTGTATTCTATATAGACAGAATTAACCCATTCCTTCCCATATCAGCCAAAACCATTTCTTACCCTTTCTCCAGACAAGTCTCTACCCGCACGACCAATTCCTCCCCACACTCGTGACCATTCTATCCTCTCGACTCTCTACCTACCCCTTGGACCAATTGCAGTCCTTTCTGTTTTTTTTCTACTAAACGCGTCGAGTTTCAAGTTTTGTAGTACTTGTAGTGCAACCGAGTAGTACTACTCTCTCGTAATGTCCTCCTTAAACCCTTCAACCCCCCTTACTATGGCTCACCCTTCTGCTCACCACAATCTTAATCACCACCACACATTACTTTTGAGTCACTCATTGAGTTAGAGTCATATACATGAGTCTCATTGATCACGTTAGTATTGTGCCTATTGCAATCAACACAACTGATAAGCAATATTGTTTGCCATGACAGTAATATTTTCCGTTTCTCTGTTCATTGCGCCAACAAAGCAAATATGCAGTAGTTCAGGTAGTGCAAAAAACAAATATTACTCGAGTATTACATGACGAGTAAAGCTCGAGCATTTACATTGATGTCACTGTTTAGCTGTGTAAGCTTATCATCAACAATAAACTGTTGACTATTGCCTCTATCTAGCTTAATGCTATGTACAAGCAAAAGTATCAGTAAAAAAATATGTGATAGCCAGATAGGTGTTGAACTTACAGCCTTGGGGAGGGGACATGCATTCGACGACATAAACGTACCATTGTGTCAACACTACAATGCCGAGTAATACTCACGAGTATTACCCTTAATTACTTATTGTAACAAAGTTTTATTGCAATATCGAATAAAATTATGATAATATAGTCATTTGTGAAAATATATGATTGACCAGAATTGAACTAAATTAAAACTTGAGAAACAATCTCAAGAGAGTTACCACAATGTAGATCATATCAATGAGAAGTTTACGATTTCGCATTAAATCTCTTTCACGATTACTGATCGCCACATCACCGTCCACATTGATGACTATGGCCTGGGATGGAGTTGTAGATGTGACAGGTGATGAAGCATGAATTCTTTCTGGATTAGGATTGGAAATTGATGGTCCATTGTTGACCAATGAAGTGGAGACAGCAATTTGAGTCTCATCATTAGTTGGGTTGAGATGACTATACGAATAAATAATTATTCAAATTAATTTACGAGCGAACTTAAATTAATCATAATGTTATCGGACCTGTTTTCATTCATTTCGATGACAGTTTCGACTAGATTCATCAACAATTGGTGTGTTTAAAAAAATCACGAATTAATTCAAATGTTTTAATAGTTGTAATAATTGAGTGTGATAAGAAAAAGAGCAATGGAAAACTGTGAATGAGAAGGTAGTCAAATCTAGTTGAACACTAGCTCTTATACAGAATGACCACATTGAATTGTTGTTCTCAATTTATATCCTACAAGGCAGTGATAAACTCATGTGGACTGCACTCATAAATAGACAACAGCTCGGATTAAACTCGCGAGTATGACCGTAATCTTTGGAAAATATCGTTTTATAGAAGCATGTATGCCACAATCTGCACTCGTATACGAGACGCATGACAAACAAAGAGTAAAAACTCGCGGGTAAATTACTCGTGCACACTTCTGGTCGTAGTTGATCGTCAAATGGCTTTTATCATTCAACCAGTGTACAAGCCATATTCAAACTCTTGTGTTATGCTTTGATATCTGTGGTCTGTTTAGTAGTGGTAGCGTTATCAGCAAAAAACCAAGTAACTACCTCAAACCGTTCGGTGTACATCAGATTACTTGACATCATGGTTGTATGTTTTTTTACTCACTCAATATTACAACCAACAATACCGAGTACCGTGTGTTCAATAAGTAAAGATAATGTGGGTTTATGAATTTTATCTTTGACCAAGGGCTTACATAAAATTTTTTGATATATGTTATACCGCGCTTTTATACACTTGTTTGTTGTGACTGTGCAACAGGCAATTGGTGTTTCTCTTGATTTGTCACATGCGCATCATCATCATCTTGTGAATTTTGATCCGTAGGGATACTGACACTTATACCCACGGATCAAAATGCACATGTATTGTCTGTGTTGGCCGCAAAAAATACTCTATGCTCATATATGACTGCAACTGTATGCCAAAAAGGCGTACTGTAAAATTGGAAGTGTGATATCACCAGTCTCGGAGTCAATTTTTGATAGATATGAACCACAAACCGAGTATTTACTCGAGAATTACTCGCGAGTTTAAAACGAACCAACGAAAATACCTTTGCACAAGTTTGAAGTGCACTACTTATCATCCTTTTACTTATCTTACTTGCACCTTTATCTGTGTATGTCTTATTCAATTTAGCGCTCTTTCACTATATCAAACTGTACTGAGTAGAGGTTAATAGTCAACATCGCTACCTTGTCAATGAGAAGCATAACTAAACACATGACACCAACTTGGATGCACATACTCGGGCAATACTCGTCGAGTAGTGCTATGAGCCTAATCTCGGTGCCATGACAACGAATGTATTTTATCGGTTGTGCTGATTTCAAGAGGCTCAAATATTACTAAACGGATAGATGCTACACATGTGATTACTATTAGAGCTGCTTATAAATGGTCAATAATCAATAACATTATTGAGACAATACTTTCATATACTGAGTAACAACCCGAGTAAAGCTCGAGCAAAACCCCATTAATTCTATAAATTCGTTCAATTCTATGTGAGCTGTTTTGTTGAATCCACAAACCCACTCACTTCACCTTCAACTTGTGCTTCTCAAATCACAATGTCAACAGCAAAAAGACCCAAATCCAAAGTTTGGGATCACTTTGAACCCCCCACAACAGCTAATCCCATGGTGAGCACCTGTAAACATTGCAACAAACATCTGTCCTACAAGAGCACTTCCACCTCAGCAATGGCGAGACATCTCAAAAGTCAACACAACATTTGCATTGATGGACATGAAACAAGTGGCCAGTCGTCCACCTCAAATCAATCAATTGAACAATTTTCTCGTAAACAAAGTATCAATTCGCCAAGTAAAGCTATTGTTCGATGTGCACTAGATGGAATGTCAATAAAGACAATCCTCAATTCAGAAATCCTCAAAGATTATCTGGATAAAGTGCATCACTCACAGATGCCCAATTCAGAAGAGGAAATCAAAGAACTAATTGTCCAATTTCATAATCAGGCTATTGATGAGTACAGAAATATGTTTGAACACTTCAAGTCGAAGGGGACTCGATTCTCTGTGTCTTTTAGTTATGGAGATGAGTTGAGAGTTCACTGCAATGTTGATTCTAAAATTGAGACATTCTATTTAGAAATGTATTGCCAGCTTGATGAATTAGATGAAACATTGAGAATATTTGGTTTGGATTTGAATTCAGATATTATTGCGGTCACTTGTGATTACTATCTTGTAGAATTGTCTAATGGAATAATCGTGCAATTTTGCATGAAGGACGTATTTGAAAGAGTTGTTTGGAATCTTGAATACTATGATGATATTACATGGTTATATGATTTATACGAGTATGTTGCTTTTGTATTTAAGGCGGGACGCGATACTTCAAACATATGTGAATGACCCATCTTCACTTATTAGTGTAAAAAGTGGCATTTGTGTTTGTACCTTTTTCTCCGGAACCCATTTACCGATTTTTGTCTATTATAGCTTAAAATAAAGGTAAACGTATGATCTTGAAAATTGACGATCTGAAATTTTTATAATTTATTACATTAAACAGTGAGAGTGATTCAAGCAACTTCAAGTAGCAAAAAAACATTGTTATTGTTTACATTTATGGATGGATTTTCTTAGTTAGCTCCAAATAAAAAAATTTCAGATCGTCAATTTTTAAGATCATACGTTTACCTTTATTTTAAGCTATAATAGACAAAAATCGGTAAATAGGTTCGCGAGAAAAGGGTACAAACACAAGGACCACTTTTTACACTAATATGTGAAGGGGTCATTCACATATGTTTGAAGTATCGCGTCCCGCCTTTATAACTTATTACTGTATTGTAAATTATTATTTTAGATTTTTCCGTAGTTCGACACATAATTTAAATGTACTTCAGAAATACGTTGATGTTGGTGATGGAGAAAAGATTGAGTTTGCCTTTTACAGAAATGATTTGACTTCGGACGTTCGAAAAGCTGAACAGCTTCTCAGACTGCAGCCATACATTAAAGAAGCATTCGAAAGTGGTCAATTGCAATTTGGTGAATATTACACGAAAAGTAGAGTTTATTACGAGCAAGATAAATTTGGTGCACTTCAATGTTTAGTTAGAATTTTAAAGCCACTAGTGGAAGCACAAGAAGAACTGGACAAACCAAACTCTAATTTGCTAACTGCTGATGCAGTGATGAAATATCTCCATTATATTAATCTCCATTATATCTCCATTATATTAAAGGAAAGATGAAAAAAGTGGTCGTCGTCGTTGGTGATGGTAATTTTGTACAATGTACAGTAGAGGTAGGAGAAGAAGATTTATACAGTGGAAGTAAGACAGACATTGCTTGACCCTTGACCCGGGGAAAAGTTTACGGAAATATTTTTCGAAAACTTACCGGAACTTTCCCAGATACGTTTTGAAAAATCAATGTTTCCGGGAAGTTTCTCAACTTTTCCGAAAACTTTCCCAATTCAAGTTTATGTTCACAGCTTTTCATTGGAATAAAGAAATCGGGTTTATCTACCCAATTGTATTATATTTGAGCGATCTGATAGGCTGATGACGCGGCTGCACTCATATGCCCGCACAGATCAGCTCGGTATTGGCCATCACTGCAGCAACAGGATAGCCTAAATATCCTAAGTATCTGTACAAAAATTTTGACGAAGCTATGAGAGAAGATTTTGTTTATCATGGCTTTACCACCCAAGAATATATTGTCTTTGCCTACTAGAGGTTTATGTTTAGCTAAGGGTGATTTCCAAATTATAATCCCAAAGCCAGATAGCTTGCAGCGGTTAGCATTTAACAAGATTCGCGCTTCATATGCAGGCATCGGATACTCTCTAAAAATCAACACAAATTTACACGGTGCAATGCACTGTGGAAGGCAGCAGCACGGTGTAAACTTTTAGAGAATCTCCGAAGCCTGTTCATATGTGAACAAAACGGGAAACCGATTATTGAGGTCTAACTGAATCGGACAAAGAATATTTTTACAATGCAGTGTGCAATTATATGGTTGGTGAAGGTGCCAAGGTTCTCTGTGTAGCGTTGTCAGGCATTTCTGCCTTACTCTTGCCTAAGTTAGGAAGCCTAACGGTCGCACTTTGCACAATGTCTTTAAGTTGCCTGTTCCAATTGACAACGACAATCCAGTTTCTTTAATGCGAGTCCAAACTGTTGAGGCCGCAAACTAACAGAATATGATATAATCCTTTTGGATGAGGTCAATTTGGATGAGGTCAACATGGCATCCAAGTATGCCTTGATAGACGCTGATTCTTTCTTGGTCGATTTGAACAAATGTGATTTGTAGTGACTTTCGTTAGGTGTTGCCTATTCTGCCGCTAGGTACTGAGGTAGGTGACACAGTGAATGAGTCTGTATTGAGTTTCCCGTTGCGGTTACTTTTTGACCAAATGTCATTGATCACAAACATTCGAACAGTGACTTCCAACGATGAAAATCATGATCATCACAATTGGCTTCTTCGCATCGGGAATGGATTTGAACCTACCGATCAAGTTATGCATAAACTATCATAAATAACCAGAAAAATTTTCGGTTACTAGTAAAGAAGAGCTTATCAATTTGATCTATCCAAACTATAGAAATCTAAGATAAGATCATTCTGACTACCATCTACGATGATGCATTTGAAGTGAACGACATCGTCCTCGAGCAGCAAGCGGGAATTGCTCGAGAGTTCGCGAGTTTATACTCATTCGTTAGTGAAACAAGACAGGACACAGACGATTTTGCCAGTTTCATGATGGAGTATATAATCCCAGAGGATATCCACGCCTTATCCTTCAATTAAAAAAATGCATAGTGACTCTTTGGCGCAAATTACATGTAGAACGTAGATTGACATATAGAACTCGACTATATGTAGAGGATCCTCGTGACAAAAAAAGCCGTCACATTTTGCTTTGCCGAATTGCATATGGACACTTCAATGATCAGCAAGTCCTTATTCCACGCATTCGAATCATGGCCAAACTTCATCAAGGAAAAAATCAAGGCAACGAACTTTGGCTTAGCTTGCGTGCTGAGTAGAGTGTAATTTCCAGTTAGACTAAGTTTTTCCAGTACAATCAACCGCGCTCAGGGACAAACATTTACTGATGTGGGTATATACCTGAAAAATCAAGTATTTTCGCATGGACAATGCAATCTGGCTCTCAGTCGCGTGAAAGACCTATCCAATTTGGGCGTATTTCCGGGTGGTCGCATTAAGAATGTAGTCTACAAATCTGTTTTGGTTAATTCATGTAATTCTGGCCAACACAACACGCTTCCAATTCTTAATTTTCCCAATAAACAAGATGTTTGATTCACTCCAGAGATGGAGTGGTGGAGTGGGATGGGTGTGGGGCAGGGGTAAACCCGCCAAGGGCGGGTTTTTTTACAAGTCAACGGCAAACCCGGAGCAGTGAGCGGAGTGCAACGAAGCGAGCGCGGAGGGTTTGGGTTGACTTGTTAAAAAATGTTTTCATGAAACTGAGACAAATCAATTCGGATATGAACAGAGAAATGATTGATAATTTAAATGTAAAATATAGAAAAACCAGAAACCAGAATATAGTTTCGTTGATGTACTTCTTGAAGCATCGAAAGTATCCAATCGAAGGATTTGAAAGTTTTAAATATTCTTCCAAAGATGAAATAATTGAAACAGCAAATGAATTGAACCAAAGATTGTTTCTAAAAAAACATCAACAAATTCCACCTACTAATTCTCTCAATACAAGCAGCAGTCCAACTTTGATCGATTTTCTCAACTCCGAGATGTGCGATACTGCACAAGGTAAATCTAATAGAATTGTACATTGAATTGTTGATTGATTGTGTTTAGATGTCCATTTGGATGGTGATTTGACAAGTCACTTTGAGTTGGCTCAAAAGACTAAAACTCTCACACCACAATTGGAAAGACTGAACAACGCGTTGATGAGCATTCGACCGAGTTTAGGTGAATTGAAAACTAAACTTGTCGGCTGGAGTGATGATGAATTCGATCAGGAACGCGAATTATATAATAAACTTATTTTCTTGAAACAATATTTCATCAGTAAAGATGCAAAGCAAATTAACCAACAGAAACGACCACTTGAACAATAGTTTTGTATTAACAGACAAGCAATTTTTTAAAAATAATAAAACAGATTTTTTAAACACCTTTTGACTGATTTACTACATAAAGCTGAGCATAGAGGTTTAACATTATCAACATGTCAAACGGCAGTTCGTTATTGATGATAAGCCAACACAACACTAAATAGTGACATCCGTGTGATTTACTCGAGTTTTACTCGCCGAGTACAGTCACAGGTAGTGTCCGACTATTTGAGCACACAATTAGTGTACAATTTCTCATTTCATCTAATATATTATAACCATTGAAAGATTGCACAACCAAAGTAACCGCTAAGTTTTATTATTGAAGTAGAAGTACATTAAATAGTGATGTTATAAAATTGTTGTATACGAGTTGTATATACAATGAGAAACGATAGCCAAAACCATGTTGTAATTTTACAATGCATATTAGTGAGCATATTTATGGTTCATGTGTCTTGCAGTTTTGTTTGTCATTTGTGTTTTGAGCTGCACACTGAACAGTGTTCAGTGTGCATCGTAATTACTCGAGTCAATTTTTCATCTGCTCGTTAACCCCCTTACTGCACAAGTGACACATCGTTACATTGTTTTTCATTGTTCAATTTCGTCCCATTAATACACCAATTTAGTTGTGTTTTTATTCAAATCACCATGTCAACTACAAAAAGATTCAAGTCCAAAGTTTGGGATCACTTTGAACAGCCCACAACAAACAATCCCAATGTGACCACCTGTAAGCAGTGCAACAAACAAATGGCCTACAAGAGCACATCCACCTCGGCAATGGCGAGACATCTCAAGAGTCAACATAATATCCAAATTAACGAATCTGAAGCAATTGCCCATTCGTCAACTTCAAATCAAACAAACGAACAATTTTCACCTAAGAAAAGAATCGATTCAGCTAGTGAAGCTATTGTTCGATGTGCCGTAGATGAAATGTTAGTAGAAACAATCCTCAATTCAGAAATCCTCAAAGATTATCTGGATAAAGTGCATCACTCACAGATGCCTAAAACAGAAGAGGAATTTAACGAGATAATAATTGAATATTACAATCAAGTGGTTGCTATTTACAAAGTGTTATTTGAAGAATTTAAAACAAAAAATGCAAAATTTTCAATTACATTAGATCCAATTTTAATATACTATCTTTGGAGTAAAAAACGTTGGATAAGTTTGACAGTTCACTGTAAAATCAATTCAAAATCCGAGTCATTTGTGCTTGCATACTCTGCTGATAAACTTCGAGTTGAAGAAGTGTTGAGGAGGTTTGGATTGGATTTAAATGTTGAAATTGTTGATCGTACTCAGGAGGATAAAACAGATTTATGCAAATTAAACTTTAAAAATTCTAGAATTAGAAACGAACTTCTTTTTCTGGAATATTATTTTCTCCATAAGGAAGTAATGCCAAACAACGAACAAACGCGAAAACACATGGCCGCTGCAAAACTGTCTTCCCAAGTGTGGCAACATTTTGCAATCAAACCCAACAATCCCAAAGTGACCATTTGTCAATTCACCACCAACAATGTCAAGTGCAACAAATCAATGTCCTACAGCAGCAGTTCGACCAGTGCAATGGCGAGACATCTCAAGCTCAAACACACCATTGATATCACCAAAAATGAAATCAAATCCAAAAAATAAAAAAAATTTACAATTTCCTCGGGAAAGAATCAAGCAAATCTCTTGGTGAAATACTGTCTAGATGTGGAGCTGATGGAATACCAATCAGCACCATCACAAATTCCGAAGTAATCCGAGAATACTTCGATAGAGTGCATCACTACAAAATGCCCAATTCAGAAAAAGAAATCAATGAACTAATTGTCCAATTCTATAATCAAGCTGTTGATGAGTACAGAAATATGTTTGAACACTTCAAGTCGAAGGGGATTAGATTCTCACTAGCAATTAAAGCAAATTACTCTGATTTTTTCGATTTGAGTGTTCATTGCCATGTTGATTCTAAAATTGAGACATTCTATTTAGAAATGTATTACCAGCGTGACGAATTAGAAAATACATTGAGAATATTTGGTTTGGATTTGAATTCAGATATTATTGCGGGCACTTTTGAGGACGATCAAGTAGACATGTCTAAAGGAATAATCACGCTATTTTGCATGAAAAAAGTAATTGAGAGAGCTCTATTGAAACTTGAATACTATGGTATTTTTAAATGGCAAAGTGATTTATACGAGTATGTTGCTTTTGTTTGTATTAAATCTGTTATTAATAACTTATTTTTTAGATTTTTCCGGTGTTCAACACATAATTTAAATGTACTTCAGAAATACGTTGATGTTGGTGATGGAAAAAAGATTGACTTTGCCTTTTGCGAATTTGATTGCAGTTCGAAAGTTCGAAAAGCTGAACAACTTCTCAGACTGCAGCCATACGTTAAAGAAGCATTCGAAAGTGGTCAATTGCAATTTGGTGAATATTACACGAAGTATGTTTATTACGACGAACATAAATTTAATGAACTGCAAAATGTAGTTCATTGTTTAAAGCCATTAGTAGAAGCACAAGAGAAACTGGACAAACCAAACACTAATTTACTAACTGCTGATGCAGTGATGAAATACGTTTTCATGAAACTGAGACAAATCGATTGGAATACGAGCAGAGAACTGATTAGTGCAATAAAATATTATTTAAAATATTATAGAAATCAGAATACAATTTCGTTGATGTACTTCTTAAAACATCGAAAGTATCCAATCGAAGGATTTGAAAGTTTTGAATATTCTTCCAAAGATGAAATAATTGAAAATGCAAATGAATTGAACCAAAGATTGTTTCCAGAAAAGAATATAAATCAGAAAATTCCACCTTCTAATTTTCCCAATTCAAGCCACAGTCCAACATTGTTCGATTTCCTCAACTCCGAGATGAGCGATACTGCACAAGGTAAATCTAATAGAATTGTACATGTGCATTGAATTGTCGATTAATTATGTTTAGATTTCCATTTGGATGATGATCTAACAAGTCACTTTGATTCGGCTGAAAGGAATAAAACTCTCACACAACCATTGGAAAGACTGTACAACGCGTTGATGTGCATTCGACCGAGTGTGGTTAAATTGGAAAAAAAGAAATTTGTTGAATTGGATAAAGAACTCAATTTCTTGAAACATTATTTCATTCGGAAAGATGCCAAGCAAATCAACCAACAAAAACGACCACTTGAACAGTAGTTTTGATTAAATAGACAAATTATTTTTTAATGTTGTTCAAAATTGTTCAATAATGAAAAAAGCCTTTTTAAAGTTTAAATTAAACATTTTGAACAAGTGATAAATAAATTCTTCTTTGAATCTAATTTTATTATTTGGGCATTTATTGTTCTGTAGAGTCTGTAATCTATGCAAATAGTTTTATAAACGTAAATGTACAATATTGAAAGAAAAAGTAAATCTAAAAATGAAATTCTAAATGCAAATTCGAGTCTTTTTCTAATATAACACGTCGAGTTTTGTGTTATACACATCATTTTATTAGTCTTCTTTGTACCGAGTACTACTCCTCCCTCGTAATGTTCTCCTTAACCCTCTCAACCCCATCATCACGTCTTGTATGGCTCGCACTCGTACTCAGCACAATCCTCGCAACCACCAACCAAACCGACTCCAGCAAATGGTTCAAGTCGCAAATCCAAGCAGACTACGCTCACTTCGAGGCTCACCACTTCTCGGACAGCTACAAGTTGGTCAACTTTGCAATGGACCAGTTCGATCTGTGCCTGACGGACAACGTACCAAGCAAGTTCAAACAGAAACTATTTCCAGCGAAACTCGAAATCACCATCCAAATTCTGTCCGAATGTGCACTAGTGCCCATGGACTTGCAAAGCCGACTTCAGCTCGATCCGAGTGTGACGAAGAATCAGCAAAGCTTCCAACGAGAGTACTCGATTCCCAAGTTTGATGATCCAAAAGTAGAGCGCGAGTACCGTGAGTACTATTCTGAGCATTACTCGAAGGACTGTGTAGAGGTCGCTAGGATGGAGCACTTTACTATGCATCATGTGCACAATTCACAGCTGGAGATGAACAGAATCGGGTATGGGGTGGTCTTCAGGAAATTCTGGCAGGTTTATGTGTTCAGTAATGGTGAGTAGATTTTTGGATATACAGAATTAACCCCTTCCTTCCCATTACAGCGCAAACCTACGTGTCCCAGCACTTCGAACCCTTTTTCCAAGCAAGCATCTACGGGTACCCGCAGGACCAATTCCTGCCCACCCTGGTGACCATTCTGTCCTCTCAACTCTCCTCCTACCCCTTTGACCAATTGAAGTCCTTTCTGCGCATTCTCGACCTCAAATACAGCTCCATCGCACTGCAGAAGGCTAAACGCGCCACTCAACCCGTCCCACCCTCCACTCTCAACCATCTGGTCTCGATTCCACCCGAATTGGATCCATTCATTGGCCTTCAACTTTCAGGAGATCGCTTCACGAGTATTGCCACCGTGCAGTCTCCCATCAAACTCTCGAAGATATTCTCTTTGATTGTCCAAAAGTTTGTTCACTTCAATTACAATACTGCACAACATTATCCTGCACTGTTTCGGGCCCAACTTGTGGTGGAGGTGAAGGCATGCCTGTTGGTGTGCAAACAGGTCTTTCTGGACAAAAGGAAGATTATCGGTAAGATTACGTCTTATATGAATGGTCACTAAATCTTAATTCAATCTATAGAACCAGCCCATCAGGAGCCACCAAAGAAATCCGAGCTTATCGACTTGGAAGATGAGAATGGTCGACCGGGGCAGGAATCACAAGGTCCATCTCAAGGTCAAAGACCATTAGATCCAAAACTACAAGGACCTCCATCAGGTGAAGGACCACAGAATCCTCTACGAGGTCAAGAACCACAAGATCCTCCTTCAGGTCAAGGACCACAGGATCCTCCATCAGGTCAAGGACCACAAGATCCTCCATCAGGTCAAGGTCCAGAAGATCCTTCTCGAGGTCAAGGACCACATAATCCACCTTCAGGGCCACCGGATCTTCTAACCCCAGAACCAGACGAGTATCCAGGCTCATTTCAACTTCCCAAGCTCAAACTTAAATTCCCACCCAAGTCCATCCTCATCTCAGGACTAGCCGGATTCATTGCTGGAAGATATTACTTCAACCAGGATGTGGTCCACCCCGAAGATGTTATCATTCCAACTACTGTTCATCATGACCACCAAAAGATGGTAACGCCATCTGGTGGTAGTGGAAGTGGTGGCATAAGTCAGACCGAATGGATCTGGGCCCTGGGATTACTCGTACTGGGAGTGATCCTTCTGATTGCTTTCGTAATTGGATTCAGTATTCTGCGAAGCAGACGATCGCACTGATGTCACCTGCGGGTGGTTGTTCAGTGAATTATTAGTATTTTTATTATTAAACTTTTTAGTTAATTTACCTTTTCGGGTTTCATTTATTTTCGAATTCGAAATCCATTTTCGATTACGAGTCACTCGAATGTTCGTTTCACGATGACGGCCCCATAAATGTATACGTTTCTGTGTTCGAACAGTCATTTATCGTTCTATGAGTTGTCTTTGGTAGTCGTGTTCATTTGGTCTCTTCTCTCTACCTCGCACAAGTCGGTGGTCTGTCTCGCCCCTTCCACCTCTCCGACCCGATATGGACGACTCAGGCCTTCCCGCAATCAGTGGCCGTCAAGTGGTGCGAGTGGTGATGGTGGTCACCCTGGTGGTCGCCCTCATGATGTACTCGGTGGAATTTAAGCTCGACCAAGAGTTGGAGGGCGAATGGGGCAACAAGTTCCACGAGAAGGTGACCAACGCCGTGGCCGAGTATCCAGGCCATCGAGGCAATCCGGGCTTCATCTTCCTCTTTGTGAGCTTCATCGTGTTCGGTGTGGTGGCCTGTCTCGCCGCCTGGTTCGAGCACCTACTCGTCCTGTGCATCTTCATCCTCTGCTGGCCCGTACTGGTCATTGTCGATTTCATCTATCTGGGCCTGATCTACACCAAACTGGGCTTCTGGGCCGGACCGGGCTCCATGGCACTGGGACTGCTCACCGAGGGACTCGCCATTGGCTATGCCGTGATGCTCTTTCTGCAGGTGGGCTGCTGTGGTGTCGGCTCTGGTGGTGGCGACTCCAATGCGGACGGTGGTACCGATGAAGGTGGCCTGGCCGGACCCAAGTCAACCAAGGGCACCAAGTCTAAGCCTGTGCCCACTCCGCCAGGAGGCAAAAAGAAACGCAAAGACAAAAAGAAGAAAAAGAAACAACCTACCAATGCCCCGTCAGCCTTTTAATTCGTATTAGTCATTTATTGGTCATTAAATGAGATTTTAATGTTTGTGAAAGCTCATAGATGGCGCTGTGCGTTGTGCTAATTGTCTGTTCTAAAAATTTTTTAATCTTTCATGAATGAGTCATACAGAGGATTTGTTTATGTTTGTCAGGTAAATACACGCGCGTACTTCGTTACCATAGTTACCATGACTACCAGGTACAGTGAGTCAGTGCACTCATCTGGAATGAAATGTTCCATTGGAGAGTGAGTGCAGTGACGTGTGGAAAGTTGTCTGTTCGTGTTGTGTTACGTGTCTGTGTTTAGAGTGGATTGTTGTTATCTTTTGGATTATCTCAAATGGATTATCTTGAATGAGTGGACATTTGAGGCTTTCTTTTGGATTTTCTCTGCTAAAAAGTGAATCATGATCGACCTCAATCAACTCTCCACCATCGACATCAAACATCTCGACGAGGATGAGGCAGATTTGTGGTGTGAACGTATACTCAAGGTGAGTTGTATTATGTTATATTATGTTGTATTATGTTATCAGTTCTGTTACTCGGGTGTACCCGGATTTTTGGAATTACTTGAGTTCTGGGTATACCCATGGCTTTTGGAAAAACTCTAGTCCCGGATTTTACCTGGATTTTTGGAAATACTCGGGTCCTAGGTATGGCTCCGATTATTGGAGAATCTCAGAGAATGGTAGTAGGAAATATAGTAGGAAATCAAGTTCTGGGTGTACCCGGATATTTAGAGCCTCTACAGTAGAGGAATTCAGGTCTTGGGTAAAGCCGAATTTTTGCATTTACTCGGTTCTTGCGAGTTAAGTCTTGTTAGGTATAGCACCGATTATTAGAGAACCTCAGGGAGTGGGTAAACCCGAAATATAATAGGAACTCAAGTTCTGGGTGTATCCCGGATAAGAAAAGTCTCTACAGTAGAGGAATTCTGGTCTTGGGTATTATAGTTGGGACTCGGGTTCAGTGTATACCCAGATATTTTTCTAAGAAACTCCGTTATTGTTTGGAATTCCGAATTTTTGGAGAAATTTGCATCTAGGGTATACCCTGATTATAATGGGAGATTATATACAGGATTAAAGTTGCAACTTTGGTTCTAGATATACGGTTTATTAAAGGAATTCTGGTCCTGGGTATACCCGGATTATTGGAGAAACTTAGGTTCGGGGTAAACCAATATACCAATATATGAAAGAACTATCGTCCTGGGTATATCAGAATTCTCTTAAAATACTCTTGTCTTGGGTTTATTCGAGTATATCTGAGTATTTTAAATATTTACTAAATTATCTTCCACACATTTTCTCTTTAGTTCAACGCATCCGACACCGAAACCCGTGACCAATTGCTCAATCTATTTGACTTTACCCGATCTCTTCTTCGGGTGAAAACTATCCAAACGGATGTGCTCATTGAGGAACTTCAATCTGTTGGAACGCGTCTAGATTCTGTGAATCAGGAGCTGGATCGATTCAAATCTAGTCCTCCGAGTGAATCCGGTAATTAGGAATTGTTTTATTTTATTCTGTTTTAATATTATTATTCCGATATTTTTGTTTCAGGATCACTAAGTAAACCTCAATTCCCCACTCCTGACGAATTGGTGCGTCTTCAAGGTGATCTCGAGTCAAAAGAAGATGAACTCGATGAGGAAAAACAGAAATCGAAAAGACTCGAAGAGACAGTCCGTCAAAAAGACCGAGAAATAGGATCACTTCGAGTAGAACTTGAAGCGACACAACAGGAACTACAAGAATCGAGACTAATTCCATCTACATCTTCATCATCCAGGAATATTCCTGAAATTCCAAGACGATCAAGTATAGATGGACCGAATGATGATCAACTTGAGGACCAGAAGTTGCAAATCACTGAAAAGAATGCTCAAATCGAACAGTTGTTGGACCGACTGTACGACTCGGACCGGATCAATCTCGACATGGCAGAACAGTTGGCTAAAGTGCGACTCGAATCGGCCAAAACCGGAAATGAACTCAAAATTGCTGAATCCAAAAATGAAATGCTCACTGTACAGGTGGAGGAATTTAGACGTTTGAACGAATCTTTAATTCTGGATCGTGACCGGAAAGAGAGAGAAATTGTGGATATTAGACGAGAATTGGAACAGCGTACTTCTTTGACCTTTCTACAAGGTCAAAGGTCATCAACGCCCACATCGCCAACTCCAATCGATATTACGTCCAATTTCTATCAAGAATTATCTTCGGAGATTAAACGATTGAACTTACTTCTCGATGTTAAGGAAAACGAAATCGAAGAATTGAGAGGGACAATTTCAGAAATGTCCCAAACGGATCGTTCGATTCTGGAGCAGAAACGAGAGGAAATCGAACGACTTGAACAGGAATTGGCGATTGTGGGTAAAGATTCCTCAAGTCCAATTCCCGATAAACAGGATGAATCGGAGGATTCACTTCTGGTCCGTCAATTTCGACGTCGAATTCGTAAACTTCGAAGGGAAAAACTGGTTCTACTGGAACGGGTTGGAGAATTGGAGAAGGAAGCTGGATCGAAGGACGAAGATTTGGAACGACATCGAAGGAGAACAATTTCGTTGATGGGAGATGGTAAAAAGGGTTCGGTAAATGGATCTTCTTTGAAACAACTTTTGGAGGAGAATGCTGTTCTCAGTAGAATGATCAAATTCCGAGATGAGAAAATCAACTTTCTGATTGATCAACTCAATCGAAATCAGCTGGTGGATTATCATCGGAATGGGGCGAATGGGTCATCCAAAAACGGTGTTATCAAAAATGGTGTAAATGGGTCTACCCCTAAAAATGGAACAACCCCCAAGAATGGTGACCTAACCCAAGAATCGAAAGACGAAATAAACCTAATGGATCAACTAATCGCAATAGGAGTGGAACGTGATGTCCTGGGAAAACAACTCGAAGCCCTCAAATCCCATCTTGAGACACTCCAAAAAGAGAATTTGGAACTTCAACTTGGAATGAAGGAAATTCTCGATGGCCTTCGACAGGGTGACACCAGTTCGGATCTGGTCA
Source organism: Rhizoglyphus robini (assembly GCA_023373905.1). NCBI lineage: Eukaryota > Metazoa > Arthropoda > Arachnida > Sarcoptiformes > Acaridae > Rhizoglyphus > Rhizoglyphus robini. The sequence goes on along the minus strand of JAKIJQ010000040.1, from coordinate 46,619 downwards.
TCGAATGTCCGAGTTTGGAACGGGTTTGTATTCTACTCGAAAATCGATTGATCTATCCAGATAATCTCGATTCTGTGGACTTGTCCAAAGTGATTCTACTCAAATCGGAGCTGGATTTTGTTCGTGGACAGAATGAACAACTGAGGACAGAGTTGAAGCAACTGAGAGGGGATTTCCTTTCGGTTATCGATGAGTACACAAATGATATTCTTGAGAATTGGACAATTCCCATGGATAATAGTAGTAGTAAAGAATCTTCACCAGAACTCGATAGAACTACAAATTCTGTAACTATAGAATCACATTCTACGGATCAACAGTCAACAATGGATTCAACGACTCTGTCAACAACTGAATCCTCGAGTTCCTCAAAAGATCCAAAGTCAGAACTGCTTCAAGCCTACTATCAACAACTTCGAAATCTTCAAATGCGATCGTTCAAGAGAAGATCACCAAAACCATCGAAGAGAAGAAGATCCAAAAAGCTTGAACCAAAATTGATTATTGCAAAACCTAAATCAGTCGAAATCTCAACCCAAACCGAAGAATCCAAAGTTCCAGATGATCCCAAAGAGAAACCTAAACCTAAATTCACAATCCATTCTGAAAAATCAACTCAAACTGAAGAATCCAAAGTAGAATCTAAAACAGAATCTAAAACAGAATCTAAACCAGAATCTAAACCAGAATCTAAACCAGAATCTAAACCAGAATCCCAACAAGAATCCAAAACTCCAGACCCCGAACCAGATCCACCAAAAACACCCGAAACCCCACTCGACTCAACCCGCATCAAAAAAGCCCTCTTCGACGATCCACAACTTCGAGACGATCTACTCGAGGATCCAACAATCCAGGAATTCCTCCTACAGAATCACGAATTCATAAATCAAATAATCGCTGAACAGAAGAATCGACTCAACTTAATCAAAGATCCAGAAATAAGACGAAAACTTGTTCAAGATCCTGAGATTCAAAAGCTACTGATCCGGGAACTAGAACCAGATTCTTTAAATCCCGAATCCATTGAATCGAAAGATTCGGGATTTAAAGAATCGAAAACGAAATCCAAAGAATCGACACCGCCATCTAGTTCTGAAGGAGAAGAAGAAGATGAAAATTATGTTGAGATGTTTGATGTTGCGGTTCAGGTGAATCTTGCGGAATCCTCTAAAGTACCCGTAAAAGTGAATCTAGAAAATCGTTCTACACAAACCTCGATTCTGGACGAATCTTCACAGAATCCAGAACCTCAAGTGATCCGTCAAGAATCACCATCATCACCCAAACCTTGTCCAAACTGTTCAAAGTATCTTCAAATGTTGACCTCAATTCGAGGATTGATCGAGAGGGAGAGAAGACAAGTGAGACTTCAAGAGCAGAAACTTCAGGAACAAATCGAAGGGTTAAAGGCGAATTTAAAGGTAATTTGGATTTTATAGAATATTCTTTATATTAACCAGAATTTTTTTTCTGTATAGCTCGTAAATAACGAATACGTACTCGACATTGAAGCCCGCAATGAAGAGATCCGAGATCTACGTCAAAAGTTGCGTCAATCATCAAACACTAAAAAGTTGTCCGACAAATCGTCGGACATGGCACTGATCCAGAAAGAATCTAAATCAACGAATATACAGAATATTCTCGATACATTCCCAACATTTGTAGAATTGGATTCTACAGTAAAAAGTAATGGGAAGCAAAATTTAGCAGAATTTGGCTTTGAAGGAAGGAATCAAACTTCGAAATCGATTCTTGAGACGATTATCGCTTGTCTACAGGTAGGTTTAATGTAAAGTAGGCGGGAGAACGGCACCTGAGGGTCCACTTCATATATGAAGTTGCTACGCCAAGCCTACGTAACTGAATTGTGAGGTGGACCCTCAGGTGCCGTTCTCAAGGCTAGTATAAAGAATATTCTGGTTAATTCTCGGATTTTCAATAGAATTGTCTCAAACAAAAGGATGAAGCCCTAGCAGAGTATCGTGAAATGATGGATCAAATGCGTCAAAGTTATACTCAAACTGTTGTGAGTAGTATCCCTCAAGGTCAACCAGAAACTTCTTCTAAAAGTCTTAAAGAATCTTCTGGTACAATCCAATTGACCAGTGGATCGAATAATGGATCCAATAAGGAAATGGATACACTGTACAAGGAATTGTTCCTGAAACCTTGTACCGAACAGAATGAGGAACTGTTGGGATTGTTGAGGAAAGCATTTGCAGAATTGAATCAGTAAGTTTTGATAGATTCTTTGGTCTGATATAACTAAAAGTGATCCCTTCATAGAGTACGTAACTCGAGTAAGCATCAAGTAAATGAGTTGAAACACGAGCTGGAACAGAGGATCAAATCTTTTGAGGAACTGAAACATCAATTTGCTCAAATTACCAAAGAGAAAACGTTTCTGGATCAACAGGTGAAACTATTCGAAGTGAAAGAGAAGACTTATCAAGAGAAAATTGAATCTTTATCAACGAAGAATTCTGATTGGTCCAGACGGTACCAAACCCTCTCAGCATCGATTCCGAAGAAGAAGGTCGAGAATGCAGTGTTCCAGGAAGCAGCAGACCTGCGCACTAAAGTCACAGAAATGACCACCGAGAATCGACGAATCGAACTCGAGAGATGGAATGTCGATAAAAGATTGTCACATGAACGTGAACTATCGAAACAGAAAATACAGGAACGTGACAAGGCGATTGCACAACTCAACGAACAGAATGCCAAATTCCAGACTCTTTTGACTCGAATGGAAAAGAAACTTCAACACCAAGAGGGAAAACAGGCGAGACAGTTGCAATTGTTCAAAGAACAGTTAATGCCTTCTGTTCCAGAGAAGATGGACAAAGGGACGCAGACAAAGGCTAAAGTACGGGAAAGTACGGAACAAGGCAGAAGAGTCAGGTTCCAGGATGAGACCGAACAGAGGATGGAACAGAGGACGGTGGTCGTGCAGAGACATCAGGTATGAATGATGGAGGATACAATGGATAATAAATAGGCGATTAATAGAAGATAAATAACGGATAAAAATTGGATGATAAATATGAGATAAAGAATATAGCAGATATGTAGCAGACATATAGCAGATAGCTACTAGATAAGGAATATGAAATATAGAATAGACTATAAATAGCAGATAAGTAGCAGATAGCTACTAGATAAGGAATATGAAATATAGAATAGACTATAAATAGCAGATAAGTAGCAGATAGCTACTAGATAAGGAATATGAAATATAGAATAGACTATAAATAGCAGATAAGTAGCAGATAAGTAGCAGATAGCTACTAGATAAGGATTATTCGAAAAACAATCAAATTTTGATTTTGATTTTATTGAATGAGGGAACACTGTAGAAGTAGAATGCTCAGGTACAAATCAGGTAAATACACAGTTGTCTTTAGTAGGTATAGGTTGCATTACAAAACTGTTCGAGTGTAAATAGAATATGACATCACTTATCAGACTTATCAACGGTAACGCTCTATATGAACGGTAACCACTTTTATGAACAGTGTTCACATAGAGGGAGATAACATTGCGATTATTACTTAATATAATAATATCAATTGCGAATCAATTAATTAATTGACATAATATTATTAATAATATTACAGATTGAAGATAACAGTAGAGTCGAAGATGAACATAGTGGACCAGAACAGGACGAGCAGGAAGAAGAGGAAGAGAAGGAGCAGAAAAAAGAAGTACGGAATATTCGTGAAAATGATGATAAAATGGTGGTTGTAAATGAAGTTGCACTGGGTAATAATAATAATAAAATAGGAGGAGCCATCCAAACAATAAGTACATTTACAGGTAAGTACTAATAGTGGTGTGTAGTGGGTTGTATTAATATTTTGAATAACCCAAAATGTAGATCCAAATTCGGTGATCGAACAGCTGCAGGCCTGGCTTGAGCAGACCCTTCGAAGAGAGAAGCTCAACTCGATGGTCAACGAAATTGAAGTGGTGGGCGCTGATATTATCAATACGACCACTATTGCTACTACAGACAATCACTCAACAATAACTAATACAACAACAAATACAACATCAACATCAACAACAACAACAGGTACGACTAGTGAAGAAAGAAGAAGAATAATAAGTGAGGGTACTGGCGCCCACCGGGATGCTGAGGGTGCGCTCAGTGCGTCCGAGATATATGAACAGCTCATCGATATGCAATTCGAACGACTGGTCAGCGAGAATGCTCAGTTGAAGATACGACTCAAGATGATGCAGTTGACCAACAAAGGGGGTGCTGCTGACCATTAGGGTGAATGTTGTGTTAGTAGTTAGCATAGGACACATATTGCTGCAGTGCATTGGGCTCGAGTGATGCGCCAAATGGACCATTCTGTGCTTGTTGCGATTGGGGGCGGGAGGGCACCTGCTGTTGGCGCTGCTGTTGCTGTTGCTGTTGCACTTGTTGCACAATCAGAGACTCGGCCCCGTGGTGAGCTTGTTGCTGCTGTTGCTGCAGTGCCGAGGATGGAATGGTGCCCAGATTGGCCAAATTGTGATGCTGCTGGAATTGGGTCTGATGATGCTGCTGCTGTTGTTGTGCATTCTGTTGCTGATGATGATGATTCTGGGTACTACCGCCCCCGCCACCAGTCGAGGCAAGGTCGTGCAGTGAGTGGTACATCAGTACGGAAGCATTCTGTGCATTCAGGCCCAGTGAATTGACCAGTTGGTTGGTCTGTTGGTGCGAGAGGACAGGCGAATTAGTTGCGGAATTTTGCTGCTGCTGCTGACGATAATTCGAGATCAGCGCCAGAGACTCCATCGAGGACTGTTGCTGTTGTTGTTGCTGCTGCTGTTGAAGATGTGACGGGGTCGATGGCGCCCCAGGAGTGGACACTGACGAATCATTCTCCTCAATCATGGTGGTGAGGGTCGAAGAAGCTGAAGCCACCGAACCCCGCTGTTTCCTCTCAGCTGCAGCAGCCAAACTCGAGGCCAACTTCTTCATCGGTGGCGGATGATGCGAATGGGCACTGTGACCCCCATCACCACCCATCGGTGGATGGTGCAGCACTGGATTCTGCAGTTGTGCCTGTAGTTGTGCGAGCTGTGCCTGTCCCAGACCATCCTCCTCACCAGGTCGTTTATTGTTCTTGTTACTGAACATTTCCTCAATGAAATAGTCCACCACCGTGTCATGAACCTCATAACCAAAGTGATACGCCCGCAGATGTTCCTTGAACATTCGGTCACAGTCCGCACCGAAGCCACACTTCTGACACGAGTACATCTTCATGCCTTCGTGCTTTTTGCTCTTCTGAATGTGTCGCTTGATGTCGATTATCGTGTTGGACACGTACGGACAGTACGGACATTTGTACTATGAATGAATAAAATGAACAAAATTAATAAATATGATATAAATAAAAGGAGATAATGAGCAGATAAATAGCAGATCAGTAATAGAACGATAAGGAATATGTGAAAGGAATGTGATAAGTAGATAAGATAAGAAGATAAATAGCAGATAAATAGCAGATACCTAGTAGATAACGAATAGACGAGAGAGGGGATATAACTGTACATGTATTTGAAGTTTATTCACTTTGACGGATTGCATTGACAATTTTCCGAAATGACTAGTCAAATTGCGAATTTCCTAGACAAATCAAGAAACTTTTTATGAAAAATCTAGTCTGCCCGAGTGCATCAAATCTCAGAAATGACTAGTCAAATTGCGATTTGAATAGGCAAATTAGCTCAAACTAAGCAATTTCGCAGTTTGACGGAAGATTCGACTGACATTTTGCAAAATGACTGAAATATCCGGTGACATATATAAATAACTGATCAAGAATATGGAAGAAGAATAGGCGACAAATGGGAGATGTAATAAGGAAGGCGATCGAGAATAGGCGATAAGGATTATGCGATTCAAAATAGGAGATATTTAGCAAATCAAAAATAGACGATTTGGAATATGAGATAAAGATTAGGCAAAAAATAGGAGATAGGTAACCGGTAATTCGAATAACCGGAAGCATACCTTAGTGTTAATATGTGCCTTCATGTGAAAGTCCAACTTGTCCTGTGAAATTGTGCCAAAGTTGCAGTCCAAAAAGGTGCACTTCAATTCGGTGCCCGACTTGGCCGAGCCCGAACCGGGCGGTCGTCCTCGACCTGGTGCTTTCGTTTCTAGAAAAAGAAGATTCTTTAGTTACGGAATCAACTGAACAACCTAGACTCTTACTAATGGTTGGTGTGATGATGGTGGCAATGGAATTGGAATGAGACTGATTATGATTATGAAGTTGATTGTGATGTAGTTGGTTGTTGTGGTTGTTGGCGGTGTTGAACGAGCTGAGACTGATGACTGGCTTGTTGGGATTGGTGGTGGCGGTGGCACTGGCCAACAGTTTCGTACTCCACGTAGTCTCGGAACTCAGCAGTGAATTGTTGAGTATTGCGTCCGGCCGGAGGACCACCTTCTGATTCTGTACTTTTGCGTGCTTCGAGCGGACATGATCGTCCAGGTACTCCTTCAGCGTGAACGAGTACTCACAGTACGGACAGGGAAGGGGCTTCTCGTTTGTGTGCGAATCACTGGTTAGGGGAGTGAAGGGGTTAATTATTGTGTAAATCGAATATAAACTTACTAGATATGCCGATAGACCTCGTGTCGGGTCATGTTGAGTCCGGTGTCACAGGCCGGACAGTTGTAGACATTCTTGGAATTGGAATTGCGCGTGGTGAATGAGGTGGAGGAGAGGACGTACTGCTGCTCCACTATCGAGTGGTTCATCTTGTGCAGTATGAGGGACACGTCCGACTTGGAGTGGAACGAACACTCGTCACACCGATGGTCAAACTCGATCCGACGCGGACTGTCAATCTCGATCAGTTCGAGCTCGTACGACGAGTTTGAGTTGGTTTGATTATGATTTAGGTGAGATGATGGTGGGGGTGGACTCGAGGCACTCTTCAGGGTGCGCTCCAGTTTACTCTTGATCGAACGCAGATGGGCCTGATGGAGGTCGGTGCCCCGTGAAGATCGATCCTCTTTTGCGGCCACGGATGCTTCAAGTTCGCGATATCTCTTCCGCAGAACGGCCAACTCCTTCTCGAGTTCAAGTCGACGTTCGTGTTCGTGTCTGAGTGAATTCTGTAAATGTTCAATCACGGAAAGGGTGGAGAATTGTGCTGCCTCGCCTCGAAGACCCACCGAGGACTGATCCACCAGGGCCGCGGCGTCTGACGCATTCAACGCATACAGAGGATGGGATGGATCCATCATTTTCGTGGTGGAATGATAAAAACGGTCACGTGATCACGATTCCACAATTAATTCCTTCGACTAAAAGCGGGGGTTCGATTGTTGTTGTTGTTGTTATTGATGATGATGTCGCAACCCGTTGTCCGTATTTCAAACTTGGCGCGCAGTCTTACGTAAAGCCAATTGAGTAACTTGTTCGGGGTTAAAAGTGAAAGTGGTCGCGCCCGTTCGTAATAAAAACCCGTGTTGTTGTTGTGCAAACAAGAATCCACAAAAGTTAAGGGTAAAGGTAATAGTAAAACTTCCTATACTCGGAAGCACGCGTTCCAATTGGAACGCATAGTTAAAATTCACAGTAATAAAAAAGAATCTAAGAAAAATATGACGAAATAAGCCAAAATCGAAGGTAAACAAAACACAGTACACTACAGAGTGAGACAAACACAATCGCAAATTCACTGTAAACAGTGCGAGAGAGGAGTAACTGTGCTCACATAACACTGCGTTTGTGTGATGGACGAGTGCCAAAACAACAATCGCAAGTATCGATACAATTCGTTCGTTACTTGTGTTATTGCGCCTGCGTATTCAGAATATTTGAATGTGGTATGCAGTACCCCAAAATGGGGTAATCACAAATACAGTTATATATACAAATATGTGAAAGTTTTAAAATTTTAGGGGTTGCACCACCCATTTAGTGTCCCAAATGTACTAACGCCACTGCAGTAGTACAGTGCTGCTGGTGCTGCTGTTGTTTTGGTTTTTCGGCTCTTTTTTATACACACACGGATACCCAACTCGTGTTTGTTCTCTTTTTGATTCCTTTCCTCACTGCATCCCCCCATTCTTGTTTTAGGGCTGGAACAGTCGTGCCCACCCCCTCTTCTCTCTTCTCTCACCGAACCGTATTCGACCGATCCTGGAACGGGGTATTGCACTTTACTTTACATTATATACAAAGTGTATTCTATTTTAATACCCGTCCCCGGGTTATAGAGAAGCCATCCAACTCAACACTACTTTCTATCGAATCCGTCCGGGGAAGAAGAAGAAGCCGATTAAGTGTACGAGCGTGTTATTATATTATACTACCCGGGCACAATCAAATTACCCGATCAATCAACCTAAATTACCGAATTATTATTATTCCCGGTAGTCGGTCGATTATTATTCCATTTAGTATTCCCTACAACCAGAATATATAACATGACTAATTCTCGACGACGAGCCAACAACCGAAGGGTTCTTCTCTTATTAATTCTTTGATAATTCACTAAATAATTTCCAGGTATTTTAAATTTTGTTTAATTTAATTATTAAAATTATTTTTATTAAATAGAATATTCTATAATCTTTGTGGATTTTTGGATTTAATTTAGAAGTTCTTTTTGTCTGGAATTTCGTCTGATTTTTTTGATACCGAACATCACCACTTTTATTCACTCGAACCTTCTCGAACCTTCTCCAGGAACATGTTTTCGTTCTATCTCAGTACATTGTACTCATCTTCATCATCATCGTTATCCTCATCGTCACCTGACTCGTCACCACCGAACGAACCTTATCACCTCGTTCATCATTATCATGAGATGTTGTTGCGCTACATTTCGTTGAATTCGAGTATATAAGTGACTTTTTATTTGGGATTCCTCGTCATTTCTTCCTCAAATTGAAATATACTTTCCCTCCAAAACACCTAAAAGTACAAATACTTGATATTTTTATTTTGAAATTCGAATCCATACAAACTTCCTAAAACATATCCACGAAACTATCTAAAAAGATTCTTAAATCTATTTATTATTATAAGAAGATCTATCTTTTCTCAATCTATTGTGTTCAATATTCTTGATTCTTTAATTCTTTAATTCAAAAAAGGTATGATTTAATATCGATAATTACGAATTTCTAATATGATTTCTTCTTCTTTAGACTGAAAATATGTTTCCGCCATAATCCTCGAATTCGAATAAACTTTTTGAACCACCTCCACCTTTGAATATTCTTTTTGTCGGGAATTCTGAAACTCTCAAAGTCTCTCCCGAATCTAATCAAACTTTATATACTTAAATTTGTATTTATTATCCATCATCATCATCATTTTTTGAAAATGAACGGACAACCAACATCACTTCATTTTGGGCTTTCCCAACAGCAGCAGCAACAGCAAACTTCCCTCAATAATCGAATACAACAACAACAGAATCAACAACAGAATCAACAGCAGCAACAGCCCCAACTCCATCAATTAGCATTAGTATCCACGAATCAACAGACCCAACAACATCACAACCACCAACAGCAACAACAGACCCAACAAACTCAGCAATATCTTCTGCAATCGAATTACCTGGGCCTACCTGCAGAGGTCTTCACCTCTGGCAACATCACCGGTAATGCGCCATCCACAGCCATTGTTGTGTCTTCCATGGGCGGAGGTCAAAGTTCATACCGACCCCAACAGCAACAACAGCAAATGTACGCACAAAAGGAATCTATTCACAATTCTACAGCACAAGGCAAGGAGACGCCCTCACCTTTGGCCGCCCTGCCCCTGCACCAAATGGCCCAACTGGTGCAGGTGCAGCCCGAACTGGTCATTCAAATGCAGCAGAATTACGAAGCTCAAATTCGTGCCCTCCAAATGGAGCTACAAGCAGTCAAAAATGTTCCAGTGGTGCCCTATAACCCACTCATTCAACCATCAGGCACGACCACCTTAACCTTAACCCCTTCAATCCCAAGTGGTGGGAAAGCAAGCCACAAACGATCTCAACACTCCTCACCGAACATTGTGGAAACGTACTGTGAGAATATACAAATGAAGCAGTTCACCTGTAAGAATTGTCCGTACAAGACCAAGTCTGAGGCCTCACTGATCATACACAACACTAATCATCTGGTCAATCAGCGGTATCTCCACCTGCCGACCACTGTCTTCTCGGTCAGGCCATCACCGAATAGAGATTCTTCAACGTACATGTATCCCTGTGGGGAGTGCAGTGGCAAATTCTCGCACAATGATTTGTATCTTCATATTTACCAGGTAAGAATATTCTTGTAACTAATTAACCTAATCACTTAACCCGTTCAGCACCACACCGGTGAAGCGCCATTCCACTGTGATGAATGTGACCTCTTCTTTATGCATTACGAATTTCTGGACGATCATCAGCGGTCGACTCACATGAAGAATCCATCGAAGAAGAAGCCTCGTTACCATCAAACACCCGAACAGCAATCACAATCACAGAATCAGCAACAGAATTGTCAGCCCCCAGGGGGCGTTCCACAGTTGACGTACTATTCTGTGGTGAAGTGTTCGAAGCCCTTTTCGGTACTGACCGCAATGTCCAGGAATCCAAACAGTCCTGGTGGTCCTGTGGGAGGTCTCACATGGCCCGGTACTACTACTACTACTGGTGGTGGAAGTGCTGGGGTTAATAATCATGAACCCGAGCCCGTTGCCTACCCGTACCATCATACTGTTGCTCACAAGAGGGGGAGAGGTCGAGGTGGGTCATCTAATGCAAATCGAACCTCGATACCGTTTCCATCCACCTCTGGAACAACCTCTGGTTCAACCTCGAGCACCACATCTGTGAATGGTACCACACGAAGTGAACCGGAGCCGAACGCGGGTCCCGATGCGAACGGTCAGTACAAGTGTCACTTTGAGGAGTGCTTCTTTGAGTCTGACTCGAAGGATCGACTCGAGTTTCATCTATTCGCTCATCGAAGTTCCCGCTTCAAGTGTCCCTACTGTCCGTATGTGTCCAATGTACTGAATGACATTAAGCGACATGTGGTGAAGGGTCAGAAGCACGAGGGAGTGATGTTCACCTGTCCCAATAATCCGTGCGACTTTGGCACAAATTGTGATAAGACTTTTCGTGATCATATGAGGTCGGTGCACTTTGGCAAACAGACCGACGACAAACAGTTGACCAACTTTATTGAGGACATGTTCAGAAACGGTAGGACGAGCACCACCTGAAGAAGGGGAGAGGGAGGGGTGGTGCTGACCTAATGGTGAAAGGTGAACATTCAAAAACTTTAAACATGAAAATTTTAACGGAAATGATAATGAAAATGCTCGAATTACACAACAATTTGTACAAGCGGGCTTCCGTAAAATTTCGGGGGCTTTCCAAATATAATCAGGTATATAAATGATATCACAGATCGAGATTCTGTGGTGACTCAGGTATATATAATAATAAATAGATTATTATTTTTATATAAAAAGACAAATAAAAACAAATTATATATTGCTTAATGTTTTTTATTAATTGTGCTCAAATAGAAAAAGAAATTGTTTTTACGCAGGTATATAGGGAAAATAGAATCGGCAATCAGCATCTCTCGGTCTGCCAGTCGGTGAGCTCAGGATTCCTCCGAAGTCAGGAACAGCAAACGAAGGCGAAACCAAATGACCACGAATTGCACGAAAAGCGAGAGAAGCACGAGAGAATCATCATTGCACGTGCGACCCCGTATTCTCGAACATGTCGTAGCATCTGTGGGTTCAGAGATCCATTCTCGATTATACGATGAACTGTTGAGGTGGTCGCTGGTGATCAGGAACGGAAGCCAACGATGGATTCAAGGAACTTGGATACTCGATTGATGAGAGTAGATGGAGTGTTGTGTGGACTGGTCTGCTAATGCATTATCCCAATGGGCTATTTATATACGATTTGCGTAGGTATTTCTATAGAACGGATAGATCAGTGATCAATTGACAAATTTCATCTGATCGGACATGCAGAATACTAATTAGTGTTGACGACCGTTGTATGGTTGCTGTTGCCGGTTGGTTAGCTCATTGTGATCGCATCACTACATTGGGTAAAAGCGTTCAACTGTATTCTTTATAGTGATTCAATACAAGCCGTATATTAATGTAATGTGAGATTGTTGGCGCGCAATTGGAAATCAGATCCGTGCCCGCACTTGAAATGAACGTGCGCAGAAGAATTGAAATGTGATGATCTAGAATGTGAATGTTCGCTTGAGTGATCGATTGTGCAATTGTAATTGAGAGTGCAATTTCAATTTTGTACATGACCATCACCAGTTCTAATGACTCATTAGTAAGGAGTTCTCGAATGCATACCAAACAACCAGATGACTCATATATTATGACACTTTATTGAGCGAATACCGATTTGCAACTTTAAAACTGACAATAATTAACCAATCATGTGATATGCTGTGGTACTTGAAACACTTACTTTCGATAGCAAAGGAATGTTAAAGAATACAAAGAAAAGTGATTTATTGACTGTTTAATAAAATAATACCAGAAAATTCAATATGAGATCTCCGAGTAACACACAAAAATGAAATAAACTAATTTTATTGTAAAAAACATAGTAAGAATTAAATTCAATATTAAAGTTGAACATGAAAGATTGTTGGAAAATGATAATTTGAGGCTCGATAATTGTCAATCTACTATTGGGCCATCTTTTATCACAATCAGTAGTCAACATTATAATCGGTTTCGAAGTTCAACTTTTGATTTTCGATCGGATGATTGATTTTTTGAAGCATTTCGAGGTTCAACTTCAGAAAATTTGATGTTGATCATCGAGGATAATTGAAAATTGTGGTTTTGAGTATCGGGAACTGTTGGTCTATTGTCGGATGATCGTTTAGCATCCGCACTTTTCGATATTAGTGACTAAAAGTAAAGATAATGATTTCGATTCTTATGTCATGAAATCATTTTTGAATCGAAATAGTGTCAATATCCTCCACCAGCTGTCGCCACCACTGTCGTGCACTCGTGAATGTTTGTGTATATTTGTGCCCTTCCCTCTGCACCATCCAGTGCCCAACATCACACTCTCCTGATGATGTATCTTCAGTAATAGTGAAAGTATCTTCTTCTCTCTCTCGTGTATCCCTCCGTTCTCTAACTCTCTCACCAGCACAGTCATCATCATCAACATCAACATAATCGTGAGGTTTTTCTCATGCTCGTGTGTTCATCACCGTCCAGCAGAAGCACTCTCATCAGCATCACCATCATCGCGCCCCCTTAATCACCACACACAGCCACACACAAATTAACACAACAAAACACGAGTGAAGAGAGAAACAAAATTGAGTGAGTCGAGCATTGCATTGCAATACAAAGAAAAACACAAGTAAAAAAGTGTCCCCAGTAAAATCAGAAAATCCAAGATTCTTTGATTATCAACAACTGAACCTTGTATGGTACCTTTTGTTTACCTAACGAAGAACAGAATTTCGAATCAAAGTTACAATCATCATCATCACGTGAATATTCAAATCGAAATTGTCAACACATTTTTCAAAAAAAAATCTTCGAAAATTCTTGAATATATTCTTCAATTTCTTCCCGAACTCTAAAGTTCATCATCAACTTCAACTTCATCCTCGAAGTTGAATTTGTGAATTCTTTAATTTGTCTATTACTTTCTGTTATCCTCAAATTTTTTATTCGAAAATCGTTTTGAAGATTTCCCGAATTTGGAACCACAAATGCTTCAACTCCCGTTCACCTAGTACCAACACCCCCTCTTCCACCCCCTCCACCCCTCCTCCCCCTTTTCCTCCACCTCCTCCTCCTCTTCTCCACCATGAACAGCTTCAACCAGCCCTTAAGTCAGTTCCAGGCGAACTGTAATGCGTACCAAAGCTCAGGTCAAGTGTACGGCACAGGTGGCCAGCCCGCCCAGTCCCAGTCCCCGCAAATCACCTCGCCCACCGTGTCCAACTCGTCCCTAGCCGCTATGCAAGCCCAATTCGCGTCCCAATCCGCAGCCGCAGCCAATTTCGTAACCTTCCAACCCAACTACAACAACAGTGCCGCCGTGAACTGTCTCCAGAAGGAGATCGAGTCCCTGAAGAAGCAAAATTCTGAACTCCAATCTGAGGTTGACAAGTTGCGTGCAGCATACACGGATTGTAACTATCAAATGATGACATCGAACATGAAGTTGGGCAACTGTCAGGAACAGTTTGAACAGTTGCACAAGGAGAAGGCCGAACAGGACAAGGCATACAAGGAGTTGAAGGTCAAGTATGATGAAAAGTTTGCTCTGTTTCGGAGTCCACATCAGAGCGATGAGAGGTCACTGTTTTGTGATGAGTGCAATTTCGAGGTAAGTGAATTCGCCTTTGAACCATTCGAATCCTTAAACCTATACAGTCTAAAAATCCCATAGGTTGAACCCCTTTACTTAGCCATTAGATTCCTATATTGAGAACCCCCTATAAGAGATCTATAGAATGAATCCCCCATTTACTTATCTATTAGGATCCTCAACCCAATAGTCTTAGAATGCCACAAGTTGAATCCCACTTTAGTCTCTCCTCAATTTACGACTCGAACCCGGATTTTGCTTTATCTTATCATTCGATAAGATCCTAAATTATCTAAATTATCATTACCACTTATGATGTATGACACTCTATTGTTTATCAAACGCTTCCTTCCTGGTGCTTTCCAACTTATAATCTCAATCTATTTTCGATATATCTTATTCGTTTTGCTGATCCATCTTCGTTTGTTCATTCCTTATAGGTCAAATCACAGGTCGCACTGTTTATCCACAAACTGAACCACCACCTCGAGTCGTCCTTCCCTCGCCATCTTCAACTGTCCACCCGTTCCTTCTCGACCATGCCCGACGACTCCATCTCGTTCCGGTACAAGTGCCACTGCTGTGAAATAGACTGCCAGCGAGAGTTTGCCCGTCACGAGATCTACGTGCACATTTACCAGTTCCACACCTTTGACATACCGTTCAAGTGTAAATTCTGTTTCCTCTACTTTACCTCAAAGAGCTATCTCAACGATCATTTGATTGAGAAGCACTCGATGCCTAACAGGCAGGGCAAAAAACAAGAGGAAGGGTGCACCCGTGAATAATATGAACACGAATTCGGGTAATGCAAATAATGTGAACGGACCGGACAGGCCCGAGCAGCTCAATTCGACTCTACAGTTAAATCCACGGACTTCACTCGAGGTAATTCTGTTTGTCCTCAAAAAACCAAAAAATTAACCCGTTCACTCCCATAGGTAAACAACTCAAATGCGAAAAGATCCAAAAATCAACAGCAGAATCAACATCAAAACCATCTGTCGGACGCGGAATCCGCGGCGGACATCAACGAACTGTTCCAACAGTTGGTCGGTGAGACGCTGGGTAGCGATCATCATCATCATTCGGGGGGTCATCCACATAACGCATCACAACATCATGATCAATCTCATCAACATCAACAGCAGCATCAGATGCAGCAACAGAATCCCCAACAGAATCACAATCACAACCTTCAATCAACATCATCATCATCCGAATCGCCCAAGAATGCATCAACCGAACCATTAAAATCGACATCCACCAACTCGTCAGCCTGTACCCTTCTGTCCCAACAGCGCGACAACGAGAACCTACAGCAAATCATGAACGACCTCGACGACGACGACAATCTCAACTGTAAATACCCGGGTTGCAAGTTCGTAGCGACCACAAAGAATCATCTCAAGTTCCACATCTCAGCCCATCTAATGTCCAAGTACAAGTGTCCCTACTGTACCTTTGTGGGCAATCGAATAGTCGAGATCAAGCGTCACATACTCAAAAGTCCTAAACACACGGATCAGCACGTGTTCCTCTGTCCGGACTGTGATTTCGCCTCGGATTGTGAGAAGACTTTCCGTGATCATTACTCGAGGTATCACAATGCTACGGTGGATTTGAGTTTGGTCATTGAGAGAATGTTCTTGAATGAGAGCAATAAGGTGGGTCAGAGTATGATGTCCTGCTTTAAGGCTACTTGAGGGAAGAAATGAGGAATTCCCGGGAAGCACAATCTACCTTTTACGGAAACTGTCCAGAATATTCTTTAAAGCACTGTAAAAGGTATATATATTTTGATACATATGATGTTTATATACATTCTAAATTACATAATAACATTCTTGTACATATTCTACAATATTCTAAATAGCAATTCTTCTTGTTGTTGCATTCTGTTCGGAGTGGATTCTATTGCGTCACTCGTTAATATTCTTGATTCTTGTTTTCTATTGTTCTCGGTTTGTTTATTAGTCATTTGTTGTTGTTGTTTGTCTTCCTTTTTGTTGTTTTGTATTATTCTTATTATTACATAATATTGTACAATTCACATATACAGGTACAATATTCTACATATTACATAATCTCAGCCATCAAGATGATCTTTTTTGATTTCCACTTCTACATTTAAAAATAAAATAAAAGAATTAATAAATTCCCGATTTTATTCGGTTATTTTGTAATTTCTTACCGTAATTGCCTTTAGTGTTGAGTTTCGCCTGAATTACCGTCCTTTTGAGTATCTCGATTGCGTCCCAGCCTACTTGAAGAGCCTATAAGAAAATGAATATTCGGTTATAAAATGTAGAATTTAAAAAATAACCGGAATTTCGGTAAATTCTGTTATTCGAATAACCGTATACCTTTTGGACCTTCTCCTTCTCCTGAATATTCCTATTCTTTTCGAATGCTTCACGTGCCTTTGCATGCGTAACACGAAGTGCGTCTTGATCACCGGCAAAAACCGTGGCTCGTGTTCGGAGTAGCGTTCGGTAGCATCGAAGAACCTGAACGATAATTTACGGTAAATAGTAGAATATTCTTTAGAAAAGAATGCTTACCTCAGTACGGGACATTTTGAATCAGATTCCGGGACAGAATAAAATAAAAATAAGACTAGCAAATCAAAAGTAGTTCACAAACACAACACACGAGAAATGACTTTGTAAACAAAACATACATGTAAACACGTGAATAGCGGATAACGTCCTCTGTGGACATACCCCAACTGTTCACTAATTTGTATGCAATAACGTAATGTGTGAATGGTCAGTGTTGAGTGGGCCACTCAGAGTGGCTCCCTACACTCGCCAGTGCTCCTCTCTCTCTACCTCTTGTGTCGATTGTGGCCTGGCGCATCAAGCAATCTCACAATTCATCCTGTCTCGTCTCTCTGTTCGACTCGTGTGTTGTGTTGTGTGTTGTGTTGTGGTGGTGTGTGTGTTGTGAGTGTGTAGTGGTGCCCTCTCCTCTACTTGTTTTGGCGCAAAAAGACACAACAAACGATAACACAAATAAAATATCCACCTGAACAAGCCTAAGCCAACAAACCTTATGTAATAAGATCCAAAAGGTGGTCCACGAGTGTGCGCTCACGCACCCAAAACCCGATCGCGCACAAGTTCCAACGTGTACCAGGATTCGAATTCTTCGCACATCTTCGCACAATTCTGTTTTGTTCCCCGCCAGGAACATTCAACCAGCCCGACTAAATGAAGGAATATTCTGCATCAAATTCAGTCAGCACAACAACAACACCACTGCCCGCACATCGAGGATCATCATCATCACAAGCCCACGGATCTAAATCTTCAACTACAACACCAAATTCGAATTCCGATTCTTCGTCGAAGCAACGTCGCTCTGCTACTAGTCATAAGGTAAATAGTAAAATTAAGAATATTCTTTAAATATATTTTCCTTTATAAACAGAAGAATCGATCTTCGAATAGCAACAACTCGAGTCAACACACGAACGGTAGTCGAAGCTTGGATCGTAAAGATCGTAGTACGAACAAGTACAACACCCGTGGAACACGAAATTCTACATCAACCCGTGGGTCTTCATCATCCTCGAAAAAGTCTTCTTCTGGTAACAGTAAGAAGGGTAGTAGTGGTGATAAAGGTGGTGCATCGTCATCACGTGACCATTCACGCCGTCGGCTCGCGTTTATGGACAATGTAGTGGATACTACTTCCCAACAGCATCATCAAAACCAACAACATTCTGATGATCAACATTCTCGTGGATCATCATCCGCGACATCTCCTACTTCTACACACAACTTGACGCACCATTCCATTCGAGGTAGTTCCTCCACTTCTGGTGGTGGAACCCTCGGGGGCAGCTCCGCGCCGCTATCTACCCTTCTCGAACCTCGACCAGCGACCCCCTTTTCACTACGGAAACAGATTGCCCTTGCACTCGAGCTTTCACGTGATCGTAAGTACCAAACCAGATTTACATCGAATAATCTAAGATTTTAATAATTACGAAGTAGTATCATCATCATAAGAAGAGATTTAGAAAGGGGGAAAAGAGGTGTAAAATAGTAATAGTTAGGTTATACATATGTGATGTGTGTTACATATGAGGTCCTAGGGTGGGGGGCACCCAGCCAGGGTCCACGTGTTCACTTCTTCTTGGGCTTGAGCAGTAGGAAGAGTAGACCCACGCCGACAACGCCGAGGGTGATTGCGCTAGCTCCGGCACGGCCTTGCAGGGTGTACGAGTTGTAGTATCGGCGCCAGCCGGTGAATTTCGCAGGATCAACACCACCGTCGTCACCAGCCATTTTGTTGAGGGTTGTGTGTGAGGGTGAGCAGGTCAAAGGTCGAGAGGAACTAGGTCCTGGAACGGTTCGAGTGCGGCGAGAGAGAGAGAGAGCGAAATAATTCAGACAGGCACAAACAGAACAAACCAGTCACAGGCAGAGAGAGAGAAGAGAAGGCAGCAAGGTTGTGTGCTTTTGTACACACGATTGTGTCCTCTGCTGAAGTGACTGGACACGTATTCAGAAAAGACGTCATCGGGGCACTACTACCCACAAAATCGTCTATTCATAAACAACGTTACTATACTCAAATCACTAGATATAACAAAATCACTCAGTGGGCGGTAGCGCCCTTCGTACAGTCATAAACCGAAATGCCACTGAATCCGCACCTCGACTACATCTACCCAAGTGGCACATTTGCACTTTAATAATTTATGAGATTATTTTATCCGTAAATCAATGATTTATCATTATCTTTAATTTTATCCTTTTTAATACAAAGATCAGAAAGTTTCCGTACTTACTTTAGTAAATTTCCGGGAATTTTACTATCTTGATTATCGCATATTGCGAGTGGATCTGTTGTGTTGGGTGTAAATAGCCTTGTGGGACAATGTTCCGAATCAGACGACAGACACTGTCCTTTGTCTGTTTTGTTGGTGTGCTGGTGTCTGTTGCGTGTTGGGACATTTAAATGTCCCACAACGAGCCAATGTATTGTTGTGATATCTGTGTGGTCGGCACGCCCCCTCCCTAGAGGTGCTAATCAGATCAAACCAATGTCTTATCTATTGAACAGATAAGGCAGCATCTATTGTGATTCTTCTTTATTGCCCCCTTCTTTGTATTCCACTCAAAGAGTGTACGACTACTCGCCTATTGTTGTTATTTTGTTGTGTTATTCTACGTCTTTCATTGTATTTTGCCTTAACCCTCGTATATCTTTCCTCGAATCAGCAGCCACCCAAGATGGATCCTCATCATCGTCTCCTGGTCACGTGAGTGGACAACATCATCACGCACATCCCGAGGATCATCATCACAATAGTAATAGTTCTTCGGCTCAACCTCCGCCCCCGTTCTCTCAACACAACAACAACAGTAGACCCCTGTTTGGTCATCATCCCGATCTGTTGGTACGACCGCCCGTGTATCCTTTCAAGAAGTTGAACCGTAACAATAAGGGCGAGACTGAGATACACACGGCGTGCATTCGTGGGGATGCAACCAAGTTGGAACAGATACTCAAGACCAATTTAGTGTCGGTGCCGGATGTGATTGCCGCGAGTGGTGGTCCTACTAAATGTTTGCTGGTGGATATTAATACTAAGTGTAATGCTGGTAAGGGGATTCGAGGTAACTTTCCAAGTTCCAGGACTGATTTTTGTTCTTTAACCCTAGGTTGGACCCCACTACACGAAGCGTGCTTCCGTGGTCACGTACAGGCAGTCCGCGTTCTGCTCAACTATGGCGCCGATGTGAACGTACACGCCCACTGTGGTACCTCAGCCCTAATCGACGCCTGCGGTGTGGGCAATCTGAGCATCGTGAAACTGCTGCTCAAACACGGCGCCGATCCGCAACACTCCAACGAGAATGGTCTCTCGCCCCTACTGAATGCGTGCAACGATACTGTGGCCGATCTGTTGAGGGCATACATTGAGGCCGACTCGGACTCGAAGAGGAAGTTGATCCTAGAAGGGGGGTACTGCTCCCCTGGATTTCACTACTCGCCACTCAAGTACAATAGTAGCAATAGTAATCATAGTCTGGCGAACTCGCCCGCGTCCTCTACTTGTGGATCTTCTGCTTCGACTTGTTCAAACAAATCATCAAAATCATCGATTCCGCTGCTGTCCACTACTGTTCAGGGTACTATTCCTAATAATACTACTTCGACTGTATCAGCAACATCCACTACATCAACATTACCATCAACATCACCATCAGCCACCAGTCCAACAAACAACAAACTCGGCATTACCTCCATTTCCGAACTCAAATCTGTGATTCATCTTATCAATAATAATGAGAGCATTAGTGGTGAGTGGTCGATGTTGTTGATGTTTGTTGTCTATTGTCATTACATACATTCCTTATTGGCCTTCAGACCCTTTAATTGGTATTGCATCGTATATAGAGAGATATGCGTCGTTTAGAATTAGGATTAACATTATCATATCTATGTTTTAGTATCTGTTGATTAGATAAGAGGAACATAAATCCTATGATGACTAACGTTGTATTTCTCTTTCTCTCCGTAGAAATCAAAACTGAAGTAAAACAAGAAATAAAAGAAGAAGAAGTAGAAGAAGAGTTGTATTCTAAGCCACAGCCATTGGAAGTGTATCTCCAAGCCGCAGCAGCATCATCACGTGACCATTCTGATTTATTCAAGTTCAAGTCGAACCATCAGTCGCACCAACAGTCTCTCCTATCCTCGATAGTAGCCGCATCGTCATCATCAGCATCATCGTCCGATTGGTCGAAAGTGTTGTCCAACAAGATGTCAACAGTCGTCAGTAGTAGTAATACTAATCAAACCAACTCAACCACCACCAGTTCGACATCATCATCATCATCTAACCTAACCTCTGCCACAATCGGCTTGGCAGGCAGCAGCAGCACATTATCATCCTCATCACCATCATCATCCTCAACTTTACCTACTACCATTTCGGGCATTTCCTCATCAGCATCATCATCATCATCGTCTCCATCGATTACTTCGAGTCTTTTAACTTCAAGTCTAACTTTGACTTCATCATCTTCGGCTCCTTCTTCATCCTTTTTATCGTCCTCCAACCCTCTCAGTACAACTTCATCATCGATCTATGGTTTGAATCCTTCAATTCTTGGAAGTTCGACAGCTTCTTCGATCACTTCTCCACCCGTGGCAGCAGCTTCAAGTACTTCGCCATCGATAATCGTCAGTTCACTCTCGAGTCATCCACTACGGTCCCCATTTATTACGACTGCTGCGGTTCCTTTGACATCATCCCCCTCCCCATTGATATCGTCCTCATTGATTTCGTCGACCAGTATTTCTTCCTCTTCACCCAATTCGAGGGCCAGCCCGAGCACTACAATCAATTCGGCTACTATTCTCGGTAGTGGTATTCTCAGCAGGCCTTTGGGTGGCACAGCCCCAACTTCGGTTGTACCTTCCACTACTACTAGTGCAACTCCAACCCTGAAGTTATCATCGTCGTCACCCCCAAAGAAATCCTTTTCCTCATACGAAGAGTTTATCCATTCGACGTCTTCGACGGGCTCTGCTGCCCCGAGCACACTCCCGACTAGCCGACCACTGAACAGTACAACAGCACTGGACACTTCATTCAACTACAACAACAGTCCACTGTTTGCATTTTCGCTCAATTCGGCGGCCGCCGCGGCTGCTGCTGCCGCTTCTCAAGGTGGATCATCCGTTTCGTCCTCATCGACAAAGTTGACCTTGATCAATAACAATAACAACAATTCACAGTCTTCGGTCACTTCTTCGGGAGGAGGAGGTGGAGGTGGAGGACCGTTAACGAATCCCTTGACCACTGGTTCACCTAGTTCAACTTTAGTGACTCCAAGTGGAACAGAACGTCCACCAGAGCGAATCTATACCGCAATTCGTGGTCGCAAGAGACGACGAAGTGGTGGTCATCATCATCAAGCGAGTGCCGATAGTTCGGTGGTCAGTTCTTCTGGTCAGACCAAAAAGTACAAAGATAAGGACAACAATAGTGGAGAGGATCAACAGCAACAACAGAATCAACAGCAGCAGCAGCACCATCAGGAGTGTGCACCATCGGAGAGTATGATTTCCGAGCTGTCCTCAACATCGGGTCAACATGGTCAGAATGGGTCATCAGTTTCGGGTGATGCATCGTCGTCATCGAACATGAAAGTGCCTCCCCTACGGATAGTATTGCCACCAAACAGCGGTGTACATCATAGCGGTAATGGTTCGTCTTCAGTATCTGCTTCAACACTAAATGCTCATCCATCGTTGCATAATCAAAACCAACAACAATCAACTACAACTTTGAATACTTCAATCTCATCTTCATCTTCGCTGAGTATCTCTGGACCTACTTTGAACATTGACTCATCATCATCATCATCGTTTGCCTTACTTCAACGAGATTCGACAAATTCAAATTCGACTTCCAATACTAATAGTTCATCCGGGTCCACTTTGACAGCTTCTTCCAACAAGTATCCCTACGTGATCAGTTCAGGGGGCGGTGGCGCACCCGATGGAGCAATCCAGTCTGGTGGTGATTCAGTGGATTCGGCCAATAATGATTCTGTGATTTCTTCTTCGGGTAATGGTGGTAATAGTGGTCAGTCGAACACGAGTGGTCCTGGTGGCTCAGCCTCATCGCATCGCATCACCCGAAGTAGTCAACGAGTGGCACTGCAACAGCAGAAGCACCATTCCAGTGATAACGAGGAACAGCTCATGAGTGGAAGTTCGGGTGGAATTGGACCCGAGAATTCGAATAGTAACAATAATAATAGTGGTAATAGTGCGACGACACAACCAGCCAGTACGAAGGAACATCGAACCGGAATGGGTACCCGAAAGAAGAAGAACCGCGGGGCCGCAGCGGCTGCAGAACGTGCGGCCGCCGCCGAGAGAGCTGCCGCATCAACCTCCAACACAGCATCATCATCATCCACGAATGGTACCGCTGGTGGAAGTAGTGGTGGCGGAGGTCATGGTGGTCAAGGAGGCGGTAATCAAGGTGGAAACTATTCCGCGAACAACTCCCCCAACAATCAACAACAGAATGGTGATGGTGGTGATGATAATTCGTCAAACTCGAGTTCCAACAACGGAAATGGTAATGGTTCGGGCAATGGTAACGGTGGTCGTGATGGTGGCCAGAACGGAAATGGTCCGCCAAGTGGTGTGCCCGAAGTGACCCCCAGCACGAACTTTAACCCGAACGTGTATCACTACAATCCGAGTCACTCGTCCCATCGAATGTTTCTGAGCATACGAGAGCATGTGAAGAAGCGTCGTCTACTGATGGGTCAGGTTGCCCCGAAGGTGCCCCACGCCTTTGAGGAGTACAGTATGGTGAAGAAGAAGTATCTGCTGATGAGCAATCAGCACCGAATGGCAAAGTCGAGGATCGAACCACCACCGCCCACCTTGATGCCCGGCAGTGAACTGTTCGAACTGTACAGGGAACAGGAACTGGCACGACATCGACTCAGACTCCAACAACAGGTCGAACAGGAGAAGTTGAAACTCTCAGCCGAACAGGAGAACGTGAGGATTCACTCGAGAGCGGCCTATGCCACCTCGGGTCAGACCATGCCCATGTCTGTGTGCACATATCTCAAGGACGAAGAACTGTACAACATGATGGAACTGGAGAATGATGTCTCAAATGACAACGTGATCATTGGTCAGATCAAGGCGGACAACCCAAACTTTCTGAACCACGGTCCATCGGGAATGACTGGTTGTGGTCGGATTCGATTCAATGGACGACTGTTCATATCGTGGCAGAGGGATGTCGAGGACAAGTGGACAAAGTTGAAGCACCAAATGATACAGAGACATCGTGTGGAGGCTGAAACTCTGACCTCAACACAACGATTCCACTGGGAAATGATGGTCAAGGACTTGGCAGAATCGGCTGGAACTCCTGGAGTTGTGACTACACCAATTTCACAACGGATTCCCATCTTTACGGTCAATGGGTTCATAGATCATGACATTTATGTCCCGGCTGTGAGGGTCGTTGATGATTTTGAACTGTTGCCCGCGTAAACAAGAGGGTCACCAAGGTAAATGAACGAACGAACTTTATTATTACATTATTACATGTCCAGATTATTAAGATATTATTAAGAGTGAACTTGTTGATGATGATTAACCTGTGTGTAAAGACATAAATGACATATGACCTTATGAGTTATTAATGTTACAGCATATTATCCCTTACCTTTATTATCGATGATTTTCCCTATGGGTGACTTTGAGTTTTATGTGACTTCTATATTTTTGTATTTCCGAGTTTTTGAACGACCCATTCTCGATTTTGTGTTATATTTGATGCATTGTATTTGATGAATATTAATAAAATGTAAATGAAATATTACTATTCCAAAAGTTGCTTCAACAGTACTCGTAGGGTTTTCTGCTCTTTACTGTCGTTGCCCTCGAGTAGTTTCTGTTCGAGTGGACTCAGTGGTTGGGTGTTGGGATTCGGGAAACGAGATGATGAGTTGTGAGAGTGACTGCGAGACTGATGGTACTGTTCTTGGCGCTTTTGAAAGGCGAGTTCAGAAGTGAGGGCAGAGGTGAGATACTGCTGCACTGAAGGGTCGGATAGGTGTTGGCTTAGTTCGGGGTTGGAACGGAGAAATGCGAGAAGGGCCGAATTGGTTGCGTTCGGTTCGGATTTTGGTGATTGAGCTTCCGAGGACGGAGGAGTAGACGCCATCGTGATTCGATTTTGTAGAGTATCGGGACTAGATGATAAGGTACTAAGGGAACCTATTACTGGCTACTTTCGGTAGTATTTTCGGTATTGGTGGTTGTGGCCGCGGGTGGACCAGTTCGCATCGATTGAAGCAACTCCCGAAGACGATCCTGTAGTTGACTGTTCTCCTGGTCGAGTTTACTCAAGGCCTGGTCGATTTGATTCAAATTCTGGTCGAGAAAGTCGAGTTCTATAATATAAAATATGAATAAGAATATATAAACCGTAAAAAAATAATCCATACCTCCGTGAATCTGTTCGGTTTCTTCTCCCTGTTCCACCTCCTCCTCCTCCTGATCGTGAGAATCCTGTTGATTCCCAGCCTGATTCTCCTGATTACTCGCGTTAATAGCGTTACTGTTCAACCTCGAGCGCAACTCCAAATTGCTGATCTCCTGTTGAATACTGTTCAGTGTCTGGTTGATCTCGTTGAGTGAGGGCGTAAAGTCGGGTATATCGTCCGGGAAGAGTGGATTGTTATTGTCTGCGGGTGTTCCACCGTTGTCCTCGGCTTCTTCGTCCTCTTCGGCCGCCAGCACCAGTCCCACAATCTCCAACGGTCCGAGCTGATTCTCCTCCTGTTCGGTAATGTCCTCCTCGGGTTCGGAATTGGTTGCCTGACGATTCAGTTCACCTTCTAGTGTCATGGCACGGTACGGTGTCCAGTTCCAAAATGGTATAACTTCGAAAGACTGCGGGAATTTGAGATCTGGTGACTCGAAAAGAGATGTTCGAAATAACCACGGAATTACCGAACCAACTGAATAACCGGGTTACAGATACGAGTTTTCCTCCCCTCGAATAACACAAAAAACAAACACGTGGGAAGCGAACGAGCAATAAATACTTCACAGAGCCGAGCTGGCAAAACATCAAAACAACAAACGCCCTTTACAGCACATCGCAGTGGCGTTTTTATTTTCACATTTAAACTGGGGCGCTACCACCCACACATACCAAACCAAAAAACACAAAAATAGTTACAATGTCCCCAAATATTTTACATAATTGGGCGGTACCACACCCATTTGTAAATATTCTGAATACTGTAGTCACAAATACATGAAGCAAAATTGTCCACAGATGACGTACCGCTTGATTAGCATTCTCGGTGCTTAAAATTAATTAAAACTGTTTTTAATTTGTATTTTAATTCATAAATTTATTGGTTATTGTTTTAGGGTTTATGGATTTAATTAATTTTGAATGTTTTAATTGTTTTTCGGTAATTAATTTTGTTAATTATTGTGTACAAAGGGAAAATTTTCCAGAAATATTCATGTGATCAGGTTGGCAATCTTTCCGGTCGGTGATGATGGTGATGTTTTTCTCTCGGCTGTTTTGGTCTGTGTGTCTGACTGTCTATGTGAAAGTGATGAATCAAAGTTCGACTATTTTGTGACGTTTCGAGTTTTGTGTGTGGTAGTGATCGTCTCTCGTGTCCTCCTTGAAGCCGAAGACATTTCTGCTGACCACCGATGACCATCACGTGACCTTCAACCCGATAATCACCTCACCTTTACCGTGTAGCCTTTACGTTACTACGGGCTGTCCTCTCTCCCCCGCCCTTTTATATACACAACAACATCAGACCCGATTTTGTTTGGTTATTATTCCTCGTTCCTTTTTTGGTTTTTTCCCCGTTTTGGTTATTCCCCTTACCTTCATCATTATACGAAAATGACGGACCGACGTGCCGAGTTGGAGAAGAAGCGACTGAAGTTGCAACAGCTACGGGAAATGAAAGAACAGAGACGACAGGAGAAGGATGCAGGACGGGGATTGATGTCCGAGGCCCTTGGACTCTCGGGTACTTCAACTTCGGGTTCCGGTATGGCGAGTCCTAGTAGAGGAGGAGGCGGAGGTGGTCCGGCGTCACTCAATACCTCGATTAATTCCGATGCTGGCGATTCATTAGTGGGTGCAGGCGGTGGTGGTGGTGCTGGTGGTGGTAACCGTGGCGGCGGTGGTTCGGGAATGTCCTCAATACGGACAGACACCGGTGATGTGGATGATATACTCGAATCGATCGGGATACGGAGCGGTAAGTGGCCATTCCCGTCGGGTCTGACTATTAATACTTGTAATTCTAGGTGGCCAGAACAATCACCGAGCCAACCATACGGACTCGTCATCGTCGCTCACGAATCACCTGAATCATCACAACAATACCAATTCTGTGGCACCGAACTTGACCTCGCCCGATTCTGGTACATCGTCGGACGCGAAACCCTCGCCATCTGGCTTTCTGCCCTCACTGGCAGCTCCACTCACCTTCTCGAGCATACCACAGGTGTTGATTGCGCCCAAAGAGCACGTGACCTATGAGAAGCAGACACAGACCACCGCGACACAGAGTACAAGTTCGAATAATGATCGAGGTTCGTGAAACAGAATATTCTTCTTTTTTAGTCGGAACGGGATTAGACCGCTCCGATCATAATTCTCCCGCAAAACGACTAACCGAACTCTCTTCTCTTCTCATTTTCCTCTCCCCTTTATATAATCCTTACAACTTTTTTTTATGGGATTTGTGTTCTTCCTCTCCTCTTCTTTTCTCTCCTGGGACAATTTTGTGACAATTAACAACAGACTCTCCCATCCTTAAACCCAAAAAAGGTGGTCAACTCGAATAAGTCTATATAATTTAAAAGCAATTAACACTAATCTTCGTTCTTTTTTCCCGTTATGTTATGATGTTCCGTTCGTGTAGGTGGTCAACTCGACTATTATGGTAAGTTCGTTGACACTTTATATTCTTCTTCTTCTTCGACTATTTTGACTATTTTTGAATATTCTTGAATTCTGTGTATTATTTCCGAGTACTCATCAACAAATAGAAAACTCAAAATCTGTCTTTTAACTAACTAACTTTCATAACTTTCATTTACTAACTCACCTCCTTCAGTCATCCATTGGGATGAAGGTATGGTCATTCTTATTATTATTAACCCGTTCAACCCCATTCTCCTCCACCTCCTCTTCCTAATCCTCTTTCCCCTCTTCCTCTTAACCCTTTCAACCCCATCCTCATCCTCACCCTCCCTATCTAGACTATATATTTTGCCTGTGATGACAATATAATATTCTAATCTCTTAAATGTATCTCTTCTTTATTGCGTGCCTACCCCTACGTGTTAATGAACAGAATGGGACGACGAATTTCAGGGTGAGTTGGTGTCTCATTCAGAATCTGTCAATTCTTTAATAACAATCAAATAAGGATCATTGTCGCGTGAATTTCTCTCGGGAACTTTTCTACTGATTATATCTACTTTAACTGGGAACTTTTCTCTGGATTCTTTTTGATACTATAGATTGTGTTTGTCTATATTTTATTAATATATTTGAGTTTTCTTTTTGTTGTGATCTCTATTTATGAATTTCGATTAATCGTTTTTTCTTCTTTTTGCTTTATGCTTTTTGTTTTGGTTTTTTTTCATCGAGTTTGTTTTGTTTTGGCATTTTGAATTTTGATTTTTGATTATTTTTGTCTATTTCTATTATGTTTTGACATACGACGATTTAGGTGGTGAAGAGGGCGAGGATGGTTCACTGTTTACGGTGCCCTATCCCACCAGCAACGGAACGAGTCACGTGTCCACCCAAGTGCAAACGAAGTCGTCGCATTCTCAACAGTCGCAACATCATCACAACCAACAGCACAGACCCTCGTTGCCTCATGTCGAGATGGTTCGGCCTGCACAGACACAGGACGATCTGGTGGTGATGGCTGCAGAGAAGGAGAAGGAGGAGAAAACACATCGGAGACACGAGTACAAGGAAGAGGAGAGAAGACATTTGATGCAGACGGAGGCGTTCAGGAAGTTTCTCGATCGGGCCGTGAGGATTACCGAGAGAGCGCTCTCGTGTACGGATTCGATGGATATTTTTGTGGATTATACTGGACAGGTGGAGTCGGTTGATAAGTGAGTATTGTTGACCTTTGGGTCTTAGATCTTTGATCCTTTATCTGATGTTCATTAACCCGTTCTTTTACGATCTAGTGAGGACAAGAGTGGTCTTCGTCTGGCCCTGAACACTACCTTTATGGACGAGCGCTGGAGCCGGGGCCGTGCGGTGACCAGTTTCGATTGGTGCACTCAATTTCCCGAACTGCTAGTCGCGTCCTACAATCAGAATGACGAGGCGCCCAACGAGCCGGACGGTATTTGTTTAGTGTGGAATATGAAATTCAAGAAGAGCACACCCGAGTATGTGTTCCACTGCCAGTCGCCGGTCATGTCTGCCTGCTTCGCCAAATTCCATCCCAATCTCATTCTCGGTGGCACTTATTCCGGTACGTCTTTTACGAATGGTCCAATTTGGTTTATATTTGCTTGTTTTCGTATAGGTCAAATCGTTCTATGGGACAATCGATCAGGCAAGCGAGTGCCCGTACAGCGTAGTCCACTGTCCGCATCGGCCCACACCCACCCTGTCTACTGTTTGAAGGTGGTGGGCACTCAGAATTCGCATAATCTAATATCGATATCAAACGATGGCAAACTGTGCTCATGGAGTTTGGACATGCTCTCTGCCCCACAGGAGACTATGGAACTGTGTCAACAGAAGCAGTCGAGACTGATTGCGGTCATGTCAATGTCCTTTCCAACGGCGGACTATAACAACTTTGTGCTCGGCAGTCAGGATGGTTCGGTCTTCTCGGCCTGTAGACACGGTGCGAAGGCGGGCATTTTGGATGTATTCGATGGTCATCAGGGCCCGGTGACTGCGGTGGACTTTCACGCTGCGCCCTCAACACAGTACGACTTTTCGCATCTCTACCTGACCTCGTCCTTTGACTGGACCTTCAAGTTGTGGTCCATGCGTGAGCAGAACAAGCCTCTGTACTCGTTTGAGGATGGGTCCGACTATTTGTATGACGTTCGCTGGTCGCCAATACATCCTGCACTGTTTGCCACCGTGGACGGACTGGGTCGGCTGGATATTTGGAATTTGAACAATGACACCGAACTGCCCACTGTGTCCACTTATGTGGAGGGAATGTCCGCACTGAATAGACTGATTTGGTCGCCCAATGGACAGCAACTGGTGGTGGGCGATGATGGTGGAAGGATAGCGGTCTATGATGTTGGAGAGGTGAGTGGATTGGGCATTCTGTTTAGATTGATCTAATTTGCATTCTGTTTATAGCAACTCGCATTTCCGAAGAATGACGAATGGTCTCGCTTCTCTCATACACTGCAAGAGTTTACCAACAACAGCATCGACATTTAAGAAGAATGACAACAAACCACAACAACAACAGAATCCTCTCGGTGTATCCTCTACTCTTGTGGTCTTGTGACACCCACTTCTCGGGACCATCCACAGAACACGTGTATGCCCTCTGTCTCACCTCACTCGCCTTGAACTATTCTGTGTGCTATTCAGTTCTACTCTGCTTATCTTATTTTATCTCTTCTTCTTGTACTGCACTTTTCTGTATCCATGTCTGTGATTGTCTTTATTCTCTCTCCTCTCTCTTTACTCCTCGCCGCCCACTCCACGTTCTTATTGTCTCTTATCTCGAATCGTATCTTTTGTAGCGTGTTTCGTTATATCACAGATTTAATTTCTTAATAGCCAATGAATTTGTTTGATTTGATTTGGTTCTACCATTATCATCTGTACAGCTATTTCTTTTTTAATTTTATTACTAAATAGGATTTATTTTTTAGTATTTTTTGTTACTATTTCAATTGAGAGATGAGATCTATATAGAAATGTATTATTTTTATTCTTTTTTCTTGGGGGGCGGGAGAGACCCCCGGGGAAAAAACGCGCGCGCGAATTACTACTACAACTGATTGATTGATTAATTCTTTGATTCTATATTTTATTTTAATATTTTGTAAACAATACAACGCAATCAAAAGATTATTTATTTGGTGAGCCAGATGATGCTCACGAGATGGCGCAATGTGCTTATCTATTTCGATCTTTACTGAAGAAGATGTGAAAAGATGATTTTATATACACAAATGATGATGATGTTGAATTATTTATTTTATTAATTAATTATGTAAAAATGATGAATTATGTGCAAAAAAAGAATTTTATTAAATGATTATTAAATGATTATGAAAATTATTTTTATTATGAAATTTTAAAAGGTCAAAAAGATTAAAATTCAAAAATACTCATAAAATACCGGTTTTAAATAGTAAAAGTAATGAACGAGGCTATCGATACTTCACATATTCGTTCATCACCAACGTCAGCTGCTGTCCTCGTGGACTGTTTTTGTTGACATTTGTTGGTTTGTTTTGGTTTTAGGTTTTTTCCTTTTAAAGATTTTCCTCCTCTACCTTTTACCTGTACATTATTACCTTACTTTACCTTACCTTATCTATATTTAACCATCGATGCTTCAAGACGTTATATTACGATGATCTTAAGGATATTATAATACTGAAGAAGATGTTGTGACGAGGACAACAGACTGGACTTTGAAACCGACGGTGCAATATGATCTACAAGTGATAACCAAAAAGTCCGAAGTAAAGTCCTTTTAAAACCGAAGAATCTCTCTCCTCTTATTACGATCTTATCTACTTTTATGATCTGTAGCTATTTTATTACGATTGAACGTAGCTTAGTCTATTTCTGTATAATCTCCCTCATCATCATCATCGAATACTCTCCCTCATAAATCTTTTTCTTATCTAATCGACCTGTCAAGTAAAGTGAAGCATTGCCTCGTGTCTCTTGTCTTGTCTCTTCTCGTCTTCTTGGCTCGTAAATTTGCGTACGTAGATTTTATTATCCCCATCCCCTGGATGCCTTTGAACTCTCTTTTGGTTAGGTACTGATGTGTCCTTTTCTTTGTATATATAATCCTGTTAATTAATACATTTTCTTTGTTAATTTAGATCGTTTTGGGTTGGTTCGACAAAGAGGAGAATGATGAGGATGGTCTCTGAGATGGTCAATTCGATGATATTTGGTACTTCGAGTTCGGCAATAGTACTGCCTTCTGAGGATGCTTTGACTAATCAGACAACAACCATATCGAATACCTTGAATGATCATCAACATTCGAATGAAGAAGAAGAAGTGATGAACGACTCATTATCTACAAGTATCTTACCGCACTATCGATACCTGTATCAGTTCTATGTGCCAACAAGTTCGCTATCATCGATTCGAGCCCAACTCGAGTCCTCGATACGGGGTCAGTTGGCTCAGTACTTTGACAATAGCAACAACTTGAATGCCACTTTGACCTTGAAACCCTCGACCACCTGTGATCCATCACTTCAAGTGCCGTCCAAATCGATAGAAAAGTATCGATTCGATCCAGATTATGTGCCCAATCGAAGTGCTTCCTCTGCAGATCTACTCAAACTCGATTTGATCTATTCCGTCCAATTGCTCAAAAGTCCGTCGTCTTCCCAGGAAACTTCCTTCCTCCGCACCTTTGGTCACATTCGCGCATTCACCCGTTTTACCTTATCTCACCATCTTTTACCA
This sequence comes from Rhizoglyphus robini, assembly GCA_023373905.1. NCBI lineage: Eukaryota > Metazoa > Arthropoda > Arachnida > Sarcoptiformes > Acaridae > Rhizoglyphus > Rhizoglyphus robini. Next base: position 13,981 of record JAKIJQ010000040.1, on the reverse strand, counting down.
TTATCTGATGATCAAACAACAAATATTCGTGCTATAAACGATAATTTCCTGAACTTCTGCAGCACAACCGAACTCGACTTTGATGCAGCCTACTCGAGATTGCGTCAATTTGGGGAAGAGTCCGTGAAAGTGGGGACACTGATTCGGGTGATTGAGGACCAGTTGGATCGGTTTACGGATAAGGAAATTTGTTTGAGTTTCAATGGTGGGAAGGATTGTACCGTACTGTTGCATGCGTTGGTTACCATTTTGTATCATCGTGGGTTCAAGGTTTCGGGGGACAAGGATTCGATTAACAAGGATCAGAAGAACCAGGATCCGAATAATCAGAATCCTATGAACAAGGATCCAAATAACCCGAACCCATCCTCCCCACTACTCAATCTCCTCTACATCAAAACCTGTGAACCCTTCCCCGAACAGGACCTTTTTGTCCGCCGAGTGACCAACTTTTACCGCTGCCGTCTGGTCACCTACACAAATGTGGACACCAAATCGGCTCTGTTCGATGTCAAACGGGATCAACCCGCCCTCACGGGCATCTTCATGGGTGTCCGTCGGTCCGACCTGCCCGAATCCGTCCGTTCTAAACTCCAAACCGTCCAACTAACGGACACTGACCGGGGCTGGCCCGAATTCACCCGCCTCAGTCCACTACTCGATTGGACCTATTCCGATGTTTGGCATTTCATCACTCGACTGTCTGTGCCGTACTGTAGTCTGTACGACTATGGATACACATCCATTGGTGATCCACACAATACCATTCCTAATGAGACGCTCAAAAAGGTGATCGAAGGCACACAAGAAAGCTATTACCTGCCCGCATTTGTACTCGATCAGGAGCATACTGAACGTAATTCACGTGTTTGAAGCGAATTAACCCCTTCACTCCCCAAGGTGGGTCACAATTTATTTTATTCCTTTTATACGGAGGATCATGTATTTTTATCATATGTTTTATCTTATGGGTTCTAACGGGTTAATTAATGAAACAACCTGACGCAATGCACAACCTTCATTTCAAATGTATAAGAAGAAGTAGTATCAACCTTGAATTCACAACAACCTTCTCTTCTCTTGAATGTATTAGTTTCGAAAATATGTTTATCACTGTTTTTGTTGATGATTCGAATCGATGTTAGTCGCCCCTCTCTAATCGATGTCTTCCCCCTTCTCTCTCTATCCATATCAGTACTAGTATCGCACCAGCATTGACCCAAAACCTTCTTCATGATGATAATAAATACTAAACTAAACTCTAGACTTTCGACCAAAATTGAATCTCGTAATTTGAATCTTATCCAAAAATGTATCTTTGATGAATCGAAGTGAGCTTCTTTCTTTGATAATGTCTTACTTTTAGCTAATATCTGTCTCTATATTTACGTTACGATCATGATCCGTGTGTGTCATCTGACTCTCTACCAATTCGAACTTGTGTACACAAGTGTCTGTAAGTGCATTAAAGTACTGTACGACCGTAAGATTACACAACGTTATGCAGTACTGATTGTGCAAAGTTATCTCTCTGTCTGTTGTGTATCGCATAAAGGAATCAGTCTTTTTCTGGTCGATCGATCGATTCAAAGTACAGACTAGTTACATGTGTAATAGTGCAAATACTAAATCTATGGACATGACATCATTTTGGTCTGGTTTTGGGAATGATTCATGTGACATATGGTGACCTATACTGTGTGAGTCAATAAGTCTATTGAGTTTGGCGTCAAGTGTGTTTGTGTTGTACTTTTAAGGGGAGGCAAGATTCAAATCGGCTCTGTTCGAAACTAACGCATTTTGACTAGACTTGAATGATTTTTTTGAATGCACTTTTTGGCCCATATTTCTGGATCGATTTTAAATAATAATAGTACTAATTTGTAGAAAATTAAATTATCTATAAAGTGATCGGAATAATTTTTGCATAAATAGTGATATTTTGATTTAATTGAACGTTTTAACCTTAACTGAAACAAAAATCTACTCTTTTGACACATTTCTAAAGATTATTTAATATGGATGATAAAACCGGCAAAACTAATCAATCCATTTTGTAGTTTATTAAATTTTCTTCAATTTAGATATTTTAATTGTCAAAATCGATCCAGAAAAGTAGTCAAAAAGTGAACTTCAAAAAATATAACCAGATCCTAGTCAAAATGCATTCATATCGAATCAAATCGATTTGGAATCGCGTCTTCCTTTAAGTCTACTCATAAGATGATTTATATTTTTGAACAAAACTCGTCCCCGGACAAGTCTGTGGATAATAAGTGTAAGGCGTGTCACAAGTACGGATACATTAGGCTAATCGAATTAACTTTCTGGGGAGAATTCACTCAAGCGCATATAGATCGATCCCGGATATCCAGGATCTGAACCAGTGATTTTATGATCGAATTCAAATGACATTCAATCAAATAGTCCTTACCCAAACGAGAGTCTCATGACTTATATTTGTGATTAGCAATGGATCTAACTTAGAAAGAGCAAAATAAAATATCTATTTTTATGACAGGCCGAATCGAATATATCTTTCCTCTGCACATGATTGCATCGATTTTGATTTCACAAGCAAAAGATAGACATTTAGTTGATTTGTATCAACCAAACTCAAGACACATAACGTTATATCAGAGTTGATCAATCATTCGTAACAACACCCAATCGAACTGATATAACCAAATTGTGAGCTTTTGGTTGAGAATTGTGAGTTGAGCGCGCAAACATATCAAATTGCACTGCAAATGTCCAAGGATGTCAACTTTTCTTCTTCTTCTGTTCATACAAATCAAAACTACACTTACATTCATTCATACTCAGATACTTTGTATAATATCTTGTGCAATGTGTTCACGTTGTGTCCACGAGGTGCGCGCGTGCGCAATGTTCAAATTCGAACGCGAATCATAAGTTAGTCAACTCGTGTACGAGTACTTTTCCACTATAGTGTACACTTACTTTATGAACAGTACACTATTACTTTTGAAATCCAGCCCCATGACCGCCACTTTTTATTTTCACTATTACCCGTACTATTACAATGTTACTATGACATAGACAGTACAGTGGTAGAGTACAGTAGAGTGGTAGTAGTTGTACACTGTACAGTAGAAGGTATAGTACGATATTGCAAGTGCAAATTCCAGTCTGTATGAATCAAGACCATCACGCCGTCTCTCTTCTCATTTTCTCTCTCGACCCATTTGTCGTACATGTACATCACTACTGTACGTCATATCCCTCTGTACAGTGTACACTCTCTCCCTTTGTATTATACCTCTACATTTGTTTATCTTTCACTACTGAATACAAACCATACACATACAACACACAATCCACAGACATACAACACATACAGACAGACGGTGTGTGTCTGATGATACATAAAAAGTGCACGAATCCCAACTGAGCGTACTTCATTCAAGCATTTGTCTGTTGATGAGCAGTTGTGTGTTGTGTGTTTCCTCGATTTGGCCTCATTCACTCTTTGGCAGACTGACAGGAACTGACTGATCACTGTCTGTCACTGTCGGCATTGCATTCGAAAAACAAGAGCACATGCTTCATTCGAAATTCACTCTCCCCCGGAAAAGATATATTCTCTCGTGCATTGCATCAGCATCTTTTTTGCTTTATTTAAAGTAGGAAAGAAGAGGAAACCTTGTACCGATTGACATCATTATTCCTCATTAGAAACTGTCGCGACGAGAAGATCTAATCAACCTGTTATCAGTAAGAGGCGGAGTTCTACCTGTACCTACCTGTACCTACCCTGACAGTCTTGCAAAATCAATCAAAATCACTTTTGACGTAAACGTGCTCTTCAACACTCGTGTTTGCCATTATACAGTCAAATCTCCCGGAGCAACGCCAAAACTCAAAAGTTCCATTCAAAACTCATTTTGGAAATGTTTTACAATATCGATTATTTTGCATATAATGAACTTGACTTTGAGAATAAGAGAAAGAAGGTGAAATAATCAATTTGGAAGAGAGCGAAATCCGGATTCGAAACAGAGACGAGAGAGAAATTTTAGTTTGTCGAATGGTCAATGTCCGCAAACTTGAAGTAGAAGAAAACTCGAAAGGCCAAAGACCGAAAAGTGAACTTCGAACTAGATTGACCACTTTTTGATCATTTTTTCCGAGAAAAACTTGAACGTCAAAGTGCACTTTACGTATCTTACTCAAACTCACTCAGGAATTCGAATTTGATAAGATAACTGTTCAAAGATAACGTACTCAGATAATTCTTCATACTAACGTCATATATGAAAAGACCTTGAACGTCCATCTCGAACTTGAAAAAGTCGCCATCAAAAACTTATCAATTTGAACTTCAAAACACTTTGAAATTGAACTTATCATTGTCAAACTTTTTTGTTGAATGTTTAATCTTATCAAAACCTTAACAAAAAGAACGCCTTGAAGCCTTTTTTGATTCGAACTTTGATTTATACTCTTATCAACATTAGCATTTAATTACAAACAGTGATAAGAACGCCCGTCGTTCTCACCCTTATCAACATACTAATCCTTCGATATTTTAATCCTCATCGCTTACTCATCATATTTCTCGTACATTCGAAATCGTCGTCTTCGTTTTCTCCGTGGTAAACATCACGCGAAATAGTTCATCATCTCGAAATAGTCCTTCTTGTTTACTTGTTCATTAACCCAATCGAGGTCATTACTTGTTTTCGTGTCTGGTATATAAGAACCTTTCCTTTCAAGCCTAACCTAAATTTCGAACCACCAAACAGCAAATGACCGTTCATAAAGTTTGTTACCAGAATCATCATCACCATGAACAATCACACTCGCCATCATCATCATCGTTGCTCAGCATCCGCCACTCATCATGTGATTCCTCGGGTCCCGGTGGGGGCGGCGGCGGGGACGGCTCCTGTGGGTCAACCCGGCGATTTGTGGTCCATACCCGAAGATGTGATTCGACAGAACTTCCATCCCGAAGTGATTGAGTCGAAGGATGTGCTCGTGATCGGTAATGGCCCGTCGGCTATTACGCTCAGTTTTATCCTTTCTGGACGGTGGCCTTATTATAAGGATTCGGTGGATTCTGAACCGCATCCGATCGAGTATCTACATGAGCGATTGGTATCACAGAAGGCTAAAGAATCGTCATTACTGGAACGTGATTTGGGTCAACTCAGTTCGGGTCTCACGGGTCGATCACTGAATCCAGTTTCGGTTCTGTTTGACCAATTGCAGAATCCGAATACCGATTTTGGCAATCGTCAAGCATCGACCCTCGAATGGCGTTATAATGCAGAAAAGGCAATGGATCACGTGATCCTGGGTACGGGTCTACCCGGTGGGCTGTGGTACAGTCTGCGCAAGTCCAAGACCATCCGAACCGTATCCCGACAGAAGTGGATGCAATTACCGGAAATGGAGATTCCCCATGAGTCTGACTCTCAAGACTATGGCCGCATATCGTTCGATTCGATTGCTCAGTACTATCGAAACTATGTGGACCACTTCAATCTGGCCAAGTACTTCCGTAACTACACTCGGGTCATTCGGGTGGAGTGGTGTCCTGGACTGGACTGTTGGGTCGTGGACGCAATCACGAAGAAGTGTCTCAAGACGACTAGTTCCAATGTGTTGACCCAATCGAACCAATCTAATTGCTCAATCATGAAGCACCTCAAGTGCATTGGCCGCTTCCGTAACTGTAAACCTGACATTAAATTTGTGCGCACCCGTTTTCTGGCCAAGTCTGTGATCCTGGCCACTGGGGCCAACGCATGCGCACCCTCAATGCTCAATGTGCCCGGGGAGGGTGCCCCCTTTGTGCTGCACTCACTCGACCATTTGGACAGTATTCTCAACAAGACAGCATCGCCCGGATTCCGAATCCATCGACCAATGGGGGCAGTATCGCCCAACCCGATTATCCTAATCATCGGATCGGGTCTGTCCTCAGCTGATGCCCTGTCCATGATTGAACACAGTCACGGGTCAGCATCTCCCCCATTCCGAGCCATTCACATATTCCGTCGGTCGATCCAGGACCGATCGCTAATCTTCAACCAACTGTCCAACGAGAATCTCTACCCCGAATATGCTCAAACCTATCGTCGAATGAAGCAATCAGTGAAGAACCCACTGTGTATCGATTGTTTTGTCCGTCACTCCTCCTCGCCCTATCAGGCATATCATCGCTGTGCCCTCGATCATCTGTCTTCCTACCCAACCCGTTCTGCGACCTTAAACTTTCTCGACTCTAAAGAGTCGTGCAATTCCACTGACTCATCGGACAACTGCTGTGTCCAGTGTCACAATCCTCTTTGGATGACCGAAACTACCGTCCCCGTGTCACTAGTTCTAGTGCTGATTGGATCCAAACCGGCACTCGACTTCCTACCACCGACCTTACTACCCAAACTGGGTCTCATCCCAAACTCACCAATCGACATTCGACAGAATCCAATTCGAATCAATGGGGTCACCCACGAGACCCTAGCTGCGCCTCATCTCTACGCAATTGGACCACTCGTCGGTGACAATTTCGTTCGATTCGTTCAAGGTGGCGCCCTGGCGGTGGCCGCCGATTTGAATGCGAAACATTGTGCCCTTTCATCGCCATCAAACATGAAAGAAACATCAAAGAGAACGATGACGATGACAAGCACGAAAACAATGCTCAATCTCAATTCGAATAGAGACAAGAACAACAACCCTGGCAATGGGGCACAGTTGACTGCTGTGATTACTCAATCGTGATTCGGTGATAACGACATACGTGAATTGACACTTTGCTGGTGATCAGACAGGTCATCATGGTTATGGCTACAGTGACATTGGGTGCTAATGACACTCCACTTTATGACTAATATCAATAAATTAATTAAATAATATTAATTCAATAAAACAACATTTATTACGTAATCATTAATCAATTAAGAAAGTTTCCAATAAAGTCAAATCAAATCTTTGGGTAATCTTTAAGAAAAAAGTTCAAAGATTGAACAGAATCGGTCCATTTGGAACCCTCCATATACAACGTACCTGGATTCTAAGATCAACATGATGTATTATAAGAACCATGATTTATTTCGAATCATAGATCGAAAGTATGCAAAAATAAAATCAATTATAAAACAATCTTTATTCTATAATTATAATTAATTATCATTCAATCTAAGAAAGTTTCCTAGAAAATCAATACAAATCTCAGATAAATCTTTACAGAAAAGCTCAAATAATCGAACAGAATTGGTCCATTTGGAACCCTCCACATACAACGTACCTGGATTCTATAAGACCAAAGTGATATATATTGTAAGAACCACGATTTATTATTTCAAATCAATCAATTGAGATAATTAAAATGTAATGAAAGTATACAAAAATAAAATAATAATCATAATAAAATCATAAATTGTACAGAATCCTATCGATCGATCCTGTTTGAGATGTTGATAAATGCGTTGGGGAAGGAGAGAGGGTTAAACACAGATGTGGTGTAATGATAATGTTGTTGTTGATTGTATACACAGAAAGATAAATTATAAAATAATAAAATGAAATTGGATAATAAAAACTAAAATTGGATTACTTGATTTGAGTTGGGAAAGGGATTGTGGGCTTTATGATGAGTAGCGACTGATCCAGATCACGTGATCCATCTGGGTTGTGTATTGTAGGGATTGAGTGGGAGATGGGTTACCTGCCTAATGGAAATGTACGGTTCGGGAGGGTTAGTTAGTTAGTTACTAGTAGAGATAATTCACGATGATCCAGGCGGAGGTCCTGGTTGAGGCTGTGGGGGCGGTCCGCCACCTTGTTGGGGCGGTGGTCCACCTGGAGGACCTTGTTGATATGGCTGACCTGGTGGTGGGCCACCCTCTGGTCCACCTTGAGGTGGAGGTGGATAGCCATAGCCGTGCGGTGGTGGTCGACCGTTCGGTCCACCTGGTCCTGGCCCATACTGCGGTCCATAAGCTCCTGGTGGCGGTGGTGGACCGTACGGTCCTGGTCTCTGACCCTGTGGTCCTTGCTGCTGTGGCGGGCCTGCTGGTGGGCCTTGTGGATTCTGTGGACCGCCATACGGTGGATACTGTTGCTGCTGTGAGGGAGGCTGTCCTGGTCCACCCTGTTGTCCGTACATGTTCGGTCCTGGACCGTAGCCCTGATGGTAGCCTTGTGGTGGTGGTCCATGTTGGTAGTAAGTGCCCGGTGGTGGAGGATAGCCGGCTTGTTGAGGTGGTGGGCCTTGTTGTGGCGGAGGACCCTGTTGAGTACTGTATGGAGGACCTGGTTGCCCTGGTGGAGGTCCCTGTGGTCCTTGCGGAGGACCGTACCAGCCCTGTCCTTGTGGAGCACCTTGTGGCGGAGGACCATAACCTGGGTAATTCTGTGGAGGAGGTGCTGGACCACCGTACTGAGGAGCATTTGCTGGTGGACCGTAAGCACCACCTTGTGGAGGACCATAACCCGGATAGCCACCAGCCTGTGGAGCGGGATAGCCTTGAGGAGGAGGAGGACCATACGGACTGTTTGGCTGAGGAGGTCCATAGTTTGCGGGCGGTGGACCGTAACCACCATAGCCCGGACCAGAATACGGTCCTGGAGGACCCTGCTGTTGAGGTGGTCCATTTGGCGGGCCTTGTGCTGGTGGACCATTCGGAGGACCTTGCTGTGGGGGTCCGGCTTGAGGGGGAGGAGGTCCATTTGGTGGGCCTTGTTGCGTTTGTGGTGGTGGTCCCTGTTGTTGCTGTTGCTGTGGTGGCTGCATCGCCTGTGGAGGATAAGAATTTGGTGGATACATGTGCTTGTTCGGTGCTGGTGGGTATGGACCGTGCATCGGCTGTGGACCTTGAGGACCTGGGGGTGGAGGACCGTGACTCGACGGAGGTCGTTGCTGTTGTGATGGCTGCGATGTTGGCGGTTGTTGAGATTGCTGCTGCTGTTGGAGATAGTTGCCGGCTTCTTGTGGATTCGAGGAAGGTCGCGATGGAGGTCGCGAATCGGAACTTGGCGGTCGTGAGCCATTCTTGGGACCGTCCAGTGGTGGTCCAGGCGGGGGCACTGGTCCTGTGGGTGCTTGCGAACTGGGTGGAAGCTGTGGTTGGGGTTGTGATGTTGGCGGAGGTTGTTGCTGTTGTGGGTGATGGTTGGAATTCATGTATGGAGGCTGTTGGGGGTGATGTTGTTGTGAGGGATGGTGATGCGGCGGTGGTCCTTGAGGACCTGGCGGACCTTGTGGCGGACCGCCTTGTTGTGCATAGTGAGGACCCTGTGGTGGGCCATTGGGCGCCATGGAAGGCGGTGGACCACCGGGACCACCAGGAGGACCGTTCATCATTGGCTGTGGCGGCGGCAGTACATTGCCTATGTTCGGATTAGTCTCGGCCATCGTAGCCAGATAGATCAAATTGCGGTGCAGTGTCTGTTGGTACTGAAAGCACTCGTTCGCTTTCCCCTTCTGCTGATAGTCTACTATGCACTGGATCAAATGAGTATTCTCGTCGAGGATCTAAAATCAAAAATCAAATTAGAAATACAGACAAAAACAACAACAAAACAGACATACCTTTTGAATAGTTTGTGGATTGAAGGGCATGGGTCTGCCCGGTCCACCAGGACCTGGTTGTCCGGGTGGTGGTCCATTCTGTGGTCCCATCTGATGCGGTCCCGGGCCCGGTGGCTGTTGAGGCTGCATATTCGGAGGCGGCGGTCCAGGTGGAATACCTTTGCCCGGCTGCTGTTGCTGTGACTGAGGTGGTGGCTGGTGATACACCACAGACATGATCACGTGATGATGGTGATGTGACCCTAGATGAACAACAAAATGGCACAGAACCAAAATCAGAAGATCAAAATCCGAAGAAGAAAATCAAACTCAAAATGATATAAAAGCGCGACTCAACTCAACATCAGCCGATCGAGTTCACTCGCACACACACAGACACATACAAACACACACAAAAGCGCTCCACTATTTCCACCCAACTGGCTCACCAAAATACATAAATAAATAATTAAAATCATAAAATAAAATAATAAAAACAAATGACATTTCCTGTAAATTACCTGAATTAATCACAAAAATTCAATTTAATTAATAACCGTAAACACGGTAATTAAAAATATTTTTAACATAAAAAGACAGTAACGTCCGTTGTGGATGTAATTTAAAGCGCGTTGTGTCGGCTATTGCCACCCAGGCATGCAAAGTACAGCGGCGGCCGCCGCAACACACACACAACAGAAGAGAAGAAGTAGAAGTTGGTTGTCGTCGGCAAAAAATCTGTCTTTTTTCTATTTTGTGATCTATATTCGGTGATCTATTGTTTTGAGGTCATTGTCTCTCTCTCACCCCTTTTGTTTATATGCCCTTTATTACGTAATGTATTGTACTATTACATATTGATCAGGTAATGTCCTTTTGTTTTGATATCGTGTAAATAATCACTAAAATCCTTCTATTTTCATCATCAAAATAAACCGATCTCGATTTCTACATCAACCCCTCAGTCTGACGTGGTGTTCTCTTCCTATTTTGTTTACGTAATCGTGTCTATTGTCTTAATGTACACCTGAATCCACGGGAATGTCTATTTTATATTTAATTAATTAAAATCTAAATCCCCGGCATTTTATATTTTTATTACAGGACACGTACCACAACATTCGGTTCTTCTTTTTAACCGGTTCGGTTCTTTTTGATTCGATTCCTTCTTTTTGTTTTGTCGTTCATCATAATCACCATCATCGTCGTTATTCTATTTGTTTATTAGAATAATTAATAGATTTATATTATAGGTATTTGTTTTTATATTTTTATAATTATTTATATTTGTTTAGTATTTTTAATTTTAAATTTTGGTTTTAATTTTTTTAATTTTAATTTTAATGATTTGTTTATTTTATGATTTGTTTATTTATTTTATGATTTAGTATTTTTACCTGTATTTATCGGAGGATTTCTTCTTTTTTCCCCGGGATTTTCGTCATTCCTTTTTGGTATTCTATTCAACCTGGGTATTTTGGTATTGGCCCATACCCGATTCGATCATCTCTACCCTACCGCATCCCCTTCTCTCTCTCATCATCCCCTTCACCCTTTCCACCCACCCCCACTCTCTGAACAATGTCGACCACCTCCACGTCTACGGCCATGGTGAACGACAATCACGTGGCGAGTTCACAGGCGGACACGAACTCGGACAACGAGGACCAGGAGTCGATGCTGACCGGCAATGAGGACGACGAGCTCGAGGAGATCAAGGCACGGGTGCGCGAAATGGAGGAGGAGGCCGAGAAGCTGAAGCAGATGCAGGACGACATTCTCGCCAATGCCAACCAAAGTATGTTTGATGAGGTGCACGACTCGGCGGATGATGGTGATGGCACGGCTGGTGATGCGAACGGTGGCCCGATGCACGAGGACTGGTACGAGTCCGATGGCGGTGCACCAGTGCGGCACCATGACCACCACCATCATACCTCGAACACTGCACTTGATGATGATGATGATCAGTTCACTTTTACTAAAGATGACACTCTTGTTGGTACAGATGAGTCACAGACACTCACGCCCGAGGAGAAGATGGAGATCGATGCACGGTCCATCTTTGTTGGCAATGTAAGTCCCTTCTATTCCGTTACCTATTGTCTAGATCCACAGGTTCTCGACTATTTCATATATTCTCTATTTGATATAGATACCCTACATTGGCTCAGACCACTGTCCTCTAGTTCTGATCTGATAGATCATTTTCTAGATAGATCTGATCTATTATTTCATAGTATCCATCCTCTTTTCGATGTATTCCAAGCACTAATCTACTATCCACAGATACTGTTTCTTCCTTGATAGATTCCTATTTTCTATGGCAATCTCGTCTATTGATGATATTGCTATTCTCTCTATTTTGATGGAGAATCCTTATTCTGTCTTAGGCATTCATTGCTATTCCTTTTATGACAGATTGTCTCACAATCCTATTTCCTATTTTGTTTATGACTATCCATCAGTTCTATTATCTTTCTTTTACATCCTAAAAACAATATTAATTCCTATTTTTGTTTTATCTCGCACCCTCTTTAGGTTGACTATTCCGCTACGGCCGATGATCTCGAGAAGCATTTTCACGGCTGTGGTTCGATCAATCGTGTCACCATTCTCTGTGATAAGTATACCGGTCATCCTAAAGGGTATGTGTGCTGATATTGGTGATTATTGATGGTAATATTGTCTCTATTTAGATATGCGTACATTGAGTTTGGAGAAAAGGATTCGGTGGAGACGGCCACAGCGCTCGATGATTCACTCTTTAAGGGTCGACAAATTAAGGTACGAGTTTGTTGTGTTTTGAGGATTTTGATTTGATTGTTGTTGTTGTTTTAGGTTTCCGCCAAGCGCACCAATAGACCTGGTTTGAGTTCGACGAACCGTCCACCGCGAGGAAGTGGCCGTGGAGGTCGCGGACGGGGTGGTCGTGGATTCGGCGGTGGTGGAGGCTATGGCGGTGGTGGTGGATATGGAGGTGGTGGCGGCGGCGGTGGTCCATGGTTCCATCCACGTGGTGGTCGAAGACCGTTCAGGTATGACATGAATTAACCCTTTGGGTCTCATTTGTTGATTTGTATTCATTTTGTCCAATTAGATCTCGTGGTTGGCATGGTTATTCTCCCTACTAGTATTATTCCTAGTACTCAGTAGCTTTAGGTAGCAAGTAACCACACACTCCAAAGAGTCACACCACCACCAGTCCCTCTAGGAGACTAATAACAAGAATTGGATTCTGTGGTGGTCAACTATTAGTACACAAGTGCACTATATATGCTCTTCACTTCACTTAACCCGTTCAACCCCCACCTCTTTATCTTTTCTCTCAGTTTTGTCTCATCTCTCAGACAGACCCTTTTTGTCTCACGCAATTGTGTCATCACCAATTGTTTGTTTCCCTTGTGTTTGAATTTTGTCACTATTTTCTCTCCCTTCTTCAAGTACAACTACTACACTTACATTCATATACATTTTTGTACTCACTTTTGGTGTCATATTATTACAATTATAATTACCCAACGAAGTTGTTTGTCTTGCACCCGTGTGGGGGCTGCACCGCACCCGCACTCTCTTCTCTCTCTTTCTCTCATTGATTTTCATATCGATTATTTGTAAACACACATATACCACTCAGGGCGCGAATGTAGAGTTGTGTACGGTGGGGGCGGTAGTGCACACCCCCTGTACACATTCATACATAAACACACTTATCTACTCTATTGTAAACTTTTAAACTCTAAGAAGTTTAATAATTTTATTGAAGAAAAAAATGAATATTGAGATTAATAGTAATTAAAATTTGAATTTTGCTGTACTACTGTCTGTCAGTGCGATCTTCGGAGAATACGAAATTCTAATATTACGGAGATAATCAAAAGGATGACTCCCAGTACGAGTAGTATTCCTAGGACCCAGAACCATTCGTTCAAATTGTCACCAAGATGGCGCCATCTTGATCGTGAATAGAGCTTGGAATAAGAGTTGTGGGAATGAGAATCGTTTCTGGATTGAATTGATTCAATAGGAAAAAGCTTACACCGATTAATGCATCAATCAGGGAGAGGATCTTAAACGGTTTGGTGGGAAATTTTGGGCCTTCATAAGTTCGGATCTCTTTGGTGGCTCTTGCGCGATTGGTTCTAGAAGATTCGAGGGATTTAAGGGTCATTCATATAGGACGTAATCAACTTATTCATTTAATACGTTACAGACTTACCGATAATCTTCCTAATCCTGAATCTAGCCAATTTCCATGGCCGAGATAAACTTGTTCATCAAACAGACGATACTTTTGATATCGGCAATGGAAATTGGCTAATTGGAAATCATCATCACCACATCATTGAGTGAGTGTGTGTGTGTCCAATGAGCATTTGGTATATGAAGGTTGTTTAAAACGATCTTTGTCAGGTTGGTCACAATGCACAACAG